>CM034314.1:30423280-31623280 GCA_019925795.1 Dendrobium chrysotoxum
CTGCTCCCATCTTAGGGAAGCCATTAATTTTATATGCCATAGCGTTAAGTGAATATCTTGGCACCTTGTTTGCTCAGGTTAATGAGGGTGTGAAAGAGAATTCACTTTATTATCTATGTAGATGTTTACTTCCACTAAAATAAATTTCCCTCCAATGGAGAAATATTGTCTGGCCTTAATCTTCACCACTCAAAAGTTGAGGCACTATATGCTTTCTCGTAAAGTAAATCTGATATTCAGAGTCAATCCATTGAAATATCTGATGATTCATCAAATGTTATCAGGTGATTAGCTTGATGGTCATGAATCTATTACAGTTTAGAATTACATTCATTCATTTACGTGATATGGAAGGGCAAGCTGTGGTAGATTTCATAGCAGCTCATCGAGTGTAAGATGATTGTCTGATAAATAATGAACTACCAGATGAACAAATCATGAATATAGAATTAAATGAAAATTTCAACTGGAATTCTATTTTGATGGTTTTGCTTCCAGTCAACTAGGAGTATCTGATCATATTTTCCTAGGGAAAACTGGAATCGGTATAGTGTTTGTTACTCCTGATAAAGGCTTAATATATTATTCTTATCATATTTTAGAACCTTGTACAAATAATAAAGCTAAGTATAAGATATTGATAACTAGGTTATAGTTGAAAATCTAAAATAAAATTCAAGAAATCAAAATTTTTTTAGATTCATAACTAGTGATTAATAAGATGGTACATTTTAAGTATCCAAAATTTGATTCATATCATCAGTATATAATGCATCTCCTAGAATAAATTCCAAATGTAACATTGTATTGGATTCCCTACAGATATAACTTCATAGAGGATGCCATGGAAAAATTAGCCAATGCTCTGGCTTGTCCTAAAGGTGATTAAAATTTGATAGAAATACAAGGTCATAAAGTCTTATGACCAATAGACTTTAAACATATAAATAAACAAATTCCCAACTAAGGTAAACATTATTTTTGTAGTAGATGATGAACTGGATTTGACAAAACCCTTTATTGAATACTTGTGAGAAATAAGCTCCCTCGTGATAGATTGATAGCTATCAAATCAAGAGGCGATCTATGTCTTATAGTTTAATCAACAACACCTTATGCAGAAGATCGTTCAATTAGTTGTTGTTATGGTATTTAAGTAAATTAGAAGCATAGAAGATCATAGAAGAACTACTTGATGAATTTTTTGATACACCATTCTAGCAAAAAAAATGAGAATAAAAATTAATAGAATGGGGTATTATTAGTCATTGAAGACTGACGACTATATGAAAGTTACACGTTGTCGTCAGCAATGCTAAGTACATGGTGTGGTTCTACATTAACCACCAAATGTATTACACCCAACAGTTGCTTCATTATCATTTGAAAGGTTGGTACGGATATTGTCAGTCCAACTGATTCACCATCCTCTAGAGGTCATAGGTTCATATAAGCAGCTACATATAACTTCTCAAAATGGGTAGAAGTAATTCCCTTGAGGTAAGTCAAAGCTCATCACATTTTAAACTTTTTCAAAGACCATGTCATTTATAGATTTAGTGTTCCTTGTCAAATCATAACTAATAATGGCCCATCATTCAGAAGTATTAAAATAAGTAGTTTTTCAAAATGTCACAACATTAATTAGAGATACTCAACAGTTTATTACCCTCAGGCAAATAGATTACTTGAGGCCTTTAATAAAATATTGGTATAAATTTTAAAGAAGACATTAGATGACAGTAAACATCAATGGAATAAAAAGTAAGGAGAAGCTTTATGGGTGTATAAAACCACATACAAAAGTCCTAGTCAGCCTATGTCATTTTCTCTAGTCTTCAGAACAAAGGATTGTGGATAAATTTTCATGATGATGACAACTTATTTGAGATTTAGTATTTATATAATCAAATCGATAAAATTAGGGTTAATTAGCTCAAAAGATAAGCTAACATTCTTATTATTAACTTGAGAACAGAAATAATTTTGTTTTGTATTTGAATTCGTCATAGAGGATATGAAATTCATCTTGAGGGATAATATTCACAAATACCTATCATTTAAATATGAAACTAACTCAGGATTAGCTTTAGTCAACAACTAGAAGATTTTTTCTTATCTTAGTTAACTAAGATAGGGTTTATTGTATAATGGGATCTTGTGTTCCTATAGAGGCAAACCCCTCCAGTCAATTACCTCTCTAAAGTGAAAACTTTCAATTAAAGTGGAGATAATACTCATTCTTAATTTAAAATACCTTGGAGTTTCCTTATATACTTTGAAAATATTAGTCACTCCTTCAAAAATATCATTAAATTTTATAGAAAATAGCTTTGAATACATGATATTATTTTTATAATAGAGTTTGAGGTGTGCAAATACCTCTGATCTTATGCTTGCTTGGAATGTGCTTCTAGCTAACAACCTAATATATAAAAGTTATCATCTTAGATGTAGTGTACGATACAATCAGCTCTATCTTAAGAGATCAAAGGAGTAGATCAGACTCTATAACAATAACTCAAGATGAATAATTTTGACTTTACATTAAAATGACACTAACGAGATAACTCGCTAAAAACTCTATACTTTTTCTTATTTAATTATCCTAACTCAATTTTCTAATTCCAAAAATTTTAAAGAAATTTTAGCAGCATAACAACCCTATACTAAATTAAAAGAGATAGCATTCTCCCAGTGCATGAGGACCTTACCAACTTCCCTCGTCGGGCATAAGTGTTTTATTTTAACATATGTTACAGAAATAAAATGTGTGCATGCATGCATGAATAGGTAAAGGGGTTGGTGTATATAGTACCTAGTACTATGTTATCTTAAAACTAGCACATATGCTCCTACAAATTTCAAAATATGTACATAAAGGAAAGCCTAGGAAAATTCTAACCACTAATGTAAACTACCACCCATACGATGCAATGTAATAAAAATAACTATGTATAAATGAATAATTATTTATTAATTGATTTGATAACTTACAACAGACTTAATTTTGCAGAAAAGGAAGGTGGCCAGGCTCCACCACAATAAACCTGGATTTCTAAGCCTACCATATGTATAGAATCAAATATGTTTGCTTAAGGTCTTTAAGCTCCAAGTCATCGATGGATTCCAAAAGAAAATATCATCCAAGGTAGAGGATATTGTCTTTTGGAGCCCCATGTAAATGTATAAGTAGGTGTATTTGACTCTTTTACAACTCAGGATGTTGTATAACTTTATCTATATAGAATCTATAATTTTCATGGACTTGTAAAAATACATCATTCCTAGGTACATTCTACTTTGGCTCTTATAGGAAATGAAAGTAATATAAAATCATATAAAAGTGCAAAGCAGTTGTGTAATAACTTCATGCTTCTAAAAAAATCCTTAAAGAGCCTAAGTGCTCCAACAAAAATTAAAATGTATGACATTGAGAATTCATAAAATAAATAAACAAACATAAGGTGCTTTCCAAGCAAAGCATCCGGTAAGCAATTCAAACCACCGGCCTAGCCTAGGCTAAAGTTGGTTGTCCTAACAAACTATCTAAGTGTGTGAAGAAGCCTGTGTGGCTTTAGTATGCCCTATAGAAGTTTAATGTTTAAGTTTCATGTATTTAAAGTGTTTGTTAATTAAGGTCAAAAGGGAATTTTAATTGAAATTTACCTTGTATGAATTTGAATTTTATTAATTAAATTGTTAAATATTAGAATTGATTTATTTAATTTTAAAGAATTTGTAAATTAATAAGTCGAAGTGTGTGAGTTACTAACCTTCCAATCCTAAATCTTTATAATTAAAATGCAATTATCCCCCATATAGGAAAGATAATTACATAAAGCCCTGCTTTGATTTGTTGTTGATTTATTATGGGATAGAAGAAGGGACCCTTTAATCCAATACACATACTCTCCAAGTGGAGTCAAGCATGATGTATATGGTTAATGATTTATTAATGGTTGATTAGGGTTTGTAAATCCAATACAACTATGCTTTCCATAAGTTGAGGCTAACATAGTGTAGAAAACCCCTAATTAGTTATTAAATTTTATTAAAACCCCTTAATCGAATTTGTGTGTGCTCTCCTAAAAAGAATCAAGCACCACATAAAAGGATTATTGAGTGTTCTAATGTGTAGTAATTCTTTAAATTTTAATTCTAAAATGCCCTCCAAAAAATGAATCAAGCATTAAGCATGAAAAATTATTACTTAATTAATATTAATTCTCAAATTTATTTGGTTTAAAAAAATTTTAATCAAATAAATTATTAAATTAACCTTTTTTATATTTTAAATTTTTGGCTAATTTTTTTAATTTTTATGAAATTATTTGAATGTTTTAATTATTTATTTTTAAAATAATTTTAATTAATTATTAATTAATTAGTATTGAATTATTAATAAATTTTATTCAAAAATTTTATGTAAATTCAAATGATTGATCGCTAAATTTAATTTAATTTATTTAAATTTCTTATGTATATTTGAATTATAGTTATTATTATTTTGTAATTATATTGGAAATTGGTTTTTTATTGAATTGATTAAATAGCCTAATTATTAATGTAACTAAGGCTATTTAATTTTGATATAAAAGTAACTTTAAAATTCATGTAATTGATAATATTGTTTAAGAATAGCCAATGGATCAATTCCTCAAATTTTGAGATTAATTTGATTTGTACATTATTTTTATTGAATTTTAATCAAATTTGAATTTTAATTTTATTTTTTATAGATTAAGAATTTTGATTTGAGTGGATAAAATTTATTTTGTATTTTTATGTATTTTATATGAATTATTGTAATTTTCATAAATTTTAACCCTTAATGCAATGCTAATTTTTTATTTTTTAAGGTCAATTAATGTCAAATCAAGGTGTAATTTGTTACTAATGTGTATGATGACTCTAAGTTTATGCTTTTAAAGTTTCACCCCTATTAGTTGTGTGTATAAACTTAGTATGATTTTCTAAGTTAACTATACCTTATCCTTAATTAATGTCCTTAGATGTCATTAGTGTTCCAATGGGATTGATAATCAATATTTCTAACCCTTGCATATATAAACACATTCCTTAAAAAAAAAAGTGTCCTAATACTTTATGGATTAATTATAAGGAATTATCAAAGTTATAGGTCATATAATGACCTATTAGCTTGATAATTCAACTGTGATTTGTATATGCAATGAGATTAGTCAAAGTAAATTAGGGAATGTAGGATACATCCCTAATTTAACCTTGTCCAAAATTGGAGGCATAATCATGCACACTTTTAGAGTAATTTGCATAAATCATGAAATAACAAGCCCTTAATTACCATCAAATTATGCAAGATACTATTATGATTCCATCTTTTTAAATGAACAAGCCTGTTAATCTAATTCCATAGAGTCCTAGGATGCAATAATTATGTCAATATTCAATTCATTATGACTTTTCAAAAATCTAGTTTAAATAATGAACTAGGTTTTTGGAAATTCAGCGATAAGTAAAATAGATGTCAAATGGACGTGAGAAATTATAAGATATGAAGGATATCCTTTAATATGCTCTCACCAAAACCCAGTCGAAATGGATAAATATTATAACTAAAATTACTTCCTAAATATTCATCACTTTGAACAAATTTTTTTTTATTTGAAAGTGCTTTTAATTTTAAATGCATAGAGGTATTATGTGCCTCATTTGGATTAAAAATGAATTTACTAGGAGTTTTCAAAGTTTTGGGTTTTAAAATAATTAGTTAAATCCAATTATGCAGGCCGTGTTGACTGTGCAAAGAACTTTACCCGCATCAACTTAGGTTTGGACTGCGTGGACAACAACGGTCAAGTGAGTCAGCTCACTTAACAAGCACAGCAGTGAGCATGGACATCTGATCTACCACAGCACTAATCCAATGATCTAGATTAGATCCTACAGTAAAGACTAATCGGAGCGATCAAACAAGATTCGAAGATGATGAGATCACGATCGTCTGAATAAAATAGAATGAATAGATGGCGGATAATTCATCTTCCTCACAAGATTTCCAAAAACCCTAGGTTTATCTTTTACTTCACATTATCGATATGAAGGGAAAATTGGCAAATTATAGTCCTTTATGTTCGCCAATTTGGTATAAGTAAAAGAAATCACCCATATAACTGAGGTATTCAAGGAATTTGTTTTGGTTATGAACCCCATCAAATGTTGGATCTTCTAACTTTTTTTTAAAATTGGGTCCCCAAAGTCATCTCCATTCTTTATGTGACTCTCTCCCCTAAGATTGCACCTATTCCCTTAGTTGAGCTTATCATAGTGGGTTTCATCTTCATAAACATTCCTAAGTTGGATTTTTTTGGTGTGTAGCATAGGTGGAATTTACATCCAAAGGTTTAATTATTTTATATAGGCCATGATTACTTCAACAATGGTTTGCATATTATTGCCATTTTTATCAAAGGAAAAATTGGAATTTAAACAAATCTCTCATCATTGTCATTTTCCCTTACTTTAAGAACTTCGATCATGTTGGGGGGATGCGCTACTTCTGCAGTACCTATTTAAAGTAAAGGAAGAGATAGTAGGCTAGAGTACTTCAAAATTTCTCAAATGCCCAAGGAGTAGAACTAATTCATCAACCTCCTATATATGTGGGGGAATTCAGAGGGGTGACCTGTAGTTAAGATCATAGAGCCTACAATAGAAGATGAAGACTTCATGTAAGTAAAGGCTAGTCACTTAATGAGTTGGGTATATATAACTATAGAGTGTCTATGAATAAGTGTAATGAGTACAGAGGTCGGCAAAAAGTTCATGATCAAAGTTGCTAACTACCTTGTCATGGAGGGTGAGCATTCAGAAGGTTGGTGACTTCACTTAACATGAGGTGTGTTAGAGAATATGAGAAGGAGATGACACTAAGGGAAATCAATTTAGATGAGTGTGGAAGTTATCAATGAGGAATAACACACACCCATATAATTCTTAGGCAAGGTTACTTAAGAATAAACTTATAATGCATACGTTACCCCAATTAATTCATAAATTCAAAATTAAAAAATTAGCCACTATAATGTATATTTGATAAAGCAACAATCATAAATTTTATTCAAATTAAGAAGAAAATCTATAATACTTCATAAAGTCAAAAGGATAGAACCAGGAGTATGCGATATAAATCTTAACCTTCTGACTCTCGAATATTTTCTCCCAATTTTGCTTACAAACCCTCTCAACCACACTCTCTAAGACATACTAAAAAGTGTAGGTGAATAAAAGAAAAAAAGTTCCTTTCTCTTAACTGTGGCTTCTTATTTATATTTAATGAATAGAGTAAATTCCTAACTACACATAGCACTGCAACGAAAAAGGCATAGAAATGCGAAGGTCCAACAATGTTGCGATGTTCTACTTAAATCATCATATTGTCATATATATAATTATTCATGCAAACGTATCTTGACTCTAGGGTAATTTGTACTGTGTCATTGGAATATTGGCACTATAGAGCCACTTTCTTTGTCTTGAATTAAAAAATTTCTTCCGTATAACATTGAAGTGTTGGAATTATGACACTCCAACACTAAAGAATTGGTGCTATAGGTCCTGAATGATTGTACTACAATGTTAAGATATCCATCTCGGTATAAATACTTCTCCATGTGGAGCTACATATGTAGCACTATGACACTAAGCTCTCTGTTTAAGTGCCAAATAATTTAGTTTGGAGCACTACAACACTAAGAAAATGATGTCATAGAACTATACAAAATTTCTCTTTGATATTGATTCCTTAAAGAAGTTCTTACATAAAACAACAAACTTAAGTAACATTTTACTTAAAAAATACACTCCTCAAATTCTACTTTTGGCGTTAACAAGTGCTAGAAATGTTCCCCCACACATCTACAATATTCTCATATGTTATAACCCATCAATAGTATATGGTTGGTTTTTTGTTTGGGGAATTGATTTGTTGGGACCATTCCCACGTTTCACAATAAAGACAAAGTTCATTCATTTTATGGTTGTCTATTTTACCAAGTTGATAAAAGCCATGGAACAAACAAAGAGGACATCAATTAGCTTGAGAAATTTCATTTGGAATAACATCATTTAAAAATATGGTGTGCCTCTCACCAGCATCACCAACATTGGATCGTATTTTTTTTTGATAATATACTAAAAGATTTCTAGCACTAGAAAGGTATTTTCCAGAAGTTAGCTTTATTTTACCATTGATAGACTCATGGAAAAGTTGAAATAACAAACAAGCATATCCTTAACGTCTTATGAATGAAGGTAGAAGGAAAAAGGGTATATGAGTATAGGTGCTCCCTTAAGTATTTTGGGCACTAAGGATAACTCCATCCTCAAAAACCATTTAGAAACCATTTTCACTTTCCCATGATGCTGAAGCACTACTACTTGTTGACCTCACCCGCACAACCTATGAATAATTATCTTAGTTAATTTTAAAGAAGATAAACCTGGCTAGCGGGTGGAGACCAATCAAATAGGGTTGAAAATTGTTGATGACCTCTTGCAGGAACTCTGAGCACAAGCCACCCTTAGATAAGAGGAGGAAAAAAGAAGAATGGCAAAGTATTGCAACTTGCAAGTCAAAGAGAAAGTCTTCCATCCCGACAACCTAGGCATGAAGAAGACATATGGGGTAGCTCGCCACTCCATCCTAGGAAAGTTAAAGACCTCATGGGAAGGACCATACACCATAGAAGCACAAGTCATCCCTACACCTTTCAGCTCCAAACTCACTCAGGAAAATTGGTTATAAAGATGTGGAGCATTAATGACCTGAAGATCTTCTATCCATACGGGAAGTCCTTCTACTGTTATATTTTTTTATTCAAAAATGGAATAATTCTCCTATATGTTTTTCTTTTTTTTATACTATATATGATTCCATTGAACATATGCAAATAAATAACTTAAATTTTATGTTTAAAAACTTATGTTACTTGCATCAATTTGAAATTAACATTCAATGAACTCACACTTCCTTGTGGGAAAAGGTAAGGACTTGCCTAAATAGGATAGTTTCCCAAACACTTAGAGAAATCTCTCTAGTGAGTCAATTGATCAAGAATTTCCTGAGGCACATAGGTGACCTATCTCAAACTCTAGGTGAGCTACAAATAAGCTATAAACCAAAGGTTGACTTAGGTGCATAACTCGATAATAATGATTTTGACCAAGTGAGATGGGAGCCCACAAAATTCTTATCCAAGCTTAAGCAAAAGAAGAAAAAAATAATTACTCCTTGTGGAAGAGCTGAGGCCCCATACATAAAGACCTGCAAACAAGCAAAAGTCACAAATAAAAGGAAAGTCACCACTCAAGTGGGCTCCATTCCTTACCTGCTGAGTAGCAAAGGAGAGTCACATTTAAATTCCTACCAACTTATTTTAGCTAGCTAGCTCATTAAAAGACGAAGAAGAAGAAGAAAATGGAGAGGATATGGAATGGTAGAAGATATGAAAAATTCCAATTCTTAGACAAAATGATCAGCATGCATCGAAACTCAAAAAATAACTAACTCAATAATATGCACCATAGGTACCCAAAAATTTAAAAACTAGTTAGCGAGTTACTACAGCAAGCCACTGAGCCATTATATGTTAAATCACCACTTTGCAACAAGATTTGTATTGACTAGAGCATAAGTCCCTAGTAAATTGTCAGTCTTAAGTGATGATCTGTATATAATCAAATAGCTCTATAGGTTGACTCCCCCTTTATGACAAGAACTATAATGAGCAGCTTGTGACTCCGCAAATTAATTGTGATTATGTTTTTGGGAAAATTTAAACGTAGACTTTAGATTTTAAATTTTGAAATCAAATATATCATCTTAAATGATACATTACCTCAGAAGGTGAAAATAATATTTTCTAAAGGGTTCATATTAAAAAATTATAAATTTCATCTCGACTATCATAACCAAATTGAAGAACTACATATAACCCTAAAGGGTCGAAATGTTATTTGATCATGTATTTTGCTACAATGTTATAGATATATTATCATTAATTTTATAATTAAAATCAGGATAATAAATGATATATCTTCCCAAGGAAAAAATATAATTTATTATTAACCATTTGAATAAAATGATAATGATCATCTTTGATTTTAATTTTCCAAAAGAAATAATTTTCCCACATTCAATTAGAGACTAAATAGAATGGGGTTTATTTTATCTATGGTCTTGAATCTCATACAAAGATAAGCCTTCGTAGTTAATTACATCAAAGGAAATTTAGGCTTCCCATAAATACTCTTGATTAGAATAATGGTAGAAACTTTAATTGAGTTTTCAAAAAGTGATATGAATGAAGGGATGTTGGAATTTCAATCAGGATTAGAATAAATTTGGAACAATTATTTTGGAGGCCAAGAAGTGAGAGGTAGGGAGCACTTTGCGATTCTAAAAACCATTCAAAAGTGCCCAGCCTATTTACTGTTAGGATTTAAATTTTTGAGAAGAGGTGATTTAGTTTAAGTTGAATCATTATTAGAAATTTGGGATTAAATTCTGGATGTTGGAGACTTAAGATTATGGATCCACCTCGAAACCTTGATCTAAGTTGGGCACTATATAATAGAAACCTAGACATAGCTAATGAATTACAATTCTTGGCTTATATTGGCTTGGATTGGAAAGCCAACTAAACTGCTTAGGTGCTTTAAATTCATTACTCTGATTTTATGAAAGATAGGTTACGCTTCTAGAGAATTTTTTAAGTGGTCCCCTTACTTATGTAAGGTGGGATTATACTCGATGCAATTAAATATTAATTAACATTTATTTGTTTCTAATGTAAAGCATGTTAATTGACCTTTTATACAAAATTGGCATGTTGTGAACTTTAAAAATAGCCATAAAAAAGGTTTTTCCTTAGAGATGCACAACATCCCCTAGACAGAGCTACACCCTAGTATGTCGGGTGGTCTGGCATAACTTACAGGTGGGGAGGTGCCTAACAAGGAGAGAAGATAGATATGTATGCAAGCAAAACCCCCAGCGAGCCTAGGCTTACTTCTTAGAAATGTTTATCTTTCTATGCAATCCTAAATTTTTTTATTTAATTACAAGTAGAAAATTTTTATTGTCCTTAAGAGCCTAATCGCATTCTAGGCTAAAACAAATATCACATGCAAATACTAAACCTAAAAAAGATAGGTATTTTCTTAAATAAATAATAAATAAACTCATGAAACATCAAGTCATATCAAATGAATGTAAAAGGCCATGCTATAAATGTCACTTAATTATAACTTAATTTCTAAGTAATGTAGTGGTGGCTAGGCTCCTCTGACAATAACTTAAATTCTCATCTAAGAGAATGACACAAGTTCAACTTAAAGGAAGAATTTTTTTGTCTTTGAACTTCTTGGCTTTCTCCTTCTTTCTTTGGGTTCTTTGTGTTCATTCAAATTTAAATATCCATATGGAAAGAACTCTTCACTAGGGATATTTCTTTCCTCTTTGGCCTTGAAAACTCATATTTAATGTCTTTATTTAAGTGACTGTAACAACTCTTAAATTAAACTACATATGGAAGTTCATAATGACTCCATAATCCCTGCATGTTAGTCAATAAAAGCAATTATTTTAAAAAATCATATATAAGAAGTCTTAACACAACAACCACTTGCCCATTTTTTGATCATATGCATCAACTTGGCCATGCTTTTCATTTTTAGGGGGCTAAGCAATAAAAACATTTGCAGGATATTTTTTTAATTATATTTTAATTAGCCCCCCATTTATATCCTTGTATAAGCACAACCATATGCAAAAATATGTTAACATCAAGATCATCCCTAACCTAAAAAAAATATAATGCTCATCAAATATCATGTCATAAATATTATAATAGAAATATCACATCACAAAAATCACAAATCACATCAAAAACATAGCAACCAACATGCATAGAAATCCATCTCAAATCCTCATCACAAAGAAAACCATTTGCAACAAAATAATGACCTAGCCTAAAACTAGAGTTGGTTGACCTAACAAGCTATATATAGCGTATGTATCAAAGCTGTATGGTTTGGATGTTTCTAAATCTCATTATTGTTAGAAGTTTTCTAATATCTTACTTTAGTTTATTATTGGTTGAGGGGAGTTTAGTTCAAAGTTTAGATCTTAATGTTTGAATATCCATTTAAAAAGTTTTTAAGTGTTAAGTGGATTAATTATTAGTTCTCTAAAGTACTCAGTTATAATTAGGTATTTTAGTCCTTAAGCCTTAAAATCCAACACACTTATATTCTCTAAATGGGGTCTAACATTCAAAATAAAGGCTCCCATTTATTGATAATTAATTATTAATTATTTTTGTTAAAAAATAACTACTTTTGTTTACACTAGGGTTATGAGATTTATTTCACCCTCCTTGGAGCTAACTTAATAGTCTCATAGGACCGGGTTACCCAATAATTATCTTTTGCTTTATGTTTGATTTATTTTATTGATTAAATTATCCTAATTAGTTTGTTAAATAATTCATGGATTAAATGGCAATTGCCTTTATTTACACCAGGGTCATGAGATTTATTCCATCCTCCTTAGGGATAACTTAATAGCCTGTGAGTAACCTAGTAATTATCCTTTGATGTAATTGTATTAGCCTTTTGATCATTTATTTAAGTTTATTAAGTTGGTTGATTTTCTAAAATTTTGAGATTTAATTGAACTTGTTGAGTTATTAATTAATGCTTTAAGTAGGCTTGACTTTAAGTTGACTTTTAAATTTATTTTGGTTTATGGAAGTCTTATATTTTTGACAAATGTTAGATTTTATTTCTTATATAATGCAAATTAGTTTGCTTAAATTTAATTTTTCTTAAATTAGTTATGAATTTTAGAGGTTTAATCGTACTTAATGAACTAAGTATGGTCGAATTTTGGCTTCTATGATTTATAGGATTCATATTTTTCATAAATATTAGAGCCAATTATGAATTCAATGCCTTTAAGTTTTTTAAATTTAGAATTATCTATAATTAATTATGAATTTTTGAATTTTGTTGATTTTAATGAATAATTTACATGTTTAATTAGAGAGGATTTATGATTTTATTACCAAATTAATTCTAAATCTCTTGAAATCTCTCCCAAATGTAACTAATGACTTATAAGTGATTTGAAGTGTTTGGAACCATTTTAGTATTTTTTATTAATTTTAATTATTTTATTTAATGAATTAGTGATTTTCCCTAGTTTCTAAATTACAATTTATTATGAAGGTTGATGATGGTGCTTTTACTTTTCTTGTGTTTAGAACTTAATTATGAGTGATTTTAGCCTTAGTTTATATTTTATGAATTTAATTTCAATTTATTATGAATTAATTAAAATCTTAGTGCATTATGGGAACAATTTTGGGATTACTAAATGGTGGGCCAAATGATATCCAATTGCAATGAAATTTGAAACATAGGTCCACATAGACCTATGCTTCAAGTCCATTGAAATTTGTTTCATGGTGGGCGCCCTAAGGTTGATAACTTAATTATTGCAAATCTATTTTTAAAGGTTATAATTTTGATGATAGCAAACATTCCTGTCTCTGGTTGCCTGTTTAATCTTTCAGGTATGCAGGATCAATTGCAAGTTCAAGCCAGACCAAGATCGAGTTAGTCTATTTTGAAATCTAGGTCCAATGTGCTGTTTTTATCTTTATTGAGTCAAATGTTATGTAACTGATCCCCTAACTAAGTAACCTTTCACACACACACTCAGGGGGAGAGTTTTAGTGAATTAGAGTTTTTGTTCAATTTTTGTTCTGATCGTCCCAGGCGATATTCACATCATCCTAGATGATCCAGTGAAAATAGAAACCCTGATTAGGATGATCATGTTAAGTCATTTGATTAAGCTAATCATCCTGGATGATCCTAATATCATACAGGACAATAGGCTAAAATCAGAAATTCTTAGCCTCCAGATCAAGTTAGGCAAGTTTTATTTTAAGAGATTTGATCTGATTGTCCCGAATGAGACATGTATTATCCTAGACGATCCATTACAATCATGCCTAAATTAGTCTAGTGATTAAGGAAAGTAATTAAGGTCTGATTGATTCGATTATATCATCTTGGATGATCACAGGATTATTCGGGATGATGTGTTAAAAATTCTGAACGTCCAGTGCCTATCACCTGTACGTCCAGAGCTGTGTGTAGGATGATAATCCCATTTTTGAACTAATCAAACGGGACAATATCCATATCATCCCAGAAGATCAAGTCATTTTGAAATCGTCTAGCATGTTCTGACCTGTACATCCAGAGCTATAAACCGGATAATTTTTGGCACTTTTCGAACTAATCATACAGGACGATAGATATATTGTCCTTGATGATCAAGTCATTTTGAGATCGTCCAGCACAAGTTCCCCTGGACGACCAGAGCAGTCTTGTGGACAAAATTCCTTATTTATACTAATCATCCCGGATGATTGCAGAATCATACGGGACGATCTGAACAACTCTTGTGTACTAATCGTCTAGAGGAACCAGATCGTCCAGGCTAATACATATGATTTTGAGCTGATCGTACAGGATGATCCGTCGATCGTCCAGGATGATATGTGCCGACCAATTGGGATTTAGGGCAATTTTTGTGCTCTCCTTTAAAATATCATTTTCTTCCAACAGGAAAAATCTTTTGCCACTTTTCTTTCCAGAGAAATCTTGAGAGAGAGAGAGAGATTGGGAGAGAGAGAGAGAGGATCTTGTGAGGGGAGTTTGTGAGGGATTCACAAAGGTTACTCCAAGTAAGGATTAAAGTCATCTTCTCCATTCATCGTCTCTCATCTTGTCGGTGTTTTCTGTGGGAGGATCGTTCGCAAGAAGATCCGGGTTCTCTGCCCACTTCAGGAGGAAGCAAAAGGAGTTTAGGTTCTCTGCCTGCTTTAGGAGGAAGTGAAAGGAGTCTAAGTTCTCTGCCTACTTCAGGAGGAAGTGAAAGGAGTTTAGGTTCTCTGCCTCACCGGGTTGGTGGAAAGGAGTTTTGTACAGGCTTCTCCGCCTTACTGTGGGAGCAGAAGGAGAGTCACTTTTGTGTTAGTGCAATACCCGGAGGGGAGGCTCCAGGGAGTGGACGTAGGTCAAGTTGATCGAACCACTATAAAATTTGGTGTGCTCTTTTTGATTAGTTTTTGTACTTTATTTTTCTGTAATTATTTGCTTGGGTGAAATCTGTGGTTAATCTTTTTATTTCTGTCTTTACCTATTTCTGCTACAAATTATCAAAATGATCTTTCCTGTTGCTCAAAAATTTTAGAAAATAACCAATTAACCCCCCCTGTTGGTTAGCCTCGGGACTAGTTCATCAGGGCTTAACATTCCTATCGAACTTTCAAGTGGTATCAGAGAGGGATTCATAAAATCAAGTTTTGGAAAACTTTTGAATTTTGATCCATGGTTAACTTTGGTAATCGTAAGGCTCCTGAAGGTTATTCAATTACATGACCGCCATTATTTGATAACATACCTTTTAATTTTTGAAAAACTTGTATATCCACTTTTCTTCAATCTATAGATTATCGCATGTGGATGCTTGTTAAGGATAGCTATGAAGCACCTTTTAGAATGGTTAATAATGTTAAAACTGGACTGCCTTTCACTGAATGGACTTTTGATGATCGTAACTTAGCCCAACTAAATGCCAAATGTTTAAACTATTTTTTCTGTGGCTTAAAATCTGAGGATTATATGTGTGTTTCTACTAGTATAATTGGTAAAGAAATTTGGGATAGATTGTGCTTCACTTATGAAGGTATAACTGAAGTCAAACAGTCTGTTAAATATATTGCTTCATGACTACAAACTTTTTTGCATGAAACCTACTGAATATATTTCTGAAATATATACGAGGTTCACTCAAATTGTCACTTTTTTGCTTGCTTTAGGAAGAGAACTTACAAACTATGAAAAAGTGAAGAAGATTTTGAGATGCTTGCCTTCTTTGTTTGATGCTAAGATAACTGTAATTACTGAATCCAAATATTTGAACACGTATTCTATTAATAACGTACTTAGGTCACTCATTGCTTATGAGCAAGGGGTGAACCAAAGACAGCTGGATGCAGGTGAAAAGAAAAAGGAGAAAACTGTGGCACTGAAGGCCAATGATAGTGATACTGGTACTTATGGGTCTGATAGCGATGAAGTTTCCTTGATCACTAGGCAATTCAAAAGCTTTTTAAGGAAGCAACACAAGAAATTTTAGAAGTGGAACAAGGGTAAGTCCAGCAAAAATTATAAAAACTCATCCGATACTATGTGTTTTGAATGCAGGAAGCCTGGACACATTAAGGCTGATTGTCCTACACTTAAAACTCACCCAAGAAAAGAGAAGGGTGAGGAGAAACCTAAGTTCAGGAAGGATAAGAAGCAGATTCAAAAGACGTTCTGGGTAGATTCTGCTTCCGACTCCTCTAAGACTGAAGCTGAAGAGGAGACTACAAATTTGTGTTTAATAGCTAATGATCATCCTGATTAGTCTGATCAAGAAGAGGTATGTGAGCTAACCTATGATCAATTTCTAGAAGTTTCTGAGAAAATTCATTCATCTTATAGGAAACTTAAGAAATTGTATACTAGCCTGAAATTGGACTTCTTAACTTTGTAAAGAGAGCATAATATTATGGTTAAAGATCATTCTACACTTGATAGTAATTACATGTCTTTACTTGATGAATTTGATGAACTGAACAAAAAGCATTCTGATTTAATTACTGAGCATGATTCATTGAAAAACTCACATGTTGAATTAGAAACTACATTTAGGGAATTAGAAACTCATGCATATGATTTAGATAGTAGTGAGCACCATTTAAAATTTGACATTGCAAGTTTAAAGAAAGAAAATGAATTTCTAAACATAAAAATTAGTGCTTTTGAGAAAAATGAAACACCTCCTACTTTTGCATAATTTTATACACCTCCACCTTTTAAAGATTCTATTTCAAAATTATCAAAGCATGTTTCATTCAAACCAAGGAGGAGGCACTATCACCCACGTAGATTAGTTAACCCCTTTCCTGGTGTTAGATATTTTTCTTGTGACAAGTTAGGACACATCTCCCACACCTACACTATTCACCGTAGTACATATTGGGTGTGGAGACCCAAATTGCATGCTTCACAGTACAGCACACATGCATTGCATTCTTCTTTTCATAAGAAGGAACCCAAACCTGTTTGGGTTCCTAAATCTGACATTTGATAATTTTGTAGGAGTGCTCTCACATAAGACCTCGTGAGAGTATGTGGTACCTGGACAGCGGATGTTCAAGAAATATGATTGGAGATGCAAATCAATTCAGTTCGATGGAGGCCAGGGCTGGAGACAAAGTTATACTTGGAGACAACACCACCAGGAGGGTGGTAGGAATAGGTATAATTGGTGACTCAAAGAATTTCATTATTAACAATGTTTTGCTTATAGATGGAATAAAATATAACTTGCTAAGCACTAGTCAACTCTGTGATAAAGGATACAATATCAATTTCCTGCCCACTTGATGCATTTTAAGCTTAAATGATAACATTATTTTGCAGGGATAAAGGATTAATAATGTCTATATGCTGGATGTAAGTTACTTTAAAGCTAATAATTCAATTTGCTTAAAAACTACTGTTGATGAGTCTTGGCTGTGGCACAGGAGATTATGTCATGCCAGTATGAAAACCCTTAGAAGAGTCACCTAAAAGGACTTAGTTAGAGGTCTCACCAAGCTTAAGTTCACTATGGACCACCTATGTGATGCCTATCAATTAGGGAAGCAAGTCCAGTCCTCCTTTCACTCCATTAAGGACATCAGCACCTCTAGACCTTCATATGGATCTCTTTGGACCCATTAGCACTGCCAGCTTAGGGGGAAAGTCTATAGATTTGTGATTGTTGATGATTACTCGAGGTTCACTTGGATTAAATTTCTGTCACATAAATTTGAGTCATTTGATGAATTTAACTCATTCTCCACTTAGATTCAGAGGAAGTTAGGTTGTGAGATCTTGACTATTCATAATGATAATGGTGGAGAGTTTAAAAATGTGAAATTTGGAATATTCTATGAGGAGTAAGGGATTAGCCACAACTTTTCATCTCCTAGGACCCCTCAGCAGAACGGGGTAGCTGAAAGGAAGAACAAAATTTTAGTGGAAGCCGCTAGAGCCATGCTTGCTGAGTATTCACTTCCAAAATACTTCTTGGCTGAAGCAGTGAACACTGCCTGTTATGTGCTGAATAGGGTGAATGTTAGATCCAATCTGAATAAGACACCTTATGAGATCATTAAAGGTAAAACTCCAAACCTATCCCACCTTTATATCTTTGGCTATAAGGTTTTCATTCTGAACAATGGGAAATCATCCTTAGGAACATTTGACCCAAAATCTGATGAAGGAGTGGTCTTAGGCTATTCTAGTGTGGGGAAATCCTTTAGGGTGTTTAATAAGAGGACTTTGGTGGTGGAAGAGACAACTCATGTGGTGTTTGATGAATCTGATCCTAAGGATACTAGAGTTGAGGAAGAAGAAGAGGTAGGAGAGATTACCTAAGGGGATGAAAATGTAAATCTGGAGGAAAGGGTAGAACCTTAAAAAATCTTGCCTAAAGATTGGAGATTTTCTTCGAGTCATCCTAAAGGACTGATCTTAGGAGACCCTTCTGAAGGTGTTAGGACTAGGCATGAACTTAGGAAGGAAGTAATCCACTCTACCTTTATCTCAATGACTGCACCCACCAACATCAATTAATCCCTTTCTGATGAATTTTGGATGTTAGCTATGTGAGAGGAACTGAATCAATTTGTAAGGAACGATGTTTGGGAGTTAGTAGAAAGACCTAGGAATCAAAGTATAGTGGAAACTAAGTGGGTCTTTAAGAATAAGATGAATGATTCTAGTGTGGTGGTTAGGAATAAGGCAAGATTGGTGGCTAAGGGGTACAATCAAATTGAAGGGATTGATTTTGAGGAGACCTTTGCCCTTGTAGCTAGATTGGAAGCCATTGGAGTGCTACTGGCCTTTTCTTGTTATAAAGGATTTAAGTTATTTCAAATGGATATCAAGAGTGCCTTTTTAAATTGGGTAATAAAAGAAGATGTCTACGTAGAGCAACCCCCAGGTTTTGAGAGTTCTCAATATCCAAATCATGTTTACAAATTAAAAAAGGCCTTGTAAGGATTGAAACAGGCACCCAGAGCTTGGTATGAGAGGCTTAGCACATTCCTGTTAGAAATAGAGTTTGTTAAGGGGAGCGTAGATACCACCCTTTTTCTGAGGAGAATGGGGGATGATTTACTCATTGTCCAGATCTATGTTGATGATAGACTTTTTGGATCTTTTGATAAAAGTTTATGTGATGATTTTTCTAAAATAATGAGTAAGGAGTTTGAGATGACTATGATGGGAGAATTATCCTATTTTTTGGGGTTTAGCATAAGGCAACTGGATGATGGAACCTTTCTCAATCAATCTAAATACACTAAGGATATTTTGAAAAAATATGAAATGGGCAAAGCCAAGCCAATCAACACTCCCATAAGCTCCTTTGTTCAGTTAGATAAGGATTCAAGTGGAAAATCTGTTGATCAGAAGAAGTATAGAGGAATAATTAGATCATTGCTTTACCTGACTGCTAGCCGACCTGATATTATTTTTAGTGTTTGTCTTTGTGCTAGGTTTCAAGCTAATCCTAAAGAGTCCCACCTGACTGCTGTTAAGAGAATTCTTAGATATCTTTTAGGGAGCCTAAACCTAGGAATCTGGTACCCTAGACACAACACTTCTTTTGTGAGATATTCTGATTCTGACTTTGTAGGGTGTAGGGTGGATAGAAAGATCACTTCTGGAACTTGCTAATTCATAATACAGTCTTTAGTCTCCTGGTCCAGTAGAAAATAGAACTCAAATACACTTTCCACTGCTGAAGCTGGGTACATTGCCTTAGAAAGTTATATGGCCCAAGTTCTTTAGTTGAAGCAATAAGTTTTGGATTTAGGATTACCCGTTGACACAATTTCTATTTTGTGTGATAATACTAGTGCCATCTACATTTCTAAGAATCCAATCCAACATTCTAGAACCAAACAAATTGATATAAAGAATCACTTCATTAGGGACCATGTTATAAAAGGGGATATTGAGCTACATCATGTAGCAACTAAAAATCAGCTGGCTGACATATTTACTAAACCACTGGCCTTTGACTCATTCAGCATTTTGAGGACCAGATTGGGTGTGATTGACATAAATACATGATTCTAATGACTAATGATTTTTGAGTTTTTCTGTTTTCATTTTGTTTCTGTTAGTCTTTAGATTTGATTATTTGTTTCCTATTTCATGTTTATTTACTGCTGATTTTCTTTTTATTGATGGATGTTTTTCTGATTGGAGCATTTATTTTGATGACATTTCCTACTTATTTTTGATATACTATTTTATTCCTTTTAAAATTAAAAAAAAAATATCAGATCACTGCTCACCACTGCTGATAAACTGAATTTCTGACTGAAAGTTTTGCCTTATTTTTTATTTAGAAGCTTGTATAGAGTGATTGATTCCACTGGATCTGTTAAAGGGAAGAAACATTGATGATTATTTCTCTTCCTCTAACTCCTTTAATAGTATTCTATTTCTTTTAGATAAAAATCTTCTTTAAAATTAAAAAGTTAGTTTTTGAAATAAAGATTTATTTTATCTTCCTACACTAATCTACCTCATATAAATAGTATTTTCAAAGTTTTGAGTCATTGGTATGTTTTTCTGAATCAAGTGATTGTACTTATCATATGATGTATGGTTTTTGTTTTGTGAATTACTCTTCCTTATTATGGAGAGTGAGTTTTGTCATCTCCTATGTCTGGAAGGTAATTTCACATCTGAGACTCCTTAATGATTGTGAAAGGAAGCAAGCTTACAAAAGATGTGCAATGAGCGCTAAAATGAGCCCAAACCTGAAAAGATGCACAATATCGCTAAATTGGAAAGATACACAAAGTGTATCAAAAATTAAAAGAAGCGCAAAGCACCAAACAAATTGAAAAAGAGGAACAAAATGAGCCCATAAAGAAATAAGCTTTCTTCCCTTTTAGATCTTTAAATGTCTTAGAGAAATCCATGTGCCACTTAATATTTTTAAAAGCTTGAGATGAAAAATCATGATTTCCGATTCCATACTTTGAAATACTATTATATCAGATACTTTTCTGGAACGAGGCTTGAAAGGATCTCTTTTTGAATCTAATTTCTTTTTTTTTTTTTTTTGAATTAGACTTTTGTCTGAAAAAAATTTAAACATGTAAGGTGTCCGAGGTAGGAGTTACGAAAGTTAATTTTCTGACTTTTTTGGATTTCGGCGGTGTCTATTTTCTTCTTGGTGGCTTTTGAATTAAAAATCAAGGGAAAATTTTAATTTACTAGAGCTGATCGATTCAAAAAAATAATAAAAATAAAAATAAAATCATTGTTTTTTAGTTTTGCCTTCTTGTTTCTATTTTTATTCAATTTGATTTTATTTTTTTATTTTCTATTTATATTGTTATGTCTGTTTTTCCTCCTTTTTGTGATGTCAAAAGGGAGAGTTGGTGTTTTGAGTGACTAGTAGTTTCTTTTAATGCTTTTATGTTGTAATTATTTCCTTTATTGTATTTTGTGGTTTAGTGTTTAGTTGAGTACTCCTGTCTATTTTATTTGAAACTACTTAACAAATGTTTGCCATCAAAAAAAAGGAGGAGATTGTTGCAAATCTAGTTTTAAAGGTTATGATTTTGATGATAGAAAATATTTCTATCTCTGGTTGCCTATTTAATCTTTCAGGTATGTAGGATCAATTACAAGTTCATGCTAGTCCAAGATCGAGTCAGACTTTTTTGAAATCTAGGTCTAATGTACTATTTTCATATTTATTGAGTCAAATGTTATATAACTGATCCCCTAGCGAAGTAACCTTGCACACACACACTCAGGGGGAGAGTTTTAGTGAATTATAGTTTCTGTTCAATTTTTGTTCTGATCATCTCGGACGATATTCACATTGTCCTGGGCAATCCAATGAAAATAGAAATCTTGATTAGGACGATCATGTTAAGTAGTTTGATTAAGCTAATCATCCTAGGCGATCCTAATATCGTATAGGATGATAGGCTAAAATAAAAAATTCTCAGCCGCCAGATCAAGTTAGGCAAGTTTTATTTTAAGAGATTTGATCTTATCATCCCGGATGATACGTGTATTATCCGGGATGATCCAATACAATCATGCCTAAATTAGTTTAGTGATTAAGGAAAGTAATTAAGGTCTGATTGATTTGATCATATCATCCTGGATGATCGCAGGATCGTACGGGACGATGTGTTAAAAATCCTGACCGTCCAGTGCTTATCACCTGTACATCCAGAGCTATGTACAGGATGATAATCTCATTTTTGAACTAATCATATGGGATGATATTCATATCATCCTGGACGATCAAGTCATTTTGAAATCGTCTAGCATGTTCTTACCTGTACGTCCAGAGCTATGAACCGGACAATTTTTGGCACTTTTTGAACTAATCGTACAGGACAATAGACATATCATCTTGGACGATCAAGTCATTATGAGATCGTTCAGCACAAGTTCCCCAAGACGACCAGAGCGATCTTTTGGATGAAATTCCTGATTTACACTAATCGTCCCAGACGATCGCAGAATCATACGGGATGATCTGAACAGCTCTTATTTACTAATCGTCCAAAGGAACCAGATCATATAGGCTGATACATGTGATTTTGAATTGCTTGTACAGGATGATCCGTTGATCATCCAGGATGATATGTGCCGACCAGTTGAGATTTAGGGTAATTTTTGAACCCTCCCTTAAAAGATCTTTTTCTTCCAACAAGAAAAATCTTTTGCCACTTTCCTTTTTAGAGAAACCTTGAGAGAGAGAGAGAGAGAGAGAGAGAGAGAGAGCTTGGGAGAGAGAGAGAGGATCTTGTGAGGGGGTGTTTCTGAGGGATTCACGAAGGTTGCTCCAAGCATGGATCAGAGTCATCTTCTCTGTTCATCATCTCTCATCTTGTCGGTGTTTTCTGTGGGAGGATTGTTCGCAAGAAGATCCAGGTTCTCTGCCTACTTCAGGAGGAAAAGAAAGGAGTTCAGGTTCTATGCCTACTTTAGGAGGAAGCGAAAGGAGTCCGGGTTCTTTGCCTGCTTCAGGAGGAAGCGAAAGGAGTTCAGGTTATCTGCCTCACCGGGTTGGTGGAAAGGAGTTTTGTACAGGATTCTTTGCCTTACTGTGGGAGCAGAAGGAGAATCACTTTTGTGTTAGTGTAATACCCGGAGGGGAGGCTCCGGGGAGTGGACGTAGGTCAAGTTGACTGAACCACTATAAAATTTGGTGTGTACTTTCTGATTATTTTCTGCACTTTATTTTCTGTTATTATCTGCTTGGGTGAAATCTGTGTTTGATCTCTTCATTTCTGTGTTTACCTGTTTTCACTGTAAATTATCGAAAAGATCTTTCCTATTGCTCATGAATTTTTTAAAATAACCAATTCACCCCCCCTCTTGGTTAGCCTCGGAACAAGTTCATCAGGGCTTAACATCCCTATCGAACTTTCATTAATCACCAAGAAAAATATATCTATACCCATAGAAATCTTTTTAAGTCAATCTATTTAAGGGAAATAGGTGAAATCAGAGGCTCTCTAATCCTTAGACCAAACATAATCAATCCATAAAATCTGAAAACCTAATTTCCATTATAAAGGGGATTATGTTAATATAAAGTTAAGGGTTAAATATTGACCCATAAATTTTAATTAAACTAATGAAGTTCTTAATCAATTCAATTAGAGGGGGATTAATTTTGGACATGTCAATAACAAGCACAAGATCAATCTGCTAAAGTCCTAAGCTCTGGTGAATTAATTTGAAATAATATTTATAAAAATAACCCCATGAATAATCCTAGAATAGCTTTAATTTTATGAAGAATTAGTTCTTGGAAAAATAATGGTTTTGTAGGTCTCCTCAAGACCTTTCCAATGAAGAATTAGTTTTTGAAAAAATAATGGCTTTTAGACATGATTCGAGAAATACCACCATGAAAATAACACTAAATCTCACATAGAGCATCAGCATAACATTAACCTTCAATCCAATAATCAAAATCCATTAGTTTAAAGGTTCACTTTACACTTCTCCAGACAACCTAGCTAGGGAGCTCAAAATTAGTTTTTTTACCTCATGGAATGTTAAAAATGCTAAGGCCTGAGTTCAGGCAGCTTCGTCCAATGTCAGGGAACTTTTCCACTCCAAGAAGGAAGGTCAACGGAGAACTTGAGGTAGGAATTCAAGCTTGGATAAAAGGAGATCATTAGATATTACATAATGTCGCTGAAATGGGCACAAAAAAGTTTTGTAAGCTTGGGGGAACTTTATACAACTCTATGGAGTTTTTTCAAAATAATGGGAGGGGATGAAAGGGTCTGGGTTAGTTTGCCCTATTCAAACCTATCTAATGGCTTTGGATGGTTGGTATTGCTAAGGAAGAGCCCTAGATGGCTACCATATAGAGGGAATAACTCAGGGAATGTTCCTTAAGCTGAATAGATGGTCCCAGGCCTAAAAAAGCCCATGGGTTTGGCTAATGTCAGGAGGGGGCAACTAGGGGTTAGTTTCATCTGCTTAGGTTGTAGCCGGCCACAACCTGGAGGGGCCTTGTGTGGAAAGGTGTCTAGAAAGTTCTTAAACCTAATATATGGGTCAATTGAGTCTAGTGAGGCTCAATTATAAAATGTGGTTTACGCAACCCAATTTTGGAGGGTTAGAGTTTGGTTAACTCTTGACCCAAGTCTACCCAAAAGCTTGGCTGACTAGAGTTGGTGCATCTAACCTAGGGCCATCTAATGCAAGTGTCAATTTGTCTTGGTGAAGCTTAGGATGGAAGTTGGTCCAAGGCAATGGGTTTTTGGGCACATTGGGCTAAACTAATCGCTAGACAAAATGGGGCTAAAGGTTGGGTCATCTAAGGAATGTGCAATGAGTCATGAGAGACCTAGTACAAGCTTTGGTTTGATTCAATTTGTCATAGCTTGAGATTTGGCTCAAGGAAAGCCTCTTTGAACCACTTGGGTTAAGCCATGTTGGTAGCCCAAGTGGACCAAAGGTTTAGTTCCCCTATGGATGACTCCTAGGGACCTAAGGGGACATCCTAGGGGTTTAAATTATTTTGGTGAAGCTTGGGGCATTGGATTTGGATTAAATATAAATAAAGGGTTGCTTCACCAAATTAGGTTGACTTGGTCAAATAGGTTTTACTAAAGGGTGGGGCTTGGTCCAACAAGTTCAAATTGAAGTCTTGAACTCAATGGAGGTGGTCTTGTGCAATAGGAAGGCCTTCTTTCATGAAATGTAAATTTGAAACCTTAAGGGGCAATTTCATCAACTAGGTTTAACTTGATCGATGACGACCCTTGACCAAAGCTTGAGTTTGTGCTCATTCACTTCTAAATAGTATTTCAAACTTATTGGATGAGGTCTCATGCAAAGTGGACATCTCTAAGTTCAAAATGTATGTTAGAGGGCTTACAGGGCCTTTTGGGTTAATAATGCTAAACTTTGTCAACCATGCCTGACCAAGGATTGGGTTTTGTTTTAATACATCTCAAATGAAATTTGGAATGCATTGGAAGAGCTTCCAAAGGTTGGTTTAAATGAGTCATGTTGAGGTTTGTGAGAAGGTTTGATTTTACAAGGTTTAGGAATTTTGGGTTTGATTGATTTGGTGGTCAAACCTAGTTAACTATGGCTCACCAAGAGCATATTGCTTGTTAAATGCATCATAAGGATGATAATAAACAAGTTCAAGCATTTTTGGGAGGTCAAGTCAAATTTCACAAGATGCCTGATTTAGTGGCATGGGCTATAAATATTTGAAGGTTTTACAACATTTAGATTTCAATAGTGTTTTGGGGGTTAGAAAGTTTGGCTTGCTCTCAAATTTGGTGGGTTTACCCATGGGAAATATCTAATCAATATGTAATTGACAAATCATGTTTCCGAGGTCATATAGTAATGTTTGGAAATGATTGAAAAATCACTCAAAATAGGTTATAGGATAAAGGATTTTGGAAAAATTTTTTCGTTTGAAACTTTAGATTTGGTCATGATTTTGGATTAGGTTAATTAAAATTGATTTTCTAATATCCATGGAAATAGTTTAGGTGATTATTAATGATAGAGTAAAAGAGGGGGGGGGGGGGGGGGGGGGGGGGGTGGAGTCAAATAGTAGTTATTAGGTGACTACCAAGTGAAGGGATTTGGGGTTTGATTTAGATTGGATTTGATTTTGATTTGAGTTTTCATTGACATTGAACTTAGTTTACTTAACCTCATATAAAAATGAGGTCAACAAATGGACCCTCAATATATATAGTAGAATGAAGTTGTACAACATATATTGTTGTTGACTTATTCAAGGAATCTCAAAATAGATTAAATTTAGGTTTTGAATATTTAGGAAAGGAAACACGAGGACTCACACCTAACCTTATGTCTAAAGGATGTCGATGGGGGACTTATACCAAATAGATATATTTCTTTTGAATTTTATTTACCTCTCAATAAAGGGAAGGTTGTATGGGTCTCACACCTAACCTTAGGATATTAAATGGGTGACTAAGCTTTGAAGGGGCTCGACAGGCTTAAATCTAACATTAATGATCAAAGATCCTATGAAATAGAAAGCTCAGGGATTCACACCTACTCCTAAAGGATCAAATGATTTTGATTTAGTTTGAGGCTAAGATGATTCAAAGAAGGGTTAGCCCCATCACTAGTGAAATTATTCTTAAGGAAAGGAAGCACGGAGGCTTACACCTATACTTACAAGGCTAAAAAATTGGGATTTTAACACTAGGGTTATGCCTCAAGGGCTTGCTCCACCACTAGTGGATTTAATCCTCAGGAAAGCAAAGACGGGGGCTCATACCTAATCTTAAGAATAGAAGAATTTTAATTTTTACACTAGGATGGCGTCATAGAGGGCCTTCACCATCACTAGCGGATTTAATCTTAAGGAAAAGAAGCACAATGATTCATACCTAACCTTAAGGTTCGGAGGATTTTGATTTTGAAATTTTTTTTATTTCAGATAATTTAATTTGATACGACTTGAAGCTAAATTTTTTTATTAATTTCATATTCAGATTACATCAAGCATAGTATTTCTTAAGGAAATACCCATTTATCAAAAGCATTGGTTAGTTTCCTTTAAAAATAACTAACTTGTAGAAGCCTTCTTCATAGACTATCTCTACAGCAAATGATCCCTCCTATGTTCGTTTAAACATTTTCGTGATGTTTCGATGGGCTAAACTTGGCTTCTAAAGAACCAAGGCCACGTATCCTACTTAGAAAGTTTTGAGTCTCACTAACCTATCATAAGCTTAAACTATTTATGCTTTATATAACTCTAGGTTTTGTTGTGCTTACAGGTGACGTTCTTCAAGGACTTTAAGCTACTTTAATCGAAGTTGTGCATTTTGTTCATTTGTAATTTAATTTTACATGGAGATCCTTAGAGAAAGGATTTGCACTTCCAAAGAGAGCTTGGCCTCAGACCCATACATTAAATCAAATGAGTAGATTGGGTTAGAGTCCTATGAGTTATCTAATAGTCCTACAAGGCTTCTTTTTACTACTCATCCCACCGATGTTTATTATCATCCAAGGTCTTTTTTATAATATGTATCAAAGTTTATTTAAAAGACTCAGCTAATGCATTAGGTCTTCATTAATATATCATTGATTATCTCCAATCAGTACAATGGTATCTATTGAAGTTATTTATCTAAGTTAACTTGAATACAGATCCATTATAAGTTATAATTCTATGATGCATGCCAAATCAATATACGATATGGTCACAAAAGAATTTTATAAGAAGGTGTGATGTTACCTAAAGTAGGGAAATCTCTTCCACCCACTTGGAGAAATAATCTGTCATAGCTAGAATGACGTGATGGCCTTTAAAAAAGGAGGGTCAATAGGGCTGATAACATCCATGCCCAAACTTTTGAAGGGTCATAAAGTTATCGTGGGATGCAACATGTTAGACATCTGATGTAAAAGCATACTATGAACTTAGCACTGATGACAATTCCTTGCAATATTCATGCAATCGTTAAATCATAGAGGGCCAATAAAATCCAAGACTTTTAATTTTTAGTTTTATTTTGGGGTCAGATTGGTGAGCATCACAAAATTTGGCATCTACCTCATTTATGATCTTCAGTGCTTTGTTCTTGTCTAAACAATGCAGCTACATATGATTAAATGATCGATAGTATAAGGTTTCATTCCTGATTATTTACGAGAGGGCATATTTTTTGATTTGATTATTAAGTTATTTGTCATAAGGAAGTTTTCCTTCTCAAAGATAATCAATGAAAGGATATCTTTAGTTGCCTTCTTAATTTTTATTGATGGGCTCCAAATCCATAAGAGCTAGAACCTAACAGTTCTGAACTTCTTTGGGAATGGAAACATTTTTCTGGATGGATGAATTCCATTGTAAGCTTTGCTAAGGCATCTATCACAGAATTGCTTCCATAGGAAATTCTATACAAAGTTATTGTGGGGATTTGCATGAGAAGATGATTTGTGTATTCATGATAATTTAAGAGTTTTGGATTCAAAACTTTATAAGTTTTTGTAATCAAGTGCATAAACAGTTGAAAATCTCCAAAGATTTTGATCTCTTTTATACCAATTAATATTGTAAGCTTCAACCCAGTTATCAGAGCTTTATATTCATCCTCATTATTTATACATGACTATGATAAATGATATGACAAATACATCAATCCCTTTTTATGGTGTTATGAAAATCAGGCTAATTCTGATCTTTCCAGGAAGAGTAAATTTCAGTGCTCCACCTTGCTCAAAAGATGTTGTACCATAAAATAATAATTCCTAAACATGATAATCAGATTTTCCTAAACTCATGATTTGCATTAAATTATCATTTAGTGGATATTCTATTAGAAGCAAATGTGTTGCAAGGAAGTCAAAAATAACCTGTCCTTTCATAGCATGTAGGGAAATGAATGTTATTTTAAATTGAAGAAATATTATAGACCACCTTGCCAGATGTCCTGACAACATATGCCAGGTCACAAGATATTGTAATGTGTTTGCTAAAAAGATTAATATTACCATATGAGATAACATTTACTAGCTTAGCTTTTGGGCTACAAAAACTAAGGCAAGATTGTGTTTCTCAATGGATGAATCTCAAATTCACACTAGGACGATAAGTCATCAGCTAAGATAATACAGAGCATTCTTCTTGCCCTCTTTATTGACTTATGCCAACAAGGCACCAAATGACTCATCTAAAGCTATAGTGAAGAATAAGTAGTTTTCCCAGAATTGAGGTTGCCAAGATTGGAGGATTTGTAAGATTTTGCTTGATATTTTTGAAGGAATTTTGACATTTTTCATCACATGTTAATTTAAAATCTTTTTAAGCTCAGATAGAAAAAGGCTAACATCTTCTAGAAAGATTGAAAATGAATTTTCTTATGTATGCCAACCTACCTTGAAGAGACCTTAATTGAGTAAGACTTCTAAGAGGTTGCATTTTAAAATGGCTTTGATTTTAGCATGATTAATTTTAATTTCATGATTCCTTACTACTGAGCCACAAAATATCCCTGAAGTGACACCAAAGTCACACTTCAAGGGGTTCATTTTGAGATCATATAGGCGCAACCACTTGAAGATAATTCTTAGGTCGTACAAGCGAGCCTCATTGATTTAACTTTTGATGGCCAAATCATTAATGTAATATTCTATCTAATTATGGATAAGTTTGTCAAATATTTAGGTCATAGCTTCTTGATAAGTTGCATGAGCATTATTAAGACCAAATAACATCACTTTATAACAAAAGATCCATATAGGAGTTTTGAATGCATTGTTTCTGTCATCTTCTGGAGCCATCTTGATTTGGTTGTACCCATATGACACATCCATAAAGGATAAAACAACATGAGAAGAGGCAATACCACCATGACTTTGGGTATAGGAAACAAGAACTCATCCTTGTGACATGTCTTATTTAGATATTTTTATTTGACACATTTTCAGATTTGGCCATTTTTTTTATAAAACTGGCACGACATTGGCCACCCAAGAGGAATTTTTCTTCTCTATAATAACACTTGTCTTATTCCTATTCTTTACTTCAAAAATGACTTGTTGTTCGATCTCAAGGTGTATGCATCGAGGAGCTTTCTTAATTGTGATGGCATCATGTCAAATCCCAAGTTTATGAATTGTTACATCAGACGACAAGCTTGGCATTTGGTCACATACTTAAGAAAAGAAATCATTAAACTTAAAGAAGAGCTCGATTAGATTATTTTATTCACATTCACTCAATAAAGATCTTATGAAGGTGGGGCATGGGTCATCCTTTGCTCCAAGGTTGATTTCTTTTAATTCATCAATTATCGATTTAATTTCATCCTCAAATTTAAGGGTGCATCCCTAACTTGATGTTCCACCAAGTCATCTGATGTTTCCAAACAAAGCCTATCAAGAGATTCGATAATTTCTATAAGGACATTTTCAGATTCAAGATGACTCATTATCATAAAATAATACTCATCATCGTCAAATGAGCTAATGGTACAAAAGCCAATACCAATATTCAAATGAATTTTATTTTTATTATGCCAAAGGCTTTCATGGCATCTAGCTTGACACCTAGTTTAATGACCCACGGCAAGACCTTTAGAAATGTAATTTCACACACACAAAGGGAAATAGCCAATAGGTAATTCAATTAATTCATTGAAAACCTCCTCCTTAAGGTTTACATTTGGACTTTTCTTACTTCCCGAACTAAATTAGGAGAGTTCTTAACTACTAATCTTGCAACCCTGTCAAAAAATTGTAAGGTTAAGGTTAAGGTTTTAATTCTTTTACCCAACTTCTCACATATTGTCAATTTAGGCTCATCACTTTGAATTTTTGAAACATCATCCTCTAGATCACTATCTTATTCTAATGTGCAATTAAATTTTGAAGGAGGATTTATCTTTTTATAGTCAAAAGGAATTGTTACACCCCACACCCTTCAATCGTCATCTAAACCTGACTCCAATTCAATGTGCATCAAGGGTGCTTTTTTTTCAAATTTAAAATGGCCTTGACCACATGCGCTTTGGGCCATTCTCCCACCTCTTTGAGGGAAAGTGTTTAGAGACCTAAAAAATCATGCCCTTGACGTGATCTTCACTATCATTGTCTTCTCCTTCTTCAATTGTCTCTTTTCCTTTTTCTCTTTTTTTTACTTTACCATTCCTTTAGCTCTTTCTTAATTTTTTTGTCCTCCTTAATTATAATTTAATGTTTAGAAAAAATAGCGGATCCTTGGGTGCATAATACATAACATCTTCATATATCCTAATCTCATAAATAGAGAATGGTTAAAATTACCCTAAACCACATATTTAATGCCATTTTAATGGTACTTGATGCATTGGTGTAGGGTATATGGAACCATCCTATACTCATGGATCAAAGGCCTACCTAAAAGTGAATTAAAGAACATCGCTAAATGAATTATATGGAATCTGGTTTCTATTTTTAACTCTCATATTTCTAACAAAAGTGTAATTGAACCTAGAGCATTATCACCTTTTTAATTAAATTGACATAGAAACATCTTAGTGGTGTTAAGTCTACGCATGTCTACTTTAAGATATATGACAGTCTTTATAATTATAATGTTGACCGATGCATCCAGATCAATAAGGACTCTTGATAATTTAAAATTTCTCATAGTTATAGAGATGACAAGTGGATGATTATGATCGATAGTCCGCAGAAGTAGATTGCCATTAAAAGGATACTCAAGGGATTTCTCTAAAATACAAAGCTTCATCTTATAAAGTTATAGCTAACTGAGCTAAGAAAATCTTTCGGTTGAGAAGTGTTTTAATAAAGGATTCCTCATTTCTTTTGAGAGAATGAGGATATTATAAATGCTCAACCAATCTAGAAATTTTCTATGATGAGTTAAGACATCATAGTCAACCATACGAATATCAGACTCAGAATCTGATATGCCTGAAGGAGGATTTTCTTGTTGAGCTGAAGTTTTAATTAAATTTTTGGATATGACTTGCCTTTTTTCTTAGATCAAGGACAAGGCAGCAAGAGTTTTCCACCATGAAACTATACTTCCATAATCTTATCAAGATGCCAAACTATAGCAGGTTTATGCTATCATTAGGTGATGCAACGTTGTTTTATAGTGAAGGATCTGATTCAAAATTTTTATCATGACAGAAATTCCTTGGAAGTTAATTTTGGGGGTGTCACTATATGATAAGATTTCAGGTTCAATTTTTTGAGTTTGACCATAGTAGCTGCTTGTCTACTATCTTCAATTTCTTCTGGTGCAAGTTTGGCTTCTACGGGATGATCATCATAAATGTCAACTTCAAAGATCTCCTCATCACTACTGTCATCAAATTCAACTTCCCTACATATGCTTACTTGGAAAATCTCCTATCGAGAGTATTTCTGCATAATAAATTTGAGACCTCTTCTTCCCTGAAGAAGATCTCTTCTTTGATACCATATACTTAGGTGGAGGCAAGCTTGTAATCTAGTAGAACTGATATTAGCTTTTTTGCATAGCATTCTTCGAATATTTCTATGAAATATCTAGGCATTCTCATAGGCTTTATCTTTCTAAAATCAAAGAGCTCGATAAAACAATCATATTTTTCATCTTCATGTTCTCTCACTTTGTAGAGTAGGCTTCTTGGCATAATCCCATTGCTTAGAGGAGGTATGTAAAGCATTTTGAGCTCTCCAATGTTGTATACCTCTTGAGGGATGATTTTTTGAAGTGTTGTGCAGGAAGACGCATGACCATGAATACACCATCTGAGAATGACAAGCTACATATTCTACTTGAGAGTACAAATTGCACCTTGCTCATGTAAGTAGACTTATGAATGCAATATTTTTTCCATTCCAATTATTGCCCAGTTGGGTATCAATCTTAATCAAGCTCAACTGTCAAATAATTAGTATCAGTTAACCCTAATTTTTTCCCTATTGGTTATCAACCTTAATTAAATATAACTGTCGACCGATTGGTATCAATCTACCCCAATTATTGCCTAGTTGGGTATCAGTCTTAATTAGGTCCAACTATCAACCAATTGGTATAAGTCTTTATCTTTCATGTTAATAAACATCCTTCCATCTAGCCTCCCTTACATGCAAATGCTACATTTTTTTCAACATAATATATGAAATATATGAAATATCATAATTCATAGAATACATAAAAGTCTATTGAATTTATCTACTATGCAGTTACTTTAAAAAATTATAACTTCTAATTTAACTTGTAAAAATTCAATATATTATTGTCAAAATATTTATATTGATGAGATCTATCATATACCCAAAGTTATGCGATGAAAGTTTTACCAATATAAATTTATCCTTATTTTGCTAACAGAAATATAAGTTTGATCAAAAAAATCCAAAAAAATAAAATTATTGAAATCAAAGATAGTTTAATTAATTCTTACTTTATAAAATAAATAATAATAATAATTTAAAATATATAAAAGAAGAGAGAGAAGGTGGCCAACTATGGGACCCAGCTCTTCATGAGCATAGTTATCGATTAGGCATGTGGACAAGTGTGAGCGGAAAGCTACTTCTTTTTTCTTGCATCATTTACTTTGGCCATAGTAATTCATAGAGGAAGGCATTATGTAAAGAGAGAAGGCACGATATATTTTTATTTTATTTTTTTGAAAGATGTTTAAAAATTATAGAATTTTACCTAAAGTCTTGTAGTTCATCATTGGTCCTCCGACCAGCATCACCAGATTGTGATCACTTAACAACATTCATTAGACCACCATTGCCCAAGTATGATTGTCAGATTAGCATAGCCTTACTATAGTCCTTAAACCACCATCACCCGACTATGATCATCAAGCCATCATTGCCTAATTATAGTCTTTAAACCATCATCACCCAACTACAGTCCTTCCTATCTCCATCACTCATTAACTATGTTCCTTTGACCATCATCACTCATCTACCGTCCTCCGACCACCTTTTCCTAACTACAATCCTCAAACCTCCATTGGACAAGCAAGATCTTATTACCATCACCACCAAACCACCGTTGCTCGACTACAATCCTCCAACCACCATCACCCACAACTTTAACAACTATCACTCGACCATGATCCTTCATCCTTCATTTCCTGACTATGATCCCTCGACTAACATCTTCTTGCAGCAATCCTTCGACTATGATCATCCAACTTTGGTAATCAAACCTTCATCACCTTATTACGCTCTTCTGACCATTATCACCAAAAAATGATACTCTAACCTACAATCTTCTGATCATTATTGCATGACTACTCTGATACCTATGAACTTCATCACATATTATTGCAAATCTTACCAATTCATGTTATTATTTATAATATTAATACACACCATTGACATTTAATCAGACCCCCAACTTCAGCACTAGAATTCATACTATGTTTGAGCCATAGTGCTTTTCTAACTTCAAGAAATTGGTTTGTTATTTCTAGTGTATAAATGTATTCAATTGTAGAATGACATCATTTGTTATAGATAAAAAATAATAGTGGAAGCATTTTGAATAAGCTAGGCCCCATAATGTTTTACCATTCATGGGATTTTTGCTTAAAAACTTTGGTGTCATTTAAACTTTTTGTAGTTCTAACTTATCGTTGTGTGTACTATCTCTTTACCTCTGTGATGTGACAATAAAAGGGTATTCTATTTGTCTCCCAATGTTCACTAGAAATGCCATAGAGTGGTCCTGTAGTGTGGTGAATTTGGGAAGCGAGCAAGTTTATTTTATCAAAAGTATATTTGAAAGTAATATTTATAGAACTTCTTGTAATTACCAAAAGGCTACCATTTTGATAGTTGGTAAATAGAGCAGTGACGACTATAGCATTATTGCGTCACAAAAAGTGATTGGGGAAACATTCACAACTGGAGCTCATGAGGTGGATATTGAGTTGAAATTTCTAATTTTTACCCTCTTTGCACTTGTTGGTGAGTCAATTGACTCACCATCTAGATGGTAGGTACAATACCTGCATTATACATTTTGCGAGCAAGAACATGCTCATTCCTACTAACTTATATTGGATTTTTTTAGGAATTGATCAGAATCGATAGGCACAAACTCCTTTAATTTTTCATGCTTTGATGACATCTTCTATAAGACCTTGCATGTAGTAGCACTCCTCTGTGTCATGGTAAAGATCCTAACAAAAAATAGAATACCTTGAGATGTCCCTCGTATGCACCTTCTCCTTCATTGGCTTCACAGGCTTGAAGAATTATTTATACTGCATGGCCCCAATGATCTTAGCTGTGGGCACTCGTAGTGGAGTATAGATGGAATAATTATGTGCATGATGTGTGACTTCATTGTAGTAGTGGCAAGTAGTGTGAACTTGGTACACTTTATTTCTTGAGGCCCTATAATCCTTAGTGGCCTTGCTTTTTTGGGTGCCCTTCTATGTTCATGGTGACGTTGATCTAGGGGTAGATTTGGTCTATTGAACCTGTTATCCCTATCATGAATTCTTTCACATTATATCCTCACTGTTGTTCTCTTATAGTAGCAAGTTTGCAAGGGCAAGTGGTTATAAAAGAATCTTCCACTCTATTATACTCCTTTGTATTCATATGATTGTTGGCTAACTCAAACTTTCAATGTGTGTTCTTGGTTGCTACATGCCAAGTGCATATTGAATAGACCCTTCCTTAGTCTATAGGTTAATGGAGTCTGAGTGACTACTGGATTAAAGCCCTTCACATAGAGCATATCTCTCTAAAATCTCATAAAGAAGTTCCTCGAAGACTCCCCTAGCTTTTATCTCATCTTTAGTAGTGCATGTGGGCTCTTTTACGGCTTTTGTGTGCTAATAAATTGATACACAAGTATTCTCTTGAATCTAGAGAAGGAGGTGATCAGTCCCACTAGCATGCTAGTGAATCATCTAAGATCTAACTCCTTGTGTGTTGTGAAAAATAAGTGGAATTTGAGGGTGTCAACAACTTCTAGCAAAGAAGTCATAGAGTCAAAGGTCATCACATGGTTAGTAGGATCAGTCATGCCTTTATAGGATTCCAAGTTCAGCACCTTGAACCTCAGGGCAGCTTGGCCTTAGAGTTTACCATAAAGAAGGCATTGGTAAGTTTTGGCTTGGTCAAGCTGACTGACCTTGCACGTCGGTTGTACTCCTCATCACTCATTATCATGTGAGTGGGATTAGGGATGGGCATCATGGTTAGTATTAAATTGCTTGTTGGCCTCTTGTGATGAGTTTTCTTGTTAGAAGAACCTTTGGGAATACTATCCTTATAAACTTGCCCTTGGAATCTACCCAAGTCATCTTGAATTGTCTTCATTATCCGCTCCTCTATTTCGGTGAGGTTCTAGTGAGTTGAGTAGTTGGTGTTCTTCATGTTCACAGATGTCTCTTACTAGTTGTGTTATTTGGGCAGGGCCCATTTTTTATCAATGACATTAATTCATGCTTATCTCATCGTGGAGGATATTGGATCTAAATTTATCTGTGGGTAGTACTTGAATCTTACATGCAAGATTTACAAGGCCTAAAGACATAATAGTAGATAGAGAAAAAAGATAAAGTGACAAAGTGAGAAAGAGAAAAACTCTAAATATTCTCATTCTTTTGCCTTTTAATTGCCCTATGACCTTTTAATTATAGCATCAAGGGGTTATAGGGACCATGTAAAAAACATACGTTTTTATAGAACGTGTGTATTTGAATATATAGCTGAAAATATATAAAAATATACTTGGACAATTGTCTCGTAGACTATCACTTAATCAAATAGGCCTGATGAATGATGAGTGATGAGTGTATTAATGGTGAATGATGAGGGATGAGTGTAGTCATACCGAGTGAGAAGTGATTAGGGTAATGTTTTTGAGTGACAAGTGGCTAGTGTAATATTGTAGAGTGGCAAGTGGCAATTATGGTGTCGCAGAGTGATGAGTGGTAAGTGTAGTACTACTGAGTGATAAATTGTGAGTGTAGTACTAATGAGTGGTAAGTGTCACAATATCAAGTAATATGTGGCAAGTATATATAAGTTGAGTGACAAGTATTGTCATACTGAGTGATGAGTATAGTTATGTCGAGCACTGAATGGCTAGTGATCTATGATCCTTGACCCTTTGAGAGTGAGCCTTGGCCTTCAACTAATGCACTTTTAACATTCCTGGCTTCAAGAATATAGATCTTGAGGCAGTTGGCATATTCGGATATACAATATTACAAGGGACTCAAAGAAACATACCCCGTGAATTTATAAATAGGAAGTTCATTCCAACAAGGACTAAGGCAATCGGCAGTTGAAATCTGAGATGGAATTCATTTCTGCTGAATTAGTATAATTAATTACTAAAAAAATGATAAGTTACAATTTTCTAGTAAATTTTATGCATTTCTAAGAGAGAATTCTACCAAAAATCTATATATTTCTTTAAGAAAAAATCTATAATAAGATTTGTATTTCCTTGTGATGAGATTTGTGTGTTTACATGAATATTTCCTTACCTGAAATAAAACATAGCCTGAACTTATTCCTAATAACTGATTGATACTAATTTCAATATTTCAAAGCATTTGAAATAAAAGATCACCAGATAGCTTTTAAATAAATTCAACATTGAAATAATAACTATTTTCTATAAAAGTTAATCTTGCTTTTGTGAATTATTAAGCCCATCCATATGATCATGATAAGTAAGGAAAAAAATAGAGTACTCGAGTGCAAAGAAATATTTATTTACTAAATAAATTCTTAATTTTTAAAATATTTTGTGAACATAGATAATGGATTGACGCAACAATCGGTTGTATCATGCAATTTTCTTATGCATTTTGAGTATCATAACATATATGGAGGTGCTGATAACTTGAGAATGAAGTATGGGAAAAGTCAAACTAAAGAGTAGAAGTGGAATGTAAGCTTGAGAAGCAGAAATTGTATTAGCTTTAACTATACTCTCTAATCCATCTCGATGCTAGCATATAGCTAACGTTAGTAAGATGATGTAGGAGGTTACAATATTGAAGGATATGATGAAGTCGAATATATATATATATATATATTTATATATTTATATTTGGGGACAATTAGGTCAATTAAGGTAAACTCATACACACACATAAGACTTGATCCCATGACCTCTTAATTAGTAATGAAAACTCCCAACCATTAGATCAAGCTGAGCTGCATAAGTCATGCATAATATTATACTCACAAGTTAATATGTTCAACAGGAATCACTAACATGTGACTAACGATAATATTCAGTGTGAAAGTTCGTTAGGGATGTTAAGCCCTTATGAACTAGTCTCAAGGCTAATCAAGAGGGGAGTGAATCGATAGTTTTAAAAATTTGTGAGCAAATAGCAATTTAGAAAAATCTTTTTTGAGCAAACAACGATTTTGAAAAATCTTTTGAATATTTTTAAAACTAATTACAGTAACGCGATGATGTACAGATATTCAACGATAATAGAATAATAATCACAATCACACAATCATCAACAGAAAAATAAGTGTAGAAAATAATCAGAAAGAACACAGCAGATTTTATAGTGGTTCGATCAACTTGACCTACGTCCACTGCCCGGAGCCTCCCCTACGGGAATTGCACTAACACTAAGTGACTCTCCTTCTGCTCCCACAGCAAGGTGGAGAAGCCTGTACAAAAACTCCTTTCCACCAATCTGATGAGGTAGAGAACCTGAACTCCTTTTGCTTCCTCCTAAAGTAGGAAGAGAACATAGACTCCTTTCATTTCCTCTTGAAGCAGGCAGAGAACCCGGATCTTCTTGAGAATGATCCTACCACAGAACCACTAATAAGACAAGAGATGAAGACCAAAGAAGATGACTCAGATTCTTGATTGGAGCAACCTTTATGAACACCTCACAAACTCTCCCTCACAAGATACTCTCTCTCTCTCTCCCAAGCTCTCCCTCTCTCTCTCAAGGTTTTCACTGGTAAGGAAAGTGGCAAAAGATTTTTCTTGATGGAAGGAAAAGATCTCAAATAGAAGGGCTCAAAAATTTCCCTAAATCTCAACTGGTCATCAAAGATTGTCCAGGATGATCGAAGGATCGTCCTGTACGATCAGTGTAAAATCTCACATATCAACCTGGATGATCTAGTTTTTCTTGATGATTAGAAGACAAATTTTGTTCAAATTGTCCCGTACGATTCTATGATCGTCTGAATTAATTAGTGTAAATCAAGAATTTCATCTAGAGGATAGTTCAGGACATCCAGGGCAACTGATGCTAGACGGTCACAAAATGACTTGATCGTCCAGGACGATATCTCTATCATCCCGTCCGATTAGTTCAAAACACCCAAAATCATCCTGAACACAGCTCTGAACGTACATGTTAAACATATTGGATGATTTTAAAATAACTTGATCATCCGGGATGATATATTTATCATCCCGTACGATTAGTTCAAAAAGCTGAGAATCATCCTGAACACAGCTCTGGATGTACAGGTGAAAGGCACTAGACGGTCAAGTTTTTAATCGATCGTTACGTACGATCTTACGATCGTCCAAAACAATATGATCGTATCAATCAAATATTAATTGTTTTTCTTAATCACCAGACTAATTTGGGCATGATTGTAAAGAATCATCCAAGATGATACATGTATCGTCCAGGACGATCAGACCAAATCTCTAAAAATAAAACTTTCCTAACTCAGTCTGGAGGTTGGGATTTCCCAATCTGAGCATATCATCTCGTACGATGGGTCTATCATCCAGGATGATCTGCTTAATCAAACCGACTTAACAAGGTCCCCCTAATTTGGGTTTTTATTTTTATTGGAACGTCCAGGATGATATGAATATCGTTCAGGATGATATGAATAAAAAATTGAAAATAAAAATACTAATTCACTAAAACCCTCCCCCTGTGTGTGTGTGTGCATGGTTACATTGCTAGGGGATCAATTACATTACATTTGACTTCAGAAAAGGAAAAATTACATTTAAACACACTTGGACCTAATCTTGAGTTGGCTTGAATTACATTTGATCTTTCATACCTAAAATGTTAGCCAAATAGAAATAGAACACATAAGTGTTTGTTATCATCAAAACTATAATCCTTAAAGCCAGATTCGTAATAATCTCTCCCTTTTTTATGATGGCAAATATTTATTCCGTAGTTTCAAATAAAACAGACAGGAGTAATCAACGCACATACGAGAGAAGATTTTTCATTTCAAATTTTACTAAACATTGACAAGCAGTGACACTGAACATAATAAAAAAAACAATTACAACACAAAAAATATAGCAAAAGAAACTACTAGTAAACCAAAAGCCAACTCCCCCTTTTGACATCACAAAAAAGGAGGAGAACAAATAAAAATAACACAAACAAGAAACACATAAACCAATAGTAAAAATAATGTTTTTTTTAATTGATCAGCTCCAGTAAATTAGAATTGTCCTTGACTTTCAGTTCAAAAGCCAATAAGCAAAAAATCGACAACGCTTAAATCTAGAAAAGTTAGAAAATCGATTTTCATAACTCCTATCTCGTACACCTTACAGGTTCAAATTCCTTATAAACAAAAGTCTAATTCAGAAGAAAAGAAGTTAGATTCGAAAAGAGATCCTTTCAAGCCTCGTTCCAGAAAAATATCTGATATAATAGTATTACAAAGTAATGAATCAAAAATCATGATTTTTTATCTCAAGCTTTTGAAAATATTAAGTGGCGCATGAATTTTTCTAAGATATTTAAAGATCTAAAAAGGATGAAAGATTATCACTTTGTGGGCTCATTTTGTGCCTCTTTTTCAATTTATTTGGCGCTCTTTATGCATCTTTTAATTTTTGATACACTTTATGTATCTTTCCAATTTGGCGACATTGCGCATCTTTTCAGCTTTGGGCTCATTTTGTGCCTCTTTTCATTTTGGCGCTCTTTGCGCATCTTTTACAAGCTTACTTCCTTTTATAATCGTTAAAGAATCTCAGTTGTAAAATTACATTCTAAACATAAGAGAGGACAAAGCTCACTCTCTACAATAAGGAGTAATTCATAGAACAAAAACCATACATCATATGATAGGTGCGATCACCTTATTTAGAAAAACATAATAATGATCTAAAAATTTGAAAATACTATTCATATAAGGTAGATTACTGTAGGAAGATAAAATAAATCTCTATTACAAAAACTAACTTTTTAATTTTAAAAAAAAAATTTATCCAAACGAAACAATACACTATTAAACGGGTTTGAGGAAGAGAAACAATCATCAACGTTTCTTCCCTTTAACAGATTCAGTGGAGTCAATCACTGCTTACAAGCTTCAAAACAAAAACAAGGTAAAACTTTCAGCCAGAAATCTAGTTTATCAGCAGTAGTGAGTGGTGATCTGATTTTAAAATAAACAGTAAATCAAGAATAATTAGGAAATCATATTAAAATAAATACTCAAATTAGGAAAACAACAACACTAAAATGAAAATCAGTGGAAAATATAAACCAACAGGAAATAGATAATCAAATTAAAAAAATAAATAATAGAAATAAAATAAAAAAATTTAGAAATCAACAGTCATCAGATACATATATTTATGTCAATCACACCCAATCTGGTCCTCAAAATGCTGAATGAGTCAAAGGCCAGTGGTTTAGTAAAGATGTCAGTCAGTTGATTTTCAGTTGCTACATGATGTAGCTCAATGTCCCCTTTTGTAACATAGTCCATAATGAAGTGATGCCTTATGTTAATGTGTTTGGTTCTAGAATATTGGATTGGATTCTTAGAAATATAGATGGTAATGGTGTTATCACATAGAATTGAAATTGTACCAATAGGTAATCCTAAATCCAAAACTTGTTGCTTCAACCAAAGGACTTGGGTCACATAACTTTCTAAGGCAATGTACTTAGCTTCAGTAGTGGAAAGTGTAACAGAGTTTTATTTTCTACTGGACCAGGAGACTAAGGGCTGTCTTATGAATTGGCAAGTTCTAGAGGTGCTCTTTCTATCCACCCTACTTCCTGTAAAATCAAAATCAGAGTATCCAATAATCTCAAAAGAAGTGATGTGCCTAGGATACCAAATTCCTAAGTTTGGGGTCCCTAAGAGACATCTAAGGATTCTCTTAACAGCAGTCAGATGGGACTCTTTAGGATCAGCTTGAAACCTAGCACAAAGACAAACACTAAATAGATATCAGGCCGACTAGCAGTCAGGTAAAGAAGTGATCTATAATCCCTCTATACTTCTTTTGATCAACAAATTTTCCATTTGAATCCTTTTCTAACTGAACAGTGAAACTCATGGAAGTGTTGATTGGCTTAGCTTTATCCATTTCATATTTCTTCAAGATGTCCTTAGTGTATTTTGATTGATTCAAAAAGGTTCTATCTTCCAATTGCCTTATGCTAAACCCCAAAAAATTGAATAATTCTCCCATTATACTTATCTCAAACTCCTTACTCATTATCTTAGAAAAATCATCACATAAATTTTTATCAGAGGATCCAAAAAGTATATCATCAACGTAGATCTGGACAATGAGTAGATCATCTCCTACTTTCCTAAGAAAAAAGGTGGTGTCTACGATCCCCTTAACAAACTCTCTTTCTAGTAGGAATATGCTAAGCCTCTCATACCAAGCTCAGGGTGCCTGTTTCAATCCATATAAGGCCTTTTTTAATTTGTAAACATGATTTGGATATTAGAAACTCTCAAAACCTGGGAGTTGCTCTACAAAGACATCCTCTTTTATTACCCCATTTAAAAAGGCACTCTTGACATAAATTTGAAACAGCTTAAATCCCTTATAACAGGCAAAGGCTAATAACACCCTAATGGTTTCCAATCTAGCAACAGGGGAAATTGTCTCCTCAAAATCAATTCCTTCTATTTGATTGTACCCCTTAGCCACTAATCTTGCCTTATTCCTAATCACCACACCTAAATCATTCATCTTATTCTTACCCATTTGGTTCCTACTACACTTTGATCCTTAGGTCTTTCTACTAGTTCCCAAACATCATTCCTTATAAACAGATTTAGCTCTTCCTGCATGGATAAGATCCAAAACTCATCAAATAAGGCTTGATTCAAGTTGGTGGGTTCAGTCATTGAAATGAAGGCAGAGTGATTTACTTCTTTCTTAAGGCCATGCCTAGTTCTAACACCTTCAGAAGGGTCTCCTAAGATCAGTTCATTAGGATGACTCGAAGAATATCTCCATTCTCTAAGCAAACTATTTTCAGATTCTACCCTTTCCTCCAGATTTGCATTTGCAACCCCTTGGGTAATGTCTCATATTTCTTCTTCTTCCTCAGCTCTAAAGTCTTTAGGATCAAATTCATCAAACACCACATGAGTTGTCTCCTCCACCACCAAAGTCCTCTTATTAAACACCCTAAAGGATTTCCCCACACTTGAATATCCTAAGAACACTCCATCATCAGATTTGGGGTAACATTTTTCTAAAGATAATTTCCCATTATTGTGAATGAAAACCTTACAGCCAAAGACATAGAAGTGGGAAAGGTTTGGAGTTCTACCCTTAAAGATCTCATTAGGTGTCTTATTCAGTTTGGATTTAATATTCACCCTATTTAACACATAATAGGCAGTGTTCACCGCTTCAGCCCAAAACTATTTAGGAAGTGAATACTCAGCAAGCGTGGCTCTAGCGGCTTCCACTAAGGTTCTATTCTTCCTTTCAGCTACCCCATTCTGCTGAGGGGTCCTAAGAGCTGGAAAATTATGGCTAATCTCTTACTCCTTACAGAAAGTCTCAAATCTCACATTTTTAAACTCCCAAGAAAGATCACCATGGATGGTCAAGATCTCACAACCTAACTTCTTCAAAATCAAAGTAGAGAAAGATTTAAATTCATCAAATGACTGAAACATATGTGACAGAAATCTAATCCTAGTGAATCTCCAGTAGTCATCAATAATCACAAATCTATAAACTTTTCCCCCTAAGCTGTCAGTGTTAATGGGTCCAAATAAATCCATGTGAAGAACTTCTAAAGGTCTAGAAGTGGTGATGTCCTTAATGGAGTGGAACGAGGATTAGACTTGCTTCCCTAGTTGACAGGCATCATACAAGTGGTCCTTAGTGAACTTAAGCTTGGGAACACCTCTAACTAAGTCCTTTTGGGTGACTCTTCTAAAGGTTTTCATACTGGCAGGACATAACCTTCTATGCCATAGCCAAGACTCATCAGCAGTAATTTTTTAGCAAATAGCAACATCAGCTTTAAAGTAATTTAAATCCTGTATGTAAACATTGTTGACCCTTTTTTCCTGCAAAATAATTTTGTCATTTAAGCTTATAATACAGTAAGTAGGCAGGAACTTTATGCTGAGGCCTTTATCACAAAGCTGGCTGATACTCAACATATTGTTTTTCAGTCCATCTATAAGCAAAATATTATCAATAATGAAATTTTGTGAATCACCAATTATACCTGCTCCTACCACCCTCCTGGTGGTGTTGTCTCCAAGTGTAACCTTGCCTCCAGCTCTAGTCTCCAACGAAATGAACTGATTTGGATCTCCTATCATATGTCTTAAACATCTATTATCTAGGTACCATATGCTCTCATGGGGCCTTTTATAAGAGCACATCTACAAAATCATCAAACATCAGATTTAGGAACCCAAACAGGTTTGGGTTCCTTCTTATGAAAAGAAGAATGCAATACATTTGTGATGTGCTGTGAAACATGTAATTTGGGTCTCCACACCCAATATGTACTATGGTGAATAGTGTAGGTGTGAGAGATATGTCCTAGTATGCCATAAGAAAAACATCTAATGTTAGGAAAAGGGTTAACTAATCTACGTGGGTGATAGTGTCACTTTCTAAATTTGAATGAAATATGCTTTGATGGTTTTGAATTAAATTCCTCAAATGGTGGAGGTGCATAAAACTGTACAAAAGTAAGAGGTGTTTCATTTTTCTCAAAAGCACTAATTTTTACAGTAAGGAATTCATTTTCTTCTTCCAGACTTTCAACTTCAAATCTCAATGCATGCTCACTACTCCTTAATTCACTTGTCACAGAATTTAGTTCTTTCTAAGTCAACATGCAATATTTTTAATGAATCATGCTCAGAGGATAAATTAGAATGCTTTTTGTTCAGTTCATCAAATTCATCAAGTAATGCCATATGATTTCAATCCAAGGTGGAATGATCTTTAATTAAAATTTCATGCTCTTTTTGTAAATTCAGAAATTCCAGTTTCAGGCTAGCATGAGTTTTCATAAGCTTCCTATATGATGAGTGAATTTTCTCAGAAACATCAAACAACTAATCATAAGTAAGTTTACATACCTCTTCTTGGTCAAATTGACCAAGATGATCATTTACCATCAAACACAAGTTGGTTACCTCCTCTTCAGGTTCAGTTTCAGAGGAATCCAATGCTGAGTCCTCCCAGAAAGCCTTTTGGATCCTCTTCTTTTTCTTCCCGAACTTGGGTTTCTCGTCACCCTTCTCCTTACTTGGGTGAGCTTTAAGTGTAGGACAATCATCCTTTATATGTCTAGGCTTCCTCAATTCAAAACAAACAGTATCAGATGAATCTTTAAAATTTCTACTGCTCTTACCTTTATTCCACTTCTGAAAATTCTTGTGTTTCTTCCTTAGAAAAATTTTAAATTGTCTAGTTATTAAGGCAACATCATCGCTATTAGACCCGGAAGTACTAGTATCAATATCGTTGGCCTTCAACACCACATTTTTCTTGTTCTTTTTCACACCTACATTAAGCTGTCTTTGGTTCACTCCTTTCTCGTAAGCAATGAGTGATCCAAGTAAGTTATCAATGGAATAAGCATTCAAATCTTTAGATTCAGTGATCGTAGTTCTTTTTGCATCATAGGAAGAGGGCAAACATCTCAGGATTTTATTAACTTTTTGATAGTTGGTGAGTTCTCTTCTTAAGGCATGCAGGGATGTGATAATTTGAGTGAACCTAGTATACATTTTAGAAATTGATTCACTAGGTTTCATGCGAAAGAGTTCGTAGTCGTGATGTAAGATGTTCAATCTAAATTGCTTAACTTCAGATGTACCTTCATAAGTAATGCATAATCTATCCCAAATTTCTTTACCAGTCATACAAGTGGAAATACACATGTAATCTTCAAATTTAAAGCACATAAAAAATAGTTCAAATATTTTGCATTCAATTGTGCTAAATCACGATCATCAAATGTCCATTCAGCAAAAGGAAGTTCAATTTTAATGCCATTTATAAGTCTATGAGGTGCTTCATAACCATGTTTAACAAGCATCCGCAAGCGATAATCAATAATTATAAAAAGGTGGACATGCAAGTTTTCCAAAAATTAAGAGGTATGTTATCAAACAAAGGTGGACGAGTAATGGAATAACCTTCAGCGGTGTTTCTATTCCCAAAGTTAGCCATGGATCAGATTCAAAAGTTTTTCAAAATTAGATTTTATGAATCCCGCTCTGATACCACTTGAAAGTTTGTTATGGATGTTAAGCCCTTATGAACTAGTCCCGAGGCATACCAAGAGGGGGGTGAATTGGTAGTTTTAAAAATTTGTGAGCAAACAATGATTTAAAAAAATCTTTTTTTATCAAACAATAATTTAGAAAAATCTTTTTGAATATTTTTAAAACCAATTACAGTAACACGATGATGTGCAGATATTCAATGATAACAGAATAATAATCACATCACATAATCATCAACAGAAAAATAAGTGCTAAAATTAATCAGAAAAAATACAACAGATTTTATAGTGGCTCGGTCAACTTGACATACATCCACTCCCCGGAGCCTCCCCTCTGAGAATTGTACTAACACTAAGTGAATCTCCTTATGCTCCCATAACAAGGAAGAGAAGCCTGTACAAAAACTCGTTTCCACCAACCTGGTGAGGCAGAGAACCTGAACTCCTTTTGTTTCCTCCTGAAGTAGGAAGAGAACCTAGACTCCTGTCGCTTCCTCCTGAAGCAAGCAGAGAACCCAGATCTTCTTGCGGATGATCATACCCCAGAACCACCAACAAGATAAGAGACGATAATCGGAGAAGATGACTCAGATCCTTGCTTGGAGCAACCTTTGTGAACACCTCACAAACTCCCCCTCATAAGATCCTCTCTCTCTCCCAAGCTCTCCTTCTCTCTCTCAAGGTTTTCTCTAGTAAGGAAAGTGAAAAAAAAATTTTCTTGTTGGACGAAAAAGATCTTAAATAGGAGGGCTAAAAATTTCCTTAAATCACAACTGGTCATCAAAGATCATCCAGGATGATTGAAGGATCATCCTTTACGATCAGTGTAAAATCTTATATATCTGCCTGGACGATCTGGTTTCACTGGATGATTAGAAGACAAAGTTTATTTAGATCAACTCGTACGATTTCGTGATTGTCTGGGATGATTAGTGTAAATCAGGAATTTCATCCAGAGGATAGTTCGGGACGTCCAGGGCAACTGATGCTGGACGGTCTCAAAATGACTTGATCATCCAGGACGATATCTCTATCATCCCGTCCGATTAGTTCAAAACACCCAAAATCATCCTAAACATAGCTCTGGACGTACAGGTTAAACATGCTGGACGATTTTAAAAAAACTTAATCATCCGGGATGATATTTTTATCATCCCGTATGATTAGTTCAAAAAGCCAAGAATCATCCTGAACATAGCTCTGGACATACAGGTGAAAGGCACTGGATAGTCAGGTTTTTTAATTAATCATCCCATATAATCGTGCAATCATCCAGGATGATATAATCATATCAATCAAATATTAATTGCTTTCCTTAATCACCAGACTAATTTGGGCATGATTATAAAGAATTGTCGGGGACGATCAGACTAAATCTCTAAAACTAAAACTTGCCTAACTCAGTCTAGCAGCTGGGACTTCCCAATCTGAGCATATCGTCCTGTATGATGGTTCTATCATCCAGGATGATCTGCATAATCAAACTGACTTAACATAGTCCCCCTAATTTGGATTTCTATTTTCATTGGATCGTCCAGGACAATATGAATATCATCCTTGATGATATGAACAAAAAGTTGAAAATAGAAACTCTAATTCACTAAAACTCTCCCCTTGAGTGTGTGTGTGCAAGGTTACTTAGCTAAGAGATCAATTATAATACATTTGACTCAAGAAAGGGAAAAATTACATTTAAACACACTTGGACCCGATCTTGAGTTGGCTTGAATTGTATTTGATCTTTCATACCTGACATGTTAGCCAAATAGAAATAGAACATAGAAGTGTTTGTTATCATCAAAACTATAATCCTTAAAGCTAGATTTGCAACACAGTGAAATAGTATAGAGTTGCACTACCTCTGCTCCAACCTGGTAAGGATAACACACTATATTTTTTTCATTTAAACCTTTTACATGTGCCTATGAGTGTTATGTATGCATGCAAATATCTAAATCTATTATGTAACATGTCCTGTTGGGCTATGTGTATGAATGTAAAATCTAAAAACATTCCTAATGAGCACCGCAGTGTCTGGGTAGCCAGTATTATAGCATTGAGCTATCTATTTTTTTGCGAAAATAATTCAATGTTGCAGTGTTGGGGGCAGTACTGTAGGGTCAAGCGCCATGATGTTAGATCATTTTCTTATAAAAATTTCAAATTTAACTTAATTTTTACTTTCCAAAACCATTTTCTCCCCCTTACGTAGTAAACTAAAGAGAGAAGGAGAGATTTTATAGAGAAAAAGCGGGGTTTTGGGGACTCTAATTCATTTTTTGTTTTTGGCCTAATTCTAATAGTTGTCCAAATCAAAGTAGGATATATTCAACCTATCTCAATTTTTAATATGAAAATTTTGAGATTTTTCTAGTTTAAATTATTATTTTGTGGCCTAAAATAAAAATAACTCTGTACCCGCTAAACTTTCTCCTTGTAATTGTGTCTATGTTCTAAACATGACTATTCTAAATATTTAGATATTTTTTGAAAATAATTTGCTAGATAAATTGGAAAGTGTGCCATTTTATTCAATTAAAAAAAATTTTTAATTAGAGAAAAAAGTATTTTAGTATAATTAAAGCCTCAAAATAGTGTTGTATACAATCCAGGTAATTTGGTGGATTTCTAAAACCTAAATTTCTACTCACTTATTGAATCTATTGCTACCGATACAACATTTTCTAAAATTCTACCATTTAATTATTCCAATTTAAATTATTGCAATACGATGTTTTATGTGCATATATGCTTAAAAGGTGTTATTATGAGATGATTTAGTACTACAGAAAGTTTTTTTGTGTTGAATGCACCAGGTGTCTTAAGGACCTAAATTTCTGAATTTTTGATATATGTTAAGCCTTTTGAGTCATAAGGGCCTGATTTCTGATAAGCTAGCATAAAGAATCATTGGGGCTTGAATTTTGACATCTATTTTTGCCAGATTTACTGACAGAATTCTAGCAGAATATAGCGAGTCAATTTTCTAGTAAAGTTCAAGTAGATAAACCATCAAAAAAGTTCATCAGACATGAACTAGCAAAAATTTCTGATGGCTTTTCTACTTGAACTTCTGGCAAAATTTTTTTCTAGAAATAAAATACATTTTTATAGTATCTACATTTTTGACAGATATTATGTTGAAAATACACCAAAAATTTGTAGGAAAAAAATAGCACTCCTCTTATATTTTCTACAACACAATAAACCTGCATAAAAATATTCAAATATCATATTCAATAAGACATTAAACATAGAGACATGCTACATGCATGTAATAATAGATTTGATCATTACAAGTTCCTTGAACTTTCACCAAACAGTTTAAAATTAAACATAAATTATGTTTTATGCACAATTAAAAATGGATAATAAACTGAACAAACATACAAATGAAATGTCCTACATATAAATGAAATGTCCAGTAATAACAAAAAAATATTTAATCAAAACCAATCTCTTCCTCTACTGATGTTACTTACTTTCCACTGAACTGCTCTCTCAATTTTGGTAGCTCATCCAATAATTACGTTTGTTGCATCTGCATCTACATCTACATTTGTGTGCCACCTTGTGAATTCCTGACTTGCTCTAACTTAGCTAAAAAGATAGCTACCTGTTGGCCATATAACGACTACTGGCTATTTATTGAGAAGCTGGAGCCACCAGATGTCTACCCCTTATATGCGTAGGCTTGCAATCCTAAACCATAAACCCTTAATTTTTACATTCCTCCCACCACTTACAACCAAGTGTGATAGTAAGAATAATCTTTTGATCCCCTAGAAGATCCCTCACTTGCTCTTGCCTGGCTCTCTCAAAGCCATGTATACTCATCTTACCAAACTTAACAAAAGATTATGCAATTTTGACATGACACCAAAAATATTAAACTTATATACTCATATAGGCTCTCCTTGCTCCCTCGTCAACCCATTACGAGTCTTTTTGCCAATTGTGGGTATGACTATGTAATTAATAGCAATCGATTCTCTACACAACATCTCTTTCTACAGTATACTTAGATTAGTATTCATATCTAAGTAAATTATTAAAATCATTAAAAAAATTTTACCAAACATTGCCTGTGCTCAGTATGTGGAACTAAGCCCTTAATATGGACGGAACTACCCATGCCCCCAACATCAAAAGCTCGATTATGTCTATTTAGTCCCCCCTCTGGTTATAATCTGGGTTACGCCAAGCACAGATCAGCTCGCCCCATACACTCTCGCACTCTCGCCAATTTGAAGTGGTTGCTTGCCTGACTTTCTAATGTTTGAAAATATGTCTAGCATGCGAGTCTACCCTCCCTTCTCAAAATTCTTTATAATTTTATTGTTGTGCCTAGGCAACAAATAAAAATCTTTTTACATTAAAAAATATGCAACACAGAATATTTTTGTTTGCTTAATTCAAAAAGATATAATATAGATTATATTTTTATAATAACTAAACTTTAACTCTCTAAACCACATATTATATATTACTTTTGGGTTTTTTTTCTAATAAATATAAGAAGCATCATACTTGCTCCATATGATATCCAATATTTTATGTGTTGGCTTCTTTGATGGATGAAACTTGCACAAAATATATTAGGTGAAAAAATATTTATCAAATTTTAGTAACATGTTAAGAATATAGTAAGTACATATATCACTCTCAGGTACAATTAACATGCACCCCTCTGATATTTACTCTACTGCAACTAGGGTGGAAGGTCCACCTACACAGGGATGAGGGGATGGTGGGGGATAGAATGGCAAAATATATGGTGGATATGGATAAGTGAGAGGGCCTTTATGAGAAGTTGGGGGTAGAAAAAGTAGAAGAGAGTACGGTGCCTAGCATCTGGAAAACAAAAGCAGGGGTTTGGTGAGAAAAACTAAGGGCTACTAGCTAGAGTAGGTAAAGGTAGGCTAGGCAAACTCTGAGTGGCATGTAGAGAAGAAGAGGTCCCCTCAGTACATATAAACCTACTAGCTGAGCCACTAATCACATTCTTGGGCCTACAAAAATTTTTTTTCATAATCCTCAGTGAGCCTCATCACCTGAAGCCATCTATAAAAAGTATTAAATAAATATTAAAAATATAAATTATAATAAATATTTAATATAAAATAGAATAATAATTAAATAACTTAAGTAGAGCAATAATAAAATAACTAAAGTAACTATTGATATGGTGTTAAAAATAAATTATCTTATTAATATAAATTATTGATTCATAATTTATTGTCAAAAATTATTAAATATATTTATTTTCTATTTACTCATCATTTGTTGATTCACTTCTATATGATGAAAAATCTTCCCACTATCAGATTCCTTATGACTTTCCTCTATATTTAAATCTACTTCCTCTAATTGCAACTCGCTCTCATTAATTACAATTTGATCGCCACTATAGGAAAATCATCCATTACCAGTGGTGAGTTCCAGTGGAAATGGCTCTTTTCCATCTATTTTTAAAAATTTTGGCAATTTTTTGGCGAAAATAACTGTCCATATTATTAAAAAGATCATTTAAGTTTGGCATAAGCTCTGCTTGGTGTACTTGTGGCATTGACATGATTTTCTCAAAGACTCTCTTGAGTTTGGTCTTTATAACTACAGGTTAATCCTATTTGCTGCATAATCTACTCGGATAATTAGCAAAATAAACTTAAGTTGCCCGGCTAGTAATGATGAATAAGTTAAACTTTATATATCTCCTACCCTAGTTTACTTTTGTTATATTGTAAAGTGAATGTACTCTTATACCTCTATTCATTATTGAATTAAACCAGTCACAATTGAATAGAAACATATTATTCCCCTCACCTGGATATTCCAAAAGTAATATTTCTTATAGTACTCCACAGTACTCCGAATCATCACCTATATGGGTATTCCCTCTTACACAAACATAAGAATTATCTGTCTTCCCACCTTCACACCAAGAATTAGATTGGAATTTATAGCCATTAACCAAAAAAAATTGACCAAGATTTCACTAATCTATTAGGTCCCCAAACTAGATCCAGTAGTCTCTAATACTGTAAATCACTACCTTGAGTGTGCACCTAATTATTCGGCTAAATGTTGGCATATTAGTAACATGTTTATTGACTACTGTGTTAACTAATTAAGATAAATTAGTAGAAATGAATAGTCAAAATATATACTATAGTTTTAAATCAAATTGAGAATTATATTTCTACTATCTTTTTGACTTCTACTGATACTGATATACTCAAACCATTAATAAAACTCCTATAAATTTTAAATAGTTATGATTTATAAATAATAAATATATGAACAGGTTAACTCATACTTACTCCAGTTATGGCTCAACTTCATCACACTTAAGCCAGGAATGTAATGTGGCAGCTCTTATCTACTTATCAGTCAAATAGCACACGGTGCTAGCACTAGTAAGGTCACCACTTCCATTAAATATAGATATATTTAAGGATTTATATGAATTTGCATGACCCAAATTTTAGGTTGCAGTACTCCTAGTTGATTGTGATGTTATGTTAAAGTAAAATGAGTAAAACTGGGTTATTTCATACATTAGATATGTTTCACAAATTGAGCCTTTAAGATTTGCTTTATTCTTAGTAGTCTTCTTAAGTTTATTTTAATACCACTCAAAAGGATACATTAATAGATATAAAATAGGTCCAACTACTATAGCCTCACATGGTAAATGCACGGGTAGGTGCTCCATAGAGTCAAAAAATGCCGGAGAAAATATCTTCTCAAGTTTTCCAGAATAAAAGGAATATGCTGCTCTACAAGAATCAAGTGCTCTGTATATAATTTTGAAGATCTTAAATCCTTAGAAAAGATACTTATCTCAATCAAGAGCTTTATTATTGGATTTGATAAAAAACTAAAGGTAGTTGGTAGCAGACATTATATAAAGATATGATGGTCAATACTTTCAATCCAAATAATCTCCCAAATTTTATGTCAATGTATCTAATAAGATTAGAAGAATATCTATTAGGTACCCACAGAGTCTGCACTCATTCACAAACAGCTCATCTCTACTCTAAAGTTAAGGTGAATGGAGCTTTTGGCTTATGAAGTTTTCCATTTTCACCATCCTTCAACTCTAAAACTTTCCTCCTACAAATCTCCTTTAAGTCCATCCATGCTTTTATATTGTCTTTAGTTTTATCTTTGATGTCCATGATTGTATTTAATATATTATCAAAAATATTTTTCTCTATATGCTTATTATCCATGTTTTGTCCGATCAAGTTTGTTCTCCTATATGGAAGGGACCAAAAATACTTTTCTTGGTCCAATTATGGTTAATACCATACCCTGGAAATTTGTAATAAGCTAATATTGAAGAATCAACTATCATAGGTATGAACCTTACTCTTTTAAATATTTCATCACTAGTTAATCTAGGAGGAAACTGTGACATCACTATTTTATTTTTAGTAGAGGCATCCTTATTTCTCTTGAAAGGATGACCTATATGTAAGAATATGTAGTGACAATACAATTAAGTGTTCTTCCCTCCATACTTCAAAGTGAATGACTTTATAAATTCCATGCAATATAGATAAGCTAACTTACCAGTAGTGTTCCAACCTGAAAGCATACCGTGCATAGGAAAGTCACCAATTATCTAGAGTAATGCTGTCCTCATTATGAAGTTTTGTTTAGTGGAGTTATCATATGTACTTACTCCATCTTCCCATAAAAAATTTAAATCATCGATTAATGGTTACAAAAATACCTTGATCTTTGCTTTTAGATTATGTGGCATTGGAATGATCAATGTCAAAAACATGTAAGGAGTAGTCATACATAACTCTAGAGGAAGATTATAAGGGGTGAGTATTACGGGACAATATGAGTAAGGTGAAGCAAACTGGCTAAATGGAGTAAAATCATTTGTGTATCAATCTAATCTTACATTTCTTGATTCTATGGTGAATATGGGATGTGTATAATCAAAGTATTTTCAGGTCTCTGCTTCTAATAGATGTTTAATAATACCTTCTTGAGCTCATTATGCCATCTCATATGTGTAGCAGATCTCATGGATGCATATAACCATTGTAGTCTTGGATTTATGAGAAAGTAAAGCATCCTACTAATTGGTAAATCCTTTAGCTTTCTTTTCATCCCAAACTTTGGTTTAAATCTTAGTGCATTGTAAAAAAGGCATGCAATCTCTGATAAATCATCTTTATAGTATAACATGCATCCATTGACACAATAATTTATTTTGGTAAATGTTAAAACAAGTTTGGAAACCAACTTCTTAGTCTAATATAAATTTATAAGAATTAGATTATCTATCGAGTTGGTTTCCTTAGGCTGCCTAATAAATTGATTAAAATATTAACAGGGGATATTATATTATGCCTTAATGATTAATATCTTTACAGCAATAGATAACTTTGAGTGAGTGGTGCACCCCTTCCATATTGGTTGAGCATCATGCAATAAATCATAAAAATTTTATACCTTCTTATTTGATGACTCTTTTGTATATAATTCAAATTGTGCTCCAGTTGCATCATAAACTAAGTCTTCAAGAGGTCAGATATTTTCTTCCTCAGTTTTACTAGAATATATAAATAGACTGCATCGAGAATCAAAATATGGCTTGTACTCATCATGAGAAGTCCAATACCAATATTCTGACATAAAGCCTCTATGATATAGATCAATAATTACATCATTAGGTATTAGGTGCACTTGATATTTATGTTTAGAATATGGATATCGAAACTTTCATCTGAGATGAAGCTAGGAATTTGATAGGCTATCTTAATGAAAATATTTACCCAATTAATGACCTCATCTATTAATGTCTGTTATCCTTACACCAATTGATTACACATCAAACTTCTTTAATTTTTTATAACCATAATATGAAGAATTTAGCCTACATATAATATGAAGATATAAGAAATAAGAGTAACATCTATTAAAGAAAAATAAATAAAATTCAAATTTATTTGTAAATCAAATGGTGTTATTTAATACAGGTCCCCTATCAATCAAAAATCTAGCAGCCTCCCAATGTCTAATCCATTTAGGGGAAATTTATGGAGTTTTAGCCTACCCGCCACATCAAGAAAGATGTGTATGGTTAGTGTCGGGTGACACTATGGCCGTAGTCTTCAATCCTATAATGCCAAGAAAGGCATGCATAGGTCTTCAGGGGGATAACTACGTGAAAATACAGTTTGCATCAGAGATATTTATGGTGGATTTATCAACAAAGTTCCAGTTAAATTTTGTAGAAATATTCATTTTTTGTTAAGCACTTATTTTCTGGTAGTTTTGAAGTACTACTCCCGTGTTACAAACATCCAAGCCATTTTATACCTCTACCATTTTTAACATAAACCAAATCTAATACCTCTACTTTCCTAAATAGGTAATCGAGATGCTGCCATTTAATGTTACCAAACCATCTAAGGCGACTCTCTCACTCTCTGTAATCTTATCTTCTATAGGAGCTTCTCCAACCTTTTCACATATACGCTCATTTTGTATCTTGTATCTAAGAGTAATGCCACTCATGAGCTCAATGCATTCCTTCATTAAGTTTGAGGGAAATTTTCTAACATACAATAAGCCCAATGCTATATCTCAAGTACATCCAAACATAGAATTTTCACCTAAGTTTGAGTGGGATTTTCTATCACACAATAAGCCTAACACATTCCTCCATTTTAACTATCCAACTTGATTTACACTAATAATATACACATCTATTTCACCATAAGCTCCCTCTCTAGTATTATTAATAACAAAAAGAATATCATCAACAAAATCCTTACACCATGGTATAATCTCTTGAAAATGTCTACTGAGAACATCCATAACCAAAGCAAAAATAAATGGGCTACTTACTATTGATTTCTAGCGATTGAGGCAGCTAACGTCGGCATTTGAGGTGACGTTCGGCTAGAGACGACTAACATGAGCAGGAGTGAAGCAAAATGAGCAGGATTGAAATGAGAAGGAAGACAACTACAAAAGGAAAATAGGGCCTTTTCAAATGGTATTTCCAACAAATTTTTCATCGAAAATGTTTCTGGCAAAATTTCCCTAGAAATATTTCATCTGGTTTAGGTAAGTTGGCAGATTTCTCATCGAAAGTTCCACCAATAATTTTTGGCTCATTTTTTGTTGAAATTTACCACCAATTTTGCAAAAACTGAAGGCCTTTTTGACTAGTTTTTCACTGAAAAGTTTCTAGCAATTTCGGCCAAAAAATTTGCCACAAAGTTACTGGCAGAATAGCCACCGGTTACACTGTCGCTTTTACTGGCAAACATAATTCTACTGGTATACCAAGGTTTTCCTGTAGTGCTTATTAGGTACCAGTAATGTAGAGTAGTACCCCTATTATCAATTCTTATTCTATTTCTTAGTTTGTTAGTCTTAAAGCATAGTTGATGGGTGAGGCTCATAGTAGGATCTCCTTTTTTAGATTTAATAATGTCAACAAGTATTTAGTGATGTTTTTGAGGTTGTAGCCTCTAAGGTTTGAGCGTGATGTTGAGCCTAAAGCAGCAAAGGAGTTGTTGATGAGGTCAAAGAAGATTTTAGAGAGATGTGGTGTCCTCTTGAGAGGAAGTTACCATTGGATACATTTCTACTAGATGGCGAGGCTAAGCACTGGTGTTTGGGCCAATAGAAAGAGAAGTTTTAAGAAAGGATGAATTCCCTAATTAGTTTGGAGAAGTTTATAGATATTTTTTGGTCAATGTTTGTGTAAGAATCCAATTGACCTAATTTTCATATGAGTTTGATCCTAATTTTAATTTACAAAGCCAATTCAAACATCTTAAACTCAATTCCAAATTCTAAAACTCACTTTGATGTTCAAATATGAACTCAAAAAACCTTTGATTTTTCCTGTCCCATAGGGATTCTAAGCATGCTCAAAACCCTAGGTGAAGCTTGTGGAATTGTGTTTGAATATTTTCATATTGATCAATCATCTCCCTAGAGCCTCCATGGCCATTTTAGAACCCCCTTATGACCTTTCAAACCCTAAAATCCAAAGCTTTAATTATTAAACCAAAATCATCAAATATTTAGAATCCATGCCACTGACATGGCATCTTGGTTCAATTTGAATATATTCATAATCATCATTACAATGATTTGAACCCATTAGATCCCATGGTTGATCTAGGTTGACCAAGTTTGACCAAAGAAACACTTAAACCCGAAATGTTGATTATAAGCATGAAACACATTGTGAATGTTAATCTAAGCCTTTTGTTTGATCCCTAATCATCTTACAACCATTTGAAAGCATTTATAAATCCAATTCAATCCATGGTTGACCATGATTTATCATAAATGGTCATGTTGACCAAGTTTGACCAAATAGTTCCCTTTGGCCTAAAACCCTAATTCTCATATACAAACCAATCCAAACCCCACAAAGGCATACTAAACCTTCCAAAAAAATCACCCAAACATGTTTAAGTGCATTAGAGCCCATGGTGAGCCATGGTTGACAAAAACACCATTAAAGGAATTTTTGACCTAAAAGACCATTTCATACATTTCAATGCATATAGACCTTGGCATGCCATCAAACCTTTTCCACAAAACTACATTAGACTTTTGAAACTAAATAGACCCATCCCTTGGGTCGATTGAACCTAATTGGCTATGCCAACCTAGGTTGACCAAATGATCCATATGGGCTTCACATTTGAATTCAAGCAATCCTTGTGAACATATGGCCTCCAAACCATTCAAACTTGTCCATTAGGTCCACAATTGCTTTTCCTAGCCTACCCATCCCATAAGACCACTTGGTTTAGCCAAGTGGGCTAACCCAAGTGAACCCAAAGTGTCTTCTTTGATCCATTTCACTCTCCAAGTGACATTGGACCTATCCAACGCACGCATCACCTACCTACATGTCCCATTCACCTACCCCAGCAAGTCCAACCCATGTGTTAGCTTGGCTTAGCTAAATTGGAGAACCTAAGTGTCCAAAATTACTATACAGAGAACCAACTTGCAGCCCAGGTCAAATTGGCTCAATCAACACTTACATTCTCCTCCTTTGGACCCCAAGAACCTACCCAGCCAATCCTTTTTCATGGACATACCTGAGCTAGCAGGAATCTTCCAGAAATAATTTAGTTTTGCTTGGTTGAAGTGTGATTGCCCAGCCAGCTCAACCCTTGTAGGATGCATTCATCTTTTAGATGTTTACCATCCCAAGCAAACCTAACTGAATCACCGTGCCTCCCTTAGAAAGAAATTACGCTAACTATATATTCAAAATCCCTATAAATACTTTAAAATTTTGAACTAAAAGGTTCTTGATTTTAATTCTATTAGCTTTAGACAAAGTTCCACAGTCATTCCTGAGCTTCCCTAGCCCTCTATTAGCCACCCCAATTAAGTTTGATCAAGCTTCGATAACTAGCTTTTGGCCAAAGTTCAAATTTCGTATCCAAACTTTCCCAAATCATGGTTCTTGGATAGAAATTATTCCCTGAGTCCAAACAAACTCATTTGAAATAAAAGCCCAATCTAGAACCCACTAATTTGAGGTAATAATCAAACTTGATCTAGGTTTAGGTGGTGCTCAATTACGAAGGAAACCTTCAATCCACGGCTATAGTCGTTGGATTGAAGGATTCCTATCTGTACATCCTTTTGGAGAAGTTTGAGTGACTTTGATGGTATGAATTCACTGGATCATGCAAATCAAGGCTAATGGATGAGAAATGGAATGGGAGGTTGAAGATGAAATCATAGCCATACAATTCATTTTAATTTGCAGGATGGGTGTTATTTTGTTGGATTAGGATCTGTACTTTTATCATGCTATTTCAAGCCCTTCGATACCAACCATCAATCCTAGATCAGATGGCTATTATCAATGCTAGGTTGTATGAGGGACCATCATCATTTAAATATCCATTCAGAGGGTTCAACATGAGAAAGGATTTAATTTAGGGAATTCAATCGGAACTTTGAAATATTCCAAACTTGCTCGTTGTTTATCCAAATTAGTCCATTGAGCCCTCTATGGATTCAAAATTGAAAGCCCTATCCAATGGATCTAGTCTCATGGATAGAAGTTAGGTAGATTAGAAATAATTTTATAAATAGAGGATTATATTATTTGATTAATTGCACGCTTAAACCACTAAAAGAAGAGCTCAATCTTGGCTTGAGCACTTTAATTTTTAACAAGTTCAGTGGAGTTCTACTCTGGTCTAAATTAAATTTTCAAATAGCTAGGTCAGGAATTAGCTTAAGTATTTAAAAATTCATAGAAATTTAAATACATTGAATCATTATAAGCAACATATTTATAGTGTAGATGACATACTAAGGGTTAGTTAGCCACTGATTGCAATTTAATCCTTGGTCCAATTTGCCTTAATTAAAATTTTAAATGTAAAAAAGTATTTACCTTAAAAATTTATTAAAAATCTTAGGGAGACTTTGATGATTGTAGATTGACAAGGTTTGATCCTTTGGTCAACATTGACCTATAGTTTAAATTTCATATCAATTGGAGCCCATTTGGTCTGTCAACTAGCCAACCCTAAATTCAATTTCATAATTGACCTTCTCATTGGTAGGTAAATTTCCATCTAGGCGCTAGTCACTTGATGCTATTCAAAAGTTCTTGTTTAATCTCAAGTTGGATGGGGATTTTTTTGTGACTACTTTGAATCGTCTCATGTTTTGACTAAACTGGTAAATGACGTAGACTATAGCAGAATGTTTTCTCATAGATCCTACTTTGTGAATAATTGCTACATGAAATTAACAAAATGGTCCCCTCCTTTTGACATTGGTGTGGCATCTCCTATTATCCCTATATGGATTTCCTTTTCCAACATGCGGCCTCATTTTTTTCCCCCAGCTTAGGCCTCATCTACCTGAGGTGGCTCTGATGTCTATTTCTATTATTTCTGATAGTGGCCAAGGTGAGGTGGAATGTGTTAATGATGTTTTATGTCTAAATAATTATGTTGTTAATCTCTTAGCCAGTCCTGATGTGTCTCTAAATCCTAATGATGGTGTTGATGTTGAGATTTTTGCTAATTCTACTGGTACCAATGTCTCTTTGGACCATGGGGGATGTGATGCTACAATAATTAGTGATGTGGTGGTCAACAATGGTTTGGTTGCTATTAATTTTCCCTTTAGGTCCTTATAACCGACTTTGTCAAATGTTCCCTTCATAAATATTCTGGTATCTTTTATTTCTAACGTTGATATGAAAACTCAGTTGGGGTTCAAGGGTAATTGTGCGGACCATAATGATTGGCTAGATGAGTCTACTTCATCTTTCTATGGGGGTGATGGGGATGAGTTGAAAGGGTCAGAGGAAGATTTTCATGCTTTGTATTATCTGAAAATGGGTTGCGTCCATGAAACTACCCTTGGGGGTGGAAAATGGGATAGGAGGAAGTAAAAAAATAGCTTATTTTTGTTCTATTTTATTGGTCATGAGTGTTGTGTGGTGGTTTCTTTGGGTTTTGTGGGCCTTAGCTTGCTCTATTTTGGGTCTTGGTTTTGTTTTTGATCATGCCTTCTACCATGGAGGTGTCATATGGCATAGGCGTAATTCTATAAAGAAGTTTTGGTTGGCCCTCTTTCTTTTGGATTATCTACACTTCGCTTCTATCCTTTTCTTTTGGGTGTTCTGGACAATGATGAGGCTGCTCTCTATTCTCCACCTTATTGGCCTTGGCTTACTATTTTTGCCTTGCTTCGGGGTGGTTCCACAGAGTCTATAGCCATTTCCTAAGTCCCGCCAGCTGACATCATTGCCTTTTGTTTTGGTTTTTTTATTTTTGGTGATTATTTTCCTTTAACTATTAATATGAGCTTTGTACTTGGGTTTTGTCATCATTTGGGCCATTGTTATATTATCCTTTTTTATGAGTGGAAAAGATTAGTTCAAAAAAAAAAAGTGAATTTAATAAATAATGAACAAAAATCACAAAACTTGGAGAGGGATGTAGCTTAACAGAAGAAGCATGGTGAGGAGGAGTGCCCTTCGGTCTTCTCCCTACTCCGGTGAGGGTGGTGGTGGTAGGAAAGCTTCAGGGCGAGGCAATTTTTGGAAGGTTTTGGAAGGCCAGGATTCGATACTTTGTGATTAGGTTTTGATGGCTGATCAAGCTGCTAATTTCACGGATAGTTTGGCTACTGATGATTTGCTTGATGGACCTGAATAGAAATTTTTCTCAATCGAGGACGTCCATCTAGTCTCTTTCAGATATCTATTTCCTCAACATCAAGATTCTTTGCCTGATCATCATTTCTTGGACCATTTCATTTGCGAACTCAAGTTTGAATGCATCCCAAACAAGTAGGTTATGGAGGTCGATTCTCATCGCCAAGTGGTCAAGGCTTCGTGCAGATCCGATCAAGCCCAGGCAAGTCTATCAACTGACTTTGAATGGCGCATTTCTATCTCTCTGAATGTTAGAACTGCTAAGATGGTTGACTCACAAGCCAGTGCTGAACCAACTACTCATATTGCAGTCGATGTGAGCTTTTTTTGAGTAGATATTATAGATCAATGTTCAAATTTGAATGAGCCTTTGGATTCCACTATTTGTTCTGTGTTTTGTTACTAGGTGTGTAATTCCACCAGATGTAGCCATTCATGATATTTCTTAATCTTCAAACTGCACATCATGTGTTTGTTCAAATGCCTCATCAAAAACTATTTTCTTGAATGGCCAAACTGGTTCCTTCCAACAATCCCCCAAGCATTCGTATAGTGCCAAACTTGCACATGACCTCCCCTTTACATGGAATAGGTTGGAAGTTTTCAAAATTGATGATGTTTTTAAGGTGACAGTTATGTCAGATGATAAAAGTTCTATGACTTTGAATATGGAGTCCATCCATGCCAACTTAGCTAGGCTTGAAAAAGGGCTAGTGGGCAAGCTTATTGGACAAAAAATGCCTTTTTTGTGCTAAGCAACAAATTGAAGTGTAAATGGTCATTGTTTGGAGATTTTTAGCTCCTTTTCGTCTCACTGGACTTTTTCATTTGCCTCTTCAAAAGTCCCGATGCTCTGGATGCTATCCTTATGGGAGGACAGTGGGTTGGTATATTATTGGTTTCGATCATTGGTCTTCTACCTTCTCTCCCCAATCAATGGTGGGCCTATCTTCTCCTATTGGGTTTCGCTTGCCTCACTTTCCTCAAATGTATTGGGATAACACAAACCTTGCTTGGATAGCTCCTTTCTTTAGACAACCTCGATGGGTTGATGCTCAAATAAAGTCTTGGGCGAGAAATACTTTTTCTCGTGTTTGCGTGAGGTTGGATCTTGGCGGCAAGCTCCCTCCCGGAGTTTGGATTTTTGGGCTTCATGGCAAGTTTTTCCAAATGGCCGAGTATGAGGGGATTGCTCACCTTTGCTTCCATTGTGGCTTTGTTGGGCACAAACTAAGTCATTGTTCTAATGTTCCTCAATCCTCGAAGTAGCCCACTCATCATCCTCAAAGTAGACCACCTGAATTGCGTGAAACTATGTTTTGCAAGAATAACAGCAACCCCCCCCCCCCCCCCTCCCTTCTTGTATAACTAATAGTTTCCCTTATTTGGTGAATTTTAATCCAAATTTAGCTTCCATGATCTAGCCAGCCCTCCATCCACATCTTATGAAAATTGAGCAATCTCTTCCTACAGTCATGCATTGTGAGAAAGAAGGGAAAAATGTTGAAAGTTGTGGGCCTTGGTGCCTAGTTACTTTTAAAAATTCTAGGAGACTAAAGAAGAATAATTCCAAAGTTGATATTAGAGGAAGGAAGGCTAACTCCCCATCTTTACAACTCACAAGTGGGGTAGTTAGTAATCTGGTCAAGCAAGCTGCTTCATCTAGGGATGGTGATCTCTCCAACATTCCATTCATGTTCTCCACTAAGGCTTTCCTCTTGCATCCAAGGTGTTCTGGCCCAAGGAAAGATAAAGTCTCTTTGACTCGATTTACTAAGGAGTATCAATGCTTAGGGCCTATTAGTGATCAACCAAGGAAGCGAAAGAAGGAGGGATGTGGGAATGACTCCTGTTAAGGTTCTTTATAGATATATGGGAAGTTTTAGCATCGTCTATGCTTTTCTCTTCCTAGTTTTATTTTTGTAGTGGAATGCTTCTTTTTTATGTCTCTTCCTAGTTGGTACTCATTGTACACTTTTTGACCTTTGAGTAATGAATTTTCTTTTTTGTTATATATATATATATATATATATAAAGGATGAATTTGAAATTTTCATAACTAAATAAATAAAAATCCTAAAAATATACACTCAATTAAATTGAACTTCAAATAAATAGTAGAATGTATTAAAAATAATAAATTACTAAAATTTTAATTAAAATAAAAATGTCAAAGTTTGATCAAATCTTCCATTCAAAGGTTAAAGTGAATAAATAAGATAAATAAATAAATAAATAAAACATAAAAAAAATTAAATAAAAGTAAAACTAAAACCAAGAAAAATAAAATAAAAATAAAAATAAATTTAAATTTAAGTTTAAATAATAAATCATAAATAAAATTCAATAAAATAAAAAAAGTAAAATAAATATCATAAATAAATAATAAATAAGTAAATAAAAAATAAAAAAGATACATAAAAATAAAAAATAAAATTAAATAATTAAATTTAAATTAATTAAATAAATTCAACTTGAATAAATAAAAGAAATTAATTACAAATTAAATAAAATTTAGATAAATAATATAAATGGCGATGAAGAGTAAAAAGGTGTTAGGTGTCATAGCTCAAATATCATAAAGAATGGGAAATGTTGAAAACTAAATAGTAGAAAAAGAATTTTATACTTATATTATTATCTTATTTGAGGGTTTTATTATTATTATTATTATTATTATTATTATTATTATTATTATTATTATTATTATTTGATATAAGGGCTAGAAGTAAACAACAACATCATCAAGCCTTTGTCCCACTATGTAGGGTTGGCTACAAGAATCCTTTTTCTCCATTGTGTCCTGTTAAAAGTCAAATTCTCGTTTAAATCTAATAAAGAAAGATCATTTCTAATGTTTTCTAACCAAGTCTTTTTAGGTCGACCTCTACCTTTCTTGACATAAGTCAAATCTAATATCTCTATTTTCCTAACTAGGTTAACAAAAGGCCGCTATTTTATGGGACCAAACCATCTAAGGTGACTCTTGCTAATCTTATCTTCCACTGGAGCTAATCCAACCTTTTCATGTATATGCTAATTTCATATCCTCTCTCTAAGGGGAAAGCCACTCATCCACCTGAGCATCGTCATCTCTACAACACTTAACTTAGTATTATGCTTCTCTTTTAATGGCCAACATTTGGCACCATAAAACATTGCAGATCTCACCACCATCTTATAAAATTTTCCCTTAAATTTGAGGGGGACTTTTCTATCACACAACAAGCTCGATGTATTCCTCCACTTCAACCATCCAACTTGAATTCTCCTGATAATATCCCCATCTATTTCCCCATCACTCTGAACAATAGATCCAAGATATCTAAAATGTGTACTCTTATTAATGACTTGATCGCCCAAAATTACAATCCCCTCACTAGTTCTATTACTACTAAAATTATACTCCATATATTTCATTTTAGATCTACTCAAGCGAAAACCTTTAGACTCTAAGGTTGACCTCCATAATTCAAGTTTCCCTTCAACTCCCTCTCTAGTCTTATCAATAAGAAGAATATCATCATCAAAAAGCATACACCAAGGTACATCATCTTACAAATGTTCAGTGAGAAAATCCATGATTAAAGCAAAAAAGATATGGGCTTAAGGCTGATCCATGATGTAATCCAATGGAAATAGGAAAATACTTTGTCAAACCACCTTATGTTTAAACACAAGTAATAGCTTCTACATACATATCTTTAATGATTTGAATATAAGCGTTATTAACTCATTTCTTTTCAAGAACTCTCCATAGCACTTCTCTTGGAACTTTATCATATGCTTTCTCTAAATCAATAAATATCATATGTAGATCTTCCTTATTCTCAAAATATTGGATATTCATAAAATTTTACTCAGTATTTATTTTTCCTCTATTTGTTCAGGTTTGCAACCATTTGCAATTTTCTAGTTACTAAAGAGCTTGTATGGAAATTGAAGTTGTTCATCATATTTCAATTCATTTCAGTAAGTTAACTGAAGTTTTTGATACTTTAAACAAATAGGAATTTAATTGCCTAAATTTTACAATTTATCTCATTGTTGGAATAATTTGGAGAAAGCTGCTTCTTCAAATTATGGAGCTGTCAAAATATACTTGTCTTCAGTTTATAATAACTAGAAAGCCAGGAATTGTTTTAAGCATGGAGAGAGTGTTCCTTCACCGTCAATGATTATAGCTAATATTCTTTCTTATTCAATCCAACCTCAATTTTTTGTAATTTGCTAGAACAGGGATATTAACCAGCATTATGTGCTATCCAAAAATTGGCATCCCCCACCTACAGATTAGATCAAGTTGAATGTGGATGCTTCTCTGATGTAGTCTAATGTGGCGAGTATAGCAGGTGTGTTACGTGTCCATAAAGGAAGATTCTTATTAGCTTGTGGAAAGAAGCTATTTCATTGGGACATTTCACTTTTGAAATTGATAGCTACTTGATTTCAAAACTTTATTCAAGATTAGATGATTGATAAGAAAGGAATCTTTATTCAAGGTGATAATATTAACATTATTAAGTTGTTGCAGAATTCAATTATGTAGAATAAAGATTTGAGTAAAAATATTCATAGATTCGATTTTTCTTTTCTTGAAGTTTTTAAGAATGTTATTTTTCATTTTTTTCTAGAGATAGCAATAGAGTGGCTAATTTCTGTTCTCATCAAGCCCTCTTAGGTGATTTCTTTTGGAATATTTTGTTGAGGATGTTCTTCCTTCAAGTTTTGTTGACTTGATTTGGAGGGAATGTGATAGTTTAACTATCACATTGTAGTTTGTATCTTTTCCTTTTAGGTTTAATGCTATTTGCATATTTTCGAAAAAAATAAAGAGAAGAAAGCTATGTTTTACTTATATTTATATAAGTAGGATTTTGCATTTCTTATTTTTTCTTGCCATCTATATGAGGAGTGTGAGATATAAATTGAGTTGGAGATTCCATGTTACGTAATTTTTCTGAAGTAATTAATTGTCAAAAGAGTTAGACCATGAATAAGGGTTTAATGTTCATTCATTTCTACAAAAAAAAAAAAGCTTTTTATACTCTTTTTGTTGCAAAGAAGCTCATCTAGATTCAATTTTGTGGTATCTATTTCTATCATTTATTGTTCTTATTTGATATTTTGTATTGGTTGGGGATCCAAAACACAACTAGTATTAAATACTTTGTCATTTGGATCAAGTTATTTTCTAAATTATATTTGGAAAAGTTCACGAGTAAGATTGATTTTGCGCATGGCTATTCTTTTTCAATAAGGTGTAGAAGAGGTATTAGAAGGGGAGTAAGAAACTACTCAACACTTTGTTGGACAAGTAGAACAAAGCAATCTTGAATGAAACTCACAATGCCATAAGTTTGAGCATAAATAATGGAGTTTTGAGAGAGGTCTCAAAAGAGAACTCTATTGTGATGGTATTAAAGAAGATAGAGAATCATTACTCAAAAGTAGCCCTTAACAAACTTATTTGAACAGAAAGCTTTGTATGCTTTACATAAAAATAAATATGAAGAATTCATTGTCAAATCTTATAGATTATGTCAACAAGTTGATTTTGGATATTGAAAATACAGAAGTTACAGCGGATAAAGACAATTATTGCGGGTTAGAATATAGGTGATAATAGAGTTAGAAATTTTTATCTCTGTGTTGCACAGATATCCAACACACCAAAAAGAATTCAAAAACATAAGATTTTTTTACATTAAAAACCTTTAAAAAAGGGAAAAACCACGGGGCCATACTGAGTTAAAATAATTCTACTAGTGTTTAAATAGATTACAAATGACTGGCTCACCCTTGAATTTGAGGATGATTATATTACAATAGTCAACTGTTAGGTTGAAATCTAGTGATGAATAAAGATCAGATGAAAATCCGACAACGTTCAGAGGTCGGGAAAAAATTCAACCTCAGTTGCAAGCTGAGCGGTAGTCCGATGATAGCTACTGGTTAGGTGGAAATCTGATGTTAGATGATGGTTGGATGAATGTCTGACATAAGGTAACTAGTTAGAAGTCGAGTGATCAGGCAGAAGTCTTGTGCCAGTTGGTGGCTGGGAAGAAGTCTGGTGTCAGCCGGTGGTTGGGCAGAAGCGTCATTCCATGGCCAGGTAGAAGGTGGGTGATAGTCAGTGGCTGAGCGAAGGTCTGGCAACACTCAGTGGATGTGCAGGAGCCCAATAGTGGTTGAGGAGGATTTTTGTGGTAATAAAACTCTAGTTTCCTTCTCTTCCTTCTCTTCCTTTCTTCCTTGCTTGAGTCCTCTTTCCATGAGGAAGAGGGGTCAATTTATAGTTTTCTAAGAGTGGAATGATTAGAAAATAAGAGGGAGATCAAGGGTAAGTTGGGAGTAGTTTGAATGGACAGCTGATGTCCATCCCCTTGATCCTGGACCATTTACGGGGCATTTGACTTTCTGATATCAAAATTTGGAGATCTTAGGCTCATTAAATTTAACTTATTGAGCAACCCAATTTGACTATAAGCATGTCACATTTGGAAATCGCTTGACAACTAATTTATGGTTTGAACTTTCCAAATGTGCTTTGAGACTTTGATTTGGACCCATTTAAGCTCGGATTGAGTTAAATTTGGTATAGCTGGGTTCATAATCTTGAGACATTCAGTTAAATTATAAGTTTACTGAAATCGAAGTTTGGATGGTCCCATATTTAATTTTGAAAGTTTCTAACTTAATTTTTTCTCGAGATTCATGCCCAATAAAGATATTTTTTTAATGATATATAAGTTTCCCCCCAATTTTTGGATGTTGAAGCCTTAATGTTTGAAAATATATGGCATAGCTTTTGGGGAATTTTTTATGCAATTTAAAACTCCAAAATAATTTTATCTCGGGTGTAGAGGTCACAATTGTCTTTAAAAATGCCAAAATTGAGTCTAGGACGTCAAAAAAATGATGCCTGGGAACCCAAAAATATTTGATTTGGCTTATCCGGGCCAAAAATTGGGCTAAAAATGGGTTGGGGTGGACTAGTCACCTGTGTTGCTCTCTATTTCGCTCCTGCTGGCATACCAGCGGTCCTTCCCAGTTGTCCGTGTGCCCAAGCGTTCTTGTCTGCGTGCCCAAGCGTGCTTGTCCACACTGCCGGGCTTCCTATGTTATGTGCTTGCCCACGGCTGACTAAGTGGTTGGCTGGTGCCATTTCAGTACCACGCACCGCTTGGAGCTTCGGCTCAATTTTTTTTAACCAAATATAGAAATACCCTCCCTATTACATGTGAAAAATGCTCCTTATCTCCTTCTCCTTTCTACCTCTAACTTTCTTACAGTTGAGGCCTTTCACTATCTTGAATAGGTGGCATCCCCTATTAAGTACAAATGCCCCTATATTGTGTAGAAGTTAAAGTTTTTAATCTATCCCCCTCATTCTTCCCTATTTTTCTTCTTACTTTAGAGGATTTCTATTATTTTTGATAGGTGGCATCCCCTATTCAAATTCAGTGCCCCTCTTTGGTGTAGAAGTTCAAATGGGTGATCATGCCTCCACCAAAATTCCTCTAGTTAAAGAAAATCAACTTATTTCTCAACATAAATGTCTGATGAAACATCACAAGGTGGCCAAGGCTAACGATGTAACTTCCATCATAACCAGTGACTCCTCGATAAATTTGTAGGAAGAAATTTTATTTCCCCAATGATCTTTTAATGAAAGTGCTTAAAAAGTTAGACCGTGCATATTCTCCTCCTCTAGGATTTTTGACTGTCTATGAGCTATGTTTGAGAGCAAAGCTATGATTTTTCTCTCCCTCGGAATTGATTGATATTTTAGTGACATGTGGAGTGAGTTTGTCCCAGTTTGTTGTAGAGCCATGTTAATTATAATGAGACTGATCATATTTTTTAAAGATCATGGTGCGGTATTATCCCAAGAGTGCCTTTCTTAGATGGGTCGACTTACTTGTGATATGTAGGATCGTATCACTTTCAGAATAAGTGGATAGATATTTGCACTTGAGACCCATCAAAGAGCTGGGCTAGTGAATTCTTCTTCATGCTATATGATTGGAATCTATTGAAAAAATGAGGAAAGCTAAAGGATTTACCCATTCCCCTTCATGTTTGAGTAGAAGATCTACTAATGATGCTCAACCTTTCGCCTGATGTTGATACCCTTCAATATGAAGTAAGTTATTTGAGAAAATATGTAGATGAGGAGTATTTGTTCAAGGTAGGATTATCTACTATGGTAGGGAGATCTCATATACATATGTTAAGGAAGTCACCCAACATCCCAAAGGCAACTATCCACACTGCAAAGGTTCCCCCTAAATGATTAGGGAATAATGGTAATCTATAGACATCATCTAAGAAGAAAAAGGTGGAGGAGATTTTGACAATTACTGATAAAGGTCACAAGTCTTCTCCATGCAAGTTATACATTCTAGAAGATATTTTAAAATATGAATGTGTTGGATGTTGACAAACTGATGAATTAGTGAGTTCCCATTTCTTTTTTATTTTTCTTTTTATACTTTTATAAAGATATGTCCCTAACAAACACTGTCTTATTGTTTTAGTTGCTACAACCTATGAATCTTAAAATTTAATTAACTAAAGCCTTGAATGACTGGAACACAGAGTTTTTGAAGGTCAAGTATCTTCAGGGAGAGTGTAAGAGGAAGTATGACGGCAAGATGGAAAGGCAATTAGCAGAGTATAGAGTAGAATTGGTTACTATGGCAACTTCAGTTGGTGGATGCATAGGTTGTGATCAATCAACATGTGAAAGATGAATAAATCCTTGAGTAGAAAATAACAACCCTTAATGATGAGAATAAGATATTATAGAGTTTGTTGTCTGAGAAAGAAACCAAGTCCAAAGTAAAACTGCCACCTTCTAGAGTCATAAATGAATTCAAGAAATTTGTTGCCTTCAAGATAATAATTTAAGATCGTGTTCAGGAACCTCGTGATCACATATATGATGTGGAGGTGAAGGCCTTAGAGCTAGAGTGTATGGAGGAAGGCTTTATTTGAGGTTTTCTAAAAGGGTCTTTCTAGTGTAGTGCAAGACTGGAGATGAAGTTGAGGGGTTGACACCTAGCTAGGCTTCTAATGACTCTTCTTCAGCTTCAGATGGTAACGAGATTGAAAGTGAGTTATAGAAAGTCTTTTCCCTCAATGATGATGATGTTTATATTCTATAGTATTTTATTATTGTTGGTTGTATCACTTTAAATGTTTTAATGACTATTATATATACCAAGAGTTGGTAATAACATAGGAGGTATGTGATATGTTTAGTGATATATCAAGAAGTTGATATTCTTTCTTTTTTTCTCATATGTATATAAATTTTACTTAATTTCATTTCAATCTAGATGATGAGAAATATTTTAGTGGTCACATTTAGCTTGAGCGAATGTGAGAGACATCCTCCTAGGATGTTTGACCTATCTAAGGTTGTTAGTCAAAGCATTTGCTTGATGATATTATCCTATATGGAAGAGATTAGATCAAATCCCCCTAGGATTGATTATCTAGTGATTGTGATAAATGTAGATTGTGTATTTCTCAAATTATGGATAAAGATAGTAGATTTTTGTTAGTTTTTTATTGTTATTTTTCATCCTTTTTTTAAAAAGGAGGTAATATTAGAATGGAGCGAACAACACATTACTATATTATGTAAGACAAAACAATAATTCCCTAGTATGACTTAGGGATTTTAGAGTTACATAATATTCAACATAGAAGGGATACATACGAGAACTACATAATAACTTGGAAGAAAATACATGACACAAGATAAGTAGTACTATCAACACCTATTGATAATACTTGTGAAGGGTTCTAATATTCCAAGTTCAAGGGAGCAACTTTCCATTGATATCCGTTAGTTTGAAGGTGTCAGGCTTAACAATAACCTGCACCAAATAAACACCCTTTTAGAGGGAGAGAGTTTATTGTGCTGGGGCCCATTCCAGCATCCTTGATGTTGTGTAGAACTAGGTCTCCAATTAAGATAAATTGAGGTTTCACCCTCTGATTGTAGTGACGGGAAACCCTTTGGTGGTATGAAATGACTCTAAGTGAGGCTATATCACTTACTTTTGGGAGGAGATCCAAGTTATTTCTAAGCTTCTCCTTGTTGCAATCAAGGATCTCTAGTATGTGATTTTGATGATGATAAACATTATTGATTAAATTGTTACATTTCTCATTAAATATTTTAGACATTTCTTGTGTATGTGTGCATTAACATTTCAGGTAAGATATACACCACTCAAGACTACTTGAAGACTCAAGATTGGGTTGAATAGGATGTAAAAGAGTCTATAATTTTATTTTTTTTATTTTTTTCTTCTTAAGTTTGGCCACATAAGAGTGTATGCAAATTGGGTGACTATGCACACACACACCAGGGGAGAAAAGAATATTTTTAAAGATTAAAATTTTTGTACTAATCATACTGTACGATTTAAAAATCATATTATACGATCAGTATAGAAGGATCGAGCTTAACGGCTAATTGAAAAATTAGTTTCTGTGAACTAATCATACTATATGATCTTTATCGCACTGTATGATTCATTACGATCTGAAAACCCTAGCCATCAGATTAATTTAAGAATAATTTTGAAATTTGATTTTTGAACTAATCATACTATATGAATATTTGAAATCTTACTTAAATTAACCCTCATAATTAATCAATGAAATCATGATTTAATTAATGATAATCGATCGTACAATATGATATCGATCATACCAAATGATTAGTAGAGATGAAATATGGTCACCCCGAAGGTCGCACCAAATAAAACTAAGATTTTTGAACTAATCATTCTATAAAATATCATACTAGACAAGTTACTAAAATCAACAAATCGTACTATATGATCAGAGTAGTACGAGACTATTAATAGAGATGATTTTTTGTCATCCCAGGAATTGCATTGTACGAATGGAAGACAATAATTAGATCATACTAGACAATTTGTGGATTGAACTATATGATGTGTTCAAAAAATTTGAATAGCTCATTTGAACGACTATTCATGTTGTACTGGATAGGACTAGTTTTGAATTGATCGTACTGTATGAACTCCAATCATACTGTAAGAACAGTGATGACTTACTTAATTTTTAGGGTTTCTTGAAGCCTAATATTTAAGCAAGTTTTAAATGATTCTCTTAGTAATAAGAGAGGAATGTGTGACTATTGAAGGAACTTTGAGAGAGGAGCATTTGAGAAGAAAATCAGGATTTGAGAGAAGAAGGAGAAGGTGAGCTTGAGTGTGAGGGAGAAGTAGTGTGAGGGGATCACACGGTTGCTTCGGGCTAGCTGCACCCTTACTCCTCTTGTGGCCTTGGTGAGTCTTTTGGAAGCTCTCTAGGGAGAGAGGCTTCTTTTTTCTAGTCCTCAAGGTTCTCTGCCTTCACTAGGAGGAAGAAAAAGGAGCTGAGGTTCTCAGCCTTCTCTAGGAGGGAGAAAAAGGAGCTGAGCTTTTTTTCCTTCTCTAGGAGGGAGAATAACGAGTCAAGGTCCACTATCATCACTGGGAGGGTGACACAGTGTCTGGCACTCCACCATATCTGGCTAGGTGAAAGTGAGTCTATAAAGGCTTCTTCGCTTTACTGTGGGAGTAAAAGGAGAGTGACTTTGTTTTAGTGCAAATTCTCAGAGCGGAGAGCTAATGGGAGTGGACGTAGGTTAAGGTTGACCAAACCACTATAAAAATCTCATTTTTATTTTTTCTTTTATGCACTTTTATATTTCTTGCATTTTATTTCCATTAATAATTGCTTGGGAAAAATGTTGAATATTTCACCGTCACGTAGATGCGTATATCAAAATTTCATCGTAGAAAAATTCAATATTTTTGATAAAATCTCTCGCTATCACAATCAATTAGAATTTAATATTTTTAATTACTAAAAAGGTTTTTCAAAAATATTATTTTTGTTATTTTGAAGTTAAGAATTTCTTAAAAGCAACAATTCACCCCCCTCCTCTTGGTGAGCCTTGGGCTAGTTCCATAAGGTTTAATAACCTTCACAAACTTTCAAGTGGTATCAGAGTGGGATTTCAAAAATAAGGTTTTAGAAAACTTTTGAAAAATTGATCAATGGCTCATTTTGATAATCATAGCACTACGGAGGGTTATTCTATAACTCATCCACCACTATTTAAAAATATCCCTTTCAATTTCTAGAAAATATGCATATTTACCTTTTTATAATCCATTGACTATAGAATTTGGCATATGATGCAAACTGACAATTCACTTCCATCACATGAAGTTAATGGTATCAAAATTTATATTTAGTTTATTGAATAGAGTTATGAGGATAGGGAACTTGCATAGTTAAATTCTTAGTGTCTGAATTATTTCTTTTGTACTTTAAAATGCGAAGACTGTATGAGAGTTTCTACATGAACTATCGGGAAAGAGATTTGCCATAGGTTATATATCACATACGACGGAACTAGTGAAGTTAAACAGTCTAGGCTAAACATTCTTTTGCATGACCATGAACTCTTTTTCATAAAACCTAACAAAAATGTATTTGAAATGTATACTAGATTTACCCAGATAGTGATATCCTTACATGCACTAGGTAGAGAACTATCAAATTTTGAGAAAGTCAATAAGATTTTATGTTATTACCTACCTCTTATGATGTTAAAGTAATTGTAATAACTGAATCTAAAGACTTCAATGTTTATTCCATCAAAAATTTTCTTGGGTCACTCAATACCTATGAGTAAGGAGTGAGTCAAAAGCAAAGTGATGCAAGAGAAATGATGAAGGAGAGAGCTATAGTACTAAAAGAAAATGATTATGATAGTGACAGTTTTGCAGTAAAGGAGAATGATGAAATTGCCTTGATGATGTGCTAGTTCAAGAGTTTTTTGAATGAAAATAGAGGCGTCATCAAAATAACTGGAGCAAAGGTAAATGCCAAAAAAAAAAAAAAAACAACTGGCATCATCATATGACTTTATTAAATGAGTTTGATGCATTAAATAAGAAGCATATTGACCTATCTAATGCATATAATTTCTTGAAAATATCACATATTGAACTAGAAAAAATATTTTAGGAATTAGAAGAACTTGCATGTCAATTAAATAGTAGAAAGCATGCATTAAAACTAAAGGTGGCAAGCTATGAAAATGTAAATGAATTTTTAAGAGAAAAAATTACTTCACTTGAGAATAATAAATAATCACCTTCGCTAGCTCAATGGTACAACTCCTCAATATAGCATGCATCACCTAAACCTAGGATGAGACACCATAACCCACATAGGTTAGTAAACTAATTTCTTGGTGTTAGGTGTTACTCTTGTGGCATGTTAGGGTATATAGCCCGCATATGCACTATCCACCGTAGGACACACTTAGTGTGGAGGCAAAAATTGCATGCATTACAGCATAACATGCATTCATGTCATTCATTCAAGTATAAGGTGGAACCCAAACTCACGTGGGTTCCCAAATCTAACATTTAAATGACATTGTTAGGGTGCTCTCACAAAAGACCTAGTGAGAGCATGTGGTACCTAGACAGTGGTTGCTCGAGGTATATGACTAGTGATATGAAGTAGTTCATTACACTAGAGGCCAGGTTAGGAGGTAAGGCGACACTGGGAGATAACACCACTAGGAAAGTGAAGGTCTCAAGAATAACTATAAACTCTAAACACTTTATGAATGAAAATATTATGTTAGTTGATGGTTTAAAGCATAATTAATTAAGTATTAGTTAACTATATGACAAAGGCTTTGATATAAAATTTCTTTTTGACAAATGTATGATTAGTTTAAATGAAAACCTTATGTTAGAAGGAAAATGGTTGAATAACGTTTACAAGTTAGACTTAAACTACATTGACTATTCAAATTTATTAAGCTAAAAAATTATAATTGATAAATCTTGGCTATGACATAGGAGACTATGTCATGCGAGCATGAAGACTCCTAGGAATATTACCTAGAAAAACCTAGTTAACGGCATACCTAAGTTAGACTTCACTAAAGGCCACCTATGTGATGCCTGCTAACTAGAAAAATAAATAAGGTCTTCATTTCATTCAATCAAAGATATTAACACCTCTAGACCACTAGAAATCCTTCACATGGACATATTTGGACCTGTAAGTACAACAAGCTTAGTAGGGAAAATATTAGGAGTTGTAATAGTGGATGACTACTCAAAATTTACTTGAATTAGATTCTTAACACATAAGAGTGAGTCATTTGAGAAATTTAGAACATTCTCCACTAGGATTTAAAGTAAATTAGGATGTAAAATCTCAATAATTAATAGTGATTAGGTGGATAGTTTGAAAATGATAAGTTTGAATACTTCTATCAGGATATAGGAATAGAACATAACTTCTCTACCCCTAAGACCCCCCAATAGAATGGAATAGCTAAAAGGAAAAATAGAACCTTGGTGGAAACTACTAGGATAATGCTAGCTGAGTATTCACTCCCTAGATATTTTTGGGCAGAAGTAATAAATATTACTTGTTATGTTTTAAATAGGGTGAATGTTAGATCAAAGCTTAATAAGACAGCATATGAACTCTTTAAGGGTAGGACACCCAATCTTTCTCACTTGTATGTCTTTAGGTGTAGATTCTTCATCTTAATTAATGGAAAATCACCCTTAAGAAAATTTGATCCCAAGTATGATGAAGGTGTCATCTTAGGTTACTCATCTGTAGGTAAGGCCTATAGAATCTTTAATAAGAGGACCCTTGTAGTAGAAGAGTCTGCCCATGTGGTATTTGATAAATCAGATAGGAACTCTAAATCTAAACCACAAAAAGAAGAAGTGGAGGTCATTCAAGGGGTAAAAACCATTGCTATAGAAGATAGAGTAGAATCTTAAGAAAAATTGCCTAGAGATTGGAGATATTCTTCTAGTCATCCTAAAGAACTTATTTTAGGAGACAAATCCAAAGGTTTTAGAACTCGGCATGGAGTAAAGAAAGAAGTTAGTCATTCAGCTTTTATCTCTATGAAAGAACCCACCAATAGAGATCAAGCCCTAGGTGATAAATTTTGGATTATAGCAATACAAGAATAGCTAAATCAATTTGTTAGAAATGATGTATGGGAACTAGTCAAGAGACCTAAAGACCAAAGTGTGGTTTGAACAAAGTGGGTCTTCAAAAATAAGATTTATGACTCTGGAATAGTAGTGAGGAATAAATTAAGATTATTAGCTATGGGGTATAACCATATCGATGGAATAGATTTTGAAGAAAATTTTTCACCTGTAACTAGAGTAGAAGCCATTAGGGTACTATTAGCCTTTGCTTGCTTTAAGGGTTTTAAATAATATCAAATGGATGTTAAGAGTACCTTTCTAAATGGGGTGATTCAAGAGGATGTTTACGTTGGGCAATCGCCAGATTTTGAAAATTCACAATTTCAAAATCATGTATTCAAACTAAAGAAAGCCTTATATTAGTTGAAGCAAGCACCTAGAGCCTGGTATTAAAGGCTGAGCACCTTCCTTTTAGATAGAGGATTTATTAAGGGTAGCATAGATACCACCCTCTTCCTAAAGAAAGAAGGAGAAGACTTATTATTCAAATTTATGTTCATGACATCTTGTTTGGATCCTCAAATAAACACCTACGCAATACATTCTTAAAAATAATGAGTAAAAATTTTGAGATGAGTATGATGGGAGAGCTAAGCTACTTTCTTGGATTTAGTGTAAAGTAGATGGGTGATGGAACCTTCCTTAGCCAATATAGATACATCAAGGACATCCTCAAAAAGTATGAAATGGACAATGTTAAGGCCTTCAATACTCCCATGAGCTCTACAATTCAATTAGATAAGGATCCAAATAGAAAATCAGTAGATCAAAAAAAAGAATAGGAAAATAATTGGAACAATTCTTTACTTGACTGCTAGTAGATCAGATATTATATTTAGTGTTTGCCTTTCTGCTAGATTTCAAGCTAATCCAACAGATTCCCACATGACAGCTGTGAAGAGAATTTTTAGATACATGTAAGGCACTCTAAACCTAGGAACTGGTATCCTAAACACAATACTTCATTTGAAATAATAAGATATTCAGATTCTAATTTTCTAGGATGTGGGGTAGATAGAAAAGCACTTCTGGGACTTGTTAATTCATAGGATAATTATTAGTTTTCTGATCCAATAGAAAATAAAACTCGGTAGCCCTTTCCACATATATGGTAGAATATATAGCAGTAGGGAGCTATGTTACTCAAGTCTTATAGCTAAAGCAACTACTCTTAGATCTTGGACCAGCTGTAGGAACCATTCCAATTATGTGTAATAACACTAGTACTATTTGTATATCCAAAAATCAATTTCAACACTCCCATACAAAGCATATAGACATTAGGCATCACCTTCTAAGGGATCATGTAGCCAAGAGAGATATAGAATTGCATCATATAGCTACAAGAGATTAATTTGTAGACATCTTCACAGAACCCCTAGCCTATGACACCTTTATCACCTTGAGGATAAAACTAAGTGTTATAGACATTCATGCTTAATTTAAGATAAATAAACAAAAAAAATATTTAAAATCATTCATTCACTTCTGTTAAACTGTATGTGTATGCTCTTATACAGGTTTATGTGTTATTCTTTGTAGTTTATGTTTAAAAAAATAAAAAATAAAAATTAAAAAATTTATTTTATTTGGTTTAAGATATTTCTTGATCATCACACCCACACCTCACTAACTTAAAAAATCTTTCAAATTTTGTTCATATTGTACTGTACGATCCATATTCATACTGTATAATATACACAGATGCATAGATCACAGCCCTCAGTTTGATCAACAGTCTAGATTATATCTATTATACTTAAATCATACTGTACAAACATCAACTTGTATTATATGATCTACGTGTATCTAACCCTTGAGGAATTCAATTTGTTTGGTATGAAATTATAGCCAATCATATTCTATGATACCTCCCTTCATACTGTATGATACATGTGTCAAACTGGATTAGGACGAATTCAATTCGGCCGGTACGATAATAATTATATTTTGTATTGTACGAACACACGTTTGTACTGTTTGAAACTTTTCATCAAACAACATGCCGACTACTCCACGTGACGATCGTATTTCCTTAAGATCGTCTAGTATGATACTGATCGTACTTCATAATTTGACCACTTTTTTGACATGTTGTCCAGATGAATTAACTTACCTAATCGTATTGTAGGAACCTCGATCGTACTGTACGATTATCTTAAAATCTATAAATTGGAAGGGTTTGAATGATTCCATTCACTCAACAACTACTTCTTCCAACTCATACTCTCTAAACCTTCCTATCCAATGGCCGGTGGAAGCAAATGCAGAAGAATGACTATAGGGAGCTCCTCCTCCTCTCATCATTTTGATGATCATTTCCTCTTCACAAGGAATGAAGATGCATATCACAAGTACAAAGAGGTAAAAACTCTTCGCCTCCACTACTCTTTAAATTTCCTTACAATACCTTTTTCCTACGACTTTGAACTTCTTTAAGAATTCTTAGCCAACCTTAGGCTAAATCTAGAAACCTCTTCAATGACTTCTTTTATTTGCCAACAAAATGTAGAAATCACCAAGGCTAATTTAGTAGAATATATTGGTCTATCTACTGAAGGACCTCGCCCTCAATCCCTTCTCTCAAATGATTATGACATGACTTCTGTTAACTTGACCATTAGGAATGTGCCACTAAACCAACATCAACCATAAGTCCATACATAAATCAAAATACCTGAATCATCCAGCATGTCCTTTGAACTTCTATTATACCCAAACCTGGGGATTGGGTTAATATAACCCCACTTGTGCCTGTAGTCACCTGCCTAATCATGTCAAATACTCAATTTGATGAAGCTCAACTGATTCTAGATTATTTTGACAACATGACTCATATTTGACATCCAAATACCCAAAGAAAATAAAATGTTATTTTAGGACATATCGTAGGATATATCCTTGACAAAAAATACCTGCTCACCTTTTCTACTCCACCCAATAATGTTCCTATTTTTATATGAATGCCCCTTTTTGTATCCTTTTACATCAGGAGAACGAGCACACTGAGCAATAATTTAATGAAGAAGGAGAAGCTACTCCTACAGGTCGCCCTCCGTCGCCACATATACCACCACCTGCATCTACCTACCCTACATACCCTCATGATGATATAATTTAGCAGCTCAAGCAATTAAAAACCTGGCTCGATTATCACATCCAATAATAACACCAGTAGCACGAGGATAATATGAGATGGTTTAGAGAAAAATTTTTCTCAATAGATAATCAATTTACTTCCATCCATCAGCACTTTCAGCCACCACCACCACCACCTGATCAGGATCCACCTTACCTGTTGTATTTGTCTGTTTTGCCTTACTTTTTTTCTTGTACTGTTCTGTTTGTTTGTTTGTTCCTTCTCTTTTTAGTGATATGAAAAGGGGGAGAAAATATACGTTGTGTTATATTTCAACTTAATTAAATCCTGTGTTTATGTTACTCTATTTTTTGTCTTATTTAATTATAATCTTTTTTAAAAAAATTAAAATTAAATAATAATAATAATAATAAAGAATAAAAATTTACAACCCCAAATTTTTAAAATGACCACCTGAGGGGGAGCTTAGGAGAAATGCATTTTTATTTTGCCTATCAACTAACATTGTTTAACATCATCAAAAAGGGGAAGATTATTGTAATCTAGGATCCCTAGTCTGTGATTTTGAGGGTGATAAATATTATTAATTGAATTGTTACATTTCTCATTAAATATTTTAGATATTTCTTATGTCTGTGAGCACTAATATTTCAGGTAAGATATACACCCCTCAAGACTGCTGAAGACTCAAGATTAGATAGAATAAGATGTAAAAGAGTCTATAATTTTATTTTTTTGAATTTTCTACTTCTTCTGTCTTGCCACATAGAAGTGTATGTAAATTAGGTAACCATGCACACACATACACTGGGGGAGAGAAAAATATTTTTAAAGATTAAAATTTTTGTACTAATCATATGATACTATTTAAAAATTATATTATACGATCAGTATAAAAAGACCAGGCTTAATGGCTAATTAAAAAGTTAGTTTCTGTGAACTAATCATACTGATGATCTTGATCGTACTGTATGATTTGTTACGATCTAAAAATCCTAAGGGCCAAATTAATTTAAGTAAGATTTTTAAATTTAATTTTTGAACTAATCGTATTATACGATTGCCATCATATTATATGAATATTTGAAATCTTACTAAAATTAACCCCCATAATTAGTTAATCAAATCATGGCTTAATTAATGATAGTCGATCGTATAGTATGATATCGATCGTACCAAACTATTAGCAGAGATAAAATTGGTCATCCTAAAGATTATACCAAATGAAACCATAATTTTTGAACTAATTGTACTGTACGATATTCATATCGTACTGGATGAGTTACTTGAAATTAACTAACTATACTGTATGATGAGAGCCGTACGGGACGCTCGTGCTCCACAACTAGTGGATCACATCACTCACTTGTAAGCGAGGGAAGATTATGAATCCTTTGACATCTCCCTTTATCAAAAGCACTTCACTCGAAGAAAGGAAAGAATTTTCTTTGAGTATTTGAAAGGAAAGCTAAGAGAGAGAGTATTCCATCCTTCGGACCATCTTATACCACCACCTCTTACATCCATGACTCACTCATTTACATTACAAGAGAGACTATAGGTGAAGTTCTATCATTGACTATATTATGATATAGCTTTTAGGAAGACTATGAAGATATAGCATAGCACCATTTATTTTCGTCATGAAATATCATTATTAATAGTCTTAATACTATTCTTTTCATTAACTTAGGGTCCTACCTACATGATTGAGAGAATCACTACATAGGGGTGGTGGTCAACTTGATGCGGGAGAGGCATGATGTATGAGTTGGATCCATTAGGTTCATCGTAAAGACTCTCAAACAGTAAGGACAAAGGAAGGAGAAATCCTCCATTCATCTTAGATTTGAAGAGCGAGACCTTAAAGAGTGAGTATGACACCTAGGATGGATGCTCCAACTAAGACTGTGATGGCCTTGGCATTAGCAGCCCTAGTCGATTGCTTCCTATTGTATAGGGTTTCCTGATTATGGTTACTTACTCTTCTATCTCCAGACATTCTCTCTGACTGATTCTTTTCTATCTTCTCTACACCAAAGCATTAACCATGGTTTCTCAAATTTCCTATGGAGACGCTACAAATACGAGATTGTATCAGACTACATTAATGCAATGAACAAGAACTCTGAAGCGATGAATCATTCAATTTGCTTGGGCTTTCTAATATGGTACGCTCTATTGCCAAAGATTATGCTGTGCTTTTGGTATAGTAATTCTAATCAAATCATATGCCCTGAGCGGTTAGAGTACATCAAGAACAGCTTAAAAATATGGGATCCCTATTCTATATTCTAGTGACTTCATCAGCAATCTATTCGAGAGTTTCTATAAGACAATGAAGGCAGAAAGAACATCAGTTAGCATGAATGAGGCAAAGTTTGACCTGAGACAGCATAAAATTTGAGGATATAAGTCATAAATTTCTATTGAAAAAACTCATAATAGCCTGCCTGACAGTTTGTATATTGAGTACATTCTCGTATACATCCGTCTGCGGAACTGAACTATGTAAACAATTTCTATAAGAAATACAATTAATAGAGATGATTTTCAATCAACACAGGAATTGTATCGTACGAACAAAAGAAAATAATTAGATCATACTTGATGATCTATGGATTGTACTATATGATTTGTTCATAAAATTTGAATAATTTGTTTGAATGACTGTTCACATCGCACTAGATGGGACTAGTTTTGAATTGATCGTACTGTATAAAATCCATGAAAGTTCGATTGGGATGTTAAGCCCTAATGAACTAGTCCCGAGGCTAACCAAGAGGGGGGGGGGGTGAATTGGTTATTTAAAAATTTGAGAGAAACAATGAAAATCTTTTCTATGATTTGCAGCGGAAACAAATAAGACGATCAAACGAAAAGATTTATCACGATTTCACCCAAGCAGTTAATCACAGAAAAATTAAAGTGTAGAAAGTAATCAGAATGAACACACCAGATTTTATAGTGGTTCGGTCAACTTGACCTACGTCCACTCCCCGGAGCCTCCCCTCCGGGTATTGCACTAACTCAAAGTGTCTCTCATTTTGCTCCCACAGCAAGGCGGAGAAGCCTCTACAAGAACCTCCTTTCCACCACACGGTGAGGCAGAGAACCCAACATCCTTTTGCTTCCTCCTGAAGCAGGCAGAGAACCTCGAATCTTCTTGCTGATGATCCTCTCCCAAAGAACACCGACACGACGAAAGATGACGAGCGGAGAAGAAGACTCTTATCCTTGCTTAGAGCAATCTTCGTGAACCCCTCACGAACTCCCCCTCACAAGATCCTCTCTCTCTCTCCCAAACTCTCTCTCTCTCTCTCTCTAGGGTTTCTCCACCTTACTATGGGAGCAAAAGGAAAGTCACTATATTTTAGTGTAAATTCTCAGAGCGGAGGACTCCGGGGAATGGACGTAGGTCAAGGTTGACCAAACCACTATAAAAAACTCCGGTGTATTTTTTCTTTACACAAATTTATATTTCCTATATTTCATTTCTAATAATAACTACTTAAGAAAATGTTAAATATTGCTCCATCATGTAGATCAAAATTTCATCGTAGTAAAATTTATTATTTTTGAGAAAATCTCTCGCTTCCACAATCAATTAGAATTTGGTATTTTCAATTATTGAAAAGATTTTTCAAAATTATTGTTTTTATTATTTAAAGTTAAGAATTTTTTAAAAGCACCAATTCACCCCCCCCCCCCCCCCCAACCTCTTGGTGAGCCTCAAGCTAGTTTCATAAGATTTAACAACCTTCACAAACTTTCACTCCTCATTTCTATTGAAGTTAAAAGTTTGAACTCTATGGCTTGGGACTCTAATATCAACCAGTATGACTGCTTCCGTACTAAAGCATATGTTAGACGAGGTTTCCCTTGTAGGGGTTTTAGCGGTGGTTCGATAGGCCTAGAGGAAATTTGAGAGTTCTTTCGACCATTTCCCCATAGCCTTCCCTAAGCAAGTCTTCAACCCTTTCGAAATTATGTGGTTTGTAACCTCCATTTGGTAGTTTTCCTAAGGATGTGCCACAGCTATGAACACTAGTTAAATATGGAGATCCTTATGAAAGATGTAAAAATTTTATAGTAAATTTAGTCTCATTATCAATGATGACCCTTACAAGAATGCCAAAATGATAGATTATATTCTTCCATATGAATTATTTGGCATTGGCTTCATTAATCTTCGCTCGAGGTTCTGTATCCACCCATTTGGTAAAATAAACTACAACTAAGATGATGAATTTTTTCAGTTTTGTGACCATAAGGAAGGGTCCCATTATATCAATCCCCCATTATGTGAATGTCCAGAGGCTCTAAAGTGATGCAAGCTCTAGAACAGGTATATGAGTGAGATTAGAATGCAACTGATAGTTTTCATAATTTTGAGTGAAGTCAAGTGCATCCTGTTTCATAATGGGCTAATTGAATCTCTACCTTATGATCTTGTAGGATAGTGCTCTTCCTCCTAGATGTTCTCCGCATACTCTTAAATGAACTTCTTGAAGTGTATAATCGTCTTTTAAAGGTTGAAGATATTTGATGTATAGTCCAGTGAAGGCTGATTTTTTTAACTTTCCACCAGTAATACTGAAACTCACTGCTTATTTTTAAAGTCGTGTTGCAGCTATAGGATCTTAAGGTAGCACACCATCTTGTAAGAAGGATAAGATGGGATCAATCCAAGAATCTTCTCTTGGTTTATCGATCGATTGTATGACCCACAGACCTTAGATACTCAGGAAGTAGATCTCCTCGATATACTTTCTCTTATGGGCATTAATAATTATTGATATAGCAAGTTTGGAAAGAGCATCTGCTCATGCATTCTATTCTCAAAAGGCATGGATAATTTAATAATTTTCTATATGGGCCAAAAGTGACTTCACTATCTTGCAATACTAGGCCCACTATGGGTCATGAATATCAAATTCTCTCTCCACCTAAGAGGTGAATAGTTATAAATCAGAATAGACCACTAAGTTTAGTACTTTATAATTGATTACTAATCTTATTCTGGTAATAAGGGCCCCATGCTTAGCAGTGTTATTTGTTACAGGGAACTTTAGTTGAAGTCCATATTCAAGGGTAGTTTATTATGGAGAGATCAACAGAATTCTTGTATTGGTGCCATAACTCCCAAAAAGTCAATTGACATATAATGTCCAGTACTGGGAAAAATGAGATGTTACTGGTAGTTCGTCTGAGAAGGAATGGTATACTCGACCACAAAATCTGCCAGTACTTGATACTTGATATCAAGCCTAAGCAAGTAATAAATGTCATATTCTCCTAGCTCCACCAATCATTTGATTAATATACTAGATGCTTCTGGCTTTTGTAGGATACTTCTTAACGGTAGATTTGTATAAACCCCAATGGTATGGGCTTGAAAGTATGGGCATAATTTTTTGGTGGAGTAAAGTAATGCCAAAGCTATTTTATCAGCTAATGGATAATATCCCTCTATTTCAGATAAGATTTTACTGACATAATAAATGTGACATTGTACATCATTTTTCTCTCATACCAAAACTTAGCTGATAGCATGGGCAAAAATAGCCAGGTAAAAATATTGTTTCTTTCCTGGCATTGGTTTTGAAAATAATGGCGACGATACTAAATACTTTTGTAGTTGCTCGAAAGCTTCTTGAAATTCATCGATTCATTAGAATCCTAAGCTATGAGCACATTTGAGTATCTTGACGAAGGATAGATATTCATCCCTTAAGTGAGCCAAGAAATGAGATAGCACTGCAATCCTTCCATTTAGTCTCTAGACTTACTTGATATTTCTTGGAGGCACCATATCACTTAGTGCCTTGATTTTATCAGGATTTTTCTCAATCCCTCGGCGGGTTACCATGAGCCCTAAGAATTTTTTGGAAGCAACTCCAAAAGCACACTTGGTAGGGTTGAGTCATATATTATAGCGTCATAGCAGGTAAAAGCACTATTTCAAGTTAGATATATGTTGATATTTTTTAAGGCTTTTCACCAACATATCGTCAACATATACTTCTATAGTAGGCCCAATAAGGTCTTTGAAAATCTTATTCATGAGGCATTGATATATGGCTCCAACATTTTTAAGCCCAAATGGGATAATTAGATAACAATATAACCCCTTATTTGTCTAAAAAGCCGTTGCCTCTTTATCTACATGATCCATCTTTATATAATTGCAATCAGAGTAGGTATCCATGAAGCTTAGTATTTGATGTTCGCAGGTGGTATTAACCAACTGGTCAATATGAGAAAGTGAAAAACTACCCTTTATGTAGGCTTTATTTAGATCTCTATGGTTTATACACATTCACAAAGCTCCATTACCCTTCCGCACCATGATGACATTTGCCAGCTAGGTGGGATAGCACACTTCCTGAATAAATCCAGCCTCTAAAAGTTTATCAACTTCCTACTTGATCGCTTGTTAGCAATTTGGTGCAAAAATCTTTTTTTTTTTTTGGATTACTATCATGTATGTTGGGTTGACTTTGAGGGCATATATGATCACTTCATGGTCGATTCTAGGTATATCAGCTGGACTCCATTCAAAAATATATTGGTTCTTATATAGGAAATATATGTGTGTATATATATATATATATATATATATATATATATATATATATATATATATATATATATATATATATATATATATATATATATATATATATATATATATATATATATATATATATATATATATGTATTTTTTTTCTCTTTATATAAGATAAGAGACCCAATCTACACAATCCTTAAAGGGACTTCTTCTGATATAGATGAAGAAGTGGGGTCTTCTATGTGAGAAGCCCTCTAAGAGATATCCTTATTTTGGAGATCAAAATTCTCGATCCTTATGGTAATTGATGGGCATTATTGAGCCTACCTAAGATAATATGATTGTGCTACTTATTGATCTTCGCATGCTATACTGACTCCTATAGGGGTAAAATTTTTAGTTTAAGGTGAGAGATGGAGGTGATAATCCCAAATATCATTTGGAATAGCCTTTCAAAGATAACATTATAAGTCGATTCCAATGTTACTATAATAAACTGGATGGAGTGCATAGTCAGTCAGAGAAATTCTCCAAGTATAACAGGGAGACTAATTATTCCTTCCACCCGTATAGGTCGATTAACAAACCTATATAGTGGACCTGTGATAGGTTAAAATTTTTCTCTAGTGAGACCTATATTGAGAAAAGTATAGAAGAATAAGAATTTCACGAAGCTCCCATTATCCACAAAGATTCTTTGACATTGTAACACAGGTCACCTATCCCCATATTAATTATAGGTGAATCTTGATGAGGGATTTTTATTCCCTCCAAATTACAATCATAAAAAGTAATAGAATAATTAATACGAGACATATTTGGTGTCAACTTTTTGTCTATAGCAAATAATACCATATTAGGGAATAAGGGCCCCCCTATAATGATTTTAATATCACCAACCATTTGATGATTATTTAATAGTTATCTTTGCTGTTGTTGATTTTGGACCCCAGTAACAAGAGCTTCATCTCAAGTTAGTGGATTTTGAATAAACTATCAAAGGTAATATTGTCAAAAAGTCTTTCAATTTTAGCCTTGAGCTATTTATAAGCTTAGTAGTGTGCCCACGACTATGGTGGAAATGACAACATTGATTTTGATTTCCTGTATTTGACTTACAAGGATTAGGCCACTTAACATTTCTTCATCTCGAATAGACATCAGTATAGTTGCCTGAGATACATTGAGTGGTGTATACTCCTTCTCTTATCGAGGCTCGTGTCATGGTAATGAGGGTCTCTGAGGTAGGTTATCCTTCCCATATTTCTTTCACTACGAGAATGAGTTATCCATTATATGAGCATTTTAATGTTTACCAAAAGTTTGCTCAAATTGCTTCCTATATATGAGCATTGATTGCTCCATCTACTAATACTTGTGCCCGCCACACGATGAATTAGATATGTATATAAATAAACTATGTCTTGCATTAATGCCGAGTGAAAGGGACTAGGATGAAGGCCTCCAAGGAAAACTCCTCCCAACAATTTAGGATCCACTCTTAAAATTTGCTAAGCCTCGGTGAAATTTTTTTAAAAATGCTCCTTAGGGGATTCTCCTTCATTCTGATGAATCTTAGAGGGGTGAGAAAATTTTCTAGCAATTCTTTAATTGACGATGAATTATTCGACAAATACTTTGGCTAATATAATGAACATGGGGATAGTTTCAGCTTCAAGTGAATAGAATTATGTTATAACTTATCTTTTATGGGTGGTAGGAAAATTTTGGTAAAGAAGTGCATTTGAGGCTTGCTTGATATGCATGATGGTTCTATAGTGATCGATATGCTCATAGGGTTGGATGTCCCATCATAAGAATTGATGGTCAATAGTTTGAATCCTACTAGAATGGGGTGTTAAAGGATGGCTTAACTTAGTGGTGATGACTCTTGAAAGTTTCACTAGTGAAGAGATTGTCTTCCACCTCTCATTGAGAATTTGTCTTGTACCAGTCGTCATAGTTCATGACGTAAAGCATTATGTGGGAGATCAACAACATGAGGTTGGGCTAAATCTTCGGTCGAGGTTGCTAACCTGTGCACGAAGGATGAGTAGAGCTTTCTTTATGAGCAAGTTCATTAGTTTGACATGATGGGGCATGCATTCTTGATAGAGGAAGTGGAATATATGCATGAAGATGTTCAAGTCGAATACCTTCAGCCAGTGGCAAATCTTGAGGGAGAAGAACCTTTTCTTGTTGTGCTAGCACCGTTGCCAAGTCTCTCGCAGAAGTTAAAGGATCTCATTTTGAGGTTCTTCCATCGTTTAGATACCATAATCTGGGAAGGTCCTGAAGTTTATTCTGCAGTAGCATTTTTCCCATGAGGATAAAAAGAGGTATGTGCTTGGCATCCATGGTTCATAGATTGATTCCTTGATTGATGTGTGTTGTAGAGGGAGGCTTCCAAGATGCAATTACTACTCCTATTTACCATTGATGCGGTGCTTAGGATAGTGAAATTGATTTCCCACAGACATTGCTACAATGCATGGATATCCAGCACCCAAATAAACAATTAAAAACATAAGACTTTTTACATGAAAAACCTAAAAAAAGGAAAAACATTTATGGGACCATGCCTAGTTGAAATAATTTCATTAATGTTTGAATAGATTACAAATGACTTGCTCATTCTTAAAATTAAGGTCGATCAGATTGCAATAGTCAACTGTTAGGTTGAAATCTAATGATGAAAGAAGATTGGATGGAAATTCGATGACGTTCAGTGGTGGGGCAGATATTCAATTTTTGTTTCCAGCCGGGTGGTAGCCTGGTGACAGTTGATGGTCAAGTGAAATTCAATGTTAGTCGATGGTCGAGCAAAAGTCTGGCTTCAGTCGATGACCAGGTGCAAGTCGAGTGATCGAGCAGAAGTTTGGTGTAAGTTAGTGGCCGGTGGAAGTAAAAGTTCGATAGGGATGTTAAGCCCTTGTGAACTAATCCCGAGGCTAACCAAGAGGGGGGTGAATTGGTAATTTTAAAAATTCTAAAGCACAAATTGATTTTGAAAAAAACTTTTTGAATATTTTAAAACAATTATAATCTCATGATAATGTGCAGACGTTCAACAATAATAGAATAGTAATCACAATCACACAATCATCAACAAAAAAATATATACAGAAAATAATCAAAGAGAACACACTGAATTTTTTAGTGGTTCGGTCAACTTGACCTACGTCCACTCCCTGAAGCCTCCCCTCTAGGTAATGCACTAACACTAAGTGTCTCTCCTTCTGCTCCCACAGTAAGGCAGAGAAGCTATACAAAACCTCCTTTCCACTAACACGGTGAGGCAGAGAACCTGGACTCCTTTCGCTTCCTCCCGAAGCAGGTAAAGAATCTGAACTCCTTTCGCTTCATCTTGAAGTAGGCAGAGAACATTGATCTTCTTGCAGACGATCCTTCCACGAAGACACCAAGCACAAGAGACGACGATCGGAGAAGACGACTCAGATCCTTACTTGGAGCAACCTTTGTGAACACCTCATAGACTCCCCCTCATAAGATCTTCTCTCTCCTCCTAAGCTCTCTCTCTCCTTCTTAGGTTTCTCAAAGGAAAGGATAGTGGCAAAAGATCTTAACGATTGAACGAAAAAGATCTTAAATAGGAGGGATCAAAAATTGCCCTAAATCTCAACTGGTCATCAAAGATCATCCAGGATGATCAGTTGATCGTCCTGTACAATCAGTACAAAATCACATAAATTAGCCTAGACGATCTAGTTTCTCTGGATTATTAGTAGACAAAATTTATTCAGATCGTCCCATAAAATTCTACGATCATCTAGGATGATTAGTGTAAATCTGGAATTTCATCCAGAGGATAGCTCGGGTTGTCTAGGGCAACCTGTGCTGGATGATCTCAAAATGACTTGATCGTCCAGGATGATATTTATATCATCCTGTACGATTAGTTCAAAAATGATAATATCATCCTGCATATTTCTCAGATTGTATAGCCAAAACATACTGAATAATCTCAAAATGACTTAATCGTTCGAGGCGATATCTCGATCGTCCCGTATGAATAGTTCAAAATTAGGAATATCATCCTGCATATTTCTCAAATAGTCCAGGTGAAGTGCTCTGGATGATTAGGATTTTGCATGTATCATCCTAGATGATATGGCGATCATCCAGGATGATATGATCATATTAATCAAATATTAATTACTTTCCTTAATCACCAGACTAATTTAGGTATGATTGTAATGAATCATCTAGGACCATACACGTATCGTCCGGGATGATCAGACCAAATCTCTAAAAATAAAACTTGCTTAACTTAATCTAGCGGCTGAGAATTTTTTATTTGAGTATATCATCCTGTACGATGGGTATATCATCCAGGACGATCAGCTTAAGCAAACTGACTTAATATAGTCACCCTAATTAGGATTTCTATTTTCATTAGATCGTCTAGAATGATATGAATATTATCCAGGATGATCTGAATAAAATTTGAAATAGAAACTATAACTCACTAAAACTCTCCCCCTGTGTGTGTGTGTGCAAGGTTACTTAGTTAGAGGATTAATTACATTATACTTGACTCAAAAAAGGGAAAATTATATTTAAATACACACGGACCCGATCTTGATTTGGCTTGAATTACGTTTAATCTTTTATACCTGAAATGTTAGACAATCAAAGTAGAACACATAAATATCTATTATCATAAAAAATTATAATCCTTAAATCCAGGTTTGCAACAATCTCCCCCTTTTTTATGATGGCAAATATTTATTTAGTAGTTTCAAATCAAGCAGATTGCAGTAATTAAAGCAAAGACGAGAGAAGATTTATCATTAGAAATTTTACTAATCATTGACAAATAGTGACATTCAATACACAAAAGAAAACTACTACAACATAAAAATAATAAAAGAAACTACTAGTACCATAAAAATAACTCCCCCTTTTAACATCACAAAAAGGAGAGAAAAAAAAACAAAATAACAACAAACCAGAACATCACAACACACCAAACTAATAGAGAGGGGGATCCTGATCAGATGGAGGAGGTGGTGGTGGATGAAAGTAGCTGTGAATGGTGGCAAACTGCTCACCAAACCAGGCCATGTTCTGGTTGTGCTGCTGCTATTGGTGAGCCATAAATCAATTGAAGCGTGCAACATCAATCGTATGCTGCTCCTCTTTTGCCGCCACATAGGAGTCGGAGCGAGCCTCCTACTGGTCAAATCGCTGCACCAAGTGATCTAAGGGTGATGCTATATGGAGAGGAGTAGGTGTAGTAGGAGCAGCTGGCTCAGGAGCAGCCTCCCCCTCTTCTCCCTCAACATCCGCTGTGGGCTCCGGATGAAGTCTAATACTATGGAGAGTATGAAAAGAGCTGTTGGAGAAGAAGATAGGTTGGATGCTAGATGGATCTGGATATTGAAAATTATATTTTTTTGTAAGGCTATAGTGGATGAGATGTCCTAAAGCTAGATTGGGGCGTCTCCTATGGCCCGGATCCCTAATGGTGGTCAGTTGTTCAATGTAGTGAAAAATTAAATCAGTGGCATTAAAGTCACAATAGGCCAAGATGTAGTAGGTAGTTATGGAGAGCAAAGGAGTGACGTGAATACGATCCCCAGCCTTAGGAATGATGGAGGAGCGAAGGACATATTGGATTATCCTAACATCCTTGACTAGGGAGGAATAGGCCTGGTCGTGGTATTGGGCATTTGTGTTTCTAAGAAAGTGGTTGGGGATGCTCCAATTAAAGTCAGGGTCAGATGCTAAAATATGAAGCTTATCACTAGAAGTGGATAGTTGGAGAATGTTATGAAAGTCCTGGAGGGTTAATTCTATAGGTCGTTGATTAACAAAGGACTGAAGGGCAGAGTAATCAGCGGTAATTCAAAGATTCGCAAAGAACTCTAAGAGGTTCAAGACTGAAAGGAAAAGCCAGTGTAAGAATGAAAGTGAGGGATGTGTAAGTGAACAGATCAAGTACTAGATAGGTGAGGATCCATGGGTTCACAGTTTTGGAAATAGTGATCCCAGCATGAAGATATCTTTGAAATATAGCTTGATCAATTGCATCGCTAAATCATCTAGGACGATAGGAGCAATTATGACATCCAGGACGATTGGTCAAAAAGGTGGTCGAATCATCCAGGATGATTAGATATTGTCCAGGATGATTAGACATAAATAATTATCCTGAGGAGACAGGCTGGATGACTTTTGACCAAAGGCATCATCCAGGAAGATTAGGTGGATCATTTGGGACGATGAGTAATAAATGAATCAGATGTGATGAATTTAAATCGTCCAACTGCTGCCACGTGGATCGTCCAAGATGATGAGGTGGATCATCCAGGATTATCACAAATAATTGGTACATACCAACAGTTGGATCATGGTGGAGATGATTTGAATGGATCGTCCAGGACGATGTGGGCATCGTCCAGGATGATGTGAAAAAAAAAAAAGAAAAAGATGAAGAAAGGGGAAGAAAGATCAGGGATTCCAAAAACATAAAAAAAAAGAAAAATCAAAATCAAATAAAATAAAAATAAAAAAATAGAGATGAGAAATAAACAGTAAAAATAATGATTTTTTTTAATCGATCAGCACCAGTGAAACAAAATTTTCCTTAATTTTTAATTGAAAAGCCAATAAGAAGAAAATCGACCACACTGAAATCCAAAAAAAGTTGGAAAATCAACATTCGTAACTTCTACCTCGGACACCTTACAGGTTCATATTCATTTCAAACAAAAGTCTAATTTAGAAGAAAAGAAATTAGATTTGAAAAGAGATCCTTTCAAGCCTCATTCCAGAAAAGTATTTGATAGAATAGTATTTACAAAGTAGGGAATCAGAAATCATGATTTTTTATCTTAAGCTTTTGAAAATATTAAGTGGCACATGGATTTTTCTAAGACATTTAAAGATTTGAAAGGGGAGAAAGTTTATTTCTTTGTGGGCTTATTTTGTGCCTCTTTTATAATTTGTTTGGTGCACTTCGCACATCTTTTGATTTTTGATACACTTTGTGTATCTTTTCCAATTTGGCGACATTGCGTATCTTTTCAGTTTTGGGCTCATTTTGTGCCTCTTTTTATTTCTTTTGCAAGCTTACTTCCTTTCATAATCCCTAACGTATCTCAGTTGTGAGATTACCTTCTAGACATAAGAGAAGAAATGATCACTCTCTACAATCAAGAAGATTAATCCACAAAATAAAATCATACTCATATGATAAATGCAATCACTTGATTAAGAAGAACATAATAATAATTTTATACTTTAAAAATACTATTTATATGAGATAGATTACTGTAAGAAGGTAAAGTAGATCTCTATTTTAAAAACCAACTTTTTAATTTTGAAAAAGATTTTTATCCAAAAGAAATAATACACCATTAAAGGAGTTAGAGGAAGAGAAATAATCATCAATGTTTCTTTTCTTTAACAGGTTCAGAGGAGTCAATCATGGCTTACAAGCTTCCAAACAAAATAAGATAAAACTCTCAGTCAGAAACTCAGTTTATCATCAGTAGTGAGCAGTGATCTGATTTATAAGAAAAGTAGTAAATCAAGAATAGATAAGAAATCACATCAAAATAAATACTCAAATCAAGAAAATAATAATAACAAAAGGAAATCAGCAGAGAATAAAAAAACAAACAGGAAACAGATAATCAAATCAACACACAAACTAAATGAAACATCAAAACATGAAAATTCAAAAATTAGCAATCATCAAATTCATGCATTTATGTCAATCACAGCCATTCTGGTCCTTAAAATGCTAAATGAGTTAAACTCCAGTGGTTTAGTAAAGATGTCAGCCAGTTGATTATCAGTTGCTACATGGTACAGCTCAATGTCCTCTTTTGTAACATGGTCCCTAATGAAGTAATACCTTATGTCAATTTGTTTGGTCCTTAAATGTTAGATTGGATTCTTAAAAATGTAGATGGCACTGGTGTTATCACATAGAACTGAAATTTTGCCAACACATAATCCTAAATCCAGAATTTATTGTGTCAACTAGAGGGCAATATACTCAGCTTCTATAGTGGAAAGTTCAATAGAGTTTTATTTTTAAGTATATGAGGAGACTAAAGATTGTCCTATGAATTAGTAAGTACCAAAAGTACTATTCCTATCTATCCTACATCCTACAAAATCAGAATCAGAATATCCAGTATTCTCAAAAGAAGTGTTGTGCTTAGGATACCAAATTCCTAAGTTTGGGGTCCGTAAGAGATATCTAAAAATTCTTTTAACAGTAATTAAGTGGGACTCTTTTAGATCAGCTTAAAAACTAGCACAAAGACAGACACTAAACATGATATCAGGTCGGCTAGCAGCAGGTAAAGTAGTGATCCTATAATTTCTCTATACTTCTTCTGATCAACAGATTTTCCATTTAAATCCTTATCTAACTGAACAGATGAACTCATGGGAGTATTGATTGGCTTGGCTTTGTCTATTTCATATTTTTTTAAAATGTCTTTAGTGTATTTTGATTGATTCAGAAAGGTTCCATCTTCTATCTACCTTATGCTAAACCCTAAAAAGTAGGATAATTCTCCCATTATACTCATCTCAAACTCATTACTTATTATTTTAGAAAAATCATTACATAAATTTTTATTAGAAGAACCAAAAAGTATATCATCAATATAAATTTAGACAATGAGTAGATCATCTCCTACTTTCCTAAGAAAAAGGGTGGTGTCTACGCTCCCCTTTAACAAACTCTCTTTCTAGTAGAAATGTGCTAAGCCTCTCATACCAAGCTCTAGGTGCCTGTTTCAATCCATGTAAGGCCTTTTTTATTTTATAAATATGATTTGGATATTAGGAACTCTCAAAACCTGGGAGTGTTCTATAAAGACATGCTCTTTTATTACCCCATTTAAAAAGGCACTCTTGATGTCTATTTGAAACAGCTTAAATCCCTTATAACAGGCAAAGGCTAGTAGCACCCTAATGGCTTCCAATCTAGCAACAAGGGCAAATGACTCCTCAAAATTAATCCCTTCTATTTGATTGTACCTCTTAGCCACCAATCTTGCCTTTTTCCTAACCACCACACAAGAATCATTCATCTTATTCTTAAAGACCCATTTGGTTTCCACTACACTTTGATTCTTAGGTCTTTCTACTAACTCCCAAACATCATTCCTTATAAATTGATTCAATTCCTCTTGCATAGCTAAGATCCAAAATTCAATAGAAAGGGCTTAATTGATGTTGGTGGGTTTAGTCATTGAGATAAAGGCAGAATGGTTTACTTCCTTCCTAAGTCTATGCCTAGTTCTAACACCTTCAGAAGGGTCTCCTAAGATCAGTTCTTTCGGATAACTCAAAGAATATCTCTAATCTCTAGGTAAGGTATTTTGAGGTTCTACTATTTCCTCAAGATTTGCATTTTTAACTCCTTAGGTTATCTCTCCTACATCTTCTTCTTCCTCAACTCTAGTCTCCTTAGGATCAAATTCATCAAACATCGCATGAGTTATCTCCTCCACCATCAAAGTCCTCTTATTAAATACCCTAAAGGATTTCCCCACACTAGAATATCCTAAGAACACTCCTTCATCAGATTTGGGGTTAAATTTTCCTAAGGATGATTTCTCATTATTTAGAATGAAAATCTTACAGCCAAAGACATAGAGGTGGGATTGGTTTGGAGTTATACGCTTAATGATCTCATAACGTGTCTTATTCAGATTGGATCTAACATTCACCCTATTCAACACAAAATAGGTAGTGTTCACCGCTTCAGCCCAAAAGTATTTTGGAAGTGAATACTCAGCAAGTATGGCTCTAACAGCTTCCACTGAGATCCTATTTTTTCTTTCAGCTACCCCATTCTGCTAAGGGGTCCTAGAAGCTGAAAAGTTGTGGCTAATCCCTTGCTCCTCACAGAAGGTTCCAAATCTCACATTTTCAAACTCTCCACCATGATCACTATAGATGCTCAAGATCTCACAACCTAACTTCTTATGAATCCAAGTGGAGACTGATTTAAATTTATCAAATGACTCAGACTTATGTGACAGAAATCTAATCCAAGTGAACCTCGAGTAGTCATCAACAATCATAAATCCATAGACTTTCCCCCTAAGCTGGCAGTACTAATGGGTCCAAATAGATCCATATGAAGGACTTCTAAAGGTCTTGAGGTGCTGATGTCCTTAATGGAGTGAAAAGAGGATTGGACTTGCTTCCCTATTGACAGGCATTACACAGGTGGTCCTTAGTGAACTTAAGCTTGGTGACACCTCTAACTAAGTCCTTTTGGGTGACTCTTTTAAGGGTTTTCATATTGACATAACATAACCTCCTATGCTAGAGCCAAGACTCATCAGCAACAGTTTTTAAGTAAATTGCATCATCAGATTGAAAGCAGCTTACATCAAGCATGTAGACATTATTGATCCTTTTTTTCTGCAAAATAATTTTGTCATTTAAGCTTATAATACAGCAAGTTGGCAGGAACTTTATGTTGTATCTTTTGTCACAGAGTTAACTGATGCTGAGTAAGTTATGTTTCAGTCCATCTACAAGTAAAATATTATTAATAATGAAATTTTTTGAATCACCAATTATACCTACTCCCACCACCTTCCTGGTGTCCAATGAAATGAACTGATTTACATCTCTAGTCATGTACCATATGCTCTCACAAGGCCTTTTATGATAGCACACCTACAAAATTATCAAACGTCAGATTTAGGAACCCAAATAAGTTTGGGTTCCTTCTTATAAAAAGAAGAATTCGATGCATGTGTGCTATATTGTGAAACACACAATTTGGGCCTCCACACCCAATGTGTACTACGGTGAACGGTGTTAGATAAGGACATGTTGAAGAAATATGAAATGGACAAAGCCAAGCCAATCAATACTCTCATGACCTCCTCTGGTCAGTTAGATAAGGATTCAAGTGGAAAATCTGTTGATCAGAAGAAGTATAGAGGAATAATAGGATCACTGCTTTACCTGACTGCTAGCCGACCTGATATCATATTTAGTGTCTGTCTTTGTGCTAGGTTTCAGGCTGATCCTAAAGAGTCCCACCTGACTGCTGTTAAGAGAATTCTTAGATATCTTTTAGGGACCCCAAACCTAGGAATCTGGTACCCTAGGCACATCACCTCTTTTGAGATCATTGGATATTCTGATTCTGACTTTACGGGGTGGATAGAAAGAGCACTTCTGGGACTTGTAATTCATAGGAAAGTCGTTAGTCTCCTGGTCCAGTAGAAAATAGAACTCAGTTGCACTTTTCACTGTTGAAGCTGAGTACATTGCCTTAGGGAGTTATGTGGCCCAAGTTCTTTGGTTAAAGCAACAAGTTTTGGATTTAGGTTTACCTGTTGGCATAAATTTTGTTATGTGTGATAATACTAGTGCTATCTGCATCTCTAAGAATCCAATCCAACATTCTAGGACCAAATATATTGATATAAGGCATCACTTCATTAAGGACCATGTTACAAAAGGGGACATTGAGGTACATCATGTAGCAACTGAAAATCAGCTGGCAGACATATTCACTAAACCCCTGGCCTTTGACTCATTCAGCATTTTGAGAATCAGATTAGGAGTGATTGATATAAATGCTTGATTGTGATGACTGCTGATTTCTAATTATTCTGATTATTATTCTATTTTCTGTTAGTTAGTTTTTTTATTTTTTGAATTGATTATTTGCTTTCCGTTGGTTTTATTTCTTCTGCTAATTTCTGTGTTAGCCCTGTTGTTAGTTTGATTTGAGTATTTACTTTGATGTGATTTTCTACATGTCTTTATTCACTGGTTCATCTCTTGCACTTAATATTTTCTGCTTTTCAAAGTCTGATCACTGCTCACTACTTCTGATAATCTGAATTTCTGACTGGGAGTTTTACCTTATTTTTTGTTTGGAAGCTGGTAAGTAGTGATTGACACCACTGGATCTGTTAAAGGGAAGAAACATAGATGATTGTTTCTCTTCCTCTAACTCCTTTGCTGGTGTATTGTTTCTTTTGGATAAATATCCTCTTCAAAATTAAAATTTAAGTTTTTGAAATAGAGATTTATTTTATCTTCCTATAGTAATCTACCTCATATCAATAGTGTTTTCAAAGTCTTGAGTCATTATTTTGATTTTCTAAACCAAGTGATTGCACTTATCATATGACATCTGGCTTTTGTTTTGTTAATTACTCTTCCTTATCGTGGAGAGCATCTCCTATATCTGGAAGGTAATTTCACAGCTGAGACTATTTAACGATTATGAAAAGAAGAAAGCTTACAAAAGATGCACAGTGCACCAAATCAATTAAAAAAGAGGCACAAAATGAGCCCAAAGCTAAAAAGATGCGAAATGTCGCCAACTAAAAGATCACAAAGTGTATCAAAAATGAAAAGATGCCCAAAGCGCCAAATAAATTGAAAAAGAGGCATAAAATGAGCCCAACCAAGCTTTCTTTCCTTTCAGATCGTTAAAGGTCTTAGAAAAATCCGTGCGCCACTTAATACTTTCAAAAGCTTGTGTTTGAAAATCCTGATTTCTGATTTTTTACTTTGTAACACTATTATATCAGATATTTTTTCTGGAACGAGGCTTAAAAGGATCTCTTTTCGAATCTAATTTCTTTTCTTCTGAATTGGATGTTTATTTTGAAAGAGATTTGCATCGATAAGGTGCCCAAGGTGGGAGTTATGAAAGTCAATTTTTTCAACTCTTTTTGAATTTCAGCGCTGATAATCGTCTTCTTATTGGTTTTTCGATCTAAAATCAAGGAAAATTTCTGATTTACTCGAGCAGCTTGATCAAAAAAAATGCGTTACTTTTATGTGTTTTTACTGTGAGTTTTATTCATTTTTGTTTTGTTTTAATTTTATGGTTTTGTTTTTGGAATCCTGATCTGTCATCTTCATCCTTCATCTTTTTCTATTTTCTTCACATCGTCTTGGACGATACCCCGATCGTCCTGGATGATTCATTCAAAATCGTCCCCACACTGCTCCTGCTGCTGAAAAACTCCAATTATTGGTGATCGTCCTAGATGATCCTTACATCGTCCTGAACGATATGATCCATATCTTCCTGATCTGTTCAAACGGCTAACATTGCACCAATTATTGTCCATCATCCTGGACGATCCACCTCATCGTCCTAGACGATCCACGTGTCAGCCGCTGGACGATTGGAATTCAGCCCGTCCGACACACTTATTGCACATCGTCCAGGACGATCCACCTAATTATCCTCGACGATACCTTTTCATCAACGGTTGTCCAGCCTGACTCCTCGGGACGATCGCCTGTGTCTAATCGTCTAGATGATCAGACCGCTTTTTTGACCAATCATCCAGGCAGTAATAATTTCACCTATCGTCCTGGACAATGTCGCGATTGTACGGGACGATCAGGCCAAATTCTATTTAAACAGCCATTTTCTTAAGGATTTTCCACACTCTTTCTTCCAATCTCCCTCCACTTCCCTTCATTTTTGATTTCTAATGGCTGGTGGCAAACATTCACGGCAAAAGGGTGCAAGTTCCTCTCGGGGGCTTGTTGATCCTCGCTTCCCAAATACAGCCGATCAGGCTGCTTACGAGCACTATTGTGAGGTGGGGATCACACCGTCTAAAATAGTAAATTTCCGCACTCTTACTTATCCTGTTCTTGACCACTTCGCACACACCTCCCTCACTTTCATCATGACTCTTGCCTTTCCTTTTAGCACGTAACTTCTTTATGTTTTCTTTGCAAATTTGCGTATTTCGGCTGATTATTCCACCCTCCGCTCGTATGTAAATCAGCGTCCCGTCGAACTCACTTACTAGGACTTTCATAACATTCTCCAACTTTCTGTCACTGGTGACAAACTCCACATGCGTATCACCTACCCTGACTATGATTGGAGTGTCGCCAATCATTTCCTTCGTAATATAAATGCCCCATATTATGACAATGCTTACACTACACTTCTTAAGGATGCCCGGACCACTCAGCATGTCCTTCGTTCCTCCGTCATTCCAAAGGCGGGGGATCAAATTCACATCACTCCACTACTGTCCTTGACCACATACTACATCTTGGCCCATAGGAAATTTAATGCCACTGACCTTATTATCCGGTACATCGAGCACCTCACCACTATTAGGGATCCAGGTCATCGCCGTCGTCCCAATCTAGCCTTAGGACATATCATTGCCTATGTCCTAGAAACCAAATTTGACCTGTAGTATCTCGTAGCTCCAAATGTCCCTCCTTCCTTCTTCACCAACAATTCCTTTCATGTCCTAAACAGCACCCGACTACATCCGGAGCCGCCCCGGATGTTGAGGAGGAAGAGGAAGAGGCTATTCCAGTTCCTGCTGCACCTGATGCCCCTGCTCCTCTTCGCATTGCCTCTCCTTTTGACCACCTGGTGCAGTGCTTCGATCAGTGGGAGGCCAGATTTGACTCCTATGTGGCTACCCAGGAGCAGCAGCACGCCGAGGACATCCAGCGCTTCACTGACTATGCTACGCAGCAACAATAGCAGCATGACCAGGATATTGCCTGGATTGGAGCCCACTTTCAAGCCATTCACAACTACTTCAACCCACCTCCGCCACCTCCTCCTTCCGATTAGGATCCGCCTCTGTTCTAGTTTTCTGTTTTGTAGTTGTTTTCTTCTCTGATTTGTACTGATGTTTAAGTTTTCTGTTTTCCCTCCTTTTTGTGATGTCAAAAGGGGGAGTTAGTTGTAGTCGTTTTAATTTTTTTGTTATGTGTTATGTTTTCTGTATTGATTTAGTTGTTAAATGAAAATTAAAAAAAATATTTGTTTTTCGATCTCCTAGTTATTTTTATTTTCAAACTACTATACAAATGTTTGCCATCATCAAAAAGGGGGAGATTATTGCAAATCTGGTTTTGATGATGACAAACATGTTTCCAGTGTGTTTTGCTTAGCTAACCTGTTTCAGGCACAAAAGATCACGAGCAACTAAACCAACTCAAGATCGGGTCCAAGTGTGTCCAATGTACTATTTTTCTTTTTCTTGAGTCAATTGTAATGTAACTGATCCCCTAGCTAAGTAACATTGCACACACACACTCAGGGGGAGAGCTTGAGTGAGTTAGAGTTTCTGTTCATTTTTTGTTTAGATCGTCCTGGATGATATTCACATCATCCTGGACGATCCAGTAAAAATAGAAATCCTAATTAGAGCGACCAAGTTAAGAGGGTCTGATTAAGCAGATCGTCCGGGATGATATTTGGATCGTACGGGACGATATACTCAAATCAGAAATTCTCAGCCGCCAGATCAAGTTAGGTAAGTTTTTATTTTAAGTTATTTGGTCTGATCATCCCAGACGATACGTGTATCATCCTGGACGATTCAGTACAATCATGCCTAAATTAGTCTGGTAATTAAGGAAAGCAATTAATATTTATTTGATACGATCATATCGTCCTGGACGATCGCAGGATCATCCTGGACGATCATGATCGTCTAGTGCATTTCAGCTGTATGACCCGAACTGTGCTCAGGATGATTTTGGTACTTTTTGTACTAATCATCCTAGGCGATACCCTTATCATCCTGGACGATCAAGTCATTTTTTTGTCATCCAGCACAAGTTTCTCTAGACGACCCGAACTGTCTTCTGGACGATATTCCTCGATTGATCGCAGGATCGTACGGAACGATATGATCAATTTTTTCTACTGATCTTCCAGAAGAGCTAGATCGTCCAGGCTGAAACAGTTGAATTTGAACTGATCATACAGGATGATATACCGATCATCCTGGATGATCTTTGCCGACCAGTTGAGATTTAGGGCAAATTTTAAGCCCTCCTATAGAAGAACTTTTTTTTTGAAACAAGAAAAATCTTTTGCCACTTTCCTTCCCAGAGAAACCCTAGAGAGATAGAGAGTTTGGGAGAGAGAGAGAGGATCTTATGAGGGGGAGTTAGTGAGGGATTCACTAAGGTTGCTCCAAGCACGGATCAGAGTCGTCTTCTCCGCTCATCGTCTTTCGTCTAGTTGGTGTTCGTTGTGGGAGGATCGTTCGCAAGAAGATCAGGGGTTCTCTGCCCGTTTCAGGTGGAAGCAAAAGGAGGTCAGGTTCTCTGCCTCACCGTGTGGTGAAAAGGAGGTTTTGTACAGGCTTGTCCACCTTGCTGTGGGAGCAAAATGAGAGACACTTTTTATTTAGTGCAATACCCGGAGGGGAGGCACCGGGGAGTGGACGTAGGTCAAGTTGACCAAACCACTATAAAATCTGGTTTACTTTTCTGATTCTGTTCTGCACTTTACTTTTCTGATATTAACTACTTGGGTGAATATCTGTGATTGATCTTTTCGTTCTTGTTTACTTGTTTCTACTGTAAAGTATCGAAAAAATTTTTCTGTTCCTCGTAAAATTTTTAAATAACCAATTCACCCCCCCTCTTGGTTAGCCTCGGGACTAGTTCACTAGGGCTTAACATCCCTATCAAACTTTCAGCCAAAACATGCTAGACGATCTCAAAATAACTTGATCGTTCGGGATGATATCTCGATCGTCTTGTACAAATAGTTTAACCTCAAGAATATCGTCCTGCATATTTCTCAGATCATCTAGGTGAAGTGCTCTGGATGATCAGTATTTTGGATGTATCGTCCCGGACGATATAGCGATCATCCAATATGATATGATCGTATTAATCAAATATTAATTATTTTCTTTAATCTCCAGTTTAATTTAGGCATGATTATAATAAATCATCTGGGATAATTAGACCAAATCTCTAAAAATAAAACTTGTCTAGCTTAATCTGGCGGCTGAGAATTTTTAATTTGAGCCTATCATCCTGTACGATGGGTATATCATCCAGGACGATCGGCTTAATCAAACTAACTTAATATGGTCGCCCTAATTAGGGTTTCTATTTTCACTGGATCATTCAGGATGATATGAATATCGTCTAGGATGATTTGAACAAAATTTGAAACAGAAACTCTAACTCACTAAAACTCTCCCTCTGAGTGTGTGTATGCAAGATTACTTAGCTAAATGATCAATTACATTATATTTGACTCAAAAAAGGGAAAAAATTACATTTAAACACAAGCGGACCTGATCTTAAGTTGGCTTGAATTGCATTTGATTTTTTGTACCTAAAATATTAGCCAATCAAAGCAGAACACAAAAATGTTTATTATCATCAAAAATTCTAATCCTTAAATCCAGGTTTGTAATAGAAAGTTCAGTGTCAATCAGTGTCCGGGCAGAAGTCCGACGATAGTCGGTGGTCGAGTGGAAGTCCAGCGACAATCGGTGACTGGGTGAAAGTCCGTCGGTGGTCGAGGAGGAGTATGGTGACAAGAGAACTCTAGTTTCTATCTCTTCCTTCTCTTCCTTTCTTCCTTGCTTGAGTCCTCTTTCCATGAGGAATGAGGGGTCTATTTAGTATTTTTTGAAAGTGGCATGAGTAGCAAATAGAAGGGACATCAAGGTTAAGTTGGGAGTGATTTGAATAGACAGTCGATGTTGATCCCTTTGATTGTGGACTCTCACTAAGCATTTGAATGTCTTAATGATATCATAATTTGGCGATCTTAGGCTCATTAGATTCTTCTCATTGCACTGCTTGATTCAATTATAAGCATGTCATGTTTCGAAATCGTTTGATCATCTAATTTATGGATTGAACTTTCTAAATGTGCTCCTGGTCTTTGATTTGGACCCATTTGGGCTAGAATTGAGTCGAATTTGGGGTTGTTTGGTTCATATTTTTGAGATGTTCAGTTCTATTGTATGTTTCCTAAAGTTGGAGTTCGGATGGTCCGAGATTTAATTTCAGATGTTTCCAACTTGATTTTGCCTTGAGATTTATGCCCGATCAGGATAATTATTTGATGATAATTATTATGTGGAAAGGAAAAGTATGGAAAACACTAGTTGTGTAAACATTATGCTTTAGTTAGCACTTTAAGTGAAGAAAGTCTCATCATAAAAGGGATCTCAGATTATCTACTTAGATCAGTAGAGGGCATTAAGAATTTAGATCAATAGAGGGCAATAAGAATTTTGTCTTGTGGTGTATCATGGATTATTCTAAGCATGCATGGAGTTTACATTCTAAGGGACAAGAATGAATTAAAAATAATAACAACAATGATAAAGGAATGTAATGTGTTAGTTTGGGCACTACTTGCTAGGAAAGTGAACAAGCATAGAGTGGGATAAAGACTTCTTCTTGTTGTTGTTGATAGAGTTATCAAAATGGGTTGACGGATTGGGTTTGAGTACCCCCAAAATTGATTTGCCCCAAATCCAATCAGCCTGAACGTGAGCCATTTTATAAACGGGTCAAAACACCAACACAAACCTGCTCACTAGTAACCCAAATGATCCGAATCTGACCCGTTAATCCATTTTGTTTAATCTTTTTAAATAACTTATTAACTATAAATTTTAAGACATTTAATAAAAAATAGTTGGATAATACCCACATGAAAAAAAATTAAGAAAAAATATAATCCAAGTTATTTTTTGGTCAAAAGTGGGTTCACGGATAAAATTGAACCCAACCTATTTATTAAATGGGTCAATTTGGACCTAGATTTTTCGAGTCAGGTTTAGGTCGGGTCAACTATTGACACCCCTAACTGTTGATATGATAAACACGATTTGTATAATTTTTTAGTTGCAAATAGCATTTTTCAATAATATTTTGTTGGCATCTACTATTATTATGTTCAATATTTCTTTCATAGAATATATTTCGTTAATCTTTCTATGAGTTAAAAATCACAACTCAAAAATAATAATGTACATTCCAAATTTTTTTGTTGTATATGTCTCAGAAAAGCTTAAATTTTGAGAATAAGATATATAAATATATCCACTTAGATCAATAGAGGGCATTAAGAATTCTATATTGTGGTGTATAATGGATTAATCTAGGCATGCATGGAGTTTACATTCTCAGGGACAAGAATGAATTAAAAAAAAAAAAAAAAACAAGCAATGAAATGTGTTAGTTGGGACACTACTTATTAGTAAAGCGAAAAGGTATAGAGTGCGATAAAGTCTTCTTATTGTTGTTGTTAATAGAGATGTCAAAACAGGTTGATGGATCAGGTTCGAATCTGCCCCGAAACTGAGTCGACCAGAATCCAATCAACCCAAATCTGACCGATTTAATAAATGGGTCAAAACACCAACCCGAACCCGCCCAGTAGCAACTCAAATCACCCTAACCCTATCCGTTAACTTGCTTTGTTTGATCTTTTTAAATAACTTATTAATTATAAATTTTAAAATACTTGATAAAAAAATTGTTGGATTATACCCGCATGAAAAAAAATTAATAAATAATATTAAACATGTTATTTTTGGGTCAAAAGTCGGCTAACAGGTTGAACCAGACCCGAATTATTTATTAAATGGGTCAATCCGAACCTAGATTTTTCGATTCAAGTTCAGGTCGGGTCAACTATTGACACCCTTAGTGGTTTATATGATAAACTCTATCTCTATAATTTTTTAGATGAAATAAATAATTTTCAATAATAATTTTTTGACATTTGCTAGTATTATTTTTAATATTTCTTTTATAGATTATATATCATTATTCCTTCTATGAGTTAAAAATCACAACACAAAAATAATAATATGCAATCCATATATCTTTTAGTTGTAAATGTCTCCGAAAAGCTTAAATTTTGAGAATTATATATATATATATATATATATATATTCTTTTGTAGGATCCTGCACGTGGTCATTAGCGCTGCCTTGGATCCATTTCTCCCCAAAACAAAGCAAAAACCAACGTCACCTTCACTATAGCAAATATAACCTCATCATGATGACTCCCATGTTCCAAACCTTCACCATTATTGGACACACGCAGAACCAATAATCTCACCCTCTCTCTTTTCAGAAAAGAAATTATGTCAAAAATTAATATACATTTTATGTAAAAAAAGGATCTGAAAAATTAAAGTAAACATCTGAATTTAAAAACAAATAATAGCACAGAAAACATTATCAATGATAATTTTCTTTTATAAAAATTAAATTTCTAATTTAAAAAATGGTCTTCCATTCTTCAGTACTTATCTTTCTGCCCTAACATTATAAGGGAAAATATCTCTCCCTATTAGCATTCCATTCCATAAACCCAGTCTCCTCATTCTCATTTCTACAAAACAATCTCTCTCTCTCTCTCTCTCTCTCTCTCTCTCTTTCTCTCTCTCTCTCTCTCTCTCTCTGTATAGCAGTTCATGTGATGTCCAGTTCTAAGATCACCGATCCAACTACTTCATCATCAACGTCATCAAGTTCTCCAGCAAGAGTTCAAATGGTGCCGAGGCAGGTCTCCGACCAACTCCTCATAAAATTCTCCGACCTCTCTGAATTCGACTTCGACTACGAGAAAAGCAGCATCTGGTCTCCTCCGGTGCCGCGCAGAGCGTTCATCACTCCTCAAGGAATTGTCTGCACCCATTCTCAGCTTATGGGTAAGCTCCCAAGCCGCCGGCATGATTCAAAGAGAAGATGGCCCGCATGTTTCCATGTAAGTATGTATTCTTCAACTATAATAGTTACTAGATGATTTTTTTATTATGTTAAACATATATATTATAAAACTGCAGGGAATGTTTTTTTTTTTTTTTTTCTCATACTACAAGTAAAAATATTAGGTCAAATTAGGTTAAGTTATTCTCATTAAAACTTTTTTTTTTCCCCCATCAAGTCATCGTCCATTTTTGAAATGTCCATTTTTATTTTATTTAATATAAGTTCACATAAGCACTCGCATCAGCATGTAATTTTAACTGTGAATTTATTTGATTTGTTTTGGGGACTTTGTTGTTTGGAAAAATTATTACGTGCGGCGTTCGGATTTGTCCGGGAGAATCTGGACACGCCACGTCACCTGGGGCCCAATACATCTAGGTGATGTGGGGCGTCCGGATTCACCTCCGGACGATTCGGATGCCGCACGTAATAATCTCTCTGTTATTTGAACATTATAGCAATACACTGATTTAGGAAATTTGTTATTTTTTCTCTGAGCAGGTGTTTGTTCTCTGTATTTGCAGGATGTGATGAAGTGCTTGTGATGTCTTGAGGTGTTTGCGCCGTTGCATGATTTTCTATCATATAAAGCAATTAGCGTATGGGGAATTATTCATCACTGTTCTCGACATTCTTATAGAAAATATTATTCTGTTAACTTAGTTGTGCCTAAAAACTGTGCTTATTAGATGACTGACAATGCATACTAAACATCCCTCAGCAAAATTAAACTACTATAAAAGCTCAAAATGAGCATTACGAAAGTCTAAAATTTACATAGCTCATCTTGATTTGTTGGTTGGGAGCTTTGACTATTAACAAAAAATTCTGGGTTCGAAACTTACATATTATTTTGTGTATGAATTTTTCTTAGTTAACTTAAATATCACATAAAGAAAAAAGTCTAAAACTTTAGTAGTGCTAGGCCACCTTAACTAATAATTTCGTGGGCTGGCACAACAAGCTAGTAAGGATGTGTGCCTTCAACACACCCACTTTTGATCCATCGGTGCTTGGATTTTTGATGTGTGGGGCTTCTTATCACTTTGTCGAGTGCATGTTAATATATGTTAAGCTCGCTTCTTATAAAGATGATGAGGTGACTTTTTGGAACAGAGAATTTCTTATTTTTAAAGTTAATTAACAAGCAATTTTAAACTATTAAAATAAAGTATAACAAAGGGATCTCTTTATGAAAGTTAATTTTATTTTTTTCATTTCACTAGAGACAAATTACAAGAAGTGACATCATAACATTACAAAATGTATAATTGTTATAGTAGTCAAGATTCATTCATACGCGAAAACTTATTAAAATAAGCACACATATTATATTAGTAGTGTAAAAATTCATATAAGGCGGCAGTAATTTTTCTTAAATATGTTTGTAAAGATATTTTATGGAAATATAACTCTTTTGAAAGTAGCTATGAATATAGAGAGAGAGAGAGACAGATAATAAGGACTGCAATCTTTTTGGAACTACCAAATTTTAGCAAAATAAAATATTAACTGAAAAATAAAATATTGAGAAGAATATCTCAAATAGATCCGAATTTACAATAAAAAAGTCATTTCACTTGTGATGTATATATCAGCTCAATTGTAGAAAACAATTGAGAGTGCCTTGCTTGAAATATTGTGTAGACCAGAGTAAATTTTGATTTAAATTTATAAATTCAAATCTTGTATATTTAAATTTTATTTGGGAAACTTTCTTATTATTTTTTGAAGCAGTTTTTCAGTATAAAAATTGCTAGATAAAAAAATTTTATACTTAAAAATTATTTTAAAAATAGTAATAAAATTATCCCAAATAAAATCTTAATCCTATTACAGACCCTCAAGTTGAGAAGTGAAAAATCAAGTAGGCGTTTTTCTAGAATTTAAGAATTATGATATTTATATTTTTATCTTTTAATTAAAGAAACATTTTACTTTTAAAAGTTGTTTTTGTAGACATTTGAGTGAATTAGCACAAACATACACTCATATCACAAATATAAATTTCAAATTCAAAACATCTTTATCAATAGCCTAAACTCTCAAATAATATATCTAAATGGGTTATATTTTTATGCTTACAAATTCAACTCTTCTTAATTTATAGTCTAAGCATTTTACTTTTAAAAGTTGCATCCAAAACCTTTTCTAAAGTCCTGGTCTGTGAAGAATGGAAGTAGAACTGATAAAAAGCTGATACATGGCCCTTGCAGAAGCCATGAGGGCTTTAAAAAATTAAAAAAAAAAAACAAAGACAGATCTACTCAAGGAAAACCTTGTCTTTTAGCAATGCTCCGCAGATTGTCCATGCTGGAATCAGAGAATGCATTATACTAAAAGCTGTACAGCTGTGAGCTAGCTATCAAGATTTACTGTTTGGTAACAATTTTAAAAGCTTGCACCAAAAGATATTAAACTGCTCTATTTTTCAAATGACAGAATGTAATATCAAACTTTATTTCGTCAAGAAAAGTATTACCAAAACTCCTTAAGCTATTTCAGTAGATCAGCATTTGACTTTCAGGACTAAAATCAAATGAGATTGGAAGAAATAAGAAATGTTGCAGAAGCATGATCCGGTGATACTGTTCAAGCTACTTAATCTACATTACCTTTCATGCTTTGGGGGTATTGACCGAGTTCCAAGCACAGGGATAATAACATAAATCAATTCTACTTTATATTTATGTGACTGGAGATGTTTGAACTACCCTCCAAGATCAAAGACATCGGTAAAGAGTTGAGTATTTTATTCTATTTTGACTACTTCTGACAAAATAAAAACAGATCAAATTAATAACTGTCAAATGTGTTGACTATTTTTGATTGATTGATGTTTTTTTATTATGTATTAAAAGTTTGTACTTTCATAATATAATATCCGTAAGTATCACATGACATAAAACATGCATTAGCCATCATATTTAAGAGTATATTTTTAATAATAAAATATGGTTATAATAGTATAAGGATATAGATTATTGGGTCTAAATTTATTCATAAATAATATTTGAATTTACTGACAAGCAATCTTGTAGAAAAAAGATCTAAATACACTTCTTCACTCCTTATTTATAGAATTTAAAGAGCTTCAAGAAACATACAATGCTCAATATGACTCATTACAGATTGTATCAAACATGTGGCTTGACTGGTTGATAACCACATGAATCTCTATTGTGATCACACCCTTTGTTCCAGGGTAAGTCCCCTTGGCAAGTGTTCTAAATGAGTCCTTAATATATTGGGCATTTGAGATGAGTTTGTTGGAGCGAATCGTCTAGATACAATGACGAGTGCTTTTGGATGATGATGATTGTAAGTTGGGGATTGATAGAATTTGGAAGGTTGTAGTCTTCAGCACTTCAGATGTGGACTTTAAATATTCGAATCGGGGGTTGTCAATGGCAGTCTAATGGCTTGAATGAAGGAGAGTGACCTTGGTAGACCAATGTCCAACAAGGTATGTGATCCCATGGGTATGGATAAATCTATATGAGTTTCCTGATGCGGAGATTGAGATGACTAACATTTCCTGTTTGCCACTATCTTTGCTAGTTGATATGATTGCTCTATCAGAGTTATCAAGCTAGAACATGCAATTTAGCTGCAAAATACCCACATCGATATATGTGAGTATACTTATATGAATATAAATAAGCAAGAAGAAAGAAAATAAAGAAAATTATAATAATTAACAAATCTTCATAATAATAATGTTTTATGGATTCTTAATATAAATAAATTAGGATATATATATAAAGAGAGGGATAAGCCGTTTACTCTTTCAATAATTGAGATATTTTTCCTCACTGTTTATTTTTTTTATTTGTAAATCATACCATATCCATTTACAAAATCTAAATCATTCTCCTTAAACTTTACCATTTAACTTATCATGATGCCAAATTTTATGAAATTTCAAGATATTTTAATAAGACTCAAGCATATAACAGCAATATCTTAGCAAACAATCTAATTAATGAGATAGACGATTAATCAATTTTATATGGAAAAGGAATATTTAAAAAAAAATTCATGAATAATATTTAGCATATATAAAAATCACTTCCTGAATAAAAATAATATAATTGATTTCTAAAACATTAATCTGAAGTTGCACTTTTACTGTAAGGTTTTACAATCTGCTTATTTTTTAATCATGTCTCGTCAACGATCAAATTTATATTAAAAATTATAAACTTAGATCATCAAATAATTTTTAGATTCGTAAATCATCAATAATATAGACCTTGTATTGAAAATAATAACTAGAAAAATAATTGTGCATGGAATATACATCTATTACATAAGCAAGACTTAAATCATGTTCGAACTGAAGTTCAACATTTGATTTGTACAAGACTTAAATCGTTTCTGAATTCCGGTAATTGACTTAATTTTGTTTGATTATTTTTTAGATAAGTCAAATGGTGCTAAATTTACTATGGCACTGAGCTCTCTGTTTGGGAAAGATTTTAGAGAGGCATTGCGGCACTGAGAGGCCCCACCATAGCACCCACCTCATAGTTCATGAGATTATGTGAGAATCTGAAAGATTCTTTAGGAGTGCAATAGGGTTGGGGTGGTGGGCGCCATGATGCTTGGTCAAAATGAGTATTTTTAAAATAATAAATTTCTTAATCCATTTACTAAGCACCACCCCTCCTAGCTATTTTTGCCAGAGAAGTGGAGAGGAGGAGAAAGAGAGGAGAAATAAAGAAGAGAAGAGGTTTCAGAAGCCAGAACTCGGCAATCATCTGCTCAACGAGTTGAGAAAATTATCGGGTTCGAGATAGAAAGCCTACCCTCTTTTTTTATTTATACGTGTTTTTATATTTCGGTGTTTTTATATAATATACATATATATATTTCATAGGTTTGAGAAAGGTTTATACTGTGTAATGTTTAGTATAATGCTCTGCACTCTATTTTGAATAAGTTGACTCTAAGAATGCAAATTTCTACTAGTTGATTTCTTCTATATGAATTTCTAAAAGTTTGTATAAATTGCCACTTCTAAACCTCTGTACTGTTGACAAAGTTTGTTAAATTGGCATTTTAAATAGTCTATGTGAATTTAGTATTATTATGAAATATTTGAGAAGGTACCGAAATTTTTTATTTGTATTTTTATTTTTTGAAATTATATGACTTAAACACTTTATTTTAATTCCTTAGTTATACACTAGACATGCATCATTATGCATTTTATAGCATTCTAGAGCTCTCTTTTGGAGAACAAAGTGCACTATGAATTTTGTGTTTGGGTCCAATGCAAATTATATAATACTCTATACTGACCTCTAAATTTGCTTAATGATGGAAATACTATACTTTATTCTAGTTCTATTCTGCACCTGCCAAGGGAAGATGGGATGTGTTAAAGGGGAGTTATAGGGAGATATTAAATCATGTGCATTTTTCATCTCTATGTTAGCATGTGAGCTTAACTTATCAAGTTGTTATGCTCTACAAAGTATAAATCATGTTCTATTATAAATTAGAATAAAAAAATAAATTCTATATTTTCTTGCTTATTTCAGTTATAAGTTATGGATAAACCTCTATTTGGAGGCTGGTTGGCCTACCGAGTTCTATATTCATACTATTATTCATAATATTCCTAGAAAAAGGAAATGCCTTGCCAAGTAGGTTGATTCTGATAGAGAAAAAGAGTTTTAGATCTGTAAAATACATTCACGATTTTGTTAGTCCAGAATTTATTTAGGTATATTGTTGAAATCGTTGTATTTTGAATTATTGTTTTAGATCTTTGGATGAATGAAAATCTAACGAAGAGTTTGTAAATTCATGAAGCATATAGTTTTATAATATTTTTGGGTGATTAGACAACTTTAATAGCAAAAAAATGATTACGATTTAAGTGCTCTATAGGTAATGCAGGGTAAATTCCTCCCATAGGTCTTAGCTTGATATAGAATGGTATCAAAGCAGTGGTTAGGAGGAATTTGATAATTATTAGAGCCATGCGAAATGATTTGGAAGTTTAAGAGAGAGATGTTTGGTAGTTTATTATTAATTCGATAAGATTAACTATATAATGGTCCAAATTCTTTGTTTTAAAATTTTTTCTACGAGCGCTTTCGTGCTAAGGGTTATAGCCCCCAATATTTAGCTCTTGTGTTCTTAGATAAAAAAAAAGGTTTTGGGTGTACATTGCAGCACCAGGTCTTAAGAGAAGATATTTTGGATGAATTTGGAAGATTCTCTAGGAGCGCAACAACTTTAGGTAAGAATAAAGTTTGAAGATAATGAAATATCTAAACACATTTCTTTAACTCATCATCCCGTCCATTTTCCCCTTCATTTGCATGCCTTGCCAGGAAAACTAGAGAGATAGGAGGAGAGAGAGAAGAGAAAGAAGGGAGAGAAAGTTGCTCGAAGCATTTTCGTCCGTCAGTTCTATTATAAAATTTCTTCTGATTGTGGTAGGTAAGTCAAATCCTATCTTTATTTTTAGTGATTTTTATGTTTTATAAATTTAAATTGGTATAACTATATTTTTCACCTAATTTATTAAACTTTCAATGTGAAATATTTTGTATATGATAGAAATGATTTTTTTGGCATTGACTGTAATATTATTGACTTTTATCAAGTAAATTAATAGTTAGGATTTTCTGAAATAAATGGATAGTATATATATTTTCTTGCTTTTCATAGATTATTGCATTGCATATATAATATGAAATTGCATAGAGAAAATGATATGACAAATATGTAATAAAATATATGACATTTGCATATAAGTAAGGAATGCTGGCTATGAATACTATAATTAATATGTGTTAGTTATTAAAATAATAATACCCTCTATAGGAGAGTGGGTTGATAGGCTTTTCTTAAAATAAATGTTTGTGGTTTGTGGACCACCGGGTAGAGAGTGATGGCTTTTTATTGAATTATTAAAAGTCACATATTAAGGAAAATAATTAATAGAAATAATTGAAAGTTGTGATTGACAGATAATGACAGATTTATCTGGCAGATGGATGAAAAATGGAAGGACTAAAATACAATATAAAAGCTACATTTTCTGTCTTGCTCCATATTCTGATGCGTACATTGACATGTATATATGAAAGCATATAACTGATACTTACAAATTTTATACATGAATGATATGATAAATACACTTATAGATATGGTTAGTGATTGAGTATATCGATGCAATATTTACATGTAAGTGTAGTGATAGATGTATTCATGTTCACTTAGATTAAATTTTGATGTTAACTTATAGCTACTGATTTTACATTGATTGAAATGAGTATGTATATTGATTCTTGAGACCTTGCATTAGAACTTTTGGTAGTTTTTGGGGATCTGTTGAACTTTGCTAACTCATTATATGGATTTTGTTTGATTTTAGGTCTGGGAAGGGGTTAAGTTCATACGGAGTGAGGCTAATCAAAATTCTCAGGCTTATTTTACTTCTATATTTTATTTTATTCTTTATAGTCTGATGCTTAGTAAGAAAGCCACCTATTGGATCTTGTAACTGATTGACTGATTTCACCACCGAGAAGAGAATGTTTACTCTTTATTGAAGTATTGAAAGCCACCCTATTGAAGTAAATGATTAATAGAAATAATTGAAAGATATGATAATCATGGATTTATGTGATAGATGAATGACATATAGGAGGAAAACACCACATAAAAGCTAGATTTTCGGCCTTATTGCATCTTGTAATGCTTATATTGACATGCATATGAGCGGATAGAAGCAGTTTACAAATTCCCAAATAGAGCCTTGTGTATTTATCAATAATAACTTATCTAGATGAAGCAGCAAACAACTTATAATGTAACATCAAACCACTGGATTCACAACATGCATACAAGTAGACAGAAGGCATGTACGAATTCTCAAGTGAAGGCATATGCATTTCTCAACAATAGCCCATCTACATAAAGCAACAAAGAAATTATAATGTAGTGTCCTGCCACCAGATCTGCAACACTCATATAAGCATATCAAAGGCGTCTACAAGCTTTCAGACAGAACATTGCACATGCTCAAATGATAATCATTAGCACAGTTGATTGATGTCAAAACTTTTAAAATACCCTCCTACATGCATTGCAACATGAAGAGCTTATTATGTGAGCATGCAAGCACTCATGTAAATATGTATAGACATATGCATATATGATATACATATCAGTCCGTTATATGCGTATGACAATCGTATAACTTCATCATACAGATAGTATGCAAAATCATATACCTGCATGAGCCCTAATGAGCATGTTATAGGTACACACACGTCAGGCCTGAGAATGCTATGCGCGTTAAGGAATGAACCTAACTTAGAGTCAAATCCTTCTATGTGATCGGATAGGAGTTGATATGGCTCGAACCATCAAATAAATATACAATTGTGAGGTCGACCGGGATATTTATTTTATACATCCATATTAGACCTTTAAGGCCCTTAATAAGAAAAATTTAACGATAAAAGCATAAAGCCGGTAACAAACCCGATCCTCTGATAACAATTAAAAAGAGTAGACAAGATTCAATAGATAACTACAAAAATACCCCAAAATGCCTGCACGAGCCCCAACGAGCATGCTTTGAGTAATACCTAACATTTGAGGATGATGTACGGGTTAAATGATAAATTTAAGTTTGAGCCCAGTCCTTCTTTTCGTATAGATAGGAGTCGAAATGACTCGAACTATCAAACAAATATAGAGGCACGACGTCGACCAAGCTATTTATTTTAATACATTCATATTAGGCCTTAAAGGCCTATAATCAGAAAAATTCAATAATAAAAGTATACAACTGATAATGAACCTGATCCACTTTCGACAGGTAGATAAAGTCGTTAAGGTTCAACCAATACAATGAAAATCGCTTATTAAGTACCCTGATGATGGTCGTATTGATAGAAGATCTCAACATGAGGGAGGGGTCCCCAAATATTTAAAATATCTCCCAAATTTCCCAATGCCCATCAAAATCCAAAAATTTCAAAATCTAAAATATTTAATATGGAAGTAAATCATCAAACATTTAAAGTAAATATCCATTCACCCTCCGCAATAATTTGCTGGGGCGGACATTTTGAAAACTACTTCAGTTCACAAAGAGGCAATGTCCAGTTGAGAATATCACTATGACTCATTCTCAATCAGTTTCTTGCTAGTAAGGATGTGGCATTGGTTCTTTAATTGGTGGTTTGGCCAGATGGCTCCATAAAGAGCCCGTGGTTTGGCTAGATCTGCTCCACATGGTTAACAATATTGACCACGACATTCTGACCTAGTGGCTTGGTTAAACAACTTGACTGTATTACGGTTACGGTCAAAGCCCACATGTTCCCCAATATCTTTAAATCCTTGAGATATTAATCAATAAGATATAATTAATAAGGCACAAAGCCAACTTTTAGCTAAGGTGGATTCATATTTATCCCCTTAGATAAATATTCATCCCAGGTCTATAAGGTACTCCTAGACGAAGCAACCCATGACTGTCGACATGGACCCTTCTATCAGGTTGGGTATACTACCTCCTTTGACTAAGTAGACTATGGACCATGATGACTTAGAACGACATAAATATGGGATCTTAATCGGGTCCATTATTACTTCCCCCACCATCCACTTTAAATGCAATATGGTGAAATTTCTAGTTTGAAATATTAAGTATCAGAAACTAAACCCATGCTGCTACTATATACCAGATAATACTTATCTCTACGTATCTGTTTGACGAGTAGCCTTAATCAAAAGTTCTCTCTTGTTATCGAGAGGGGTAATTTACTATAGTGGCTTGCGCTTATAGAAAAGCTGAACTCAGATCTAAAGTTCTCACAAAATGAGGGTGAAATCTCTGGGTAGTATCTTATTTACAATCCAATCTGCTTTCTGAAAATTTTCCTGGGAACTTAAGTGTTAAAACTCTCCTCGATTACCTGAAAAGGAAGAAAGAAAGGGGTCCGCGAAGAGGCCAGGGCATGAATTTTAGGAGCCCACAAGGCCATAATTTTTTCATAACTAAGAGAAGAGCCTCGTAATAGGGACGCTTACCAAGAGAGTAGCCAATGAGAAAGAAGCCATAGGATCTTTAAGAGGAAGAAAGGAGATAGGAAAATCCACTTGGGAGGTGTTATGAGAAGAGAGCATAGCCTTCCATTTGAGAGCAGAAGCCACTACATCATTATTTGGGATAGCAGACTTCTTGGGGAATGTGGCCCTGAGACCAAAGGAGGAAAACCAAGTGCAGAGAGGAATCGTCTGACTCCATCAAGTGGAGATGAGGCCTTCGGCAGGGCCGGAGGTGGGGGAAATGGGTAGACGCAGGGCGGTGGCTAGGGTTTCATCTTTCTCCAAAGAACCCTACGCTTGTTCAACGTGTATTATACCTGTTAGCCTTTCCTACCTTTCCTTTACGGGGACTTGCTTCATTAATACCACTCTTTTCTCCTGGAAAATGCAATAAAATGATTGAAATTTTCAATTGTTTAATTGCAAAGGGAATTCAATTGGAATAGCTTTGCAAATACGAAATGGTGCCTGAGGAAGAATACAAATCGGTCACTAAACATTTCAACTAGAAAATTAATAACTTAAATAATATTTTGCTTTCTTATAAATGATAATAAGTTTAATAGTATGCAATTGAAGCACGTTCATTTTATCCAGTTGCTTAGAAATATCTCAAAAAATATATTTAATTTGTATCACTTTAGTGCACAGAATCTTTACTCATAATTTTTTTAAGTGTGCCTAAAAGTTAAGAAGCTAATTAAAGACTTCTCTCTTTTTAATTAAAATATAATTTTTAATTAATATTTATTCATTTTATTTTTAAATAATTAAAAATAAATCATAAATTATGCCCCTTGAATTCTTGAACTTAAAGATTAATTATTTTTTTCAACAACTTAGCCATGGATACTTTCACACTTAGGGTTTGTGTGGGACAGCTTTCTTACAACTTCATTTTTTTCATGTCACAATCACATTTCTATTTTTCTATTGCTTTTGCTTTCTTATAGTTTTTAAAAAATTTCTTTCATGGAAAGCTGTTTTTTGCACCTAGATATGGTAATGTAAGATAACATTAAAAAAGAAGCTATTCAATTTATTTTTTGGGGGGAAAATTTGGGGCAAAGCCCATATATTAAAAAAGGAGGTTACAAAGAGCACCAAAAAACAACTCTTTAAGCAAATTACAAATAAAATGAGAGTTGTAACAAAATATATAAAAAGGACATCAAAATAAATACCTAAATAGCAACAGGCGGTCCTAAACGGACTCAAGGATGGGCAGAACCAACAAATGCAAGCAGTGAGTAAGTCATGGCAAGAAAAGCTCAAGTGCCCGAAAGAAGCCACAGGAAGGAATAGCACCCCCGGTTGCCTTCGGACCAGACCACGAGAACAGTCAGCAAGGTGCCAGTCCAAATATAGAACCAAAAACTGGTGGTACGACGAGCCCATCCAGGGGGAAAGGAAGAAAATTGTCAGTTCCACTCATCACAGTCCTAAAGGAGACAAAAAATTGCCCCGGAGACTATCATTACGAGCTGAAGCACGAAGGCAAGGAGGAGTGTAGCATTTCAAAATTTTTTCAAAGAGTGACCTTTGCCAAGATATTCTTAATGATCTTGCAGCAAATAAAGTTAGGGGCATTATGAATCCCAGCAAAGCGTCTGTCATTCCTTTCTCGCCAGAGAAAATAAACCAAACAACAGATCACAACAAAATAGAAGTTCTTCTCATAAGAGTTAAAATGCTTAACATCGTCGAAAAATTCAAAAAGTTGCAGCATAGAAGGCCTAAATAGAAACCTATCCAAATACGGCAGAAGAAAAGATAGAACCGCAAAAGAGTAATCACACTGAAACATTTAATGCATGATACTTTCCTCCTCCTTCAAGCAAAGAGAGCAAGTGTCATGTATCTGAATATTCCTTTTGGCTAAGACATCTGCTGTTTTTAAACTATCACGAGCCGCAAGCCAAGCAAAAGATGAAAATCTCAGGGCTGACTTTTTATGCCCTATGAACTTGTGCTAGAGAACTTGAGGAAAGTCAAAAAAAATTGCATTTTAAAAGTTTTGAAGCAAGGATTATCAACTCCATTCAAAATAATAGTAGTAGAAGGGTGGTCCTGGATTAAAATAGAAGAAATGTTATGAATAGCTCGAGGAGGGAAAGAGTCCGGTAGCTTCCAGGTGCCAAGAGAAATAAACTCTTGCACAACGATGAAACCCTGGGCTGGCGGCTCCATGAAATCAGATACAGTCTTGCCATTAACCCAAGGGTCCCAAAACACAGATAACTTGCAATTAACAGTATCAACATGAAGCTTAATCTTTGGTCTAATATGAGATGCATTGATACAAATAAACTTCCAGAATTTAGTAGCTTTATTGGGCGGGGTTTTCCAAGGTGAAACAAAGTTGAATCTGAGCCAATCAGTCACCAAAGAATTGGTGTTAAACATCCGCCAAATAAAAGTGCATCCGTGTCCATGGTAAAGGGATTGGATGTCAAGGATACCCAACCCACCAAGGCAAGTGGGTAAACAAGTTTAGTTCCACGCAATAAAATGATGTTTTTTGTCAGAGGTGGAGCCATGATACAAAAATCTGGAACAAAGTTTGTCAATAATTTTGCAGCACGACTTAGATATGATAGCCCCCCTCTGATCCAATTTATAAATGTATAACATCTTTCGAAAAGCTAATTTCCACACAACGGCATCAAATCATCTCATAAAGTGCTACTGATATAGCCGTCCCAAATAGTTCCTTATTGTACTAGTTAAAAAAAGTGTGGCTACAACTCAAATTCTAATAAAGAAGATCTGCTCAACTGCTGCAAAAACAAGCATTGTCATAACAAAAGTCCAATAAAACGTTGATATACGTCAGCTAAACAGTTGCGTGATTGTTTACTCCACCTGTAGAACAAATATCATCATGCAGTAGTCATGATTTCATTTCCAAACTTAACTGCTGTCTTCTTGGTAATACAAAGCAGAACTGAAGTCTGCTGCAGGACTCACTCCTGGTCATTCCTATTTCAAGATCCACTAATATTTATTCATCATTGTTCTTTCTGGAGGAGAGTTAGCTGGGTCCATTGTCATTATTCATCTAAACTGCACAGAGTTTATAAAAAATATAGCTCAGTATGGAATATATGATCGATATCATTACCTAATTTTCTTGAATAAACATTATCTGATAACTCTTTTCATTGGTTGGGAGTTCATCGTTAGATTATCTTCTATATTAAAAAAATATATATTAATTATGTTCTTACGAATGAAAAATGCCACAAGCCCAAAAAATGACTCAGCCACAAGTCTGGATGGATAATGGAAAATATGACGAAGTTTATTGAAAAAACAAAAGCTGCATGCATAAATACTACCATAAATGTACTGTTCTCAGGTCAAATTTGAGACGTGCAGCAGCAGGATTTTAAGTTGAAGTGTAGGTTCAGAGCAGTGAATTAAAAATATTACTTGCCATTTTCAAATTCTTACTGCAGGAAGTTCAGAATTAAGCAGAAGTCTATTTGTATTAACAGTTTAAATTCGCCAAGAATCGGGCAGCCTACAGGTGTATGGTACAAGAGATGACATCTGGAGCTACAATCACTGAATAAATGTCGGCAACTGATATGAGCCAATTGGTAGTTTTCATTGTGAGTAGAAACTCGTGGGTTGTGTAATTGAAACAGTATTTTACTAATCCGAAGATAAGATAACATACAATATAGTCCCCATAGATAGCTCCCATATATTGGATATACCTTTTATTGAGCTGCTTTTATTCAATCTATTACAGATTGAAGGAAAGATATCTCAATTTTAGATTTGTTAAAATTTAGGCCAAAACTTTGCATAAACTAAAGTTAGACTATGATACTACATGGTACACTAAACTAGATTGGATATGAATAACGAATTCATTAAACAAACCAAAAATAATTGAGATAATTACTAGTTGTGATGTTGAAGTTTTCCACAAGTAAAAAATTTAAAAATAAAAGATAATCTTGATCTTTTTTTTCAAAGAGAGTCTATCTATATGTAAGCTCTTGATGCGGATGGCGCACCAATCGGCACGCGGCATCGGAACTGTGCGAGTCCAAATGCGCAGGCAGCGGGCAGGCTGGGCATTGCCCATTGGCAGCGGCGTAATGCACGCCAGTGCACGAGAGTGCGATTAGGCACGTGAGTCGCCTAAGGCGGGGGCCGGCCGGTTCGGCTGCAAGTTTCGTTACAATTCTTGGCTAAGATCGTCGAATTCAAGCATTTTTTGGAATATTCAGAATCATTTTTCGATGTTACAAACTTAATTTTGGCATTTTCATAGCTAAATGGAGCTCCTACAGTCGATTTCAAGCAAATTCGATAGTTTTGGAGCATAATTATTTGGCAATTTTCATCCCGATCTATGAGTTAACCTAAGAGCTGTCTAAAATTATAATTAAGGGTATTTTAAGTGGTTCACGGCCCTAAGAGATGGTCCAAGTTGTAGTACAGGGAGCTGTTGCGCCTTGAAATGATCCAAAAATTATAATCTTGCATTAAAATTATTTGAAGAGCTCCAACAAATATTTTCAAACTCTGCTAGCTTCGACGTCCAAAAATAAGGGGGCAACCGATATATCATAAAAAAATTATCTTTATCAAGCACGAATCTCGAGGTAATTTTGAATTGAAAACTTCTGAATTTAAATATGGAACCATCCAAACTCTGATTATAGTAATTTCATAGTCGAACTGAATGTCTCGAAAAGATGAATCTAACGACACCAAATTAGATCTAATCCTAGTCAAAATAGGTCCAAATCGAGGACCCGAAGCACATTTGGAAGGTTCGAATAAAAAATTTGATGATCAAATAATTTTTATATGTTGCATGCTTATTGTCTAATCAGGTCGCTGAGTGAGATGAATGTGATGAGCCCATGATCATCGAATTCTAATACCATTATGGCACCCAAATACTTGATAAATGGTGCATGCTCAAGAGAATTGATATTGGCCCTCCATTTGAACCACTCCTAATCGCCCATGAACATCTCCCTATATACTGGCCATGCCACTCCTAGAAAACTATAAATTGAGCCCTCATTCTTCACTTGGGGGGAACCAAGCAAGGAAGGAAGGAGAAGAGGAAGAAGAAGGAGAAATCAAAGATCTCTCAGGCCACCAAGCTCCTCCTTAGGTTGCTACTCCTTGACCACCGCTGGACCACCATTGGACAACCGACCATCATTTGACCACCACCGGTCCACCAACTATCGCCAGACTTCCACCAACCCATCAATTGTTACCTGACTTTCGCTCGACCACCACTCATCACCGGACTTCCAGCCAGTCACCAACTGACTCCGGACTCATACCCAGCAATTGACCATTACTAAACAACAATCTATCTGAGCTCCATCGCCCGCTGACTATCATCCTTCTGACTATTAACATCGAACATGGTCTTTTTGACCTCCATCATCCCCGATAACGGTCCTCCCGACCACCATCACCCAACTATGATCTTTCCAACCTTAGTCTCCCATCAACTACAGTCCTTCTGACCATCTTCATTGACTATGATATTTCTAACTTCTTGCACCCACTGACTATGGTCCTCCTGACCACCGTCACCCGACTACTATTTTTTCAACCTCTGTCGCTCACCAACTACAGCCTCTCCATCCACCATCTCTAGACTATAGTTAGCCGATTGTGGTCATTTCGATTACCATATCCAAACTACGGTCTCCCCAACCAATATTGCCTGACTACGGTCCTTTCAACCATCATTACTAGATAATGATATTTTCGACCTTCGTTTCCTACCAACTACAGTCCCTTTGACCACTATTACTCGACTACAGTCTTTTCGACCTACATCCTTGGCTGACTATAATCTCTCGAACCACCATCTCTAAACTACAATCTCTCCGATAGCCATCGCCCGACAACAATCTTTTTGACCTCTTTTGCCGGCTGATTATTGTTCCTCCGTCCAACATTGTCCACCAACTATGGTTTGGCTGACCAAACAAACATGTCAATCCTGATTCTTCCAACTCCCGCTATGTAAAGCACTTTGTATGATGTATATTTGCTACATCATGCCAAGGCGTTCTCCCTAAGGAAGGGCCTCATTTGTAATCAACTACAAACCTTAGTGGATTCATTTAAGCTGAGCAAGGCCTCATGGTTTTCCCCCTTTTCAGGGGTTTCACATAAAAGCTCTTTTGCTTTTATGAATAATACACCCCTATCTCTGATCTGTTTGTGTTCTAGATCTTCATACTAAGCTAAGACGTTAAACTTTATATCTCTCTACAACCACAAATGTTCCAGGACGCAACACCACTAATGTAAGATGATTAGAAATTAGAAATCAGACTATAGGCTATTGTAAGGAAAGCTCATAGATAAATGTGATCATAAAGAAAAAATCTTGATTTGAAGTAATACAAATTAAAGATAAGCAAAAATAATTACTTTATCTAATAGTTATATATTATTTTATTTTATTTTTTTAGATTTTTTTTGTACTGAAGATTGAATTCATGATTAAGAATATTAATATCACATTACCTTAAATAATAATTGATTCTTTTTGTAGGTCTGGTGATGGTGGAAATGTATTTATAGGAAATGGCATGATTTGGAAAACTTCTTAGATAAAGGAGAATTTGATCAAAAATATTGAAGCTATGATGAACTTGGAAGAGGACAAAAATGGTCGAATTTGAAGAGTAATATTATGTCCCAATCCAATGGGTGCAAATTCATATTTTAATGTGGAATTTTACATGATTTTAGGGGTGCAATGATTTTAATGTGACAAAAAAATTCAAAATCCCTACTTCCCACAGGGAGACATAATAATAGGTTATGCATCAATTTCTTTCTCAAATGATTTGACTATACTATGGCATATGCAGCATAAGCTTATGTGAAAGCAGCGCGTATTAATGTTGAGAAAGATAGGCTTACATTGTGATGTGGCACAAGGTGGCAAGGCAAGAAAAAGATAACTAATTACTAGAGGCCAAAACAAGTATGGGGTTGATGACATGCAAGGTTTCAAGATGAAAAATCAATGAACACTTTTATGTAGTATTTACTTTTGTATGATAATTACTCTAATAGACTATGCATTTGTGTTTTTTATTTCTAGTTGTAATTATAATTTAAAATTTTAATTCCAAAATATTAAAAATTTAAATTTTCACCATTCAAAAATTTAAAAATTGTTGTTTATACTTTTTTTTGGAGAATGTGATTTTTTTATATGTGAAATGTTTATTTTATAAACTAATTCAAAATAACATGTGTACATACATTGTTTGTGACAAGCGTGGGGCTGGGTTGCGTAGGTGTGTGATAGGCAGATGTGCGCTAAATATGCTTAGGTTTTCTTTGTTATAAAAGTTCTTGAAATTATGTAAGAGCATGTGTAGATCAAGTAATAAAAGTTATATGAGAGAGTGTCGAATCCCACGAGGAAGTGTTCAGCTACAATATAAATATTTTAGTATTGTCTACTCTAACTACAATGTTTATGCTACTAATCACATTTTGGATTTTGTCTCGACCAAAAATTGTAAGAGAAAAGATAAGATACCAATTGATAAATTTTTTGGGACTAATGACCATGAAGTAACAAAGCATTCCTAAGTATACTTTTATAAGTTGGTTGTGAGTTAGAGCATATACCTCCTTAGATCTTTATTGAGCTTGTAAGAAAGTGAAGGATGGTCTATGACCCTACTATAGTTATTATTTTTCTATAAATTCGAGAATACTAATCATTAAATATATTGGTATGCAAGAGTTCCATTACAATACTCCTATGTATTCGAATATTCCTCCTTCAAAGCAATATCACACTATGTTTTAACCATACACATGACGATTATATATATTAAATTAAAAACATAAGATATTGAAAACATCCATTAATTCATTAATGCACAAGGGTCTACATAGTACTCATAAGGGATTCACACCTTCTTCCCAAAATTAGAGAATTAGCTAGCCACAGAATTAAAGTAGAACCACACAAAATTTATTAATTGAATAAAAGAGAAAGTACAGTAGTCAAATTTTAAACTAAATATCACTGGGATAATATATATAAGTTCACCTTCCACACTCATTTTTTCAAAACTTTTCTTGTTCACAATAAGATAGTCCAATGATCTCCAAATGATGTATGTTTCTCTCCCTTGGCCTCCCTTAGACTTTAGTTTAAGGTTACACTTTACTAAGTTCCCATGACTCATTGAATTGATTGAACCCCTCTGAATTGATAGAACCCCTTACAGAAATGAACTGAAATACTATTTATACTATTATGAAATGGACTCAGGAATCACGACACTCCACATGGTGGCATCATAACTTTATAGAATGAGCTGGCTCCTCAGCAATAGTAAGTAGGCTCTGCCATGGCGCTGGGCTGAGCGGTGCACCTATTGACAAAAATAACATCTCTTTTGTCTGAATCATTATGAATCCATATTTTTACAATTACGTTTTTCATGGAATTGAAAAAGTTGAGCGATGTGGTTCTTGAATATATAATTTGACAATGCAGTATTATGTAATTCATTGGTCCAGTGCTCAAACTCCCGACATTCTGGTGTTGCGATGCTTATTTCTGGTGTTGTAGTGCAGTGAAGCATTGTGGTGCTGACCTTGGCTCCAATGGGGTACTGAATTAATTAATATTTTCTCGGGGATCCAGCACTACGATGTCATGATCTAGCACAGGCTTAGGTGTTGTGAACGTTGCAATGTTGGTAGTTAGAGTGTTGTGGCTGGTTCAACACTTATAAAATTTTTTCTTTTTCCTAAGATATTCCTACATAATAATAACTAAAAATAATATTTTTACTAATATTTAAGAAAGTAAAAGACTATAAAATTTACACTTAAGAAATTCCCCCAGCTTAAACTCTTGCTTATCCCCAAGCAATAGTATAATCGCTTATTGATTAGCTTACCAGCTTAAATAAAAATTGATATTTAAATATTATCAAAATGTAAGAATATACCTTACCATTTAGATGTATTTTAGAATGATCATAGTTAAACAATTTTAATTTGAATAAAAAAGTAATTATCCTAATCAATCATCCTTGTAGTTGCTCAAGTTGAACTTATTCACTACAAATGTAAGTGCAATGTTGACTACTCCTTTTAGATATGAATAATATATCATTTAGAAATTTTTTGTGCTTGTAATTAAATTAAGAGTTCAAAAGTAAACCATCATATGTATTAGTTTACATACTTTCTCCTATTTGACTTAGTATTTAGAATACTTTAGAAATTGAGATTTATGATATACCAATTTTTGAAGTACTCATCTTCTTTTTCTCTTTTTCTCTACCTTTCTTTTGATTGTAATATTTTTCATATTTTTCATATTTGAGTACACAATAATGATTTTGAATATCTAACTATTTTCATCCTTCAAGTAGCTATAAATTGAATTAATGTTCGGATGGTACTAGGCTCACTAATTCCATATTTAAGATTATAATGATTTTCTGAATTTAATCTATACACAACCTTTCTCTAAACTAAATTATTTGTCTCTACTTAAGTGTATAGTATTTAAGTTCAAAGCAAGATAATAACTTTGATCATTTTATTTAGTTAATTATTATGACTTTTAAATTAAAAATTATTACACTTTATTCATCCAAATTATCACCTAAAATTTAGTATTATTCTTAATTTTAAATAATTTTTAATTGCTATTTTTATTTTAGCTAAATGAATGATGAATGTTTAAGGGCTATGTAGAAGACATTTTCAACAGTTATGCAATTATGAGAATTTTACTTAACTATAAATTGAATTTTAAAACATAAGTATAAACAGAGTAAAATAATAATTGATAGACCGAATTGATCTGATTAGAAAATAAAAACATACAATTTTATTTAAAGTGATAGAAGGTTCATAAGGCATAAATATACAACTACATAACTAAAATACATAGTGCCTAGTGCACTATCCTCTATGAAGACTACAATGGAACTAATAACAACATCACAACATAATGAGCTATCATTGCCCTCCATAAGCATCACATTATGATGGGGATCTGTGCCATGCAAATAAAATGAAAAAATAAAGAAAATAAAAAGAACAATGAACCATAATTTCTCCCTCTCTCTCTCTCTCTCTCTCTCCAAGTATAACTAGCATAACCAAAAAAATAAAGAAAACATCATCATTCGGAGTCACTATCCTCCTCTTCCTCCTCCTTACCATCAGTAGATGGGCAGCAAATGAAAGGGCCATACACAGGGGTTGTAGGAAAATGAAGCTAATCAAACTTTTTAACAAATGGGCTCCTTATAAATATTCCCACTAATGCTTCTTTTAACTAAGAAGTGTGGTGGTAATATTTCTCCTACATATCAGCAAAATAGGCTTGCCAACTCCTACTCTCATCACAAAAATTAGAAACTCTATCCATCTGCTCTCTTAAATATGCCACCTTCTCACCTAAAGATTTAGGGGACTAGAAACTCGACTGACTACTACTAGGTTGACTAGTTAGAGAGGCTCACTAGGTCCGGCTTTCTCCTCTACATCAATCCTTTCAAAACCCTCAATTTTTTTGCTTAGTGAGAGCAAAATGGGAAATGTTTTCCCTTCATTAAATTCTCCTAAAATTCTAATAGCTACAAATAGGGAATAAACAAGATAGCGGTGTCCTAAACCTATAGAAGTAGAGCTCTTATTGATGTGCAAGAGAGAGGAATAAGTCATCATTCCAATATTGATCAAATTCCCCACCAGAATGGAATATTTCAAAATTGCCCTATTTCGAGCAACTTCACTATTATTTTTACTTGGTAAAAGTAAAATAATGCCAAGCATTAGATAATTGGATCAAATAGGTGGCCTAAAAATTTATTACCATTCCATCCCTTTCTTTCCATACAGCCCCACTCGTGGGTCCACAAAGCAATCTCAAAAACTCTTGATGATCATTGGTGCAATGCTAAAACAATAATTGTCATCATCTATATCCCTAAGCTTATAGATGTTGTTAATACTATAGGGATCGAAAGGTACCCACTTTCGCCAAACAAAGTATTTTTTATTTTGAGCTTCTTTGGCATTTGCGAAAAACTCCTGGATAACATTTACTATAGCAGCATGAGGTTCCTCACAAAGGGTTTCCCAACCTTTTTTCACAATTATTTTGCATGGATGCCCCTCTCAAGTTTTAGAAACCCTGCTCATGTACAAATTGCTTATTCACAAAAATATAAACGTAATGCTCTTCGATCTCAACGGATATGAATCTCCTCTATCAAAAAAAGGAGGAACCCTTTTTTTGCTAGCCAAAATCTTAGAAGCCATTAGCAAATTTGACTTTGAAGTGCAAAGAACATGAAAACATAGGTAAGGGAAGAAAGAAATTCTAGAGATTACTTAAAAGAAGATGAACACTTGTACTTTCCATTTATGAATGTGATTAACACTGTGGCACTGTGATGGGAATGGCTACGGAGCTAGCACATGCACTAAAGAACAACATGAAGATTGACAATGGTACCACATATAAAGAACATATGACGATGTAGGGTAGGAATGGATTGACAACTTTTTGACTAAGGAACCACTACAACATTTGGCACATGAGAGATCTTGACATTTAAGAAAGATAATCGTTGTAGCACCATAATAACTAATTATGCTTTTGATTTAACACTATGGCACTATAAAAAGTGTTGCAATGCTTCATAAAGCATCATAATAAAAGTAGATGTGTCGTGCAGTAGTGTTGTAGTTATTATTGATTTGGGTCATGGTTCTTCTTTGATTAGTGTTGTAACATTGTATGAGTATAAGTTGCACAGTGGTGCTTAAATTAGACAGTGCTGCAACATTATGCAATGCTATTTTTTTAAACTTCAATGCAGAGATGTCTGATAGTTCATGGCAAGCAAATGTTGCGGTGCCCTAGGATTTGGTGTTGCGGTGAATTCTCAAAAAATGATATATAATTATATTTATCATAACCATACTTAGTAATGCACATTTCAAAAAATTTATTAAATTTTTTATAATTATAAAATAAATAATAAAAATAATATAAGTATATAAATAAATAAAAACATCAATAATAAAATAAAGACCTAACATCAACAGATTTAGGTTGCCTCCCAAATAGCGCTATGTTTATAGTCTTCATCCAGGCTTGACTAGATATATCTTTTTTGCTGGGTTGTGTTACAACCGCTCATCAAGTGGTCTACACTAAGATCCTTCCCTTTCACCTTTAGATTAATTTCAATATTACTTGGAATGTTCCTTGAGGAGTATAACTAAAAGAGATTGCAGGCTATCCTATTTAATCTTCTAAGTTCTTAATTGAAGCATCTTAACTTTATAATTGAGTTCCCAATTGAATCACTACCACTTTGAATGGTGTGTTCATATCTCAGAATTTATTATTCTAATTAAAACCTTGGAGCTTAGCATTATGGTGCTAAGCTTTCAAGCATTTCGGTGCCTAATTATATAAGGTTAACTACAGGTTGCTAAGGATTGGTCTGATTTCCTCCAAGATTAGATTGACCAACATATCACTAATTATTTTGCCACTATTATTATTAGACAACCATAAGCATCTAACTCATATACACTTGCTACTCTCTAAAGATTTACCCTATCAGAATGCAACTAAAAATTATTTGTTGCCATCCCCTCTATCAATTCGTAGGCCTCCACAAAAGGATTAAATATTAATGATCGTCTAGCTGTAACATTAACAATTAAACTAAGGGATCCTACTAGCCCATTATAGAAAGTTTGAATCACTAACCAATTAGGAAAAGCATGGTGTGCGTATTTTTTAAGCATTTTCTTAAATATCTCTCACTTTCATAAATTGACTCTCATTCAAACTTGAAAAAGATGTGATATCATTCCTAAGCTTGGCAGTTTTAGAAGATGGGAAATACATAGCTCAAAATTTATGTGCCAACTCATTCGCCTGGGGGCAAGGAATTTAACAACATCTTAGCTTTATCCCTTAGCTAAAATGGAATTAAATGAAGCCTAATTACATCATCACTAACACCATTATACTTAAATATTGCACAAATTTCTAAGGAAATAGTTAAGTTTTGGTTTAGATCCTATACAAGAGTTCACCCAAACTAGAAATTTGAACCATCTGAACTATGGTGGGTTTGAGCTCAAAACTATTAGCGTTGATGCTAGGTGTATTGATATTTTGATAAATTATATCTACTACAGGATTGACATATTCCCTATAAAGTCTAGGATGATCTTGATCAAGATTTGGTTCAACCATTCCTAAGGCTATAATCCTTTTATATTTTTAATTTTTGTAAGGGTCATCTTAATCTCTAAATCAAATAGCAATGGCTCCTTACTAGATCTACTACATATACAGTAATAATATAAGAAATAAATTTTATAACATAATATGACAACTGGCAATAAAGAATTTTCTTTTATTTTTGAAATTTTAACTAAAATAAGTAATAAGTAACAAATAATAAGATATAAGATACATGATATAAGATGGATTAAATATGAAGTTATTTCAATAATATAGAATAACTTTGTATGAAAGCATGTTACTTCCCCGATAATGGCTCAAAAAATTTGATGTGCATAGGACGGGATTGCACATTTATGTGAGATAGTAAATGTTTGTGAAATATGTTTAGGCTTTCTTTGATATAAAATCCTAAAAAATAACATAAGGGCATGTGTCAATCATATAATAAAAGTGATATGAGATAGTGTTGAACCCACGAGGAAGTGTTCTGCTGTAATACAAATGTTCTAGTATTTTCGATTGCATAGTATTTATCCTATCAATCAAAAATTAGGTTTTAGATTCTATCTCCACTAAAAATTACAAGAGAAAAGAAAGATACAAGTTGATAAATTATTTTGGACTAAAGATTATGAAGTTCCAAAGCTTTCCTGAGTAAAATCTTATAAATTGGTTGTGAATCTGAGCATCTATATTCTTAGATCTCCATACATCTTGTAAGAAAGTAAAGGGAGGTTTATAGCCCTCCTATAGTTATTATTTCTCCATAACATTAGAACACTAAATATCCTATATCTTGGTATGAAAGAGTTTCATTTTAATACTCCTAATTATGTCAATATTCCTCCTTCGAGGCAATATATTACACTATGCCTTAACCCTACATATAGCCATTATATATATATATTTAATTAAGAATGAGAGATATGTTGCAATCAGGGAGTATATGATTTTAATGATAACAAATATTATTGATTTTCTACTTTATTTCTCCTAGCATTTTTACTGGATATTTCTCTTGTGTGCACTAAGATTTCTGGTACACTATACACCATACAATTAAGGATGAAGACTTAAGACTAGGTACAATAATTGATGTTTTGTAAGAGTCTATACTTTTATTTATTTATTTTTATATTTCACGAGTCAAATATCCTGTAAAAGGTGTATGTCATCTTAGTAACCGTGCACACACATCAGGGAGGAAAATTGAATGTTTCAATTTTGAGAGGTTCTTACTATACGATCTATACATTATTATATGATCTGGATAAAATAATGATTAATTAAATCATTTAAATAAGAAATTTTACGATCCTTATCACACAGGATGATCGGTTGAAATCAAGAACTCTGGGGCTAATCATAATTTAGGTAATATTTTAAATTTCAAGCTTTGGTCTATTCGTACAGTTTGAACCTATTTTTATTATATGTTACATAATTTATTTCCTAAATTAAGCCTGAGAAGTTAGTTAATCGATCAAACTTAGTTAGTTATTATAGATCATATTCGATAATTAATAGAGATGATTTTAATTATTCAAGGGTTCATATTAAACAAACTATGATTTGATTGAACTAATAATAATGTATGATGTAGATCATACTAGAGGATCGACAGATATAATTTTCAATCATCCAAAGGTTCATACTGGATGAACTGTGATTTGATTAAACTGATCGTACTAGTCTATCCTCTGATCATATTGGACGATCAGTTGAATAAGTTTAATTCATTGTATAGTGCAACAATTATTATATAGTATTAAATGGATTTTTGAACTATTCATACTGTCGATCTTTAGAGCATACTATATGGACAAAGTCGACTAACATAAATTTTAGGGATATTTTGAGCCCTTATTTAATTATCATCCCAAATCTGCCTTAAGGAATCTTTTCCCACTTTTTGTAAGAGAGTGCTTCTAGGAGAAGGGTTTAAAGAGGGATCAATGCTTTGAGAGAGTGAGGAGAGCTCTTGAGGGAAACAATTCTTGTGGGAATAAGAGATCGTGTGAAAGGGGTTTCTACATGGTTGCTTGGTGATCGTGTACCTACTTCCTCCAAGGTTAGTGTCTTTACTTGAGAGAAACTACAGAAAGAGTCTCTTTATAGGAAATATTGGGCTTTTTCACTACACTATCGAAGGTCAAAGGGATTCAGCTACTCCATCATACTAGGAGGTGAAAGTGATTCAACTAGTCCGCCATACTGAGGAGGTATAAGATATTCATCTTCTCTATCGCACTAAGGAGGTGGAAGAAATTTGTAAGGGGTTCTTGGCCTTGTTATGGAGCCGAAAGGAGAGTCACTAAGTTTTAGTAAAAAAAATAGAGTTGAGGACTCTAGGGAGTGGATATAGGTCAAGGTTGACCAAACCACTCTAAATTTCTTATGTTTTCTTTCTTGGTTTGAGCCTTTACTTTTTTGTACTTAATTTCTTACATTTTAATTATTATAAAAATTTAGGATTTGTGAGCATTTCTTTATGTTAAACGTATATTTTTATATTACTCCAAAGGACTAAGAAAAAAATTAAAAAATTAAAATGACAAATATTTTTTTTTTCATGTTTTCTTTATATAAAAAAATATTTTTCCCCGAAATCATAATCTTTCAAAAAGGATTATTTTTGAAGGAAATTATTTAAAAAACTAATTCAACCCCCATCTTAGTGTGCATTTCTAGTTCAAGTAAGTCTAACAACTCACACTTGAACTTTCAATTGGTATTAGAGCGGATCTCAAATTTGTGATTTAAAAATCCTTGAGAAAAAGGACCATGACACACCTAGGGAATATAAATATTGTGGAGGGTTATTCAATAACTCATCCACCATTGTTTGATAATGTTCCCTTTGATTTTTGGAAAATTTTTATGTCTTCTTTTCATCAATCTATTGACTATCACATGTGGCATATGATTCAAGTAGGAGATACACCTCCATCTCATATTATTCATGGAATCAAGGAAGGAATTCCTTTTAATGAATGGAGTTTTAAGGATAGAGTCTATACACAACTTAAAGAAAAATGTTTAAAGTATTTTTTATGTGTACTTAAATCAGAAGAGTCTCTACCTGTACAACTAGCAAGGAAATATGGGATAGACTTTGCATTATTTATGAGGGAAGAAATGAGGTTAAGCAATCACGTTTAAACTTACTATTATATGATTACAAACTATTTCTCATGAAACCAAATGAGACTATCTCTGACATGTACATAAGATTTACTAAGATAATGATATCCCTACATTCTTTAGGAAGAGAACTATTGAATTCTAAAAAGTTTTATAAAAAATTTTATTGTCAGCTTGATAATTTTGATACAAAGGTCACTGCTAACTGTGAATTGAAAGACTTAAATGTTTACTCAATTGATAATTTACTTAGCTCTCTTATTATCTATGAGAAAATGTAAGGCAAAGATTTCAGGATATAGGAGAAAAAAGGAAGGAAAAGATCATGGCATTGAAGGCTAGTGACTCAAATTGTGACAACTTATAATCAAATGGTAATGATGATATAGTCCTTATGATGAAGTAATTCAAAATATTGTTGAAGCGAAAACGGAGGCTCCATTTTGAAAAGAACAAAGGAAAGGGAGGTAAATTCAATAAAAGTTCATATAATGTAATTTGTTTTAAATGTTGGAAGCGAGAACATTTAATGTCTAAATATCTCAACATTAAAACTCACCCTACAAAGGAGAATAGTGAATAAAAGATTAATTTAAAAAAGGGGAAGCAAAGAATGCAAAAGGCTTTCTAGGTAGACTCCACCTTAAATTCATCAAAATAAGAAATATTGGAGGAGGTAACAAATCTGTGCCTTATAGAAAATGATAATTTTGATAATTCCAATCAATTATAATGAGATGTTTATTATTTCTAAGAAGATTCATGACTTATATAAGAAGCTTAAGAAATTACATGCAAGTTCAAAAGCTGAATTTTTTTATTTAAAAAGTAAACTTGACATTGTAGCTTGATAACACAAAAATCTTAAACTTGAACATTTTACTTTAGATAAGGAGTATTCTTTGTACTTCATGAATTTGATGAATTAAACAAGAAGTATATTGAGTTAAGCAAGTCACATAAATCCTTAAAATATGAGCATATTGAACTCGAAAAGGGATCCTTGGAACTAGAGACAGTTGCATTTGTAATGTTCTTTAGTGAGTATGCTTTATTATTTAAAATTGAGAGTTATAGGAGTGCAAATGAACATTTGAAAAAGAAAGTGTATGCACTTCTAAATAATACATTATTGCCTGTGTTAGCATAAAAGCCTCAACTTAAACTAGAATAAAAGGCACCCCCTAAGACACAGCATGCATCACCTAAGAAGAGGCACAATCATTCACATTAGTTGGTAAACAAATTCCCACATGTTAAGTGCTATTCTTGTGGCATCATAGGACACATTCACTAGATTTGCACTATACGCCATCACATTTTGTGTGGAGGACTGAATTATTTGCATCACAGTTTAGTATGCATTCCAATCATTCATTGAAGCATAAGGTGGAACCCAAATATACTTATGTTCATAAATCTACCCACTGATTGACTTTATAGGGATGCACTCACAAAAGGCTTAGTAAGAGCATGTGGCACCTAGGAAGTGTGTGTTTAAGGCAAATGATGGGAGATATGAAGCAATTCATCATACTGGAGGCTAGGGAAGGAGGCAAGGTAACATTGGGTGATAAAACCACCAGGAAAGTGGTGGGCTAACGAATGATTGAAAATTCAAAAAATTTATTATTAAAAATATTCTTTTAGTAGATGGATTAAAACATAACTTGGATAGTATTAGTCATCTTTGTGATAAAGGCTTTGATGTGCATTTTTTATCTATTAAATGCATGATTAGTTTAATTGGAAAATTATCTTAGAAGATAAAAGGGAAAACAATATTTACGTGCATGATCTATCTTGTATTTATAATTCAAATACTCTTTTTTTTAAACTATTATTGATGAATCGTGTAATGGCATAAGCAATTATGTAATACGAGCATGAAAACTCTTAAGAAGATTACTCGGAAAGACCTAATTAGAGGCATACCCAAGCTTGACTTTTCTAAGGATCATGTTGCAAATCTGGTTTTGATGATGAAAAATATGTTTCCAGTGTGTTTTGCTTGGCTAATTTGTTTCAGGCACAAAAGACCGCGAGCCACTCAAGCCAACTCAAGATCGGGTCCAAGTGTGTCAAATATATGATTTTTCTTTTTATGGAGTCAATTGTAATGTAACTGATTCCCTAGCTAAGTAACCTTGCACACACACACACTCAGGGAGAGAGATTGAGTGAATTAGAGTTTCTGTTAAAAATCTGTTCAGATCGTCCTGGACGATCTCCACATCATCCTGGATGATCCAGTTAAAACAGAAACCATAATTAGGGCGACTAAGTTAAGAGGGTCAGATTAAGCAGATCATCCTAGACGATCTCCGGATCGTACGGGACGATATGCCCAAATCAGAAATTCTCAGTCGCCAGATCAAGTTAGGCAAGTTCTTATTTTTAGATACTTGGTCTGATCGTCCCGGACGATACGTGAATCATCCCGGACGATCCAGTACAATCATGCCTAATTTAATCTGGTAATTAAGGAAAGCAATTTATTTTTGGTTGATACGATCATATCGTCCTGGACGATCGCAGGATCATCCCGGACGATCTTGATCGTCTAGTGCATTTAAGCTGTACGTCCAGAACTATGTATATGACGATTTGGGGCCTTTTTGAACTAATCGTACCGGACGATGACCCTATCGTCCGGGATGATCAAGTCATTTTTTTGTCGTCCAGCACAGATTTCTCTGGACGACCCAAACTATCTTCTGGACGATTTCCCTCAATTTACACTAATCGTCCCGGACGATCGCAGGATCGTACGGGATGATATGAACAACTTTTTTTACTGATCGTCCAGAAGAGCCAGATCGTCCAGGCTGGAACAGCTGAATTTAAACTGATCGTACAGGATGATCTACCGATCGTCCTGGATGATCTTGGCCGACCAGTTGAGATTTAGGGCAAATTTTAAGCCCTCCTTTAAAAGAACTTTTTCCAATTTTTGGAAAAATCTTTTGCTGCCTTCCTTCTCTGAGAAACCCTAGAGAGAGAGAGTTGGGAGAGAGAGAGAAGATCTTGTGAGGGGGAGTTAGTGAGGGATTCACTAAGGTTGCTCTGAGCACGGATCAGAGTCATCTTCTCCGCTCGTCGTCTTTCGTCTAGTCGGTGTTCGTCGTGGGAGGATCGTTCGCAAGAAGATCTGGGGTTCTCTGCCCGCTTCAGGTGGAAGCAAAAGGAGTTCGTAGGTTCTCTGCCTGCTTTAGGAGGAAGCGAAAGGAGTTCGAAGGTTCTCTGCCTGCTTCAGGAGGAAGCGAAAGGAGGTCAGGTTCTCTGCCTCACCGTGTGGTGAAAAGGAGATTTTTGTACAGGCTTCTCCGCCTTGCTGTGGGAGCAAAAAGAGAGACACTTCTGTTTAGTGCAATACCCGGAGGGGAGGCTCCGGGGAGTGGACGTAGGTCAAGTTGACCGAACCACTATAAAATCTGGTTTGCTTTTCTGATTCAATTCTGCACTTTAATTTTTTTCTGATATTAACTGCTTGGGTGAATATCTGTGGTTGATCTTTTTATCATTGTTTTAATTCGTTTCCGCTGCACGTTATAAAAAGATTTTCATAGTTATCGTGAAACTTTTAAATAACCAATTCACCCCCCCTTCTTGGTTAGCCTCGAGACTAGTTCACTAGGGCTTAACATCCGTATCAAACTTTCAAGTGGTATCAGAGAGGGATTCAAAATTTAGGTCTAAAAACTTTTGAATTTGATCCATGGCTAACTGTAATAATCGTAATACTGCTGAAGGATATTCTATTACAAGTCCACCGTTGTTTGATAATATTCCTTTTGATTTTTGGAAAATACGCATGTCTACTTTTCTACAGTCTATTGATTATCGCATGTGGATATTAGTTAAGGATGGATACGAACCACCTTTTAGACTGATTAACAATGTGAAAATTGAACTACCTTTTACTGATTGGACGTTTGATGATCGTGATTTAGCACAGTTAAATGCAAAATGCTTGAACTGTTTCTTTTGTGCTTTAAAATCCGAAGACTATATGCGTGTTTCTACTTGTACAACGGGAAAGGAAATCTGGGATAGATTATGCATAACATACGAAGGTACAACTGAAGTCAAACAGTCTAGGTTAAACATCTTATTACATGATTATGAACTTTTTCGCATGAAACCTAGTGAGACTATTTCAAAAATGTACACAAGGTTCACTCAGATTGTTACCTCTTTGCATGTTCTAGGTAGAGAACTTACTAACTACGAAAGAGTGAACAAAATTCTAAGATGTTTGCCTGCTTCTTATGATGCTAAGATTACTGCTATTACTGAATCTAAAGATTTAAACACTTACTCTATTGACAGCTTACTTGGATCACTTATTGCTTACGAGCAAGGGGTGAACCAAAGACAACTTGATGCAGGTGAACGCAAGAAAGAGAAGACAGTGGCACTAAAGGCCAAGGATTCAGATGCTAGCACTTCCGGGTCTGATAGCGATGATGTTGCCTTAATCACCAAGCAATTCAAAAGCTTTCTAAGGAAGAAACATAAGAACTATCAGAAGTGGAATAAGGGTAAGTCCAATAAAAATTTTAAGAGTTCATCTGAATCTGTTTATTTTGAATGCAGGAAGCCTGGGCACATTAAGGCTGATTGTCCAACACTTAAAGCTCACCCAAGCAAGGAGAAAGGTGAGGAGAAACCAAAGTTCAGAAAGGACAAGAAGCGGATTTAGAAGGCATTCTGGGCAGACTCTGCATCCGACTCTTCTGAGACTGAAGCTGAAGAGGAGGAAACAAACTTGTGTCTTATGGCTGATGATCACCCTGGTCAGTCGGATCAGGATGAGGTATGTGAGCTTACCTACGATCAATTATTTGAAGTTTCTGAAAGAATTCATACATCGTATAGGAAGCTTAAGAAAACTCATGCTAGTTTGAAATTAGATTACTTAACTTTGTAAAAAGAGCATGATTCTGTAGTTAAAGATCATTCCACACTTGATTCAACTCACATGTCTTTGCTTGATGAATTCGATGAGGTGAATAAAAAATATTCTGATTTAGTTTCTGAGCATGATTCATTGAAAACTACGCATGTGGACTTAGAAAGAGCTTTTAAAGAATTAGATACAATGGCATGTGAAGTAGAAAGTAGCAAGGGAACCTTGAAATTTGAAATTGCAAGTTTAAAGAAAGAAAATGAGTTTTTGAAAGTAAAGATCAGTGCTTTTGAAAAGAACAAAACACCGCCTACTTTTGAACAGTTTTATGCACCGCCACCTTTTGAAAAATCTGTTGCAAGTTCTTCAAAGCATGTTTCATATACATCTAGGAAGAGACATTATCATCCACGTAGATTAGTTAACCCTTTTCCTGGTGTTAGATGTTTTTCATGTGGCATGTTAGGACATATTTCTCACACCTACACTGTTCACCATAGTACACATTGGGTGTAGAAACCCAAACTGTCTGTTTCACAGCACAACACGCATGCATTGCATTCTTCTTTTCATAAGAAGGAACCCAAACCTGTTTGTGTTCCTAAGACTGACGTTTGATACTTTTGTAGGTGTGCTCTCACACAAGACCTCGTGAGAGCATGTGCTACCTGGACAGCGGATGTTCTAGACATATGACTGGAGATGCAAATCAGTTCATTTCGCTGGAGGCCAGAGCTAGAGGCAAGGTTACACTTGGAGATAACACCACCAGGAAGGTGGTAGACACAGGTATAATTGGTGATTCAAAGAACTTTATGATTGATAATGTTTTGCTTGTAGATGGACTGAAACACAACCTGCTGAGCATCAGTCAACTCTGTGACAAGGGATACAGCATCAAATTCCTGCCCACTGGCTGCATTTTAAGCTTAAATGATGAAGTTGTTTTGCAAGGGCAAAGGATCAACAACGTCTACAAGCTGGATGTAAGTAGCATTAAATCTGATAATTCAATTTGCTTAAAAACTGCTGCTGATGAGTCTTGGTTATGGCATAGGAGATTGTGTCATGCCAGTATGAAAACCCTTAGGAGAGTCACCCAAAAGGATTTAGTTAGAGGTGTGCCCAAGCTTAAGTTCACTAAGGATCACCTGTGCGATGCCTGTCAGTTGGGGAAGCAAGTCCAGTCCTCTTTTCACTCTGTTAATGACATTAGCACCTCTAGACCTTTAGAAGTTCTTCACATGGACCTCTTTGGACCCATTAGCACTGCCAGCTTAGGGGGGAGAGTCTATGGTTTTGTGATTGTAGATGATTATTCGAGGTTCACTTGGGTTAAGTTTTTGTCACATAAATCTGAGTCATTTGATGAGTTTAGATCCTTCTCTACTTGGATTCAGAAGAAGTTAGGATGTGAGATTATTACCATCCATAGTGATCACGGAGGGGAGTTTGAAAATGAAAGATTTGGAAGTTATTGTGAGGATCATGGGATTAGTCACAATTTTTCAGCTCCTAGGACCCCTCAGCAGAACGGGGTAGCTGAAAGGAAGAACAGGACCTTAGTGGAAGCCGCTAGAGCCATGCTTGCCGAGTATTCACTTCCAAAATACTTTTGGGCTGAAGCGGTGAACACTGCCCGTTATATGCTGAATAGGGTGAATGTGAGAGTCAAACTGAGCAAGACACCTTATGAGATCATTAAGGATTGAACTCCAAATCTGTCCCACCTCCATGTCTTTGGCAGTAAGGTTTTCATTCTGAACAATGGGAAGTCACCCTTAGGAAAATTTGACCCCAAATCTGATGAAGGAGTGTTCTTAGGATATTCAAGTGTGGGGAAATCCTTTAGGGTGTTCAATAGGAGGACTTTGGTGGTGGAAGAAATAACCCATGTAGTGTTTGATGAATCTGATCCTAAGGAGTCTAGATCTGAAGTAGAAGATGAAGAGATTATTGAGGTTACCCAAGGAGTTGGAAATACAAATTTGGAGGAAAGGGTAGAACCTCAAACAAAGTTGCCTAGAGATTGGAGATATTCTTCGAGTCATCCTAAAGAACTGATCTTAGGAGACCCTTCTGAAGGTGTTAGGACTAGGCATGGACTTTGGAAGGAAGTAAACCATTCTGCCTTTATCTCATTGACTGAACCCACCAACATCAATCAAGCCCTTTCGGATGAATTTTGGATTTTAGCTATGCAGGAAGAATTGAATCAATTTATAAGGAATGATGTTTGGGAGTTAGTAGAAAGACCTAAAAATCAAAGTATTGTGAGAACTAAGTGGGTCTTTAAGAATAAGATGAATGATTCTGGTGTGGTGGTGAGAAATAAGGCAAGATTGGTGGCTAAGGGGTATAATCAGATAGAAGGGATTGATTTTGAGGAGACTTTTGCCCCTGTAGCTAGATTGGAAGCCATTAGAGTGCTACTAGCCTTTGCCTGTTATAAGGGATTTAAGCTATTTCAAATGGATGTTAAGAGTGCCTTTTTAAATGGGGTAATTAAAGAAGATGTTTTTGTAGAACAACCCCTAGGTTTTGAGAGTTCCCAATATCCAAGTCATGTCTATAAATTAAAAAAGGCCTTATATGGATTGAAACAGGCACCCAGAGCTTGGTATGAGAGGCTTAGCACATTCCTGTTAAAAAGAGAGTTTGTTAAGGGGAGCGTATACACCACCCTTTTTCTGAGGAGATTAGGAGATGACTTACTCATTGTCCAGATCTATGTTGATGATATAATTTTTGGATCTTCTGATAAATACTTATGTGAAGAGTTTTCTAAAACAATGAGTAAAGAGTTTGAGATGAGTATGATGGGAGAATTGTCCTACTATTTGGGGTTTAGCATAAGGCAAATGGATGATGGAACTTTTCTCAATCAATCAAAATACACTAAGGACATTTTGAAGAAATATGAAATGGACAAAGCCAAGCCAATCAATACTCCCATGCCCTCCTCAGTTCAGTTAGATAAGGATTCAAATGGAAAATCTATTGATCAGAAGAAGTATAGAGGGATAATAGGTTCACTGCTTTACCTGACTGCTAGCCGACCTGATATCATGTTTAGTGTCTATCTTTGTGCTAGGTTTCAGGCAGATCCTAAAGAGTCCCACCTGACTGCTGTTAAGAGAATTCTTAGATATCTTTTAGGAACCCCAAACCTAGGAATTTGGTACCCTAGGCACAGCACCTCTTTTGAGATCATTGGATATTCTGATTCTGATTTTGCGGGGTGTAGGGTGGATAGGAAGAGTACTTCTGGGACTTGTCAGTTCATAGGACAGTCGTTAGTCTCCTGGTCCAGTAGAAAATAGAACTCAGTTATACTTTCCACTGCTGAAGCTGAGTACATTGCCTTAGGGAGTTGTGTGGCCCAAGTTCTTTGGTTGAAGCAGCAAGTATTGGATTTAGGAGTACCTGTTGGCACAATCTCTGTTCTGTGTGATAATACTAGTGCCATCTGTATCTCTAAGAATCCAATCCAACATTCTAGGACCAAACACATTGACATTAGGCATCACTTCATTAGGGACCATGTTACAAAAGGGGACATTTAGCTACACCACGTAGCAACTGAAAATCAGCTGGCTGACATATTCACTAAAGCACTGGCCTTTGACTCATTCAGCATTTTGAGAACCAGATTAGGAGTGATTGATATAAATGCTTGATTCTGTTGACTGCTGATTTATGATTGTTCTGATTGGTATTCTGATTTCTGTTAGTTAATTTTGGTATTCTGATTTCTGTTAGTTAGTTTTGGTTTGATTATTTACTTTCAGTTGATTTTATTTCTTCTGCTGATTTCTGTGTTAGCCTTATTGTTAGTTTGATTTGAGTATTTACTTTGCTATAATTTTCTACCTGTTTTTATTTATTTACTAGTTCATATCTTGCACTTACTATTTTATGCTTTTCAAGATCTGATCACCGCTCACTACTTCTGGTGATCTGAATTTTTGACTGGGAGTTTTTACCTGGTTTTGGTTTTGAAGCTGATAAGCAGTGATTGACTTCGCTGAATCTATTAAAGGGAAGAAACATTGATAATTATTTCTCTTCCTCTAACTCCTTTACTGGTGTGTAGTTTCTTTTGAATAAAAATCCTTTTCAAAATTAAAATGTTAGTTTTTGAAATAGAGATTATTTTATCTTCCTACAGTAATCTGCCTTATATCAATAGTGTTTTTCAAAGTCTTGAGTCATTAGTTTGATTTTCTAAACCATGTGATTGCATTTATCATATGTTGTATGGCTTTTATTTTGTGAATCGTTCTTCCTTACTGCGGAGAGTCATCTCCTATGTCTGGAAGATAATCTCACAGCTGAGACTCTTTAATGATTATGAAAAGGAGAAAGCTTATAAAAGCTGCGCAGTGCGCCAGATAATTTAAAAAAGAGGCATAAAATGAGCCCAAAACTGAAAAGATGCGAAATTGCCAAATTGAATACACAAAGTGTATCAAAAAAAAAATCAAAAGATGCGCAAAGCGCCAACCAATTTGAAAAAGAGGCACAAAATGAGCCCAAAATAAGCTTTCTTCCCTTTCAGATTATTAAATGTCTTAGAAAAATCTGTGCGCCACTTAATATTTTCAAAACTTGAGTCTTGAAAATCCTGATTTCTGATTTTTTACTTTGTAACACTATTATATCAGATATTTTTCTGGAACGAGGCTTGAAAGAATTTCTTTTCAAATCTAATGTCTTTTATTCTGAATCGGATTTTTGTTTTAAAAGAGGTTTGCATCGATAAGGTGCCCGGGGTCGGAGCTACGAACGTTGATTATTTCCAACCTTTTCTGGATTTCAGCGCTGTCAATCATCCTGTCATTGGTTTTCGAATCTAAAGTTAAGGAAAAAATTCTGATTTTCTAAGAGCAGCTTAATAAAAAAAAATGCTTCTATGTGTTTTTGCGGTCAGTTTTATTCATCATTTTGTTATTTTGATTTCATGGTTGTATTTTTTGGATCTTGATCGATCATCTTCATCCTCCATTCTTTTCTGCTTTTCTTCACATCGTCCTGGACGATACACTGATCGTCCTGGACGATCCTCTTCGTCCTGGATGATCCAAAAATCATCCTGGATGATTCATTCAAAATCATACCCACTGCTCCTGCTGCTGAAACTACCCCAATTATTGGTGATCGTCCTGGACGATCCTTACATCATCCTGGATGATATGATCCATATCTTCCTGATCTGATCAAACGGCTGACATTGCACCAATTATTGCCCATCATCCTGGATGATCCACCTCATTGTCCTGGAAGATCAACATGTCAGCCGCTGGACGATTGGAATTCAGCCCATCCGACATATTTATTGCATATCGTCCCGGACGATCCACCTAATCGTCCTGGACGATACTTTTCATCAACGATCGTCCAGCCTGACTCCTCGGGACGATCGCCTGTGTCTAATCATCCTGGACAATCGTACCGCCTTTTTGACCAATCGGCCAGAACATCATAAATGACCACATCGTCCCGGACGATCCCGCGATCGTACGGGACGATCAGTCCATTTTCTATTTAAACAGCAGTTTTCTTCATGTTTTTCACATCATTTTTCCTCCACTTTCCTTCTCCTTTCCTCCTCTTTGGTTTCCTAATGGCTGGTGGCAAAAGATCTCGTCAAAAGGGGGCCAGTTCATCCCGGGGACATGTCGATCCTCGCTTCCCGAATGCCGCCGATCAGGCGGCTTTCGAATGCTATCGTAATGTGGGTATCACGCACTCCAAGATTGTCAATCCCCGCACTCTCACGTATCCCTTCTTGGATTTGTCCGCACACACCTCCCTCACCTTCATTCTGACCTTAGCCTTTCCCTTCAATCTGGAACTCCTTCGAATCTTCTTTGCCAACTTGCGCATTTCCGCGGACTATTCCACTCTTCGCTCCTACGTAAATCAATGCCCCGTGGAACTCACGACCCATGATTTTCACAATATCCTCAACTTATCTATCACTGGCGACAAAATTCACACGATTATCACCGATCCTGACTATAATTGGAGTGTCGCCAATCACTTCCTTCGCAATACCAACGCACCCTATCACGACAATGCTTGCACTTCCTTTCTCAAGGACGCCCGGACCATTCAGCACGTCCTTCATTCCTCCGTCATTCCAAAGGCGGGGGATCGGATTCACATTACCCCGCTCCTGTCCTTGACCACCTACTACATCATGGCCCATCGAGAATTTAATGCCTCTGATCTGATCATCCGATACATAGAACATCTCACCACCATTAGAGATCCGGGCCACAGGCGTCACCCAAATCTAGCTTTAGGTCATCTTATTCACTATGCCTTAGAAACAAAATATGACCATCAGTATCCTGTCCCTCCTGATGTCCCTCCTTCCTTCTTCACAAATAACTCATTCCACGTCCTACACAGCACCCGCCTATATCCGGAGCCTGCCCCAGATGTTGAGGAAGAAGAGGAAGAGGCTGCTCCAGTTCCTGCTGCACCAGAGGCACCTGCACCCCTTCGCATTGCCTCTCCCCTTGACCACCTGGTGCAGCGCTTCGACCAGTGGGAGGCCCGTTTTGACTCCTACGTGGTTGCCCAGGAGCAGCAGCACAACGAGGACCTCCAACGCTTCGCGGACTATGCTGTGCAGCAGCAGCAGCACCACGACCAGGACATGGCCTGGTTTGGAGCTCACTTTCAGGCCATTCACCATTACTTCTACCCTCCACCGCCACCTCCTTCTTCCGATCAGGATCCGCCTCAGTTTTAGTTTTCTGTCGTGTAGTTTTTCTATTTATGTTTTATTTTATGTTTTATTTCCGTGTTATGTTTTTCGCTCCTCCTTTTTGTGATGTCAAAAGGGGGAGTCAGTTGTAGTCGTGTCTGTTTCTATTTTCTGAGTCATGCTTCCTGTATTATTTTAGCTGTTAAATGAAAATTTAAAAAAATGTTTGTTTGTTTGATCTCCTAGTTTACTTTTATTTTCAGACTACTTTACAAATATTTGCCATCATCAAAAAGGGGGAGATTGTTGCAAATCTGGTTTTGATGATGACAAACATGTTTCCAGTGTGTTTTGCTTGGCTAATCTGTTTCAGGCACAAAAGACCGCGAGCCACTCAAGCCAACTCAAGATCGGGTCCAAGTGTGTCAAATGTATGATTTTTCTTTTTATTGAGTCAATTTTAATGTAACTGATTCCTTAGCTAAGTAACCTTGCACACACACACTCAGGGAGAGAGATTGAGTGAATTAGAGTTTCTGTTAAAAATCTGTTTAGATCGTCCTGAACGATCTCCACATCGTCCTAGACGATCCAGTTAAAATAGAAACCCTAATTAGGGTGACTAAGTTAAGAGGGTCAGATTAAGCAGATCATCCTGGACGATCTCCGGATCGTATGGGACGATATGCCCAAATCAGAAATTCTCAGCAGCCAGATCAAGTTAGGCAAGTTCTTATTTTTAGATACTTGGTCTGATCGTCCCGGAGGATACGTGTATCATCCCGGACGATCCAGTACAATCATGCCTAATTTAATCTGGTAATTAAGGAAAGTAATTTATTTTTGGTTGATACGATCATATCGACCTGGACGATCGCAGGATCGTCCCGGACGATCTTGATCGTCTAGTGCATTTAAGCTGTACGTCCAGAACTATGTACAGGATGATTTGGGGCCTTTTTGAACTAATCGTACCGGACGATGACCCTATCGTCCGGGACGATCAAGTCATTTTTTGGTCGTCCAGCACAGATTTCTCTGGACGACCCGAACTGTCTTCTGGATGATTTCCCTCAATTTGCACTAATCATCCCGGACGATCGCAGGATCGTACGGGACGATATGAACAACTTTTTCTACTGATCGTCCAGAAGAGCCAGATCGTCCAAAATGGAACAGCTGAATTTGAACTGATCGTACAGGATGATCTACCGATCGTCCTAGACGATCTTGGCCGACCAGTTGAGATTTAGGGCAAATTTTAAACCCTCCTTTAAAAGAACTTTTTCCAATTTTTGGAAAAATCTTTTGCTGCCTTCCTTCCCTGAGAAACCCTAGAGAGAGAGAGAGTTGGGAGAGAGAGAGAAGATCTTATGAGGGGGAGTTAGTGAGGGATTCACTAAGGTTGCTCCGAGCACGGATCAGAGTCGTCTTCTCCGCTCGTCGTCTTTCGTCTAGTCGGTGTTCGTCGTGGGAGGATCGTTCACAAGAAGATCCGGGGTTCTCTGCCCGCTTCAGGTGGATGCAAAAGGAGTTCGTAGGTTCTCTGCCTGCTTCAGGAGGAAGCGAAAGGAGTTCGAAGGTTCTCTGCCTGCTTCAGGAGGAAGCGAAAGGAGGTCGGGTTCTCTGCCTCACCGTGTGGTGAAAAGGAGATTTTTGTATAGGCTTCTCCGCCTTGCTGTGGGAGAAAAAGGAGAGACACTTCTGTTTAGTGCAATACCCAGAGGGGAGGTTCCGGGGAGTGGACGTAGGTCAAGTTGACCGAACCACTATAAAATCTGGTTTGCTTTTCTGATTCAATTCTGCACTTTAATTTTTTCTGATATTAACTGCTTGGGTGAATATCTGTGGTTGATCTTTTTATCGTTATTTTAATTCGTTTCCGCTGCACGTTATAAAAAGATTTTCATAGTTATCGTGAAACTTTTAAATAACCAATTCACCCCCCCTCTTGGTTAGCCTCGGGACTAGTTCACTAGGGCTTAACATCCGTATCGAACTTTCAGATCAGCTCTTTGATGCTTGATAATTAGGAAAACAAATTAATCATCTTTCATTCCATTAAGGACATCACCCCTGCTAAACCACTAGAAATCTTACATATGGATTTATTTGGTCCCGTTAGTATAGCCAGCTTAGGTGGTTTAAGTTTTGGGTTTGTCGTTCTTGATTAATTTTTATGATTAACTTGGGTTAGATTTTTATCTCATTTAGTGAATCATTTGAGGAATTGATAGTGTTCCCCACTTGGATACAAAGCAAGCTAAAACTTATTATTTCCATAATCAATAGTGATTATAGTGGAGATTTTGAATATGAGAAATGTGAATCTTTTTGTAAGGAGTTTAGAATTGAGCATAATTTATTTTCCCCTAGGAAACACCCCTCAGTAGAACAGAATAGCTGAAATGACAAATCGAGCTTTAGTAGAAGCTGCTAGGGCTATATTTATCAAATATTCTATTTCACGATACTTTTGAGCAAAACCAGTAAATACTGCTTATTTACTTTTGAATAGAATAAACATGAGATCAAAATTAAATAAAATACTTTATGAGTTACTTTAGGATTATTTGAATGAAGTCTGATGAATGAGTCTCCTTAGGCTATTCTTCTGTAGGTAAAGCCTATAAGATCTTTAATAAAAGGACCTTAGTAGTAGAGAAGTCCAGCCATATAGTATTTGATGAATCTGATAAACTAGTGATCTTAGATTAGTGAAAGATGAAAAGGAAGAGATTATCCAAGGAGTAGAGTTCATTATCCTATAAGATAGAGAAGAACCTCAACATCTCTTTCCTAGAGAATGGAGATACTCATCTAGGCATCCTAGGGAGCTCAACTTAGGAGTTCCTTCTATAGGAGTTAGAACCATGCATAGATTTAGGAAGGAGGTTAGTTATTCTATATTTATCTCCAAAATAGAACCCACAAATATAGACCAAGCCTTATCTTATGAATTCTGGATCCTAGCAATGCAAGAAGAGTTAAACTAATTTATGAGGAATGATATTTAGGAGTTAGTTAGCAGACCTAAGGACCAGAGTGTAGTAGGAACCAAGTGGATTTTCAAGAATAAGATGAATAATTTGGAATTGTGGCTATGAATAAGGCTAGGTTAGTTGCTAAGGGTACAATCAAGAAGGTATTGACTTTCAAAAGATTTTTCCCTATAGCAAGACTAGGAGCTATTAGAGTATTACTAGCATTTGAATGTTTTAGAGGATTCAAGTTATATCAGATGGATATGAAAAGGGTTTCTAAATGGGGTTATTAAGAAAGATGTCTATGTAGAACACCCCCTAGGATTTGAAAATTCATTCTTTCCCAACCATATGTACAAAATAAAAAAGACTTAATTTGGATTAAAGCAAGCACCTAGGGCATGATATGAATAGCTTAGTGCATTTCTCCTAGATAGATCATTTATTAAGGGTAGTGTGGATACCACCCTATTTCATAAAAATATAGCAGATGATTTACTCATTGTTCAAATATATGTGGATGATATATTATGTGAATCAACAATCTTTGTAATGAAATTTTAGAAACTTTTTTTTTTGAATTTTTAGAAACTATGAGTAGAGTTTGAAATGGGTTTAGGGTTTAAGGGTTTAGGGGTTTAGTAAATATCATATGGATTATTTTATTATAAGAAAATTAGATTGTTTAGATTCCAAAGATTGTAAAGTTATTTTGAGTGAAAGTTTATGTACCCAACATCGCTTATTAGTTTTGAACTTTAAGATGAAGGGGCAGAGAATAAAAAATAAAATAAAATGATATTCTAGGATTAGATGGGGACATTTATAAAATATTAATAAAAATATTTTTTGAGAGTAAGATTTTAGATCTTAAGATTTTGTCTGTGTATGAAGATGCTATTGTTATGTGGGAAAAAGTGGCAAGTGTATTAAGAATATTGCAAAATATTTGCTTGGAGTATCAAAGGGAAAAGGTATTAATAGTAAAAATAGTTGGTGGTGGAAAGATATAAAGAGGCACGTAAGGAATCTAAGAAAGTAATATGCAATGCAAAGATCTTAGCTTTTAATGAATTATATAATAGATTAGATTCTAAGGAGGGAGAAAGATATATGTATAAGTTAGCCAAACAAAGAGATAGGAGTAGTAAGGATTTAGTTCAAGTGAAGTGTATAAAGGATGAAGATCAAAAAGTACTTTTCTTAGAATATGATATTCAACAAAGGTGGATGAGATATTTTGCTAAACTTTTTAAAGAAGATTAAGAGAATACGATTGACTTTAGTGACCTTAGCACCCTAAATGAAAATAAATAATTTTGTTTTTATCGACGTATTAGTAAAACTAAATTGGAGAGGCTTTAAAGAAAATAAAGTGTGGAAAAGCTGTTGGACCTTATGATATTCCAATATTGGTGTGGAAATGCTTAGAAGATGAAGGAATTTCTTGGCTTACTAAATTTTTTAATACTATTTTGAAGACTTAAAAGATGATAGATGAGTGTATTGATTCTAATTTTTAAGAATAAAGGTGATGCACAAGATTGTGCAAATTATAGAGGAATTAAGTTAATGTGTCATACTTTAAAACTATGGGAGCGAGTTATTGAGCGTAGGTTACGGCATGATACTAATATTGCTTGAAATCAATTTGTATTCTTGCTAGGTAGGTCTACTATGGAAGCCATATATTTATTGAGAGGTTTGGTGAAGTATAGAGAGAATAAGGAGGATCTACATATGATATTTATTGATTTAGAGAAATCATATGATAAAGTTCCAAAAGAAGTGCTATGGAGAGTTCTTAAAAAGAAAGGAGTTAATAATGCTTATATTCAAATCGTTAAAAATATGTATACATGAGCTATTACTTGTGTTCCAACACAAGGTGGTTTGACCAAGTATTTCTTATTTCATGATTACATCAAGGATTAACCTTAAGCCCATTTCTTTTTTGCTTTAGTCATGGATGTTCTCACTAGACATTCACAAGAGAATGTACATTGGTGTATGCTTCTTGCTGATGATATTCTTTTTGTTGATAAGACTAGAGAGGGAGTTGAAGGTAAACTTGAATAATGGAGGTCAACCTTGAAAGTTTGTGTTAGACCATATAGAATTGTCCCAAGGCTAACCAAGAGGGGGGTGAATTGGTTATTTTATAAAATTATCTTGGATTTTGAAACTCTTTTTGAATCTTTTAGATAATTAAATCACTTATCTTAAAATATGCAGTTGTTTAGATATTATTATCCCAAAAGAATTTTCAACCACAAAACTTGAAAGTGTAGAAAATAAAAAATGTGAAAACATTAAAGAGAATAGAAGAACACCAAATTTTATAGTGGTTCGGTCCAAAACTGACCTATGTCCACTCTTGGAGACTCCTTCTCTAGGTATTGCACTAAACACAAGTGACCTCCTTTTACCCCCACAGTAAGGCAGAGAAGGGTTTATAAACTCTCTTCCACCAACCTGGTGCGGTAGAGAACCGTCATCCTTTCTCACCCTCCTGGTGAAGGCAAAGAACTGTCATCCTTTTTCACCCTCCAGGTAAAGACAGAGAACCATCATCCTTTTTCACCCTCTTGGTGAAGGCATAGAACCTAGACATAACGTTAAAGATCTTCTCTGAGGAGCATCTAGAGGAGATGGGCAGAAACTTAAAGAAGATAAAGTGATCCTTGCTTTGGGCAACCTTGTGAATCCCTCACAACTCCCTCTCGTTTGATATCTCACCCTTCACTCTCATAATCTCTCCCAAACACTCACACTCAATGGCCACTCTCAACAGAAATTCATAGCAAAGGTCTTGAGTGGTAGTTTTTAGGGCTCCTTTTATAGAAACACATGAAAAACTATCCAAAAACTAAAAATTGCAAGAGAATCATTCTACAATTATACCTTACGATCGTGGATCATTTTGTATGAATAGTTTAAAATCAAGGTTTCATCTGGTATGATCTAGTATGAACTCAATTTTGTACCTTATGGGTTGTCTGTACGAATTCAGATTGTACTGTACAAATATTTTAAAAAAATTAGGGTGTTCATTTGGTACGATCTAGTACGAACCTTATTTCATACACTATGAGTTATCTATATGAACTGACATCGTATAGTATGAACAATTCATAAATTAGGGCTTTATTTAAAACGATCTTGGATGAACCCAATTTCGTACTCTGTTAGGCGTCGGTACGAATGGACATCATACAATACAAATAGTTCAAAAAATTCAAGCCCAATTTTGAGAAACTACATTCTGGAGGAAATTAATGTCAAATCATATAGTACGATTGGATATCGTACAGTATGATTAGTTTTAAAATTTTAAGTTTTAACTCTCTCCCCCTGTGTTTGAGTGCACCGTTACCTAATTATAATCACACTTGCTGAGACTCAAGAAATAAAAAGTATATTTGTGCATACTCTATTACATGAAATCCCACTCTAACTTGTCTTGAAGTCTTCAGCAATCTAGAGTAATATATGATTTCCCTGAAATATTAGTACACATAAAAACACATAAACATATCTAATATATGCTAGGAGAAATAATAAAATGAGAAAAATAATAATTTGTTATCATCAAAAATCATAATCTTAATTCCTGAGTTGCAACAATCTCCCCCTTTTTGGTGATGATAAAAACAAATATTATTTGAATTATAATTTAAAGTTATTTTCTCCTAAGCTCCCCCTCAATGAATGATAAAATAAAAAACATCGGGATAATGAATTTTATTTATATATTTAATTTTTATGAAACACACACAAAACTACAACAGAAATAGTACAGGAGTACAGAAGACACAAACATAAGTGTAGAAGACACAAACATAAGTACTGAAGACACAAACACAAACGCAAACTCAAAAAGACTTCAAACATTTCAATTCAAACAAACATTAAACTACCTCCCCCTTTTGACATCAGAAAAAAGAGAGGTGAAAACAAAATTAATAAATACATAAATCCAAAAAAAATGTAAGAAACTATTGACAAATCTAAAAGTTGATAATGGAAAAAAAATATTAATATTTTGCAAACAGAACATTAAATTCCTGATGCAAAAATTCATTGTTTAAATCACAAAACAAATAAGATAAGAATAGTTGACGAGGTTCAATGTTCACTCTAGAAAGCATAAATATCAAATAGAATAATTATTGTAAAATAAATTAAATAAAAATCTAATAGTTTCAATTTCAATAGTTGAAATTATCGTTTAATGCATGGATATTTTTCTAAGAATTAAAGATATAGAGGAAAGAACTAAATGAAAGGTGGGCTCATTATATGCCGCTTTATTAACAAGAATTTTTTTTGCTTGGCGAACATTGCACATCTTTTGATTTTGAATTTTATTTGGCAAACATTGCGCATCTTTTCATGTTGGGCTAATTTTTTTCCTCTTTTCAAATTTCACACACTTTGTGCATCTTTTGACGTTTTATTCTTTCCATAACTTAAATCAGCAAAACTTAGCTAGTGTGATTATCTTCCAAACAAAATTAAAAGAAACTTTCTTGTATAAGGAAGATTAACCAACAAAATAAAACCCAATTAATAAGAATAAGATCAACACATTAAATAAAAAAATAAAAGAAAATAAGTCACCTTTTGCAATAATTATAACTATAAGATAATGATCTATTAGAACTTGAAGATGATCTTCTTTTTTAAATCCAGTTTATAATTTGATTTAAAGGTAGAGTAACAAAAATTCTAAAGAAATAACATTCTAGTGCAAAAACAAAAATTTTTATCCCTCAGATCAACATTTTGAGATTAGCCAAAAGATCATACATTAAGAGCAACAACATTTTTTTTAAAATGACACAGACTTACAAAAAAAACATATATAACTGGTCCATTACTAAAACATCTAAATGCAACATCATAAAAAAAACTAAAAATATCAAAAGATACAATAACAACAAACATTCTAATATTTTGGGGGATCCTGATCTGGAGGAGGTTATGGAGGATAGAAGTGAGTAAAGTAGTTGTTGATGGTTGCTACTTGAGTGTTGAGTGAATCAAATTATCCTCTAACCCATCCCATATCTTCGTTGTACCAATATTCCTGCTTGTTTAAGCGAGTCTCAATGTGATAAAATTGTTGATCAAAATGAGACTCAAGATGATCAAATCTTTGGACCATTTCTTGATAGAAATGATGTTCAGGTCAAGAGCAGGAGCAGGTGCAGGTGCTGGTGCAGGTCTTCCTTATTTATCGAATTCTTCTCCCTCATCTCCTTTATCCCGATGGGAGAGAATACAAAATGAAGCAATGATAAAATAGTTAGGCATATTATTTGGCAGATCAAGATGAATAAGATTATATTTCTTTTCAAGAATATAGGCAATCAAATATCCTAAAGCCATTCATCATCCTCCTAGTGGCAGGGAGTTTAATATCAGTAAGATTTTGAATGTAGTCCAGAATCAATTGGGCTTGATCAAATGGAGTGTTTGACATGATATAGTATGTGACTATACTAAGCAAAGGAGTGATGTTGATTTGATCATCATCTTTAGGGATAATAGAAGTTCTTAAGACATGCTGGACGATCCTTGCATTTTGATTCAAAGTCTGAACTAGGGTTAAATATTAAATTGAAGGAATACCCCTAAGAGTTCCATTAATAGCAGTCCAATCAAAATCACTTCTAGAGGCCATTGAATGAGCACTGACTCCGTCAGTTCTAAGATATAAAAAGGTCCCCAAATCTTCTTTAGTAATCTCGACATGTTGATCAAAGACATAAGAGGACATAATGTTGTTCTTTTCTCTCATTCTCAAGTTGGCAAGAAAAAAGTAAAAGGGTTCTGAATGAAAAGAGTAGATCAAAGTGAGAATTAATGAAAACTGAGTGGAGTAAAAAAAATGAATAGTCAGATAATTTATATCTTCTTGAATAAGAAGATGAGAGGGAATAATCTTAGCTTGAACAAACCGATCATAAGCTTGTTCATTTTCCCTTGAAAGAAAATTGTCATCTCGTTCAGAATGAGATGAACCCCCCTTGGAAGGATGTGATCTTTTGCTACTGCTTGCCATTTGAGAAGGTTGAACACAAGGATTGAAAGGGAGTGAATGTGGAATGGATTGTGAAGAAAATTCAAAGAAAGGCTTCCAATTTATAGAAATTTGGTTTGATCATACAGTATGATATTTCGATTGTACTTATGATTCTAAACTTCATACGATACGAACTTGAGTTCGTATATACGAACACTTTGTGCATCTTTTGATATTTTATTCTTTCCATAACTTATATCAACAAATCTTAGCTTATGTGATTATCTTCCAAATAAAAGAAAAAGAAATTTTCTTGTATAAGGAAGATTAACCCACAAAACAAAACCCAATTAATAAGAATAAAATCAACACATTAAATAAGAAAATAAAAGAAAATAAGTCACCTTTTTGCAATAATTATAACTATAAGATAATGATCTATTAGAACTTGAAGATGATCTTCTTTTCTAAATCTAGTTTATAATTTGATTTAAAGGTAGAGTAACAAAAAATCTAAGGAAATAACATTGTAGTGCAAAAATAAAATTTTTTATCCCTATGATCAACATTTTGAGATTAGCCAATGGATCATACATTAAGACCAACAACGTTTTTTTTTAAATGACACAGACATACAAAAAAAACAAATACAACTGGTCCATTACTAAAACATCTAAATGCAACATCATAAATAAAAACTAAAAATATCAAAAGATACAATAACAACAAACAATCTAATATTCTGGGGGATCCTGATCTGGAGGAGGTTGTGAAGGATAGAAGTGAGTAAAGTAGCTGTTGATGGTAGCTACTTGAGTGTTGAGTGAATCAAATTGTCCTCTAACCCAGCCCATATCTTTGTTGTACCAATAATCCTGCTTCTTTAAGCGAGTCTCAATGTGATCAATTCGTTGATCAAAATGAGACTCAAGATGATCAAATCTTTGGACCATTTCTTGATAGAAATAATGCTCAAGTCAGGAGCAGGAGCAGGTGCTGGTGCTGGTGCAAGTCTTCCTTATTCATCAAATTCTTTTCCCTCATCTCCTTTATCCTGATGGGAGAGAATACAAATTGAAGCATCGGTAAAATAGTAAGGCAGATTATTTGGCGGATCAGGATGAATAAGATTGCATTTATTTTAAAGAATATAGGCAATCAAATATCTTAAAGCCCCATTCTTCTTCCTCCTAGTAGTAGGGAGTTTAATATCAGTAAGATTTTGAATGTAGTCCCGAATCAACTGGGCTTCATCAAATGGAGTGTTTGACATGGTATAGTATATGACTATGCTAAGCAAAGGAGTGATGTTGATTCGATCATCATCTTTAGGAATAATAGAGGTTCTTAAAACATGCTTGATGATCCTTGTATTTTGATTCAAAGTCTGAACTAGGGGTAATATTAAATTGAAGGAATACCCTTAAAAGTTTGATTAATAGCATTCCAGTCAAAATCGCTTCTAGAAGCCATAGAATGAGCACAAACTCCATCAGTTCTAAGATATAAAAAGCTCCCCAAATCTTCTTTAGTAGTTTTAACACGTTGATCAAAGAAGATTAACATCAGACGGTACGTATGATTCTAAACTTCATACGGTACAAACTTTAGTTTGTATATATGAATAAAAAAGGTCAAGAACAGTTATTATAGCAAAACACCTTTTCGTAAAGTTGCCTTTATGATGAGTCATTTCATATAAAGTTTGACCAAACCTATTCATACATATGAACAAGTGTTTATACGGGATGATTTACCAATAATGATCATACCAACCATTTCAAGTCATCCACATGATACCTGACAAGACGATCGTATAGATGATGACGCGTTCGTCTGGGTTGATTTTTTAAAATTGTTGCTCTGAATCATAATAAATTCATTCATGGAAAGCCCTCCATCTTCATACAGATGAATTAATGAACTTTGTACAGATGAACACATGTTCACATAGTATGATCACAAAAAAAAATTATCTGTTTGAATCCAAAAGGAAATCATACAAAATTTGGAGAATTTGTACAGTATGATATTTGTTCATACAGTATAATTTGCAATAAATTTTTAGAAATTGTGCATGATGATCATGATATTTTATTAAAATTACCTAACCAAGATCCATGAAACATAAAAACAAAATAATAACAAAAAAATCAAAAAATAAAAATAGAAAGTGCAAACATGACAGACCAAAAATATGGACCAAAACATAAATAAAAATAGAAAAGAAATACAACACAATTATATTTTTCAGATTTATAATTCTCAAGCATGAATATCAATAATACCCAATCTGTTTCTTAAGGTACTAAAAATTGTAAAAGCCAGTGGTTTTGTGAAAATGTCTACAAGTTGATTTTTAGTAAACACATGATTTAGCTCAATTTCTCCTTTGGTGACTTAGTCTCTAATGAAGTAATGCCTTATATCTATATGCTTGTTCCTTGAGTGTTGGATTGGGTTCTTTGAAATATAAATGGCACTTGTATTATTATAGAAGACTAGAATAGTGTCGATTGAAAAACCTAAATCAATGTGTTATTATTTTAACTAAAGAACCTGAGCCACATAACTTCCTTAGGCTATATATTCTACTTTAACTATAGAAAGGGCTACTGAATTTTATTTTCTACTAGACCAAGAAACTAAAGAGTTTCCTATGAATTGATAAGTTCCAATACTTTTTCTATCAATCCTACACCCTACGAAGTCTGAATCAAAATATCTAATTATTTCAAAAGAGGTGTCATGTCTAGGATTCCAAATCCCTAACTTTTGAGTTCCTAAAAGATATCTTAGAATTCTTTTAACAACAGTCAAATGGGATTCTTTTGGATTAGAGTAAAATCTAGCATAAAGACAAGCACTAAATATTATATCAGGTCTGCTAGCAGTTAAATAAAGTAATGATCTAATTATTCCTCTAAATTTCTTTTGATCAACAGATTTGCCTTTAGAGTCATTATCTAACTAAACTGAGGAACTCATGGGAGTATGTATTGGTTTAGCTTTATCCATTTCATGTTTCTTAAGGATGTCTTTAATGTATTTTAAATGACTAAAAAAGGTGACATCCTCTTTCTACTTTATGCTAAAACCTAGAAAGTAACTTAAGTCTCCTATTAAACTCATTTCAAATTCCTTACTCATTATTTTTAAAAATTCATCAAATAGATTTTTATTTGAGCATCCAAACAAGATGTCATCAATATAAATTTGAACAATGAGAAGGTTAACTCCTACTCTTTTTTTGAAGAGAGTGGTGTCCACACTCCCTCTAATAAAAGCTCTTTCTAATAGGATTGTGCTTAGCCTTGCATACCATACCCTAGGTGCCTGTTTAATCCATACAATGCCTTCTTATATTTAAACACATGATTAGGAATTTATGAATTTTCAAAACCTGGAGGTTGCTCAACATAAACATCTTCCTTTATATCCCTATCAAGAAAGGCACTTTTAACATCCATTTAAAATAATTTAAATCCTTTAAAATAGACAAAGGCTAATAGCACCCTTATTGCTTCAAGTCAAGCTACAGGGGCAAAAGTTATTCCTTCTATCTGATTATACCTCTTAGCCACCAATCTTGCCTTATTTCTATCAACCATACATAAATCATTCTTCTTATTTTTAAAAATCCACTTAGTTCCAACCACACTTTGATTTTCATGTTTTTCTACCAACTCCAAAATATCATTTCTAACAAATTGATTCAATTCTTCTTGCATAGCTAAAATCTAAAATTCATCAGAAAGTGCTTGATTTATATTAGCGGGTTCAATCATTAAAATTAATGCTGAGTGGTTCACTTCTTTGCTTAGTCTATGCTTAATTCTAACTCCTTCACTCGGGCCTCCTAAAATCAGTTCTTTAGGATGACTTTTAGAATATTTCAATTCTCTAGGCACTTTATTTTCTGTTTCAACCCTTTCTTCAAGATTTACATTTTCAATTTCTTGGGTAACTTCTTCAACATCTTCTTCCTCTAACTTAGGTCTCCTAAAATGTCAGACTCATCAAAAATTACATGAGTGGTCTCCTCTACTACCAATGTCCTTTTGTTAAAAACTCTATAGGATTTGCCAACACTTGAATATCTTAAAAAAATTCCCTCATCAGATTTAGGATCAAATTTTCTTAAAAGAGTTTTGCCATTATTATGAATGAACACTTTACATCCAAAGATATATAGATGTGAGAGGTTGGGTGTCTTACCCTTAGGAAGTTCATAGGGTGTCATATTCAGCTTAGATCTAATGTTCACCCAATTCAAAACATAATACTCTGTATTCACCGCTTCAGCCCATAAATATTTTGGAACTGAATATTCAGTAATATGGCTCTAACAGCTTCTATCAAAGTTCTATTCTTTCTTTCAACAATCCCATTCTATTGAGGGGTTCTAGAAGCTAAAAAGTTGTGATGTATCCCTTATTCTTTACAGAAAACTTTAAATTTTTTGATTTCAAACTCTCCCCCGTGATCACTATAAATGAAAAGAATTTCACAACATAACTTCCTCTAAATCTAAGTAGAAAAATTTCTAAACTCATCAAATGATTTACTCTTATGTGAGAACAATCTAATCCATGTGAATCTTGAATAATGATCAACAATTACATACCCAAAAACTTTCTCTCCTAGGCTTATAGTGCTAAAAGGTCCAAAAAGTTCCATGTGAAGAATTTCTAATAATTTGCTAGTTCTAAGATCTTTGATTGAATGATAGGAGGACTTGACTTATTTTCCTAATTAACACATATCACACAGATGATCCTTAGTGAAGTCTAATTTGGGTATGCCTCTAACCAATTCTTTTTAGGTAATCTTTCTAAGATTTCTCATACTTGCATTATAAAGTATTCTATGCCATAACCAAGATTCATTACTAACCGTTTTTAAACAAAAAGCATTAGAAGATTTAACACAATTTAAATCAAGCATGTATACATTATTTACCCTATTTCCATGCAACACATCAACTTCATTTTGGCTTATAATGCAACTTCTAGGAAAAAAATTTATGTTAAAACCCTTATCATAAAGCTAACTAATACTTAGCAAGTTATATTTTAAGCGTTCAACCAATAAAACATTTTCAATCAAAAAATTCTTTGTTTTACTAATCATACCTAAACCTACCACTCTCTTAGTGGTGTTATCTCCTAGTGTCACTTTGCCTCCATTTATGGCTTCCAACATTATAAATTGATTTGTATCTCCAGTCATATGCTTTAAACATCCGCTGTCGAGGTACCAAGTGCTCTCATGAGGGCTTGTATGAGAACGCCTTTATAAAATTATCAAATATTAGACTTGGGAACCCAAAAAAATTTAGGTTTACCTCTTGGCAATGATAATCTAGATGCATGTTTGATATGTTGTGATTGATGTATCTTAGGTCCCTACACTAAATGTATTCTACTATGAATAGTGCACATGTGGAAAATATGTCCTAGCATTCCACATAAAAATTATTTAACTCTAGGAAAAGGATTTACTAGTCTATATGAGTTATGATATCTTTCCTAGATTTTAAACTTGAATACTTTTTATTAGGATTGTGTAATTGTTCAAGTGTGAGTGCTGATTTATTTTCATAATAGCTTTCAATTTTATTTCTAGATATGTGTTTGTACTTTCCAAAATCGAATTTTCAATTTTCAACTCATGTTCCATTTGATCAGATTCATCCATGAATACTTTAAAATCATTTTCAAGCTTACTATAAGATGTCTTCAAAAGTTTATGCTTCTTATTCAAATCATCAAATTCATCTAGTAAGGCCTTTTGATTTCTATCTATGTCTACATGATCATTCCTAAGATTTTCATGCTCTTTTTGTAAATTTAAATAATTGATATTAAGACTAGCATGCAATTTTTTGAGTTTCCTATATACAATATGAATTTTCTCGAAAACTTCAAATAATTCATCATAGGATAAGTTACATACCTCCTCTTGATCTGAATGATCAAGTTTATTTACTATTAAGCACAAATTTGTGACCTCCTTTTTTGCTTCTATTTCTGAAGAATCTGAAGTTGAGTCAGCCCAGAAAGCTCTTTATATTCTTTTCTTGCCCTTCGTAACATTAGTATTCTCCTCAACTTTCTCCTTGTTAGGATTAGCTTTGAGATTTGGGCAATCAGTCTTTATATATCCAAGCTTTCTACATTCATAATAAATGACTTCATTAAAAATATTTTGATTCTTATTGAACTTACCTTTGTTCCAATGCTGATGTCATCATTACTTTCTCATATGAAAACTTTCGAATTGCCTAGTCATAAGTGTAATATCTTCTTCATCCTCAGACATTGATTGATTACTCTCAAAATCATCCACTTTTAGAGCTATATTCTTATTTTTCGCATGCTTCCTGCATCAATCTGTCTTTGATCCACTCCTTCTACATAAGTAATTAGTGATCCAAGTAGATTATCAATAGAATATACATTCAGATCTTTTGATTTAATTATGGCAGTTATCTTTGTATCATAAGCAGTAGGTAAATAATATAAGATTTTATTAACTTTTTTTGAATTAGTAAGTTATCTACCTAGAGCATGTAATGAGGTAACACTCTGAGTAAACCTTGTCTACATATCAGAAATTGACTCATTTGGTTTCATGCAAAATTATCCATAGTCATGTAATAAAATGTTCAACCTGGATTATTTTATCTCATTCGTTTCTTTAAAAGTTATGCAAAGTCTATCCCAAATTTTTTTCCCAGTTTTGTAGGTAGAAGCATGCATGTAATCCTCATATTTTAAAGCATAGGAAAAATTATTTAAATATTTTGCATTTAAAGGTGCTAATTCTCTTTCTTCTATAGTCCATTCAATAAATGGTGTTTCAACTCTAATGCCATCAATAATTCTGGTAGGTGCAATATATCATTCATGTACTAACATCCACATACGATAGTCAAGTGATTACAAAAAATAGACATACAAGTTTTTCAAAAATCAAATGGAATATTATCGAATAAAGGTGGTCTAGTAATCGAATATCCTTCAGTAGTACTTCAGTTTCCAAAATTAGTCATGATCATTTTTCAAAAAGTAGTCTAAATCTTAATTTTTGAAATTGGCTCTGATACCACTTGAAAGTTGGTGTAGGTTGTTAGACCATATAAAACTATCCTAAGGCTAACTCAGAGGGGGTGAATTGGTTATTTAAAAAAATTATCTTAGATTTTAAAAAACTTTTTGAATCTTTTAGATAATTAAATCACTTATCTTAAAATATTTAGTTGTTTAGATATGATTATCATAAAAGATTTTTCAACCACAAAACTTTAAACTGTAGAAAATAAAAAATACAAAAAAATTAAAGAGAAGAAAAGACCACCAAATTTTATAGTGGTTCGGTCTAAACTTGACCTACATCTACTCCTTGGAGACTCCTTCTCCAGGTATTGCACTAAACACAAGTAACTCTTCTTTTTGCCCCACAATAAGGTAGAGAAGCCTTTACAAACTCTCTTCCACTAACCCAGTGCGGTAGAGAACCATCATCTTGTCTCACCCTCTTGGTGAAGGCATAGAAATGTCATCCTTTTTCACCCTCCTGGTGAAGGCAGAGAACCGTCATCCTTTTTCACCATCCCAGTGAAGGAAAAGAACTGTCATCCTTTTTCACCCTCCTAGTGAAGGCAGATAACTATCATTCTTTTTTACCCTCCTAGTGAAGGCAGAGAACCTAGACACAATGTTAAAGATCTTCTCTCAAAAGCCTCTAGAGGAGATGGGCAGAAAGTTAAAGAAGACAAAGAGATCCTTGCTTTGGGCAATCTTGTGAATCTCTCATAACTCCCTCTCACTTGATCTCTCACACTCCACTCTCATAATCTCTCTTAAACACTCACACTCAATGACCACTCTCAAGAGAAATTCATAATAAAGGTCTTGAGTGATAGTTTTTAAGACTCATAATATAAAAAACACATGAAAAATAGTCCAAAAACTAAAAATTACAAGAGAACCATCCCACAATTGTACCGTATAATTATGGATCATACTGTATAAATAATTAAAAATTAAGGCTTTGTTTGGTATAATCTAATACGAAGTTAATTTTCTACCTTATTGGTCATTTGTATGAATTCAGAATATACTATAATAATAGTTAAAAAAATTAGGTGTTCGTTTGGTACGATCTGGTACGAACCTTATTTCATACACTATTAGTCATCTATACGAACTAACATCGTATAGTATGAATAGTTCACACATCAGGGCTTTATTTAGTACAATCTTGGATGAACCCAATTTCATACTCTATCAGTCGTCTATATGAATAAACATCGTATATTACAAATAGTTTAAAATATTCAAGCCCAATTTTGATAAACTATATTATGGAGGAAATTAATATCAAAGCTATAGTATGTTTAGTTTTAAAAGTTTAAGTTTTAACTCTCTCCCCCTGTGTGTGTATGCATGGTTACCCAATTACAATGACACTTGGTCAGACTCAAGAAATAAAAAATTGATATGTACAAACTCTTTTACATAAAATCCTATTCTAACTTGTCTTGAAGTCTTCAGCAATCTGGAGTACTATATGATTTCCCTAAAATATTAGTACAAATAAAAACACATAGACATATCCAATATATGCTAGGAGAAATAATAAAATGAGAAAAATAATATTTTATTATCATAAAAAATCATAATCTTAATTCCTGAGTTGCAACTAACCTTAGAGACTAAAGGCTTTCACTTGACAAGATCTAAAACTTAATATATATAGTGTAATTTTAGTAGTAATAGAAATAGTGGGGGGATTGTGACTTTGGTCGATTTAGTCATTAATAAGAGAACACATTTTAGATATCTTGGATCTATTGTTTAGAGTGTTGGTGAAATAGATGGGGATATTATCAATAGAATTCAATTTGGATGGTTGAAGTGGAGGAATGCATCAGGCTTGTTGTGTGATAGAAAAGTCCCCCTCAAACTTAAGGGAAAATTCTATAAGATGGTTGTTATTTGTTTAAAAATTTATTGCTTTTAAAAAGATTAATTATCTTTAGGCGATTTAATTTTTTAAATTTTAATTTTAAAATTGAACACATCATTATGAATGATATATCATCTCAGGAGATGAGCATACCATTCCCTAATGGATTCAATTTACATGATTAAAATTTCATCCTAATTCTCATAGTTAAATTCGAGCAAAAACTACATATGACTCTAAAGGGTCAAAATGATTGTTCACTCATGTATTTAAGTATGATAATTTGGATAAATTATCATTAATTTCATAATTAAAGTTATAACAATAATTGATATATCTTCCTGAGGGAAGAAGATATCAACCATTATTGATTGTTTGAAAATGATGATAATGATCGTTGATTTTGACTTAAAATTTTCCAAAGATAATTAATTAAGATTTTGAAAAATTGAGTTTAAAAATTTGATCTAGATTTCTAAATCTCCTATGAGCGCAAGCTCTAAAAGTTAATTGCATCATAGGAAACTAGAATTTTCTATGAATACTCTCAATTAAAATAGCGGTATAAATTTTATTTTGAGATTTCAATGTTAGATATCAAGGGAGGTGAGGATTAAAAATCCAACTATGATTGGATCGAGGTGAGCACTTATTTCTAGAGCCTAAAGGAAGAATGGAAAGAGGTGCTTTGGGATTCTAAAATAATTCAAAAATACCTCAATCTACCTTATATATTGGGCTTCAATTTGAATTGAAAGATATTTAAGTTTGAATTGTCAGTTTTATTAGAAAATTAGGATTCAATTCCTGATGGTTTAGGTCTTATAGCCTGAGTATGCCTCATAACCTAAGTCTAAATTTGCTACTAAGAATCAGTCACCCACCTAGCTAATGCAATGCATGATCTAGACTTTCCCCGACGTGGATTGGGGAGCCAGCTAACCACCTAAATGTTACAAAATTATGAGTCTGGTTTTTTATCTAAGAGTGGAATGGATGTTAATTAGATTTGAGTTTAAGGAGTTTGGGCCAACATTTAGAGCAGATCCTAATTTGGCCCCTTAACTTTTATAAGGTATTATGAAGCTTAAAATAAATTGAATTAAAAATTTGACTCATTTTAATATGTTTCTAATATAGTGTATGCTAATTGACGCAATGAATGCTTAAATCAAATATGAAGTTATTTTAAAAAGGCTTAAAAATAGGTTTTTCCTAGAGATTGCACAGATTGCCCTTGACAGATCTGTACCCTTATAGGCCAGGTGGTTTGCCAAAACCTGTAGACAGGGAGGTGCCTAACAAAGGAAAGAAAGTGCAATAAAATATTATGAAAACTCCCGGTAACCCTGGGCTTACTTCTTGAATATTAAAATTTCTACATTATCTTAAAAATTTTATTTTAATTAAAGTAGAAAAGGTTTTAATGATCCCTCATGAGCCTCTGATCGGGTTCCATATAAAATCGAAGATCGACATGCAAAATTGCTAAAAAAATTACTAAAACCAGACAATCTTATATCACAATCAACACATTAATCATTAATCAAATTAATTAAATTAATATTCAAACTAAAAGTATATGTGGTAAGTGCCACTTAATATTATAACCCAGGGTCTGTAGAAACTAATGTGGTTGGGTACCACTAACAACAGCCTAGATTCTACTCCTAAGACTCAAGTGAATTTGAGAATGGGATTCTTCTTGATCCTCACTTCTTTGTCCTTCTGCGGGGCTCCTTGGATCATTGGATCCAGATATCTAAGTGAAAAAGAAACTCCTCCCTGAAGGGATATTTTCTTTCCTCCTTCGATACTCAAAGTACCCTAATCTGAATCTTTAAATGAAGAGGAACTTCCCTCCCTAAGGAATATCACCCTTCTCTATGAATTTCAGATTGGATTTATGTCCCATCTCGAATCACTTTGAATATACAACTTTTGACTCAAATTAAAATATATTTAAAAATAAAAAATTTTTGACTCAAACATCCTACAAGGTTATCCTAAATAGTTATAATTTGAAATCACATCTCAAGCAGTTATATATTGAAATTAAAAGTACTCAAACCAACTATACTTGGCCATGCTCTTTTAGTTTTAAAAAGGGAGCTTAGCCCAGCAGCAATGCCTGTAGTAATTTAATATTTATAATTTTTCCCCCTTTTATTTTAAATGCTCTATATGAGTATGACCACCTGCATAAGATTGAATTAGCATAAATCATCCCTAACCTATGAGTAAGTCTAACACTCATTAATCATGTCACTGAGTATAGAAATTAAATAAGTAATCATATCAACATTAACAACCATCATGTAGCAAAAACTCAAAAATTCTTGCACATAATAGAAAATTAAACATCGGCCTAACCTAAATCTAGAAGAGGTGCTCTAGCAAACCATCTAAGTGTGTAGAAGGCTATGTGGTTCAGATATGCCTTATATCGGGTAATTAGTTAAAATTGTCTAATGTTTCGATTTATTGAAGGTTAAAGGGTAAATTTGGTTAAAGTTCAAATGTTAATGTATTAAAGTTTATTTTAAAATGCATTTTTAAGGTTAATTGATCAAATAGATTTAATTAGTTATAAATAAAAAGACTAATATAATTTAATTAATTAGATTAGTTGCTTATTTTAAGGATTAGATTAATTTAAATTTTCTAAAAATCGGTTCATGGCGTTGTGCCACCAAGCTCGAGGAACCAGTCCTCTTTAGGACACCTATCCCCGCTTCCCGGAGTAGTCCATCCTAAAAACTTGGTTGATGTGGTTAAATTAAGAATTTTAATTTAGTTAAATTATTAATAATTAATTGATTTTAAGACTTTACACTCCATTGAATTTGTTAGTGGTGTTGTGCCACCAGGCTTGAGGAACCAGGCCTCCTTAGGGCACTTAGCCCTGCAACCCAGAGTAGTCCATACTAAAAACTTTATCTTTGGAGTTGTTATTGTGTATTAAAGGGTTGACTGATTGATTTTATTAATCAGATTAAAAATTACTGGAGTTTTGGATGATTATTGAATTTTTGAATTTTATGGATTATTTTAATTATAAAATTAAGGGGTCAAATTTTGACTTTTAGATTAAAATTTATTTCTATAAAGTTAGTTTTTTTTATTAATTATTAGTCCTTAAGATGAGCAATTTAACTATAACTTTGCTGAATTTATTTTTTTCTACAATTAGTTATGAATTTTTGAAGTTCAAATTAAAATTTGAATTAGAGTTGACAAAAAAACTGACTTTTTGATTTTTAGTAATTTTTGTTCATTTAATATTTTTAGTAAATAGTAGACCTTACATGGAGTACAATGCCTTTGACTTTGCTCAATTTGGAGTTTTCTACATTAAGTTATAAATTTTTAAAGTTTTGACCTCATTTTGAACTATGATTGACCTAAAAGTTGACTTTTTGACTTTGATCTATTTCTAATAGTTTAATATTTTTGAAAAATACTAGACCTTAAATGGAGTTCTATGAAACTAAGTTTGGTCAAGTTGGATTTTTCTGAAATTAGTTATGATTTTTCAAAATTTGGTTAATTAATTAATTTTTTGAATTAGTTAATTAAGAAGGTTTTGATTGTTTTGATCCAAACTCATCCTAAACTGCATGAAATCACTCCCAAAGATCAGGGATGACCCATGAGAATTTTTTCAAGAGTTTAGAATTTATTTGGAAATTTAAATAATTTTTAATTATTTTATTTAATTAATTATTAATTTTTATAAAAACTTAAATTAAAGTTAAATTAAAAGTCCAGTGATAGGGCTTTTATTTTTCCTATATAAGGGATAAATTTGTGGTTAGTTTCATATATTATTTATAATTTTTAGATTTAATTTTTATTTATTATAATTTTTTAACTTTTCTTGATCCTAAAAGGGCTAAATTTTGACTTGCCTAATTTTTTGACCTAATGACCTTCAAATTTAGTGAAATTTAGACCTACAGTGTAAAATATCACTAAGTTTATTGCTCTAAAGTTTCCACTCTATTGGATGTGTGTATAATTTCCTAATTTTTTTTTAAGTTAGCTAGACCTTTTCCTTAATTATTTTCCCTAAGTGTCACTAATATTCAACTGGGTTTGAAACTTTGGTCACTTAACCCAGGGACATATGCAAGCATACCACAACAATCAAATAACCAAATTCTACTAATTTGGAGAGTAATGAATTTCTAAAATTTTGGGTTTAAAATGGACCAATTACTTTGTAAATTCATCCTACAACAATCCCATGAGCATCTGGTCCTAGGAAAAATGCAGGAGATGCTTAAGATGTTCAAAAATATTTCACCAAAAGTTGGGTATATTTTGACCACAAGATTGGGAGAAAATTATAAAATTTTGATTTCAAATAAACCCAAATAACTCATTATATAGTGGTCAAAATACTTTGATATTATTTTTAAAAAATAGTAGGGTTCAAGCTCTTTCCAATGAGCCTAAGAACACTAAATTTGGTAAAACAATGGATTTTCTATGAATTTTCGGATGTTCTAGGTATTTAAAATTAATTTTTTAAATCAATTTTGGGTCAAATCGACCACCACCGCCATCATATCCAATCATTAGCAATGATTGGGATAACGGGCAGCACCATATTTTTGCCATATGTCAAGTGATGTATGGATCACTTAAACATATCAGTGGTGATTTCCCACCATTGGATTTCTGTGGGCTTGCAGGGAAGGCCTAGATTGCGCCACGTCAGGGCACAGATAGTTCAAAAGACCTACGTCTGAACCCTAGATAGGTTGCCCAATTTTGAGGGTCGACGTGGCATAATAGAAGCCGTCTGATCTTTCTTAAGAAAGGATCGGACGGCTCTAGTTTAGTTAGAGAAAACCAAATGAAATTGAACTAAAAAATTCAAACACTCATAACTTTCAAAATACTCATCTAAATATGATGAAATTTGAAACATAGACTCATGGTAGTCTAATCTTCTAACACCTAATATTTGAAGGTTTTATGTGTTGTAGATTTTCTATAGTTTCAAATTAAAGTTTGAGAGAAAAGTTGAGATATCTTACAATTCTGTGGATAGGTTTTGATGTTCTTGGACTTGTTAGAAAGGAATTTGAATCCTCTATAACTTCCTATAAGGGTCCAAGAGTTATTGGTGGCTAGATAAGATTCTACTATAGCAATTATCCTTTCTCTCTCTTTCTCTCTCTCTTCTCAAATTCTATTTTCAAGCTTTCAACAACCATTTGAATGGATGAGAAGGTTTTATTTGTAGATGGAGAAGGTGAATTATACCTGGAAAGGGTTGAAGGGTGCTGGAATTACAAAGTTTGGATGATATGAGGTAATTCCAAAACTTTCAGTAAGGCATAAAATTGTCCACTCTCCTTAATGATTACTTTCCTAATCAAGAGAGAGATAAGCCTTAGGGTGCTGCCAAGTATTCTTTTTAGCCACCAAAATGCGTAGGGGTGTGGATGTATTAGGAAAATTTGGCTTGTTAAGGTGGCATAGCCACCTAAGCATATAAAAGTTGGTCAAGCTAGTTGAGTTAACTTGGTGACTTGGTTAAGCTAGCTAGGGTTTGATTCAAAATAAATTTGGAAATGTTCGAACCATGATTGGGATATCCTTTGAAATGAATTTGAGAATTTGGTTGGTTTGATTTGGTTATATGGGTTGATTTAAGCCATTTAACCCTTAAGGGGTTATTGGTTAACCTAGGTTGACTTAGTCAACTAGGTTAACCTAGAACCTAGGTTTTAATTTAAGGGATTTGGTTTGACATTTTGAGTCTGTTGGAGGTGGTCCCAAGGTTTTGAGAGTTCAATTCAATAAAAAATGACTATTTGGGCCCTCATAAGGCATTTAGGTCAACCCTTGTTGACTTGGTCAACCAGGTTGACTCAAGGGCTAGGATTGTGTCTAATAAGTTTGTTTTAACATTTGGACTTGAATGGAAGTGCTTCCATCCAAAGATAGGGTCATTTGGTTTGAAATGATTGTTCATACCCATAAGGGATATTTTAATCTTTTTTAGTTGACATGGTCAACCAGGCTTGATCAGGGTCTAAGTTTGAGTCATATGCAGTCCTAATGATGATTAGAATGTATGGGAAGAGTTTTTGTGATTTAATTTAAAAGGTTATGTTGAGATTTTAAGAAAACTCCAAAATTGCCCTTAAGAGGCATTTTGGTCATTTTGACCCCTGGTCAACTGGGGGTCAAAGTGGGTCCACCAAAATATAGTTTAATATTTAATATATTATAATCAAGGTTTTGGATGTGATCAAAGGATTTGGAGAAGGCTCCAAGATTAAAATCTATTGGGTAGCAGGTCTAGTGGCATAGGTCATAAATGTCTAAAGGTTTTATAGCCTTCAGATTTCAATCTAGTTTTTAGAGTTAGAGGCCTCAAATTGTGCTCACATTTTGAGGGTAGATCCTAGGGACATGCCTAATCAATAAACAATTAATAGATCATGAATCAGGGGTCATTTGACTAGGGTTTAAATTCTTTAAAAAATCACTAGAAAAGGCTTTCAAGACAGGGCCTCTGAACCTTAGATTTTAGGTTAGAAAATCTTGATTTGAGCTAGATTTTGGATTGATTGCCTGAATTTGAATAATCCACATCACTTAAAATTAATTAGATGATTGTAGATGGATAGATAGGTTTAAGGCTAGATTGGTCTACGATCTAGATTTATTCTAGGGTTTGGATTGGTCTTAGTGACCTCATACAAAAATGAGGTCAACAATGGTGAGATCAGTAATGCTCTATGGAGCAGAATGTTGGCCACTAAAAGAGAAGCATAATACTAAGTTAAGTGTTGTAGAGATGAGGATTCTTAAGTGGATGAGTGGATCTACCCTTAGAGATAAAATATGAAATGAGCATATACGTAAAAAGGTTGGAGTAGCTCCAATGGAAGTTAAGATTAGATACAGTCGTCTTAGATGGTTTGGTCACATAAAATGATGGCCTTTTGATGACCCGGTTAGGAAAGTAGAGGTATTATAGTTGATTTATATTAAGAAAGGTAGAGGTTGACCTAAAAAGTCTTAGTTAGAAAATATTAGAAATGATCTTTCTTTATTAGATTTAAATAAGAATTTGACTTTAACAGGACACAATGGAGAAAAAGGATTCATGTAGTGGACCCCACATAGTGAGACAAAGGCTCGATGTTATTGTTATTGTTGTTGATGAGTAGAGTTTGAAATGAGTATGATGGGAGAGTTAAAATATTTTCTTAGTTTTGGTGTAAAGAAAAGATTTTATGGTACCATTACTAGTCAGGCCAAGTATATTAAGGAAGCTTTAAAAAAATATGATATGGAAGGTGCTAAAGAAATAAATATACCATTGAGCTTAACCATTTAATTAGATAAGGACATAAGTGAAAAATTAGTATATTAGAAGAAGTATAAGGGGATAATAGGATCACTTTTGTATTTGACTACTAGCAGACCATATATATATTTAGTGTTTATTTATTTGCTAGATTCCAAGCCGATCCAAAAGAATCCCATATGACTAAAGTTAAGAGAATTCCTAGATACCTTATGGGCACCTAGAATTTAGGTATCTAGTATCTCAAGAATAGCTCTTCATTTAAATTAATATGATATTTAGACTTGATCTTTGCAGGGTGTAGAATAGATAGGAAAAGAAATTTTGGCAGTTATCAATTTATACAACAATCATTAGTTTTTCGATAAAGAATAAAATAAAATCCAGTAGGTGGAATACATAGCTATAAGAAGTTGGGATTCTCAAGTCTTATGACTAAAGCAACAAATCCTTAACCTTGGACTTTTGTAGGCACTATAATAATCAAGTGTGATAACACTAGTGCTATCTACTTTTCAAAAAAATTAATTTAATATTCTCGCACAAAGAATATAGTTATTAGACCCTACTTCATTAGAGATCATATAGCCAAGGGAGGCGTAAAACTACATTATGTAGCAACAAAAAATCAATTGATAGACATTTGCACAAAAGCCCAAAGTTATGACACCATTAGCACACTAAGAACTAAATAAGGTGTCATTGATATTCATGCTAAGACAATTTAGGGTAAAGGAAAAATTAGAATTATGTGTACTTGTTTGTTTGTTTTGTTCTTTCTCTTTTTTGTGCTTGTGCTTATGTTTTTCTATTTATTTCAGTTGGTTGTGTAAGCTTAGTTGTATAAGTTTTCATTCTGCATCACACATAAAATAACCTTTTGAAATTTAAAAGTTAAAACATTTAAAAAAACATTTAAAAGAATTTCACATCATACTATACGATCCACTTTGTACTTTACAATTAACACCACGCTGAGCATCCTCGCCATTCACTAAAATATTAGCATAGATCTAATCAATTATTGACATTCGTGTTGTGCAATTAGCTCATCGTATTATATGATACCTGTGTCAATTGATATTAGATGAATTGATTTAGTCAGTATAAAATTTATTGTGACTTTGTGCTATACGAACACCTATTCATACTATATGAATCTTTTGGTTAAAGGCCTTACTAGACAACCCCTCAAGATGAATGCATTTTACAAATCACGTCCAATATGGTCCCCATTCATAATGTATGACTGGCTAAAAACTTTAAAAGGAAGGGAAGGGCTAAGGCTTTTGAATCACTCCAACTATATTTCTCTCCTCTATTCTAAATCCTTAGTATTCTGAAATGGCAAGAGGCAAGAGAGGGTAGTTGTTAACAAGAAGTTCCTCTTATCATCTTTTGGACAACCATTTCGAATCACTTGAAGTTGAGTTGGCCTAACATAGATATAAGTAAGCACACATCACTCTCTCATGCATTCTAGATCAACACTATAATCATTAGGTTCTATATCTTTTCACCAACACCACTCCTCAATTCATTTTGACTCTAAGTTTTCCTTTCAACTCAAAGCTTTATTATGAGTTCTTTTCTAGCCTAAAAGTCAATGTAGAATAAAATCACATGTAATATTATGTGCATAGGCATCCTATAGAAATTACATCCCAAGATTTGGCTAATATTCTATATTTCTTTAATGAAGAAATCAAGCCCCACTAAATATCCACTAGGGAGGATTTTGACTAGACCACATTCAATCTTAGCCTTAGAAATCCCTCGTTGAATCAGCACCAACCACTTGTCCATTCACTTAACCAAAATACACATATCATCTAGCATATACTTTATACCTCAATCTTACCTAAGGCTGGAGATAGAGTCAATATAAGCTCACACTTGTCAATTGTCACCTAATTAATCATGTCTAACACAACTTTTGATACTACTCACATGTTTATTGGGTATTTCCATAATCTCACCTCTATTAGATAGTAGAGAGCCCATCATTAGCAAAATTTAGCCTTAGGACACCTAGTTTCCCATATTGTAAACACTAAAAACCACTTGATGTATCCTAAACCAATGGATATCTTTCCCATTTTGTATATAGATAATTCTTTCCACATCCGCTTTTGTAGACATCAATGGGGAAAGCACATAGAAGAGGAGGAGCATGAATTCAATCGGGAAGGGGGAGAGCTTCCATGACCAGCTCCAGTACCTGGACTAATACCAGCACCAGTACCAATACATACTTATTAGTCCTAGGCCTATGACTCGATCATGGTGAGACTTGATCCCTTGGAGATTAACTAGAACACCCAAGTACAGGAGACTACTCAGCATAGGGAGTGGATTCACCAGTAGCATGAGCTTCCCTTGACAAAACATGAGCTGCACTAGTAGTAGCACAAGGAGATTCAGTAGATGTACTAGTAGTAGTATGAGCTACTCTAGTAGCACCACCAGAAGTAGTGCGAGGTGGATCGAGCCTAGTTTAGTGACCATTTTTTATCCTTTACCATTATTTTGAGCCACCACTACCACCACCTGAACAGGGACCTTCCTACTTCTAGGAATGTGTGTTATAATTTTTTTATTATAATTTGTGTTGTTTATTTCCTTTTATTTATGTATCCATACATTTTGGTAATGTTAAAAGGGGGACTAGGATGTTGGTAGGAAGTATCTTTGTTAATTTTAGTTCAGTTAGTTTTTTATATATATTTGCTCTTGTGTTTAATGTGTACTTTTTCTTAAATAAAAAAAATATATAAAAATTTTTTAATTTAAAAAAAAAAGAAAACTACTCTCCCTATTTTTACAAGAACTTAGATTGTAAGGGCAAGAATAGAAAGAAATAAAATTAAACATGAAAATTTAACCCATAATTTTTGCCATCACAAAAAAAGGGAGATTATTGCTATCCGAGATCCTGAGCTTATAAATTTTATGATAACAAATATTATTTGTTTTCTACTTTGTTTTTACAAATTTTCTATTACATATTTCTCTTATATACACTAACATTTTAGCTACACCATATATCATGCAACAAAGGATGAAGACTTGAGACTAGGTAGAATGGGTGATGCTTAGTAAGAGTAAATATTTTCATTTTTTTTATTTTTATATTTTTTGAATCAACTATCCTCTAAAACATGTATGTCAGCTTAGAGACCGTACATACACAGGTTAGGGAGAAAAATTGAATGCTTTATTTTTTGAGATGTTCATATTGCACTATATATATCATACCATACAATCTAGATAAAATAGATATATAAAAATATTTAAGAAAGAAATTTTAATTTTGTGCTAATCATACTGTATGATTGATATCATAGAGGTTGATCAATTGAAATCAAGACTTTACTGCAAATCATAATTTAGGTAATATTTTAAATTTCAAACTTTGGTCTGTTGGTATAGTTAATATCCATTTATACTGTATGATACATAATTTATTATCTAAATTAAGCCCAAAAAATTAGTTAATCGAATCAAAGTTAATTAGCCATTATAGACAGTATGGTATGATGTAGATCATACTAGATAAATTATAATTTGATTGAACTAATCAAGCTGTATGATTTAGATTGAATTGAATGATTGATAGATATTATTTTCAATCATCTAGGGGTTCTTACTGGATAAACTGTGATTTCATTAACCTAAACATGTTGGACAATCCTCAGATCATACTGGATGGTATGTTAAATAAGTTTATATTGATCATAAAATGAAACACTTATACTAAAGGAATTTTAGAACTAATTGTATTGTATGATCCTTAGATCATACTATATAAATGGAGTCGAGTAACTTGAATTTTAGGGTTATTTTGATCCCTTATTTAAATATCATCCCTAATTCTTCTTATGGGATATTTTGCCAAATTTTTTGAGTTAGAGCTTCTATGAGAAGGGTTTAAAGAGGGAGCATCACTTTGTGAGAGAGAGAAATGAGGTCCTAAAGATGAAAATTTTTATGGGAATAAAAGAGTGTGAGAGGAGTTTCTACACAAAGTTGCTCAATGATCATGAACCTTCTTCCTCCAAGGTTAATATTTTAATTTGACAAAAACTTTAGGAACATAATCTTCATGGGAAGCATCTGACTACTCCACTACACTAGGGCAAGTGAAAGGGATTTGGCTACTCTACCACATCGAGGAGGTGAAAGGGATTTAACTACTCTGCCGCATCGAGGAGGTGAAAGGGATTTAGTTTCTCTACCGCATCAATGAGGTGGAAGAGAATTGTAAGGAAATATCTTCCTTACTATGGGGGAAAAAGGAGAGTTACTAAGTTTTAGTGCAACTCTCAGAGTGGTGGACTCTGTCGAGTGGATGTAGGTCGAGGTTGACGGAACCACTAAAAATTTCTGGTGTATTCTTTCTTGGTTTAGGCCTTTACTTTTCCACAATTTATTTCTTACATTTTACTTATTATAAAAATTTGAGATTTGTGAGCTTTGCATTGCATTATGAGCATATTTTTATTTTGATCGAAAAGAAAAAAAATTGCAAAATCAAAATGAAAAAATATTTTTCTTTGCAAGTTTTCTTTTATATAAAAATAAAAAATAAAAATATTCTTCTTTGATAGGTCACATATTTTTCCATGAAATTATAATCTTTCAAAAAGGATAAATTTTAAGGCAATTTTTTAAAGCAACAATTAACCCCCTCTCTTCGTGTGCATTTGTAGTTCAAGTAGATCTAACAAAACACATTTGAACTTTCAAGATATTAAAAACACTAATTAATTTTTTAAAGCATAGGAGTCTACATTAGTACTCAAAAAGTATTCACACTATTAACCCAAAACTAGAGAATTAGCAAGCCATAAAAATTAAAATCAAATAACATAAAATTCATTGATTTCTTAAAAGGGAAAGTGTAAGATTCAAAGTGAAATTAGATATCACCCAGGTAGCACAAGTTCACTTTCGACACTAATTCCTTTTTCCAAAAGTCTAATTGCACACAATAAGATAGGCTAATAATCTCCAAATGATGTATCTTTCTTCCCCTTCACCTCTCTTAGACTTTACTCTAAGGTAGAACTTCACTTAAGCTCTCAAAACTCACTGAAATGACTGAACATTATGATGTTGATTTTTGGCATTGTGATACTGTGAAGTGCTATGTTGCAAACCTTTTATCTACTTGGATGCAAAATTAATTGACATTTCTCTAGAGGCTTTGGCACTGTGATGTCTTAATCTAGCTCCAGGGTGTTGTGAACTCTACGATGGGAGTAGTTGGAGTGCTGCAGTAGTGGTTTAACACTTATTAATTTTTCTCCTTTTCCTGGGATATTCCTACATAAAAATAACTTAAAATAATATTTTTACTAATATTTAAGTTATTTAAAAACAATAAAATTTGTATTTTACATTTTGCTTATAGGGAGTTAGTTTGGCTGTTCCTCACTTTTTCTCTCACATACACTATAGGTGGTCAGCCCAACTCCTTTCCCTTCCTTTTTGTAATTCAAATATGTTGTGTTAACCTATTTAAACTTAATAGAATAAAGAATGAAAGATGTTATAATAGTGTTGTAATGTTGAATTCTCCTCTAGAAAGATAGGATTTTGTGGTCAGCCTCACCATTGCAGAGATTTGGTGATCATATAGAGTATTGAAGCAATGGTGTTGTAAGTGACCACAGACCTCTTACGTGCCCGGGGTGGGTATCTTTGAAAGAGTTGACTTTTCGATGTGGGCCAGTCAATGGTAGAAGCCAGTGAACTTATTTATTTACTTTTGGTTCATGATCGGCTTTATTTTTGCTATTTGTAATCAACATTATACTTAGTATAATATAATTATTATAAACTACTTTTACATTTAGTTAAATGCAAAATTAATAAATTATTAAAAATATTGATCGATTGGTGTGACTATTTGAGTTGTGTTGGCTCATACCTACTTTGCCTTCTATTTTAGGTCCAGATAAAAAGTAAGAGCTCAATGAGTAGCTGAGTATTAAGGATCTGATTTGTCTTAGTTGGTATAGGTGATTTTCTGATTTTGTGTAGTCATGTATATTTAGTATGCTTCTATATTTGGGGTTATTTATCCATGTACCATAGTGTAGATGCTATATATTCATTTGGATGAAATAAAAGAAAATTTATGGATGAGTTTATTTTTTTCGATCTACTAAAGTTAATTAGAAGCCCTCTTATCTTTTTTAAAATTTTAAAAAATTAATATGAAAGGTTCCTCAAAATATAGATCATGGGCTTGGCTTGTCCCAATTCAATACAATATGGCCTATCTGTCTATGGGAATTATCAGTCTGGGTTGTGAAAGACACTGCTTAATGAGGACACACACTTTTGACCTTACTACTCTTTTGATGTAGTGGGATTTTCTTTAAATAATTTTGTTTAAACTTAGACATGCCACATCAATTGAGTTTTATATTGACTTAAACATACACTCTTGATTTAATTATTTTGTTATTTATTCCTAGCATATAATTAAACACTTTTGATTTTGGTTATATACTTATACTAAAACCTTATTTTTCCAATCAATTAGAATGTCTTTATTTAGGTTTTAAAAATACTTTAAATATTTTTAAGTCTTTTTATATGTTTGTAACCTTTTTATCTTTTATGTATTTGTTCCACTTCCAATCACTTGAATCATGACCTTAATAGTTAATGATTTCAATAATCTTTCTGGTACATGTATGTTTTTAGTTAACATATCACTAGGTCGGTCAACCTTGGCTTGTGGTCTTAATAGGCCCACTTCATTCTTAGGAAAAATTCACCAAATAATGAAAATATTTCCATTTTTACCAAATCTCTTATGATCATTCAAGAATAAAAATATGAAAGGTATGTGCCCTGAATTGAAAATTTTAATTAAGTTTACTACTTTAAGCCATACATATGGTTAAACATTTTTAAAAATATTCAAATCATTTCTTTGAAAATCTATGGAAGAATGTTAGTTTATTTTCTAACCCATTTCAACCCTTTCAAAAATTTATTTTTAATTTGACTTTAAAAGAATAAAAATATTTAGGTGATTTTCTCAAGATAAGTTAGTTGAGTAAACTATCATAATCACTTGAATTGACCCTTACTATGTTGAGACTTTTTATAGGTGTTGTGATAAGCCATAGCCTATTAATAGCTAAGAATAAGGATGATTTATCTAGGTTGATGCTTGGCTAAAAGATATTTTCGATGCACATCATGAGGCTAATTATATACATTATACAAGAAAATATTTCCATGTCAGTTAAATATGTATATCCATGTTGTATGTTGCATTTAAAGCTTATTATACAAGGTCTTGCATCAAAAATATTAAAATGTTAGATCTTGCACTACTATCAAATGATCGTCATTTTATGATATGATGAATTTGGTTTAATATTTTCTTAAAGTTTTAATTATGTTGTGATGAACCATTTAGTATTTAACTTATACTATATTCTAAAAGTGCGAATAGGTTGTTAGACCTATTGATTATGTCCCTAGGCTAACCAAGGGGGGGGTGAATTGGTAATTTTTTTTTGAAAAAAATCTCTTTGATGTTTTGAAAGCATTTTTAATAAAAAACTTTATATATATCGTACATTACGATTAAGTTCGTACAGTACAAACAGTTATAAAAATTTTACTTTTTTAACCATAAAAAAAAGTGCAATACAGAAATTAAAAATACAGTAAATAAACACGAGAACAGAGAGCACTAGATTTTATAGTGGTTCGGTCAAACACGACCTACATCACCTCCGTAGAGACTCCTTCTCTAGGTATTGCACTAAATCAAAGTGACTCTCCTTTTGCCCCCACAGCAAAGTGGAGAAGCCCTTACAAACTATCTTCCACCAAGCCTCGGTGCGGTAGAGAACCGTTATCCTTTTTCACCCTCCCTGGTGAAGGCAGAGAACCACTCATCCTTTCACACCCTCTGGGTGTCAGCAGAGAACCAAGCATCCTTTTTCACCCTTCGGGTGATGACGGAGTACCGAGCCTTCTTTGACAATCCTCTTGCAAGAGTCTTCATGGAGATTGGGAAGAACTTTGAAGAACAAGTAAGAGAATCTCACCATTGGACAACCTTGTAAATCCCCTCACAATTTCCTTACCCTACATCTCTCACACTTCACTCTCAAAACACTCTCTGAAACACACTCCTCAAAAGCACTCAAGAGAAATTCATGGTAGACTATTTCCAATTAGTTTTTTTGAGCCCTTATATAAAAAGGAGAAGAAAAACCATCCAAAAACTGAAAATTTCAAGTTTGATGCAGTCAGATCGTACTGTAGGATCGACATTCGTATGTACGAATAGTTCAAATTATTGAATGGTTCATCCCGTATGATCTTTTATGAACCAATGAACCCCAATTTTCATACTCTGGAAATGATATACGAACTCAAATCATGCTCTACGAATAGTTCAAAAAATAAACAATTCGTCCCGTACGATCCTATATAAACCAAAGAACCATAATTTTTATACTCTAGAAAATTATATACGAAACCCATTCGTACCATACAAATAGTTTAAAAAATTGAACAGTTCATCCCGTATGATCCAGTACGAACCATGTAAGCTCCCATTTCTTACTCTAAAAAATGATATATGAAGCCTATTCATACTGTATGATCAGTTTGAATAGTTCATCCTATACGATCCAGTACGAACCATGTAAGCTCCCATTTTGTACTCTAAAAAATGATATACAAAGAGATTTTGTACTGTACAAATTATACTTGGAAAAATTTTAAATCATGCAGGTTCGTATTAGAGGAGAAACAACACATATCATCTCGTACGATTCTACATCACAAAATATGATTAGTTTTAAAAAAAATTAAGTTTTGTCTCACTTCTCCAGTGTGTGTGTGTGCACAGTTATCCAATTTACAATCACACTCTCTCAGACTCAAGAAAAGTAAAAAATACAGAGTTCACTTACAATAACCCTTAATCTAATAAGTCATGAAGACTTTAGCAGTATGGAGTATAATTTTCCTGAAAAATATTGTAGTACACACAACAACAAACTTTCCAATATATGTTTGGAGAACCAACAAACAAACAATAAGATTTTGTTATCATCAAAAACTCACATGATTATAAAGATAACCTAATATGCAATAATTTCAATAATCTTCCCCTTTTTGATGATGGCAAAACAAATATTGTTTGAGTTTAAACATTAACACACATTTTCTCCTTAGCTCCCCCTAAATATATGCTCCCCCTAAATGAATGATCTATTTGAAACAAGGGGTACAAATAAAGATAAGAGATAGACACATAACATGCATATCACACATAACATGCATATCAAACAAAAATAAAACACATCAAACAAACTCGCCCTTTTGACAACAACAAAAAGGGAGGCAATCAAAGTAGTTGATGATTAAGATAATGTTAAATAAATTATACTATAATATTAAAATTAGATGCAAAAGATAAAGACTTAAAAGTTTAAATCATATAATAATAAGAATAAGAAAAAATGATCTATGTCAATAATGTAATAGACATATTATGTAACCACAACTGTTGCATAAATGATGAAATTAGATTAATAATTTTTTAATTCAATAGTGATGATTATTGTTTAGTGTGAATGAGAAACTGATAAAGGAAAGAGCAATTGGCGAAATTGCGCATCTTTTCAATTTGCAAGGCACACTTTGTACTTCTTATCAATTTTGGGCTAATTTTGTGCCTCTTTATAATTTGACAAACATTGCGCATCATTTTGTATTCGTGGCACACTTTATGCATCTTTTCAGTTTTAGGCTTATTTTGTGCCTCCTTAAAACATTTTCTTTCCAACACCACTATCTCTTGACATAAATACAATAATGAACACTTTGAGATAGAAACAAGAGCAAAAGTATGACATCAAATTTGCAATAATTTAAGTTAAGTAATATATGTCTAAAAATAATATAATAAGATCTTCTAATCTACATCCAGTTACAAAGTAATCTAAATATTTTGAGAGATTAAATTATGCACATCAATTACTATTGTAAGACAAATGTTTACCTCATTATTTGAGGTAAATTTTCCAAGATTCCATCTCTAGTACCTAGGTCTTCATAGCCTAGTGTAGACGTTGCCTTCAGGACTCCCCTTAGGTGGACACCTAGTGATGTAAAATCGACTCAACTTCATAACTCGACCTGAATCAAAATCAATTCAATCTAAATTTATTTCAACTCTAAACTAAACTCAGATTCATTTAATTAAATAAAGGCACTAATTTAATCTACTGTAAAACATATTTTACTAATCTCATTTAAAATAATTATATGTTGATTCCATTAATATATATATATATATATATATATATATATATATATATATATATCTATAAAAGCATAAAAATTTATTTAAATTATAATATATCCTAATAATCACTTCACATTTTAAATTCAAAATTTAGAGTGCGGTTAGGACCGGTTAGACCGAACCCCACTACCCCTAATTTTGTAAAATCACCCCCACTCTGATTCTTCCCCCTCTATTCACAAAACAAAACCCTCCAGGCTCTCAATTCGCACGAACCTCTTCCCTCTCCAGTCGCCCTCTCTGTTCGCAAGAAGCCCAGGCGGAATCCCATCCTCCCTCTCTGTCTCTCTCGTAAGAAATCGAAGCCCCTAAGGCCCCAATCAGGCTCCTTATTCGCAAAACCTCACCCCGGCCTCCTCTGCCCTAGCCGAAGCCAAGCCTCCTCTCTCGTCTCTCTGTTGCTCGCGTAACCTAGCTGGATCGAAACTCCTCCTCCTGTCGCCTAGTCGTCACCTGCCCTAGTCATCGCTTGCCCCAATCCGGTCGAGCCTTTCTCTCCTGTGATTTATAAAAAAAAAAGAGCGGTAAACCTTCTCTTCTTCCTTAATCTTCTTCTTTTTGTTATTTACATCTTCTTATAAAGAATTTGGATGGCTGAAATAATCAATGTCTTGAGATTTCATGAATATTTAAAAAAAACTGAAATGGGTTTCTTATGGATTAAGATAGCCCTAACACATTCCTCTAAACTTCCATTCACTTTCTTTTCTTTTTAAATGTTTGTTTGTGTTCTTTCTGTTGCCCTAAATGACCATGTCTTCTTGACAGTTTTGTAAAGCTTGTTGATTGAATAAATAACAGGGTTTTGTTTTCCAATAGCAAGGAAATGGTGGTTTCTTTTGAGATTAAGAATAAGAAAAATAGAAATTTATTTCTTAAGAATAAAAGATGTATATGGGGAAAGAATAGAAGTTTCCTAGATGTCGTATAACAAAATATGTGGTGATTTTATTTTGAAAAGCAAGGAGTTTATTGTCATATGATTTCCAAATGTAAAGGAAATTACTAGCTTCCATTCTTTGGAGTCCTTTGGTCCATTTGAATGATTCATTTTCCAGGACACTACCTTTTGTGGGAATTTCTTGCATTGCTTTTAATTCGTTCAAGTCACTATTTACCTTATGAAATTGGTAAAGTTTCATTGTGTTCACTCTTGCTCTCACTAAAAGATATAGAACATGAGGTGATATCCAAAAATTTGTGAGTAAATTGTTATGCTGCACTCTGGTTAAGTGATCATCACCATTATTCAAATCTAATGGAAACAAACTACCTCATTTAAAAGTGAGATTTACTAGCTTATTGAAGATTTTCCATATGCTTTACATTTCAATTGCAAGCAATCATAGTTTTAATGCAAGGGTTTATGGATATGTTGGAAGGTGATATGTACACTTTTGTTTTATGTGTTGTGGTTTGGGAAAGAGAAGTGGTGAACATTGATTTATATTTCATAAGAAAAAGCTAGTTGTTATCAAGAGAAGGAAAAGTTGAAAATTTTGGTAGAGTTGAAAAGTGTATGGATTTCGAAAGGTGAAATATTTAAAGTTTGGTCTTGAAAGGCAAAGTGCTTGGTTTGGTAAGGAAAAGTGACTCGTGTGTGTGTGTTTCGGAGAGGGGAATTGTGGAGTTTGTATGTATTTTGAGAGTTAAAATGTGTAAGTTTTGATAGACAAGAAAATGTGTAAGTGTGGGAAAATAAATTGTATGTGAGTAATTTTGGAAGTGAAAGTGTTTGTGTCTTTGGAAATTAACATATGTATGTTTTGGAAAATGACATGTCTATGTTTTGAAAAGTAAAGTGTGTGTTTTGAAAGGTGATGGTTGTGAAAGATGGAAAGTAAATTGTGAGGCTTTGAAAGGTAAAGTGTTTTAATAGGCATATGTTTTGAAAGGTTCAATTGTGATTTTGAAAGGATGAAAGGTGAAAATGTATGTTGGAGAGGTATTGTATGAGAAGGGAAAAAAGTAAAGTGTTTTTTTTTTTTTGAAAGGTAAAGTGATATGTGTAGGTGTGTTTGAAAAATGTATTTGTGGAGTTTGTGTATATTTTTGAGAGCTGAGATGTAAATGTGGGAAAGTAAAGTATGTGTTGGAAAAGGAAGAACTGTATGTCTTGGAAGTGGAAAGTGTGTGAGCTTTGGAAAAAGAGGTGAAAAGTGGTTTGTGTTGGAGAGTGAGTTAGTTGGATGTTTATTAGAAAATAAAAGTATTGAAAAGTAATACCTCTCTTTCTCTCTCTCTACCCCTCTTCTTCTTCTACTACTTCTCCCTTCTTGTGCCTCGAGAAAAATTTTAGAAAATGTAAAGTATGCTATCAAAAGTGAAAAGTTCAATGTTCAAAAGGTAGACAGCTTGCGCCGGCCTTCAAGCTCGAAGAAAGGTACGTTTTATTTTTAGTAAATTTTAATTATTTTATTAAATAATTATTAAATGTGCTTCTAATCCCTATTTTTTTTCCTTTTTTTTATTTGCATGAACTGCGAGGAATGGTACGGGTTGAGTGAACAAAAGGACAAGGAGCTAAAGTCGTCAGTCGCCTCCACCTAGCTGGGTAGAGGTGCTACAGGCAGAACCACCGGGTCGTAGCCCCCGGTGTTGTAAGTTTCCTTAAAACTTAGAAAGCCCCTAGGAGGCCGTGGTGTGTTTTGTGCGAACTCCTCCCCTTTAGGTCCCTGTAACAACTTTAATTTTATCAGGATTACTTTATTTTTATTTTAGATCCTTAAACCCCTTTACACATGCGCAATATCCTGAGGGTTAGTAATAACAAATTCTTTTTTATCCTATACAACATTAGTGAAATTTAAGGACAAAAATTAAGAACTGAGTCTTAGAGAACTTAGACTTAGGTTGCACGCACACTTTACGATAGAATCACAGAACATAGAAAACTTAGTGACATTCCCCTTAGGATTTGTGTATGTTATTAATACAACATTAATCAAGTCTAATTAAATTTAAATAATCAATTAATGAAATTTTCAAATGCACTAGAGATAATTCAGATGAAAATATACGAAAATTACACAACCTTTAATAACTTAATCAAATAATAATTTCAACCAATATAAACCAAACTTATAAGATGATAAATAACATATATTTGTTTAATAAAAATAAATCAACTCTTAAATTGAAAATAAAATTTATATGTAATTGAACATCAAACCCACAAGTGGAATTAACATAATTCGATAAAAATATGAAAGTCATAAATTTATAACCAAAATAATCTTAAATTGTAAAGAAAGGTTAAAAATTTTCTAATCAATTAATTAAAAATAATAATAATAAATCTAGAAATCTAATAAGTCATTAACAAATTAAATAAAGCCATTAAAATTTTAATAAAACATTAACATTTGAATAAGTCAATTGAAATTTTAATAAATAATTTAAAATTAACAAAACATTAAAATGTTTAATAAGTTATTAAAAATTCAATAAATCATTAATTATATAATCTAAATAAAAAAAATGGTTAATTCAAATATACTAAAGAACCAATCATATTAATCAACTTTAACAATTAAATTCACTCTAAAATAAACTTCAAAACAGTAAAGACACTAAAACTTAAATCTGAACTAAAACTCCCTTTGACCCTTCAACAAATCAATTTCAATCAATTAGATAACTTTAACTAATAGTTAACTCAGGATATCTTTAAACCACACGACCTACCGCACACACTTAGATTTGTTTGTTAGGACAACCGACTCTAGCTTTAGGGTTAGACCGGTGTTTACTTTCTTGCTGCTGTGTGACGGGCTTTCTCGTGATTTTCATTGCATGCTGTTTGTAAAAAATGATTGGTGTGTATGTTTATTTATTTATATTTGCAATCTGAGAATTGATGTGATGGGCGATAGATTACCCCTAGGTTAGGAACGATTTGGATGCTCACAGAATCTTATGCAGGTTGCCATGCTCGCACAGGGCTAAATTAAAGGGGGTAAATTAAAAATTTAAATTAACAATATTTTCTGCAGGTGGTTCAGAAAATGCTAAGCCCCCTTAAAATTAAAAGAGCATGGCCAAGTGTGGCTGGTGAATTTAATTTAAATGTAAATATATAACTGCTTGAGAATGATTTTATTATAAATGTTTAGGATAACCCTGCAGGTGGATTAGATTTTTTTTTTCTTTCTAGGATGTAATGTAATGTAAATGTAATGTGTTAAAGTCAAATGTTGTGAAAGTAATTTAAAAGTGGGATATCACACCCAACTCAAAATCTAAAGAGAAGAGAATGTCCCTTAGGGGAGTATTCTCTTCTATTTGGAAAGCCAAGTTAGGGTGATTTTAATATCCAAAGAGAAAAGAAAATACCCCTTCGGGGATGAGTTTCTTTTCATTTGGATACCTAGGCCCGACGGACCTAAGGAGCTCGTAGCGGACCCAAGGAGCTCGTAGCAGATCCAAGGAGCTCGTAAAGGAAAGAAGACAAAGGAGGAAAGATGAAGAAGTGAAGATGGAAAAGTAAAGGAAAGAAGTATATCCCATTTTAAAATCACTTGCGTCAATTCTAGGAGTAGAATCCAGGTTTGTTGTCAGTGGTACCTGGCCACTTTATATTTTCATTAGACCCTCGGTTGTAAATAAACTGGACATTGGACATTATATTTTTGGATAATTTAATTTGAGTGTTTATATTATTTGTGCAGTAGCTTTTTTTAGGACTCTTGCATGCCGTATATTATTTTAGCCTGGATACGAATCAGAGTGCTTTCTTGGTAAGGACCACGATAAAACTTTTTCTACTTGAAATTAAAAATAAAATTTTCAGGCTCACATAGAAACTCTAACGAATCTAAGAAGTAAGCTCGGATCCATCGAGTGTCAGGATAAGCATATTATTACTTTCTCTTCCTTGTTAGGCACCTCCCTGCCTATGGGTTCTAGCAGACCACCTGACCTATTAGGGTGCAGTTCTGTCAAGGGGATGTTGTGCAATCTCTAGGAAAAAAATCTATTTTCTAAGCTTGATTTTAAAACTGCTTCATAAATCATTTTTATGCATTCAAGTCAATTAGCATGCATTGCATTAGATACAAATTAAAAGAGTCTAAAATTTTAATTGCATTATGGTCTCAGGCATCATTTACCCTACATAAGTATGAAAGTATGAGATGCACCAAGAGGGGGGGGGGTGAATTGGTATTTTAAAAAATCAACCCTAAATAAGAGTTCTACTTTTTGTAATTTTTAAAAGGATAACTTAACGACTAAAGTGCGGAAGCAAGTAACACGTTCACAATGACAATATTGATGCTACAATTGTACCTTACACAACACAGGATTTAGATATGATTTTTCACCAGGCAATTTAAAGTACTAATTAAAAGCACGAAAAATAAGGTACGATAAAATGGAAAAAGCACACCAGAGATTTTTATAGTGGTTCGGTCACTTGACCTACGTCCACTCCCCGGAGTCCTCTACTCTGGGATTTGCACTAGTAAAAGTTGACTCTCCTTTTGCTCCCACAGCAAGGCGGAGAAGCCTTTACAATACTCACTCTCACCTCCCTCGGTGCGGCAGAATACCAAATGCTATGTCACTCTCCTGGTGACGACAGCGGACCTTCTCCTTTTTCTCCCTCCTGGAGATGGCAGAGTAACTTGACGATGTTGATCTTGAAGGGACTCTTCCATCGAGAACTTTCCCGAAGCTTCCCAAAGCCATAAGAGGAGCAAAGCATGCAGCTAGCTTGGAGCCACCGTGTGATCCCCTCATACTACTTCTCCCTTACGCTCAAGCTCACCTTCACCTTCCTCTCTCAAGCCCTGGATCTCTCCGAGGAAAAACTTCTCTCTAACGAATCCCCTTCTTCCCTTAAAGCCTCTCACAGCAAGAGGATAGACCAACAACACTCAATAAAAATTTAAGTTTTTTTTATATCACGCTTCAGAAAACCCTAAAGGTTTCAACTTTTATGTTTCTGTTCGTACAGTATGATATATAATCATACAGTACGATCAGTTTAATTACAGCTCCGTCGAGTACGAGTACAGATGAACAGTTATCAAAGTTTATACATATCATACTGTATGATATGTATATCGTACAGGATGATAATATTTATTCCTACTGTTTGTATAGGACGATCTGTGGGACGATCCATGGGATGAAAGAATTCGTCTCTGCCAATCGTCCAGCACTCCTCTAGTCGTACAGTACGATTAGTTTGTTTGAGGATATCATCCTGTATGATACAAAATCATCCAGGATGAATAGAATAAAAAAACTTGGTTTTGTCTGGTACGATCGATGGGATGACTGAAATCGTCTCTGTCAGTCGTCCAGCACTCCACTAAACGTACAGTACGATTAGTTCATTTCAGGATAACGTCCTGTACGATACGAATATCGTCCAGGATGAACAGAATAAAAAACCTTGGTTTCGTCTGGTATGATCAAAGGGACGATTGTAATCATCTCTATCTATCATCCGGTATGATATATCATCGTATAGTACGATCGACATTAAATAAGAAACCAACATTTATTTCCTGATTACGGGAGATAATTTTGGTAAGTATTCAATTAATCGTACAGTACGATCATCATCGTACAGTACGATTAGTTCAGGAAATCAAAATTAAGAACTTACCAAACTTTTTCTTGCGGCTAGGGTTTCTCAATTGTATCTTATCGTACAGTATGATAGGTATCGTACAGTACGATTAGATTATAAATTTAATCATCTGAAAATTAGCCGTTAGCCTGAGTATTATTAATTAATCGTACAGTATGATATTCTTAAAAAAAATTTAAACATTTAAAATAATTCTGTCCCTGTGTGTGTGCATGGTTGCTCCTTTCACATACATGTTTCTGTGGCAGACACAAGAAAATAAAAATAAAGAAATAAAAATTACAGATTTTTCAACATCCTATTCTACCCGATTTGAGTCTCCAGTAACCCTGAGCAGTGTGCATCTGACCTGAAATGTTAGTGCTCATATACAAGGATTAAGCATTTGTAATCTAAAGGAAGTCTATATGGATTCAGTAAGTATTAGTTATCACCATCAAAATTAAGTGCTCGGGATCCTGGATTTCAACAAAGTAAAGGGGCCAATTAGGATTTGTCTTAGATGTCAGCCCCGATTCCTCAAAAGTTAAATAATGTCTTACCCATCTTTCAAAAGAGACTGGACACATGGTTTTAAAGCGCCTAGGTGGTTAGTTGGTTCCCCAATCCAGGCCGGGGTAAGTCTAGATTTGCACTTCATTAGCTAGGTTCGGGTCACTACTCTGTAGTACCCAAATTAGATTTAGGTTATGAGGTAGATTTTTAAATCTTAAATCTTCATTCTCTGGGAATATAAACCGAAGTTTCTAATGAAATGTCAACTCAAACCTAAAAATTTCTCTCTTAAAATGTAAAGCCCAACATAGGGCAGACTGAGGTTGCCTCTGAGCTTCTCAGAATCTGGCACCTCCTACTTTTCTTCCTTTGACTCGTTAATAACTGTTCAACGTTGAGTTTTCTCCTTGAAAATTCTTACTTCTTTCCTTATCTTCTACTTTGTAATCAATGGGTATGAAATCACTGCTTTAATCGACTGTTTTCTTAGGAGTACCCCTCCTAGGATGTAATTAACTATAAAGACTTGCCCCTATAGGGATTTGAGAACCCCAGATTAAACTAAACCTTATTTTATTCTCATAAAACAAGGGAAAATCTTTGAGCATGTAGACATACTTTAAAACCTCATTTCTAATTTTAAATATATTTGTAGAATATTATTATTATCTTTCCAGGTAATATAATATTCTATTTGTTATATTCAATTTTAGAAATGATGACTTTTATAAAACTCATTCTTTCTTTTGGGCGTTTTTGAAGAATGTTATGTTCGTCTTTTTAGATGATATAATATTCTCCTTATTACACCCAAATAAAGGAATGGATGAACTTTTCAAAACTATATTTCTATTTTTTAAACACATTCTACAGAATTCCATGTTCATCTCTCGAGATGATATGTTATTCGTAAAATTGTGTTTGACTATAAAAATATCATTTTCTAAAACCCTATTTTGATATTGAATCCATTATAGAATATTGTGTCAGTCTCCCGAGACTGTACTTTATTCTTAATACAGTATTCGATTACAAAATTGGAGAAATTAAAATCTGCATGGCAATATAAATTTTCCCATCAACAGATTCAACTAACATTTTATGAAGGGATTCAACTACGTTTAATTGATAAATTTTAAAACATTTCAAGTCACAATCACATTCATATAGCAATATGCATAGAAACATGACTTTTTCATTTCATTAATTATCACTTTAAGTACATCGCATAACATCATCCAGTAGACCAAAAATAATAATAACAATCAAAATAACTAAGAATAATAATAACATAAATAACAAGTCAGAAAACTTCCAAGCCTAGAGGAACAACAGACACAACCAAATACCAAACCAAAAGGATAGAAAATCATCACTAGTAGTCTAAAGGATCTTGATCTGGTGGTGTAGGTTAAGCAGTGAACATAGCAAAATAGCTATTGATCGTGGTAATATTAGTGTTCACTGGTTCAAACTAATCTCAGATCCACCCTCTGTCTTTATTATACCTATCATCCTGCTTCTTTAAATGATCCTTTATATTATCAAACCTTTGATCAAGATGATTAAAATACTTGGCCATATCTTGATAGAAGTTTTGGTCGGGTCCATGTGCAAGTGCAGGTGCAGGTGCTTCCCCTTCTTCTTCAGAATCATCTCCCCCTGAATCTGGATCTTGATGAAATAGTGCTCGAAAGGAGGCGTTGGTGAAGAAAATAGGTAATTCGGTGGGAGGATCAGGATTGTTTAAATTGTATTTCTTCTCTACAATATAAGTAACCAAATGTCCCAAAGCCACATTTTTCTTTCTTTTATTATTAGGTTGCCCAATGTCAAAAAGGTTATACAGGTAGTCCAAAATGAGTTGGGCTTCATTAAAAGGTTTTTTAGTTATAATCAAATAGGTGATAGTGGACAAAAGAGGGGTCATATTCACACAATCACCAGCTTTAGGAATGATTGAAGTTCTCAGAACATGTTGAATGATCCTAGCATTTTAATGCAGGGTATACACATGTGGTAAATGACAGATTTGACGAACACCTCTAAGAACTTGATTTACTTCACTCCAATCAAAATCAAATCTAGAAGTCATTATGTGTGCCCTTACCCCTTGGGTTCTTAGATAAAGAAAATTTCCTAAGTCTTCTTTAATGATTAGGACTCTCTGTTTAAAGACATAGGAAGATATTCTGGTATAATTTTCATTAAATTTGATGTTGGCCAAAAATAATCGAAAGGTTTCCTTGTGGTAGGCATGAATCAAGGTTAGGATAAAGGACAATTGAGTTGAGGCAAAAAGAGGGATGACAGAAAAAACTTAAATCCCCTTGAATGAGGACTCTAGAAGCAGTAATCTTCACTAAACAATACCTATTATATGCTTCCTCAATTTCTCTAGATAGGAAATCATCATATCTCTCCACTCTTGAGGAAGATCCCTTAGAACCTCAATCTCATTTGCTACTACTAGCCATGAAAATGAGAAGGTTTTGGAGATTGAAAAGGATGTGAAGATAATGACAGCCAAAACCTCCATATTTATAGAAAAATAGAAAATCATACTATATGAAGTAATGTTTGTATGTACGATTGGGAAATCATACCGTATGAAATAAAATTCATACAAATGATCACCTATAGATAGAAATAAAATGGATTTTTGTAAACTACCATTCCTGAGGCATCCTTTTGTACAGGCTTTTTGACTACATGATCGTACAGATGAATGACGTATTCGTCCGGGATGATCAGAAAATGAATGGTCATGTAGAAACGGTTGGGGTCGTCCGTGTGAAATAGTGACAACTCGATCATACAGATGAACAGGTGTTCGTCCAGAATGATTAGAAGATTAAAAGATCGTTCTACGACGATTAGGTTCATCCTTATCTGAATCAACAACATGGATCGTACAGACGAAGGATGTGTTCGTATGTACGATCAACAATAATAACTAACAAAAACTATAAACCCGTCCCCATAAATACAGATGAACCTGTACATATCGAACAGTATGATGACATCATCATACAGTATAAAAGCTTTTAAAAAATATTATTTTGTTACCTTAACTCTACAGATTTTCATACACACACTACAGAATTCAAATTGAACGAAATAATTTCGTACAGTAGGAATAGAACACAAAAAAATAGTGCATGATAAACTCAAAAACCTTTCAAAGCCAATCATTCATTTTTTTATTAATATAAAAAATAAAAAGATAAAGTGACTAAAAAATAATCAATATAAAACAAAGTATACAATCTATACTATACACACACTTGATAAAAATAAACATACATTTATACACTAAACAAGTTTACAGAATTTGCAATCATGCATTAAGATCAATCACACCTAGCCTTATCCTTGGAATGCTAAATGTGTCAAAAGCTAGTGGTTTGTGAAAACATCTACAAGTTGATCTTTATTAGCGACATGATGTAATTCAATTTCGCCTTTCGCTACATAATCTCTTATAAAATAATGCCTTATATCGATATGCTTGGTTCTAAAATGTTAAATAGGATTCTTTGAAATATATATGGCACTAGTGTTATCACAAAAGATTGGAATTGTGCCAAAATAAAAACCTATGTCAATTAACTGTTATATCAACCAAAGCACTTGTGCAACACAACATCCTAAGGTAATATATTCAGCTTCTGCAGTTGAAAGGGCTACTGAGTTCTATTTTCTACTAGACCAAGAAACTAAGGAGTTTCCTATGAATTGATAAGTTCCAGAAGTACTTTTATGATCAACCCTACAACCAGCAAAGTCTGAATCATAGTATCCAACAATTTCAAAAGCAGTGTTATTCTTGGGATACCAAATTCCTAGGTTTTGAGTCCCCAAAAGATATCTCATAATTTTCTTAACTATAGTCAGATGTGATTCTTTTGGATCAGCTTGAAATCTTGCACACAAATAAACACTAAACATAATATATGATCTTCTTACTGTCAAGTAAAGCAAAGATCCAATCATCCCTCTAAACTTTTTTTGATCAGCTAATTTTCCTTTAGGATCCTTATCTAACTGCACTAAGGAACTCATGGGTGTAATCACTAGTTTAGCCTTATCCATTTCATATTTCTTAAGGATGTCTTTAACATATTTTGACTGGCTCAGAAATGTTCCATCCTCATCCTGGTTATTACTAAACCCCAGAAAGTAACTCAAATCTCCAATTAAGCTCATCTCAAATTCCTTACTCATTATTTTTGAAATTTTATCACAAAGATTTATATCGATAGATCCAAACAAGATGTCATCCACATAAATTTGAGCATTGATTATTTCATCTCCTACTCTTCTTATAAAGAGAGTGGTGTCCACACTCCCTTTTACAAATGATCTTTTAAGTAGGAAAGTGCTTAGCCTTTCATACCAAGCTCTAAGTGTCTGTTTAAGTCCATACAATACCTTTTTTAATTTAAAAATATGATTAGGAAATTATGCATTTTCAAACCCTAGAGATTGCTCAACATAAACATCCTTTTTTATCATCCTATTTAGAAAGGCACTCTTTATATCCATTTGATACAACTTAAAACCTTTAAAACAAGCATAGACTAAAAGCACTCTAACTGCCTCAAGTCTGACTACCGGGGTAAAAGTCTCCTCAAAATCAATTCCCTCAATTTGATTATACCCCTTAGCCACTAACCTTGCTTTATTCCTTACAATCACTCCAGAATCATTCATCTTATTTTTAAATACCCACTTTATTCCAACAACACTTTGATCTTTCAGTCTTTCTATCAATTCCCAAACATCATTTCTATCAAATTGATTCAACTCATCATGCATAGCTAGAATCCAAAACTCATCCGAAAGTGCTTGATTTAAACTAGTGGATTCAATCATTGAAATAAAAGCGGAGTGATTCACTTCTTTCCTCAATCCATGCCTAGTCTTAACTCCTTCACTTGGGTCTCCTAAAATCACTCCTTAGGATGACTCTTGGGAAAATTCCATTCTCTAGGCAATGGATTTTCTTCTTCATTTTTAACCCTCTCTTCCACTTTTTCATTTTCAAGTCTTTGGGTTATTTCCTCAACTTCATCTTCATCCAATCTAGACCCTCCAATATTATCATATTCATCAAAAACAACATGAGTGATCTCCTCAACTACCAATGTCCTTTTATTAAAAACTCTATAAGATTTTCCAGCACTTGAGTATCCTAGAAAAATTCCTTCATCAGATTTAGGATCAAATTTTCTGAAGAGAGTTTTTCTATTATTATGAATAAACACTTTACTTCTAAAAACATGTAGATGTTAGAGATTGGGAATTATACCTTTAAGAAGTTCATAGGGTGTCTTATTTAATTTTGATCTAATGTTCATCCTATTCAATACATAGCATGTAGTACTAACTACTTCTACCCAAAAATATCTTGAAAGTGAATATTCTGCCAACATGGCATGAGTAGCTTCAATCAATGTCCTGTTCTTTCTCTCAACTACTCCATTCTACTGAGGTGTCCTAGAAGCTAAAACGTTATGGTCTATTACATGGGATTTATAAAAATCATCAAATAATTCAATTTTAAATTCTCTCCCATGGTCACTTTGGATTGTAATAATTTCATATCCTAGTTTTCTCTGAATCCAAGTGGCAAAGTCTCTATACTCCTCAAATAATTCACTCTTATGATTTAAAAATCTAATCCATGTGAATCTTGAGTAATCATCCATAATTACATACCCAAACTTTTTCCTCCTATACTTAAAGTACTAACGGGTCCAAAGAGAGATCCATGTGAAGATGTTTTAAGGGCATAATAGTTCTAACTTTCTTGATTGAATTGAAGGAGGATTTGACTTATTTTTCTAGTTGACATGCATCACATAAGTGATCTTTTATAAATTCTAATTTGGGTATTCCTTTAACTAACTCCTTTTGGGTGATTTTCCTAAGATTTTTATGCTAGCATGATAAAGTCTTCTATGCCATAACCATGATTCATCAGATATAATTTTCAAATAAAAATCAATAGAAGATTTTAAGGAATTGAAATCTAGCATGTATACATTATTTACTCTATCACCATGTAACACATTAATTTCATTTTGACTAATAACACAGCTAATAGGCAAAAATTTTATATGATAACCTTTATTGTATAGTTGACTTATGCTCAACAGATTGTATTTTAAGCCTTCTACTAATAGAATATTTTCAGCCATAAAATTTTTAGAATTTCCAATCATACCTAAACCTACCACTCTCTTGGTGGTATTATCTCCAAGTGTAAGCTTACCTCTATTCCTGGCTTCCAGTGATATGAATTGATTCGCATCTCCAGTCATATGCTTTGAACAATCATTGTTTAGGTACCATATACTCTCATAAGGTCTTGTGTGAGAGTGTTTCTACAAGAAAATCAAGGGTTAGTCCTGGGAACTCAAACAAGTTTGGGTTCACCTCTTGGAAATTTTAAACCAGATGCATGAGTGATATGTTGTGATTTATACATCTTAGGTCTCCACATTAAATATATTCTACGATGGATATTACAAGTGTGGGAAATATGCCCAATCATACCACAAGTAAAATGTTTTACTCTAGGAAAAGGATTTACTGATCTATGTGCTTTGTAAGATCTTTTCCTAGGTGTTGAACTCATATTCTTTTGTTTAGACCTATATAATTATTTAAGTGTGGGAGTAGGTCTATTTTTTTTAATACATTTTAACAACAATTCAACATATGAGTTTCTATTCTTCAATATAGAAATATCCATTTTCAAGTCAATTTCTCTATGTTCGGATTCTTCCAAAAAGATTTTAAAATCATTTTAAGTTCTGTATGAGATGATTTTAAAAGTTTATGTTATTTGTTTAAATCATCATATTCATCCAACAAAGTCATCTGGTTGCTATCAATTAATGCATGATCTTTCCTAAGGATTTCAAATTTTTTCTGCAATTTTAAGTAATCCAAATTCAACTTAGCATGCAGTTTCTTTAGTTTCCTATATGTAGAATGAATGCATTCAAAAACTTCAAATAATTCATCATAATTTAAGTCATATAACTCCTCTTGATCCGAATGATCAAGATTGTCAGCCATCAAGCATAAATTTGTGACTTCCTCTTCAGGTGCTATTTCTAATGAGTCTGAAGCTGAGTCTGCCCAAGATGCTCATTATAGTCTCTTCTTGCCCCTTCTATCATTGGGTTTCTCCTTGGCTTTCTCCTTGCTCAGATTGGCTTTGAGATTAGGAAAATCAAACTTTATGTGTCATGGCTTTCTACGCTTATAGCAAATTACATCATTAGAAGCCTTAGCATTTTTATGAAACTTACCCTTGTTCCATTACTGGAATCTCTTCTACTTCCTCCTTAGGAAACTTTTGAACTGCCTTGTCATCAAGGTAATATCCTCTTCATTCTCAGGCTAGGACTGATCACTCTCTGAGTCATCCACTTTCAGTGCAATATTCTTTTCTTTCCATCTATCACCTGCATCAATCTGTCATTGAGTCACTCCTTGCTCGTAAGCAATCAGTGATCCAAGCAAATTATCAACAGAGTAAACATTTAAGTCTTTTGACTCCAATATATCAGTAATCTTTCCATCATAAGTAGTAGGAAAATAACATAATATCTTATTTACTTTTTCATAATTGGTTAGTTCTCTACCTTAAGCATGCAATGAAGTTACTATCTGTGCAAAATGAGTATATATTTCAGAGATTGACTCATTTGATTTCATGCAAAAAAGTTTATAGTCATGAGTAGAATGTTCAATTTAGATTATTTTACTTCATTGGTTCCTTCATATGTAATGCAAAGCCTATCTAAATTCTCTTTTCCAGATTTATAAGTAGAAACATGCATGTAGTCTTCTAATTTTAGTGCATAAAAAAATTATTCAAACACTTAGCATTTAATTGAGCTAATTCATATTCTTCTACAGTCCAATCAGTAAAAGGTGTTTGAATTCTAATTCCATCTACAAATCTAGTAGGTGTAGTGCAACCTTCCTGTACTCTAATCCACATGTGATAGTCAAGCGATTGCAAAAAACTAGACAAGCGAGTTTCCCAAAAGTCAAACGGGATGTTATCAAACAGTGGAGGTCTAATGATCGAATAACCCTTAGGTGTGTTTCAGTTTCCAAAATTAGCCATGATCGAATTTCAAAAACTAATTTAAATAATAATTTTTGAAATAGGCTCTGATACCACTTAAAAGTGCGAATAGGTTATTAGACCTATTGATTATGTCCCTAGGCTAACTAAGAGGGAGGGTGAATTGGTACTTTTAAAAAAAATATCTCTTGGATATTTTGAAAACCTTTTTAATAAAAAACTTTATATATATTGTATAGTACGATTAAGTTCATACAGTATGAATAGTTATAAAAATTTTACTTTTTTAACCCAAAAAAATAAAGTGCAATGTAGAAATTAAAAATGCAGTAAAAAAATACAAGAACAGAGAACACCAGATTTTATAGTGATTCAGTCAAACACGACCTACATCCACTCCCTAGAGACTCCTTCTCTAGGTATTGCACTAAATCAAAGTGACTCTCCTTTAGCCCCCACAGCAAGATAGAGAAGCCCTTACAAACTCTCTTCCACCAAACCTAGATGTGGTAGAGAACCGTCATCCTTTTCACCCTGCCTGGTGATGGCAGAGAACCATTCATCCTTTCACACCCTCCTGGTGTCGGTAGAGAACCAAGCCTCCTTTTTCACCCTCCTGGTGATGGTAGAGTACCGAGCCTTCTTTGACAATCCTCTTGCAAGAGTCTTTAAGGAGATTGTAAAGAACTTTGAAGAATAAGTAAGAGAATCTCATCGATGGACAACCTTGTGAATCCCTTCACAATTTCCTTACCCTAGATCTGTCACACTTCACTCTCAAAACACTCTCCGAAACACACGCCTCAAGGGCACTCAAGAGAAATTCATGGAAGGACTATTTCCAGTCAATTTTTTAGAACCCTTATATACAAAGGAGAAGAAAATTTGTCTAAAAACTAAAAATTTCAAGTTTGACGCAGTCAGATCGTACTGTACGATTGACATTCATACGTATAAATAGTTTAAATTATTGAACGGTTCATCCCAAATGATCCTGTATGAACCAATAAACCTAGTTTTTGTACTCTGGAAAATGATATATAAAGTCAAATCGTACTGTACAAATAGTTCAAAAAATGAATAGTTTATCCTGTACAATCCTATACAAACTAATGAACCCCAATTTTGTACTCTGGAAAATGATATACGAAACCCATTTGTACCATATGAACAGTTCAAAAAATTGAATAGTTCGTCCCATACGATCCAGTACGAACCATGTAAGCTCTCATTTCGTACTTTGAAAAATGATATATGAAGCCAATTCATACTGTACGATCAGTTTAAAAAATTGAATAGTTCATCCTGTATGATCTAGTACGCACCATGTAAGCTCACATTTCATGCTCTAGAAAATGATATACAAAGAGATTTCATATTGTACGAATTATATTTAGAAAAATTTTAAACCATGTAGGTTCATATTAGAGGAGAAATAGCACAAATCATCCCATACGATTCTACATCGTACAGTACGATTAGTTTTAAAAGAATATTAAGTTTTGTCTCACTTCCCTAGTGTGTGTATGCAATATTATCCAATTTACAATCACACTCTCTAAGATTTAAGCAAAGTAAAAAAATACAGACTTCACTTACAATAACCGTTAATCTAATATGTCTTGAAGTCTTTAGCAGTCTGGATTATAATTTTACTAAAAAATATATTATACATACAACAACAAACTTTACAATATATGTTAGGAGAACTAATAAATCAACAATAAGATTTTATTATCATCAAAAACTCACATGATTATAAAGCTAACCTAATATGTAACAATTTCAACATATTCTTCTTACTCGAAGAAATTTTTGTATTTATATTAAGATACAAGCAAATATTTCTTACTTTATATATGTTTAGATTCAAGAGTACCCAAAACTATATAGGTCTAGGTGCATTGACTAGTGCACACCCTAGGACAAAGAAAGTTGGTGTACCCAACTTTAACATGATGGCATGGACCATGAGCAAAGTGATCCCTACTCTTGTAACTTCTTATTTTCTTTTCATATAGTCATATAAGTTTTGGGTTATATTTTTATATTTTCCATCAACTTTTCTATTTTATTTAAGACATGTATATGTACATTATCCAATAGCACAAGCCCTTTTCCTATTGTTTTATAGCCATTATAGCACAAAATTTTATTTTCTTCTATAATTTCTTCATAACTTTTTGTGTGATATTTTTTCTCTTTATTTACTATTTTATATTTATCTATGTTTTAGATGACTTGTTATAGGTTCTTTGGATAAAAATACATGTTATATAGTTAAATAATAACTTGATAATTTATGAAAAAACATTTTAAAATTAAGGCTCTCTCAAGGCACTTCCAAAAGAAAATATAGCTCTCCTTTTATCTCTTGAGCCAGTTTAAAAGTAGAGCTTGCCAAGGCTTATATGATGGGTGTATCCTTCTTAAGGATAGATAAATTACATGAATATCATACTCCTTAATATTGAGCTTCTTTTGTAGGTATGTATATTTATATGCTAAATTTGTCCTCTTAGTATGCAAGGTAGCAGTTGTCTCGATTAAGACTAATTATAAAGCTAGCTGAGTAGCTCTACCTATGTATAAGATGATTATCTCATTCCTTTTCTTTTCATAGGCATCCTATATATTTGCTAAAGATTATAAGGCCTGCATGCTATTTAGTTTTCAGGGTATGGTTTAGGTTTAACATGCTAAGTTCTAACTTCGAAAGCTATTTTCTTCAAATTAAAGAGTTGAGATTTTAGATTACTAATTTTAATAAATGCAATTTGTTGTTTTGTGTTTTGTTGTGTATTCATATGTTGTGTTCTTAAGTTGAAGGCCAAAGCTTTAAATTAATTTAATTCCATTCTTTAATTGAACTAAATAGTTAACAAATTAGTATAAAGGTCTCTTATTTTAATCTTTTCATTTATAATATTTTTTTAGGGTTTTATTAGGTTCTTTTAATTTAATTTTATGATTTTTAAACTTGATCAAAAATTAATTCTGATTTTCTAGGGAAAAATTACAAAATTTGAATGATCTTGTGTTGGATCTAAACATTCTTATGTTAAATAAGAAATAAATTTTTTAGAGTCGAGATAATTTGGATTTTCTTAGGAGCCTTCAATCAAATAATTTTAAGAGTTAATAGTCATTGTATGTGTTTCAATATACTTTAAAAAATCCTATAATTACATTTTTTTAGTGATGTAGGTTGGTGTAGGATGAGCTAAGTTCACCATTAGGCTATTAAAATGTAGAAGTTTTTTTTTTTTTTTTTTTTGCAGGGGGCGGGGGGGGGGGGGGGGGGGGGGGGGGGGTTGCTTAGGGTTTACGAATGAAAGAATTAATGCACTTATAAAAACTTGGATATTCTGGAGGAATTTTTAAATGTTTTATTTATATTTAGGTAGAATTTTCCAAGCATTTTGGATTGTGTAGATGAAGCCAAAACTAAGAATAGGTCCTCGAAAACTAGTATAAGCTATGCTAATAGCATATATGTGACTTTAAACCACTAGAGTTTGAAAATGGAAAGGTCAACTTAATGATTTCTAAGGGATGTTTGTAGATTATATTTGTAGCTTATTTTTAGAAATTTTCAAGTGAGTTTTATGCATGAAATAAGAATAGAAATGACACTAGGTATTGTTAACTTTGTATTGTTTGGTTTTAGTAATTTAAGCATAACTTCCATTTAATTAAGGAAAAGCCAAGAATCAACCATGGGATGTTAGATGAGATGTAGGGTAATGTTATGGTTGAGTTTAATAAATACCAATAGATGGAATAATGAATTGAAAAATAAAAAATCCTTACTGAATGGACTCTTGACCACTAAGCAACAAGAGAGAAGTTATTTCTACCAAACACTCTAACATTCATTCCAAATGCACATTAAAAAACTATATTACAAAAAATTCAACATATATAAAACTTATCCTACATCCATTGACCTTTGAATTTAAAATTTCCCTAAAGGAGAGTTTAGTTTCATTCTATTGAGGTAGTTGCTTAGCTAGAGGGGTCAATCCCCCTTTTAAGGATAGTTAGGTGATGTGGCTAATTATTTTGTAAAGTGCATGTGAACTCTTCCTTATATACCCTAAACCCATGCAAGAAACCATTTTGACCTCCAAGTCAATATTGTTATAAACCCAAAAGGGTAGCTAAAGTCACATTCCAAACTAGTCATCTTTAATCTCTCCTATAGAATTCTATTGCTTCACAATGGCTTTGAAGTTTATGTCACCTAGGCTCTTAAACACTCACATAGTACATAATATAACTTCTAGTATACAACATGTCCATATAAAAGAACTCATCCACCAAGCATACAACAAATCCACAAGGTGTACTCTTTTTTCCGTAGGCTTGGTAATAGGCATGTAGTGCACCACATCAACTCCCTCTAATAATAATAATAATAAAATCCAAGAAGAGATGAAATTAGTGTTTTTGTATGCAAGATCTAGAGAAAACATGCCATATTCTAAGCCACCACATCAACTCCCTTTTCCTACTTGATCAGAAATCCATGTTTTCATGTTCTCTCCTATGATGCTTCATTTTTTGGTTTGCTCTCCATCCTAAAACTATTTATTTGTATGTTCATCTAAATTTAAAAACTTTGATCACCTACGAAAGAGAAAATAATTTTTTTGAATGATAAATTATCTTGAATATTAAATATAGAACTTAAATTCATTTTACTTGATAATTAAAGAAAATATATATTCATTCTAATACTTTTAGGAATTTTGAAAGAGCCATAAGCCCTTGCATAAAGTTTCTCAATACCTGGAAGTGTATCTTTCAATTCTTATTTTTAACATTACATAATCACCCTCCTTATATTTTATGCACATTTTGACTTAAATCCTTAACATATTTAGTATTAGTTATTTTAATTTATTTTCAAACATATTAATGAAGGCCCTAATTGAAAGTTCAATATGAGCTTATTAAACCTAGTTGAACTGCGATAACACACCTAGAGGTGGGTGGATTGGCGTTTTGAAAATTTTTATTTTTCAAGAAACTCACATTGATAATTTTGAAAATAATTTCTTAAGTGACCAAAAAAACTTTTAACTTTTGATCTTATAGAAAAATGAATGGAAAGATAATTTTCTTCTTTTACATTTTCACTTTTTTTAAAGTTTTTCTTACTCACAAAAAAAATTAATCTAAAACAATCACAATGTTATCAACCCAGATCTGCAAGAATGTAATGAATAAGAAATTAATAATGTAGAAAATAAAGTGCTAAAAAAAGGAACGATCATACCAAAAATATTATAGTGGTTCAATCAAAACTTGACGTACGTCCACTCCCGGAGTTGTCCTCTTCAGGTATTGCACTAAAACTTTATTGACTCTCCTTTATCCACAACAAGGCAAAGAAGACTTACGAAATCACTTCCACCCTTCCATGGTGCAGCAGAGAAGCCGAATACCTTCCACCAACCTGGTGCAGTGGAGTAGCTAAATCCCATTCACCAACCTGGTGCGGGTAGTTGTTGGATCCTTTGACACCATGAGCCACTTCTCAGAGTTTCCCTTAAGCAAAGTAAAGACTCCTATAGAAAGAAGGAGAATATTCATGGAGCAACCACGTGTAGAACCTCTCCCACACACTCCCTTAATCTCACAAAACTCTTTTTATCTCAAAACCTCACCTCTCTCTATCTCTCTCCCTCAAGAATAAAGCTCTCTCTTTAAAGCCTAACTTACAGATAAGAACATTAAAAAAAATTGCCGAAAGAACTCTTAAAAGAATAAAGAGATGTTTAAATACAAAGCTTTAAAAAACCCTAATTTTTAATTCAACCGCCGCTATTTGTACAGTAGTATCTTCAGAACGTACAATACGATTGGTTCAAAATCCCTATTTGTCTTATATAATGAAAGAACCCCAGTATGATTCATTCAACTTCTTTAATTTCTTAGTTACCCATTTTTAATTTATTTTTGATTAATAAATCATACTGTAGGATCGAGATCGTACGGTATGAACTATAGGAAATTTAAACTTCTAAGTTTTTCCACCCCATGTGTGTGCATAACTGCCAAGATATCTTACAACATTTACAAGATAATTGACTCAATAAAGATAAAATTACATAAGTAAAAATATAGATCTTCTAAACATCAAACCTATTCTACCCAATCTTGAGTCTTGATCCTTTGTTGATGCATGGTGTATGATGTATCTAAAATATTAATGCACACATGAGAAATATGCAATAATAATACCAGAAGAAAAAAAATGAAATCCAATAATATATTTTATCATCTAAATTATAAGCTCGGGATCCCGAATTGCAACAATCTCCCCCTTTTTGATGATGGAAAATATTATTGGTAGAATTTTTAATTTACTTTACTTTCTCCTAATGTCCTCCTTACTAATTGATTTCTTTTAAAAATAGAGGATTTTTTTTTAATATTAAGAATAATAAGGCACAAACTAAATAAAACATTAATTTAATAAAAATGAATTAAATCAAGCAACATATCCAACCAACAGATAACCTACTCCACCTTTCGATATCGCCAAAAAGGAGAATATATCAAAGAAAAGTTACAAAACATCACACAAGATTAAAAGTCGAAAGGTCCCTCATTAGATGGTGGCACTAGTGGCTAATAGTATCAGTGAATGTTAAAAAAATTCTCACTAAACCATGCTTGATCTACCTCGTACCGCTACTAAAATTCCTCCTACTACTGAGTACACTACTGAAAGTGTGTATCAAAGTGCATCTCCAAGCGATCAATTCTCTCTACCATCAAGTTGTAGAGGTGGGGCTAGTATTCATGTGTTGGGAATAGAGTTGGTGCTAGAGATGGTGTTGTAAGGTCTCCCCCTTCCTCATCAAAAATGTGCTCCTCTTCTATGGGCTCGTCCTTATGGAATCTATTATGAAAGAGAAAATGGAAGGAATTATTAGTATAGAAAATATGTAAGATATTTGCCAATATATGATGCATAAGCTAATATTTCATATCTAAGACATAGGCAACTATGTGTCATAGAGCTAGATATTATATACACCAAACTCCTTATCATCTAATGGAGGAAAAATTTTAAAAATATCCAAAAATCATATTGGCAACATCAAACTCTGTGCTGAACAAGATCAGATATGTGATGACTGACAGTAGTTGCGTGATGTATAGTTGATCTACATCCTCAGGTAAAACAAAGGTTCAAAAGACATGTTGGATGATACGTGCATTTTGATTGAGTGCATAGATAATTTACTAGTGTTGATTTAGAGGGATATTTTAAAGGATAAGATTCATAGTATTTCAGTTATAATCTCCCCTAGTTGATAAACTATGTGGTTTTACCCCTATAATAGAAATGTGTAAAATTTTAACTTGGTCTTGAGAGGTGATCTCTACAGGATGCCTCTCGACATTACACTACATGGTAGTATACTTGACATTAATCTCATTGTTAACCTCATTTTTGTATGATGTAATCACTCCTGGTTTTAATCTCATGGTTGTCAATCATCTAGTTTATAATCACCTGATTTATAGTTATCTGATCTATAATCATCTAGTCAATAATCACTAAACCTCAATCACCAAGATAACTATTGCCTTGCACTTTAATTAGGTAGCCTAGTGTATTGCCTTGGAAAGTGCACAATCATGGTCAAAATTGTTTCACTAGGTGCTCCATATATAAAATCATGAATCACCGAGTCTCTGAGACAATGATTAGCCCATCTGACCCAGTTGAGCTAGCTCAAGCTAGCCCAATTGATTATCATCTTCAATCAACTTTAATTATACTCCTAATCAACTCTGACATTCACTAGACTATTCTGATCATCACTCATAGTGACTTGGACTTGATTAGTCACCCTAGCCTAGTCAATACTTGACTTGGTCATTTGAGCTTAAGTTTGGTTAAATCGAACCCAGTTGGGTCAAACCATTGCATACATTCAATTCAAAATCCAAAATCTCCAAATCTAAAACCTCTTCATTGCATGATTTAAACCCATCTAAACCATTGGTGAGCCAAGTTATAGTGATTTTGACCTAGTCTGCTCACTAAAGTATGATCAAACTCATGTGTATAGTAATGCCTTAAGGAAACTTCAAATACATTATTTCATACCCACCCAATCCATTTAAACTAGCATCCAAAGCCTTCATAGTGTTCACCTCACTAGCCTTTAACCATTTGACTAGTCAAACAGTCAACTCAAGCCATTTTAGAACCCTTTCATGGTCAACACTCTTCTCAAAGCATCAAGGCTTTACTCTAACTCATGTCCTTCAATCTAAACCTCATGTCACTCTTAGGTTCTACCTTAGCTTCCATTGACAATTTGACTAGTTAAATTGTTAATAAAAACCTAAAATCCTTCTAATGGTGAAGCCTTTTCAAAATAGCTCATTCCCTTCATTCCCTTAAAGATATTCCCATCCAATTGTTTAGTGCTCTTCAAGAAACTTCATAAATAATAGCTTAACCTGGCTTAACTCCTATTTAGCCCTAGGTATCCCTAGTGGTCCCCTCCCATGCAAAAAAATTCAAGGAACCTTTACCACCTTCTTAATTATTCCCTCTACTCCTTAATGACCTGGGATAGCTGGTGGGCATCTCGAGGCTAGCTTTGATTGATCTAAGCCATCCATAGTAATCCCGGACCCTAAATTACCCAAAAAAACCTCCTAAAAACTTGGATACCAACTTCACTCCTTACTTATCCATCTTTAGAAGATCTTAACATTTTGTTTTTCCTTCCCAAGAGTTTCCAACACTTCCCTAGTGCTTTGCAAGCATTTGAAGCTTGCCACCTGCAAAAATTGGAGGTGGTCATCAACCCACTCATCCAGGTGATTTGAACTCCTACTGTAAAGTATTTTTGAGTTCAACTTATTCTCCAAAACTGAGCTCTCAACAAAGAAAACAAACCAAAATATAGCCTCTAAAATCAATCACAGTAAGGAAATTCTTAAACCCTAGCATTTCATCTAGCATTTCAAATAAGTTCTTACCATTCTATCTTTGATCTTATTCTTGCCCTATCCAAAGTTTTGAATTATTTATGACATTCTGTAATGGTTTTAAAGTTTTATTTAAAAAAAAATGTTTTGGTTAGCTGGAGGAAGATGATGGGTTTGCGACCATCTAATTTGTTTATTCAGATTGAATAGTCATGATCTCATCATCTTAAACGTTCGATTCAATCGGCTTAAATTATAGGATAGATTGAATCGTTTAGCTAGATTAGAGCCATGCATTCCAAACAATGTGAAATGGATGACCCTTAGTGAATGCCACGTGGTTAAGTTGCTAATCACACGATGATGTACATTTAGCCACTATGCTGCCATGTGTAAACGGAGACTGCTGCCACTCACGCTATTCCAATCGGTGATTGCCACATGTAAAGTTGTCGAGAGTGCTTGATTTAAGTCATAAAGGTTTAAAATAATCATAGTTACAAAAAATATAACTAATTAAATACTAAACTAAATTTAATAAATAAATACTCCATTGTCTCAGAATAAAATTCTCTTTAATTTAAAAAAAAACATTCTATTAAAATAATCAATGTATAAAAAATACTTTTAGTTATAAATATTATTTAAAATATCTTAAATTATTATCTAAATAAATTTTTGATTCAGTTAAAATTTAAAGGGTATAAATTTGATGATATTATGCATGTTGAGTAGTTTTTAAAGCCATTTGAATTTAGTTACACTTGAAGTTGAATTTCTAAATATCAAGCCCAAAATTTGAGCTACATATTTGAAAATCCATTTTAATCTGCATGGTGGTCCAATTTTCCCATTCTAGAGCTCTATAGATTCATAGAGTTATTCCCTTTTGGTGAAAAAGAAAAGGATAAAAGGATGTTGTGTAATTAATTTTGATGTAATTAGCCATTATTAATTCAATGATTTTAGCTAATTACTTCCAATATTCATAGGATTATATGCCCAAACTTGGACAACGATCAATTGGGGATGTGTTCTACATTACCTAACTTGCCTAGTTCAATTTGATTACATTTATCCTTCACTTTTGAATTATCATGTTTATAGGTTATTATGTTATCTATGAATTAGACAATTTATTATAATTATTCTATAGAGCATTAGCAATTTTTGTGGTTTTATTGTACATGTGCAAGGGTTAGAGACAATTATTATTGAACCTATATGAACATTAGTGGCACCTAAGGACAACTATTAACGACAATGTCGAGTTAAATTAGAAAATTTTTAAGAATTCTTACACACATCAAATAGGTATGAAACTTCAAATCCTTGAACACAGATACCTTATACACCCTAAGAATCAAATTTACCCTGATTTAACTTTAATTGACTTATCAAACTAAATTAATCAAAACCAAAAAACAACAACCAAAGCTTCTCTGGCTTTCCGAGGTGATTATAGGGGTACCGCACTTCGTGTAATAGTTGAGTTTTTCCTGTTGTTTTTTTATATTTTTTATTCATCTTTCTTTTGCTTTTCATTCTCCTGGATTTGTTTTGTTGCTTTTTTGCTTTCCTTTGGGGTTTGGGTGATGACAACTCTGTCATCATCAAACCCTTGGATGTCATCAAAAGCTAATGGTAACTCTCGATCTTTTAAAGAGGTTCTTATAAGTAATAATGTTTCTTCATCTTCTAAGTTGGATTTGGTTCATTCCTCTTTTAAAGGCCTATCAGCTTTGATGTTTGGCGATAAAGTGGTTTTGCACCGAGCTGCTCCCTCTACTTTTACTTTAGTTGGGAAGTTTGTTCTACATAGGCCAAATCTTGATGTTATTCATAAATTTTTCCTCAATTTCAAACTATCTGGAACTTTTTTGGTTGGCTTGATTGACCAACACCACATTGCAAAATAATTATCTAATGATTTAGACTAGAATCACATTTCTTCCTGAAGAGCATATTATATTCTTGGTTATTAAATGAGTTTTCTTAAGTGGACTCCTGATTTTGATGTTAGAAAAGAGTCTCCAGTAGCACTTATTTAGATTTATTTTCTTAATCTAAGGCTCCAATTTTTTAATTCTCAAATCCTTTTTGCTTTAGCTTCTATATTTGGTAAACCATTACAGACAGATCAAGCTACCGCACTTTATCTCGTCCGTTTGTAGCTCACATTATGGTGGAAATGGACTTTTCAAAGAAACATCCTAAGGTAGTATGGACTATATCAGAGGTTAATGGGTATCAACAAAAAGTTGAATTTAAAATTTTGTATCTATTTTGTAGTCATTGCAAAATGCATGGTCATTGCAATTCTAATTATTTTATATTACACCCTCATTTATGTAGCCATAAGGAATCGTCAAAAGATTCTAAGGGGAAAAAGATTTTGGTGAAATAGTTAGCGCATGAGGTTACTAACCCAGTGCAAGAAATGATTATGGAGGATTATATAGTGAACGATGAACCTAATATTCCTACGGAGGTCAGCTATGCTAGAGATGATAGTAAGATTGAGGCTAATAATCCCTCTGTAGTTCATGGAGGGATTAATGGTCCTCCACCTCTTATGCTTGAAACTCATAGTCATGTCAATACTATTTTTGAAAATGTGGATGAACAGATGGTGGCAATTACTTATAATCCAAATTCCATATCAAATGCTTCTTTTTTTCAGTGTACTGCTAACAAATATTTATCTTTTGATTTGGAAATTTTGTTGAATAATGCTAAATGTACTAATAACTTTTCCTCTCAACCATTTGTGAATGACCAAGATATTGTATCAGAAGATAGTATGGAAGAAGGAGAAGTTGTTTAGGAGGGTTTGGCCGAAAAAGGAGTTAGCCTGAGAATTGGCAATATAATGCAGAGTAAGTTAATGGAATAGAAATATTTACAAAAAAATTTTGCTAATATTTTAGTTGCTGATGAGAAAGTTATTTCCTGTGAGCTAGATTGCCAAATGAATCCCTCTGATGTTAATTTTAGTAATTTAAAAGATGCCAAGAATTTTCTTTTTAAACTCCAAGAATATGAGGAGGTTTATTGGAAATAAAAATCTAATTCTAAGCATCTTATTGAAGGGAATAATAATACTAAGTATTTTCATTCTTTGGTGAAGAAGAATAGAGCTAAAAGTTTTATTCATAAAATCTATTTGTAGGATGGGAACACCATTGAGGATGAGGAGGAAATCGCTAAGTCTACAGTGGATCATTTTACTAATACTTTTAATAAAAATTTTCAATCTTTCCCTGTTTCCCATCCTGAGCTTATTCCTTGCATCAACAATGAGGAGGATAAGAAAATTCTTACTTCACTTCCTACCTTGGAGGAAGTTAAGAAGATTATTTTTACTATGAATGTTGACTCTGTGGTTGGCCCTGAAGGTTTTACTACTAAATATTTTTCAAACAACTTGGAATATTATTTATGATTATTTATATGCTGCTATTTTGGGTTTTTTGAATGGTAATCCTATTCCTAAGTTTTTTTCAAGTACCTCTATTGTGCTTATTCCTAAGAAGGTAGCTCCTAATAAGTGGGATGATTTCTGTCCTATTAGTTTGTGTTCTTTCTTTAGTAAACTAGTTTCAAAAATATTTATTGATCATTTGTCTCCTTTGCTTTCTAAAATAATTTCTCCTTACCAAACGGGTTTTGTCAAAGGTAGAACTATTTCTGATAACAACTTATTGGCTCAAGAACTCATTCAAGACCTTAAGCTCAAAGTGAGAGGTGGGAATATTGTCTTAACGTTGGATATTGCTAAAGCTTATGAAAATAATAACTGAAAATTATTTAATCACATTTTATAGCTTTTGTTTTTAATTCGTGCTTCATTAGTTTGATTCAAAATTGTGTTGAAAATTCTTACTTTACTATTATAGTGAAAGGTAAAATAAATGCTTTTTTTAAAATCCTCTCTTGGTATCAGATAAGGAGATCCTATCTCCCATGTTCTTTACATAATTGTGGTTGAGTATCCTTCTAAAGGTCTTTCCAACCTTTATTATACTCACTCTAAACTTTACTATAGAACTTTAGGTGGCATGCCTATATCTCATTTATGCTTTGCTGATGATGTTATTATTTTTTCTAATGGTTCTCTCAATATGGTTAGTATCCTTATCTGTTTTTGGAATAATTTTGAATTAGTGAGTGGTTTAAATCTTAATAAAATTAAGTGTTATTTTATCACCCCCTAAGCATTTCCCTGCAGATCGCATTAGTGCTATTAAGGGTATCTCTAATTTTTTACATAGTTTTCTTCCTTTAAAATATCTGCGTGTCCCACTTTTTAGAGTTCGTAAAGATCTTTTCTTTTTGATGATATGATTTCTTCTTTCAATAATAGACTCAACTCTTGGGAATTTAATTTCCTTAGCTTTGGTGGTAGATTGGTTTTAATTAAGAGTATTATCTATTCTTTACCTATTTACATCTTTAAACTATTCAACATACTATTGCTATTTGTAATAGACTTGAGAATTTGATCAATAAGTTCTTCTGGAGAGGTAAAAGTACTAACTCCAAAATCATCTAGACTTCTTGGAAAAATTGTTATGGTGTTTTGGAGGAAGGTGCTTTGGGGTGCAAGAACATGGCTGATTTAGCCCATGCTTTTTCTTATAAATTATGGTTTAATTTTAGGGCTAAGACTAATCTTTGGTCCAAGATCATGACTTCTAAATATTGTGTTGGCAAATATTCTACTGTTTGTAGCTATAACAACGGGGATTCTAGAGTTTGGAAAAGACTTTGCAATATCAAATGGGAATCAGAGCCTTATATTCATTTGGGCATTGGATGTGTTAATGTTTTCTTTTGGCAGGACCATTGGTTAGGTCTAACTTCTATTGATCATATGCTTCATTTGATCTCCACGTCTGCTATCAAGGTTAAGTATTTTATTGCAAATTACTATTGGGATATTCCAAAATTAGATTAAGTTATTCTTGAATCCATCATTACTTAGATCTTACAAATTCCTTTTAATATTGATGTTGATGATCATTTGTTGTATAATATGGCTAGAAATGGCACCTTCAGAATTAAGGATGCTTGGAATATTTTTCATACTAAACATACAATTTCTAAAGTTTTTAACATGTTATGGCATAAAAGCATTCCTACTACTATATCTACTTTCATTTGAAGAATCATGCATAATTATGTTCCTACTGATGAGAAATTTAATTAAAAGAGGTTTTATTTTGGCTTTCAAGTGTCAATGTTGTTACCATATGGAGAGTATGCATCATGTTTTTATCTTTCGCTTTATTGCTACTAAGATTTGGATTCACTTCGAGGATATTTTCAAACTTAATCATTTTAATGGTAATATTTCTATCAAGGATATCCTTCATCTGTGGTTCACTAACTCGAAAGGGCACATTACCAGCCTAATCCCTTCTCTTATTTTTTGGTATCTCTGGATGGCAAGGAATAACTCTCTTTTTAACAAAGTTTCTATGAATCATTATCAAATTATTAGAAACATTAAAGATAAAGTTAGTAGGTTGTTTAATGTCAATCTTTGAAATCTAAGAATTTTAAAGGTTTTTCTTTTGTGGCCAAGGATTTTGGTATTGTCCTTCAAGATAGGTTCAAGAACGAGATTCCTAAGTTGATTTACTGGATGAAGCCTCCCCAAAACAAGTTTAAATTAAATTGTGATGGTTCTATCAAAGGGAACTCTTGTGGCTATGGTGGTATTATTAGAGATTTTAATGGGAATTTTGTTATCGTGTATGTTTGTCCTTTACCTAGATGTTCTGTTATCTTTGTTAAACTTTATACTATCATATGTGGTTTGAAATTTTGTCTTTCCCTTGGTATTGAAAATATTTGGATTGAAGTTGATGCTTTGCACATGCTTTTTGGTCTTAAATATACTTATGAGAAGATTTGTAGTCCTGTGGTTTTCTATCTACTTAGGAAAATTAAGAAACTTTTTATCTTTCTTAACATCAAGTTGACTCATATTTATAGAGAAAGAAATGCTTGTGCTTATTGGCTTACTAATCATGGATCTAATCTTTAATTTCTTACTGATTTCTCCTATAATCAGTAGCCTTTTATTGTTAAAGGCATCATTAGGTTAAACAAGATTGGTCTTCCTTATGTTAGATCTTAATTTGGCTCTTATGATTATTTGTTTTTGGGCCTGGTTGCTATTGTTTTTCTACTTCTATTATGTGCATCTAGTTTCTTTCGATGCTTGTTATATTTGGTGATTATCTTATGCTATGTTTGATCATGGTGTTTATTATGGTGTTTCTGGCTATGATTGGCTCTCTTGGAATGATAGCCCTGGTCTCAATTACTTCCCTTCTCTTGGTTCTCATGCCTTGGGTGGGAGAGGGAGTTGTCATATTATGGACGTTGGTTTGTTTCAGTTTTCTGCTTATTTGAACTTCGGGCACAATTGCTGCAGTTCACCTGGTTCTCCTTTCTTGGGTGGGAGTAGGTGTTGTCAATTTTTAGTTGTTGGTTTGCTCTTATTTGCTGCTTATTAGATTAGGCTTTCCCAGCAGTTATTTGGGAACTTGGTGGATTTTCTTCTGAATGGGAGATATTTCTATCCTCTTTTGTTTGTTGTCCAATTTACTCTTAGTCTAGAGGCCTTTTTTGGTGCTTATATTCTTATATTTGGTTGGTGTTGTAGTAGCACTACTTTTTCAAGTTACATGTGGTAGTATGTTAACTAGATTTTTAGGAGAATTGAGCAGTGGATGGTTATTTGGCATCACGATTGCTTTGATACTACACAGCTAAGCCAAATTTTGTATTTGTTTGGTGTTTTGGTTTTGCATGACATGTTGTTATTTCCTATTCTTGGGAGGTGCTGCTGTTGGGTCGATTTGTATAATAGTTATATTGGTTATTCTGGTTCTATCATCTATAGTCCTTGTGAACTTTGTCAATTACACTATATTGATAATTGTGGTCTGCCTCTGATCTTAAGCATAGATTGGATTGTTCGATTGGAGATAAATCTTTTTTAGTGCTATTTAGTTTTTCATTATGATAACCTTAATATTATTGGCAGCTTCATCTCTCGATTTTAGGTTGGGCTGGCTGGTCCTAGTTATAATTTTAGCAGCTGTACTGCTAATGTGAATCTGAATCCTTTCCTGAGGGCTGTTATTTATTCATATCTATCTCCTCATATTTTAAAAATTGGTTTGGTATCCTTCTCTTATTTTATGATTAATGTTAATAATGTCATCTTCCCTTATGAGCTGATTTTTAATTATAGATTTCTTATTTGTTTCTACATTTTTCCTTGTGTGGCTTTTGTTAGTTTGTAGGTTCCCCTTAGTGTTTATTTGCAGGTTCCTAGCTTTTTTGGCGGAGAGAATGTGCCTGTTGCTTATCAATTGATCTCTCCTATTTTTTGGGTGTTGGCTTCTTTCCACCCTAATAGAATGTTCCTAGGTTATTTTGTAATTTTGATTAGGAGGGAACTTGAGATCATAGGTTTATCTTTTATTTTGTTTATAGTTCCTGTGAGCAGTAGTGAGCTCAAGGTCCCTTTTAAGGATCTTGTAATCGTTTCTTTAATTAATGCGTAGGCCCCTCCATGGGTTTCCAAAAAAAATAACTAAATTAATCAAAATAATCCCTTAATTAAGGGCTAAATCTTCTTAAAATCACAATAAATCAAGAATATTCAAAAAAATAAAAACACACCTTTAATCAACTCTTTTAGCGATCATTTTAGCATTAAAATTTAAAGCCTCAATACAAATTAAATCATTAATTATCTCTTTTTGTGGTGCTTGATTCCTCTTAGGAGAGAAAATAATAAAATCCAAATTCATACAAGATAAACATCAAATAAATAATCCCTTTTAGCCTTAATAAATAAATATATTAAACTCATGCAATTTAAGCATTAAACTTCTATATGACATATCAAAGCCACACAACCTCCTTCACACACTTAGATGGTTTGTTAGAACAAGCAACTTTAGCCTAGGTTAGGCTAGTAGTTTGAATTACTTGTAGGGTGCTTTGCTTGGAGAGCACTATATGTTTATTTATTTATTTTCTATAACTCTGAATGTCATACATTTTAATTCTTATTGGTGCACATAGGCTCTTTAAAGACTACATTAGAAGCATTAAGATATTACATAACTACTTTGCACATTTTGTATTTCTATATACTTATTACTTTTTATGCAGTCCTTTACAATCCTCTAAGAGTCAAAGTAAAATATACCTAAGAATAATGTATATGTCTGAGTCCTTGTAAATTACATATTGCACATAGAATGAGCTGTACAGCATCCTGAGTTGTAAAAGAGTCAAATACACCTGCTTATACATTCAAATAGGGCTCTAAAATATGATATCCTCTCCCTTAGAAGATACTTACTTTTGGAATTCAATAGAAGACTTGGAGCTTGAAGACCTTAAGCAGATGTATTTTATGCTATATATATATGGTAGGCTTAGAATCCCAGGTTTATTGTGGTGGAGCTTGGCCACCTTTATTTTGTATAGAATTTTGCTCTATTGTAAGTTATCAAATCAATTAATAAATAAAATTTCTTTTATACACAATCTATTTTTATTACATTGCATCATATATTGCATCATAAGAGTGGTAGTTTGTATTAGTGAGTAGTATTTTCATAGGCTTTCCTTTATGTACATGTTTCAAATTTTGTAGGAATATGTATTCTAGTTCATGGACAATACAGTATTGGGTACCATATACACCAACCCCTTTACTTATTCATGCAAACATGCTTGCATTTTATCTCTATAACGTACGTTAAACAAAAACACTTATGACTAATAGGGGAAATATATAGGGTCCTTATGTGCTCAGAGGATGTTATTGCTATTCCTTTGGTATAGGGCCATTATGCTACCAAAATTTCTTAACTCTTAGGTATTTTTAATCTATAATGAGTTTAATCTACACTTTAATCAAAATTTGTCTCTTCGGAGATGTAATTAACTATGGAGGCTTACCCCTATAGGAATATAAGATCCCAATATAAAATGAACCCTATCTTAATTTGCTAAGATAAACTAAGATAGGGAAACATCTTCTCTACATAGACTAAAGCTAATCCTAGGTTAGTTTCATATTTAAAATGATAGGTGTGTATGAATATTATCCTTTAAGATGAATTTCATATCCCCTATGTCGAATTTGAATATGAAAATAAATTGTTTCTTTTCTCAAATTGATAATATAGGGTAATTTTTATTAATTATTTGGATTTTATTATAGAAATAATAAATCCAAAATTAGTTGTAATTATCATTTAATTTATCCACACTCAAACTTGAAAAAGATCTACAGAGAAGTTTAGAATTGAAAGGAAAACTCAGAGTCAAAATAAATCAAAGAGTCATGTTAGCAAAGTGTTTTAGTACTGATAACTGATAAGGTTTTGGTCCAAGATATTAGATGGTGTGATGCAGGCTGCCTTACATCTACGATAAGCTGACTCATCTTAATTTATGGGAAACCGATCATCTATAGATTGACATGAAGAACTTCCTACTATCGCTAAGAATCACTGCCCACCAGCCATAGTAATGTTAAGGCTAAGATTCAGAAGCTTATGAAGAGAAGGATTATGAATGAAACATTTGGAATAGCCTTCCTTATATAGGCATCAACGAATCATATAGTACGAAGTGAATTACAGTAGATGAATAGAGGAATTTAAGTCACCATGGTCAATAAGTGAAAAAAGTTAGTCAAATCATATAATGCAATTGAAAATATATGGGATGATCTTCATACAAATGTTTTTCCTGAGTCATCTAGTATGACCTTTGAATAAAGTTATCGTAAAGTATAAATAGGCGCTTGTATAGTATAAAAGCTTATTTAATTTCATAGTAGCTGATTTAGTTTGTCTAATAGCAACTAACACATGTATTATACAGTATGAATCGATGTTCGTATAGTACAAGCTCCAATAATCGATCTAAAATGGGTCATTGATTTCATATATGGTGAGGATTTTGAGTTGTGTTGATCGTATAGTATGAAGTGTATAGTATAGTATAACTGTGAATTTTTTTGTGTGTGTGATAACCAGGGAAAGCTTCTACAAATAGGCTATACAAACAAAAAATACAATCACGTTAAAGAACAAAACAAACTTATTCATTTCACGAAAATAAACATAAATATGAACATAGAAGCATAAAATCACATCTTAATTTACCTCTACTCCAATTTTCCTAAGGATTTATATCAAGGACGCCTAGTTTAGTCCTAAGTGCACTAAAGGTGTCAAAGTTTAGGGTTTTAGTGAAAATATTTGCAATTAATTCTCTATTTTCACAAGATAATACTCTATGTCACCCTGTGCAACGTGATCCTTAATGAAGAGATATCAAATGTCAATGTGCTTTATGTAGGAATGTTGGATTGACTTTTTAGAAATAAAAATTATACTAGTGTTATCACATATTATAGGGATTATTCCTATGGAGAGTCTATAGTTAAGGATCTGTTGCTTCATCCATAAGACTTGGGCAACATAACTTCATATAGTTATATATTCTTCTTTAATGGTGAATAGGGCTACTAAGTTCTTTCTAATAGATAAGGAAACTAAAGATTATCCTATGAATTGACACATACCAGATGTACTTTTCCAATCTACCCTATATCCTGTGAAGTTTGAATCTGAATATCCTATAATTTCAAAAGTGATGATGTGCTTGGGATCCTAGATGCCTAAGTTTTAGGTGCCTATAAGATACCTTAGAATTCTCCTAATGGCTATCATATGGGATTCTTTAGGGTCAGCTTGGAATATAGCAAAAAGATAAACACTTTGCTTAATATCAGGTCTATTAGTAGTTAAATACAAAAGTGATCCTATTATCCCCCTGTACTTCTTTTGATTTTTTGATTTTCCATCTAAATCTTTGTCTAGTTAAATGATCAAGCTCATTGATGTATTTATCCCTTCAGCACCTTCCATGTCGAATCCCTATAAGATCTCCTCTCTCTCTCTCTCTCTCTCTCTCTATATATATATATATATATATATATATATATATATATATATATATATATATATATATATAAGGAATGTGCCATCTTCTATCTTCTTATTATTTACACTTAATCCAAAGAATATATTAGCTATCCGATAATGCTCATTTTGAACTCTCTGCTCATAGTTTCTAAAAATTAATCATAAAGATTTTCATTTTTGAATCTAAATAGTATATCATCTACATAGATTTGAACTATAAGAAGTTCATCTCCTAATTTCTTAATGAATAGAGTGGTGTCTACAGTACTTTTAACGAATATTTTTTCTAGAAAAAATATACTAAGTCATTCATACGATTCCCTGGGTGCTTATTTTAACCCATACAAGGCCTTTTTAAGTTTGTAGACATGGTTGAAAAAGAAAATTTCTCAAAATCTGGGGGTTGCTGTCATAGACATCTTCCTTTGAAAAAAGCACTCTTTACATCCATTTGATATAACTTGAACGTCTAAAGCATACAAAAGCTAGTGGTAATCTTATAGCTTCTAGTCTAGCTACAGGGGAAAAAGTCTTCCCAAAATTAATACCTTCTATTTGATTGTATCCCTTAGCCACTAATCTAGCCTTATTCCTGATTGTTACCCTAATGCCATTCAGCTTATTCTTGAATACCCATTTGGTGCCTACTAAACTCTAGTTCATAGGTTTCCTAATTAACTCTCATACATCAGTCTAACGAATTAGTTTAACTCTTCTTGTATAGCTAGGATCCAAAACTTGTTTGTCAAGGCAAGATCTATATTTTTTAGTTCTACCTTAGCGATAAATATAGTATGACTAACCTCCTTAATAAGTTATTTCCTAATTTTAACCACTATCTAAGGATCTCCTGAGATAGGTTCCCTAGGGTAACTAAATGAGTATCTCCATTCTTAAGCAAAAGATCGTGCGGTTCTTCTCTATCACCTAGATTAATAGCCTCTACTCAATGGGTAAATTCTACCTCTTCATCTTCTTCTAACCCAGGCTCTATAAGTCTATCTGATTCATCAAATACAACATGGGTGGTTCCTCTACAACTAATATACTTTTCTTAAAGACCCTATAGGCTTTACTTATTGAGGAATAACTTAGGACTCCTTAATTTGATTTTGAATCAAACTTTCCTAAAATTGATTTACCATTGATAAGGACAAAACACTTACACCCAAAGACATGCAAATAAGAAAGATTACATATCCTACCATTAAGCAACTCATAAGATGTCTTATCTAGCTTGAATCTAATATTTAATTAATTTGGCACCTAATAAGCAATATTCACTGCTTTTGCCCAAAAATATCAAGACAAGGCGTACTTAACTAACATTTCCCAACAAACCTCCACTAGTGTCTTATTTTTTTTTCTTTTAGCTTTTACATTCTATTATAGGGTCCTAATAGCAATGAAATTATGTTCAATTCCTCGCTCTTTACAAAATAATTCAAATTTATTATTTTCAAACTCTCCACCATGATCACTATAAATTATTGAAATCAAGACTCCTAGTTTCCTCTAAATCTAAATGGAGAATACTTTAAACTCATCAAAAGACTCACTTTTATTTTCTAAAAATCTATCCCGAGTGAATCTAAAAAAGTCATCCACTATCACAAATCTAGAGCTTTTACCACTTAAGCTGGCTATGCTAATGGAACCAAATAAATCAATATGCAAGATTTATAGTGGTCTAGTGGTGGTGATATCCTTAATGGAATGAAAAGATGACTTAATTTTTTTCCTAATTGGCAGGCATCACAAAAATGATCCTTAGAGAATTCTAGCTTGGGTATACCTCTAATGAAATCCTACTGGTTATCTTTCTAAAGGTTTTTATATTTGCATTGCATTTTTGCCTATGCCACAGTCATGACTCATCAACAACAATTTTTAGTCAACATAAGTTTTCAAAAATATCAATATAGGATAAATCAAGCATGTAAACATTATTGATTCTCTTAACTTATAAAATGATTTTTCCATTTAAACTAATTAAACATTTATTAGATAAAAATTTAATATCAAATCCCTTATCACATAACTAGTCAATACTAAGAAGATTAGGTTTTAAGCCATCTACTAAAAGAATATTCTCAATTATAAAACCACTAGGTTTGGCAATTATACCATAGCACACTACTTTCCTAGTGGTGTTATCTCTAAGTGTTCCCTTGCCTCTACTCATAGCCTCTAGAGTGATAAATTTCTTCATGTTACTAGTCATATTCCTTAAGGAGCGACTGTCCAGGTACCACATGCTCTCACTAGACCTTTTGTGAGAATATCCCTACAAAGTCAATTAGCCATTATATTTGGGAAACTAAGTGCGTTCGGGTTCCACCTTATACTCCAATGAATGAGTGGAATGCATGTTTTGCTTTAATCAGATCTTCAGCCTCCAAACTAGGTGTGTTTTAGGTGCAAGGTCCATGACTGTATTATGTGTCCTAGCATGCCATAAGAGTTGCACCATAGCCTAGGAAGCACTAACCTTTCTAGGAGATATTACCTCTTTCTAGGTACATGTGATGTATGCCATGTCCTAGGCTATGGCTTTAGTGCTAGTGTAGGCCCTCGTATACCAGTTTGGAGTGTAGTTATTTTCTTTTGCAAATATTTATTTATATTTTTATAACATTCAACTTCAAATTTCAATGCAAGCTCACTAGAATCTAGTCCTATTATAAGTGTCTCTAATTCCTTGAATGTATCTTCTAACTCAATATGCTCAATTTTCAAGGATCCATATGACTTGCTTAATTCAATATGCTTCTTATTTAACTCATCAATTTAATTTCATAGATATACATGTGTTGAATTAATTTTTATATGAGGTCACTAGGACCAATCCAAACCCTAGGATCTACCTAGATCTTAGATTAATCCAAATCAAATCCTGATTTCAAATCAAAATTCAAAGGCTTCATCCTAAAAGCCTTTTCTAGTGAATTTTTAAACATTTTGAACCCTAGTCAAATGATCGTTGATTCATGATCTATCAATTGAATATTTATTAGGCATGTCTCTAGGGTCTACCTTCCAAATTTGAGCTCAATCTGAGACCTCTAACCTCAGAAACTGGATTGAAATTCAAAGGCTGTAAAACCTTTAAATATTTATGGTCTATGCCACTAGAACTGCAACCCAGTGAATTTTGACCTTGATGCCTTCTCCAAACCCTTTGATTACATCCAAACCCTTGATTATCATATGTTTAATATTAAACTATAATTTGGTGGACTCATTTTGACCCTTAGTTGACCAGGGGTCAAAATGACTAAATTACCCTTAGGGGTATGAACAGTCATTTTGAATTAAATGACCCTATCTTTGGATGGAACAACTTCCATTCAACTCGAAATACTAAAACAAACTTGTTAGACCTATTCCCATCCCCTAGGTTAATCTAGTTGATCTAAATGCCCTTTAAGGGACCAAATAGTCATTTCTGAATTAAATGACTCCCCAGACCATGAGACCACTACACTAGTCTCCAAATATCAAATCAAACCTTTAAAGCCCAAAGCTTAGCCCTGGTTCAACCTGGTTGACTAAGTCAACCTAGGTTAACCAAATAACCCTTTAAGGGTTAAATGAGCCAAATTAACCCCTATGACCAAATCAAATCACTTGAACCCTCAAACTCATTCCAAAAGCTATCCCAATCATGGTCCGAACATTTTTAAAATTTATTTTGGATTAAACCCTAACTAGCTTGACTAAATCACCAAGTCAATTCAACTAGATTTTATCAAACTTCTTTTCATACATGTGTGCATATTCAAACTCTCATTCTATTACCTTGAGTCTCCTTAAGACTACTCCAACCAATTATATGAACATTTGAATGCCCCCTCATCAGTCAAAGGTATAGTTGACTGGTCAAAGTAGTCAACTAAGTCAAATTACATGCTTATGTGGCTTTGCCACCTTGACAAGCCTAATCATCCTAATAAATCCAAACTCTCATGTATTTGGTGGCTGGGAGGGTTAGTTAGCAACAACTTGAAGCCTCTCTGTCTCCAATCCACGCTAAGTAATCATTAAGAGGAATGGAATAATCTCACTCTTTACTTAAAGCTTTGGCTCCACTCTCTATTATCCAAACCCTTCAATTCAAGCATCCTCCAGCTCATGTCAGGGATAATTTAGCTTCCCCATCTATAAATAAACCTTCTCCAGCCATTGGAAAGGTTGTTGCAAGCCAAAGGATCCAAATTTGAGAAGAGAGAGAGAAGGAGAGAGAAAGGAAAATTGTGTAGAAAAATCTGATCCAATCACCTACAGCTTTTGGACCCTTGAAGGAAGTTGTAGATGATTCAAATACTTTTCAAACAAGCTTAAGAATACAAAAATCCATCCACAGGATTGTGAGATATCTCAACTTTTCTCTAAAACATCAATTTGAAACTACAGAAAATCTATAACACATAATGCCTCCAAACTTCTGGTGTTGGAAGATTAGGTTACCATAAACTAGTGTTTCAAATTTCATCCAATTTGGATCAGGATTTTGAAATTTATGGGTGTTTGAAGATTTTAATTCAATTTGAATTGAATCCATCTGAATTAATCAGAGCAGTCTGATCCTTACTTAAGCGAGATTGGACACCTCCATGTCTGTTACATCGCCCCCTCTGCCTGCCCCCCCCCCCCCACCGAACAGCATGAATTCCCCTGGCTTCGAACCTGAGCTGATTCGAATTGCGGGAGATGCGTGGTGCGCCCTAGGTCGTTTGATCAAATCTAGATTAGATTTGATGGCCAAGATTAATCGTTGACATAGTTTAGTCAAAATCATATTCGCGGTTACAGTTCGACGCATCTGAGGATACATGTCAGCTTCTTACGCAGTGGCGCCGGCATTTTTGCTCAAATTGAGTTAAAAAATTCAATTAAATGCCCAACAACTTTAATAATTCATAGAAAATCCATGTTTTCATGAAATTTGAGGTTTCTAGACTCATTGGAAAGGGCTTGAGCCCTACTATTTATTAAAATTAAAATTAAAGTGTTTAAGGACTAGATTGTGAGTTATTTGAGATTATTTAAAATCTACTTTTAGCAATTTTCTCATAATCATGTGATCAAACTGAGCTAAAATTTTGGTGAAATATTTTTGAGCATCTTAAGCATTCTCTACATTTTCCTAGGTTCAGATGCTTAAAGAATTGCTGTGATGTGAATTTTAAGATAATGGGTCCATTTTGGACCCAAACTTTGAAAATTCATAACTCTCCAAATTGATAAAATTAGGTTATCTGATTGCAGTGATATGCTTGCATATGTCGCAGGGTTAGTTGACCAAAATTTTAAACCCATTTGAACACTAGAGACACCTAGGAAAAATAATTAAGGAAAAGATCTAGTTAACTTAAAAAATTTATAGAAAATTATACACACATCCAATAGGGATGAAACTTTAGAACAATGAACTTACTGACATTTTATACCTTAGGCCCAAATTTCATTGGATTTAGAGGACATTAGGTCAGAAAAATAATTAAGTCAAAATTCAACCTTTTTAGGACCTAAAAAATTAAAAAAAATGTAATAAATCAAAACTAAATCAAAAAATTACAAGTAATATATCAAACTGACCAAAATTTATTTCTCTATTTATAAAAAATAAAAACCCCATCACTAAACTTATAATATAACTTTAATTTAAGTTTTAATAAAAATTAATAATTAATTATATAAAATAATTAAAAATTATAACAAAATCCCAAATAAATTCAAAACTCCTGAAAACACTCCTATGAGTCATCTCTGACCTTTAGGAGTTATTCCATGCAGTTTAGAATAAGTTTGGATCAAAATAATTAAAATCTCCATAATTAAGTAATTTAAAAAATCCATTAATTAACTAAACTTTGAAAAATTATAATTAATTCAAATTAAATTCACAAAATTCAAATAATATTTCAAATTAATCAAAATTCAACCCTTCATCAAAGAAAATTAAACTCACTTTAATTTGACTTCAATTTTGAGGATAGTTTAATTTTAAGTAAAATTTAATATTTAATTAATTTAATTATTTAAAAATAATTAAAAATTCCATAAAATTTTGAGACACTTGAAAATTTATCCTTAGGTCATTCCTAACCTTTGGAGTTGATTTCCAGGAGTTGGGAGTTCATTTGGAGCAAAATCATTAAAATGCCCTTAATTAAATAAATTAAATAATTTAAATAAATACACAAACTTTAAAAAATCATAACTAATTGTAGAAAACTGCAAATTTAGCAAACTCAAAGGCATAGTACTCCATGTAAACTTTAATATTTATTAAATATCAGATCATCAAAAATTACTTAAAATTAAAAAGTCAACATTTTTGTCAACTTCAATTCAAATTTCAATTAAAACTTCAAAAATTTTTAACTTTCCATAAAAATTTCTTAATCCAGCAAACTCAAAGTCTAATTACTCATTCAAAGGCCTAATATTTAACAAAAATATCAAAACTTTAGAAGTCTCTTTGAATATAAAAGTCAAATTTTTACCCCTTAATTAATATATTAAAAATAATACAAAAAATTCCAAATTTTGATAATAAATTTTAAATTCTGGAAAATTGTTAAGTTAGTGTTAAAATTACTCAACAAACCCCTTTATACGCAACAATCACTCCAAAGATAAAGTTTTTAGGATGGACTACTCCGGGCTATGAGGCTACGTGTCCTAAGGAGGCTTTATTCCTCGAGCCTAGTGGCACAACATCAGAATGGATTCAATAGAGTGTTAAAACTTAAAATTAATTGATTATTAATTATGCAATCAAACTTAAAATCATTAATCTAATTATATCGACCAAGTTTTTAGGATGGACTACTTTGGGCTACGGGGCTACATGTCCTAAGGAGGCTTTATTCCTCGAGCTTGGTGGCACAACGCCATGAAATGATTAATAGCAAACTTAAATTATTCAAACTTTTAAAATTAGCAACTAATACAATTATTAAAATATCTTGGTCATTTAATTTCTAACTACTTAAATTCATTTAACTAATCAACAATAAAAATATATTTTAAAATAAACCTTAACGCATTAATATTTAAACTTTAACCAAATTTTCCCTCCAAACTTCAACAAACCTAAACCTTAGACAATTTAAACTAATTACTTGATATAAGATATATCCGAACCACACAGCTTACTACACACACTTAGATGGTTTACTAGGGCACCACTTCTAGATCTTGGCTAGGGCGATGTTGACTTTTCTGATATGTATCGAGTTTTTCAAGCCTTCACTGCATGCTAGTTGTTAATATTATTGTAATTATTTATTTAATTTCTGCACTATGTGCTGTGATTGATGGGCGTTAGATTTATCGTTAGGGTAGGGATGATTTAAATACTAATATAATGTTATGTATGTGGTTATGCTCATGCAGGACATTGGAATTAAAGCGGGCAAAGTTAAATTTAAATTAATTAAATTTCTGCAAGTGCTCCAAAATGCTAAGTCCCCCTTTAAAAATCAAAAGAGCATATCCAAGTGTGGCTAGTTTAAGTATTTTAAATTTTATTAGATTAATTGTTTGGGATGATTTAAATGTAATTACTTAGGATAACCCTAAAGGTTATTCGAGTCTAGATTTTCATTTTTCGTTAAATGTAATTCAAACTTATTCAGTTGTAAATTAAAGTGATAGTTGGGAGGGGATATATAAGTATCCAACTTAGATTCCAAAGTGGAGAGAACATCCCTTAGGAGAGAGTTCTCCTCCATTTGGAAGACTAAGTTAGGATAATTTCAAGTATCCAAAGGGAAAAAATACCCCTTTCGAGGGAGAGTTTCTTTTCATTTGGATATTCGAACCCGAAGGATCCCAAAAGTTCACAGAAGGACAAAGAAGTGGAGATCGAGAAGAATCCCATTCTCAAATTCACTTGAGTCTTAGGAGTAGAATCTGGGTTGTTGTTAGTGGTACCTGGCCACTTTACTTTCTACAGACCATGGGTTATAATATTAAAAGGCACTTGCCTATGGACATTTTATTTATTTAATTGATTATCTAATTAATTATTTGATGTTGATTGTGATATAGGATTACATGCTTTTAATAGTTTTTTTTTTTGAGCTCTTGCATGTCGATCTTCATTTTAACCTGGAATACAATCGAAGGCTCGTGAGAGAATGTTAAAATTCTTTTACTTAAATAAAATTAAAATTTTTAAGCTCACATAGAAATCTAATATTTTAAGAAGTAAGCCCGAGTCTGCCAGGAGTTTTAATAACATAATGATTGTATTATTCTTTCCTTTTGTTAGGCACCTCCCTACGTGCGGGTTCTAATAGACCAGCTGGCCTATGAGGGTACATATCTATCAAGAGGAATAAGTGTATTTTAGGATAAAAACTATTTTTAAGCCATTTTAAAATTACTTCATTTCAAATTTCAAGCATTTGAGTCAACTAGCATGCATTGTATTAGCTACAAATTAAATTGAGTCTAAAACTTAATGCATTATTTTATTTAAGTTGCATACTACCCAATATAAATTAAAGGGCCAATTAAGGACTGCTCTAGATGTCAGGCCTATTCTCAAAAACTTAACTTAATCAAATGTCCCTACCATTCTATCAAAAAAGACTAGACTCATGGTTTTGAAGAGCTTAGGTGGTTTAGCTGGCTCCCCAATCCAGGCTGGGGTAAGTCCAGATCTTATATTGTATTAGCTAGGTTCAGGTTACTAGTTTTATGTACCCAATTTAAACTTAGGTTCTGAGGCAAGTTTAGACTATAAGACCTCAACTTTCAGGAATTGAATCCCAACCTTTTAATAAAATTGATAATTTAAAATTAAATCTCTTTCAATCCAAATTTAGGCCCAACACTTAGGAGAGGCCGGGATGTTTCTGAAATATTTTAGAATCCTGAAGCATCTCCTACCATTCCTCATTTGACCTCCAGAAATAAGCGTTCAACCTTGATCTAGTCCCAATTGAATTTCCAATCCTTACATCTCTTGATATTAATCTTTGAAATTCTAAATAAACTTTCTACCACTATTTTAATCAAGAGTATTTGTAGGAAATTCAACTTCTCTACAATGTAATTAACTACGAGGGCTTGCGCTCATAAGAGATTTAGAAACCCAAATGAATTTCAAAAATTATTTTTAAAATCTCAATTAATTATCTTTGGAAAGTTTAAGTTAAAACTAATGATTATTATCATCATTTTCAAAAGATCTGTAATGATTGATATCATCTTTCCTTAGAAAGATGTATTAATTATTATCATAACTTTAATGGCAAAGTTAATGATATTTCATCCAAATTATCATAATTAATACCTAATAAAATGATTATTTTGACCCTTTGAGGTCATATATAGTTCTTTCCTGAATTTGATTATGATAATTGGGATGAACTTTCAATTCTATAAATTAAACCCATTAGGAAATGATATTTTTACCTATTGGGGTAATATATTGTTCATAATGACGTGTTTGTTTTCAAAACTTAAATTTAAGAAATTAAATCACCCAGTGATAATTAATCTTTTCAAAACTCCAACACATTTTAAACAAACAGCATATTCCTTGACTAATAAAATATGCTCAGATTTAAGATCACCATGCTCTCTAACTAATGTGTCATGCTCGAGTTTTAAATTAAAAAATTATATCTTTAATTATGCATGTTATTTTTTAAATTTCTATATGACTCATGCATTTGCTCAAAAGTTATAAATAGATCATTATAAGAAAGTTCACATAACTAATCTTGATTGGAGTTAACTAATGAGTCATTTACCATTGAATATAGATTAGCTACCTCCTCCTTAGGTTCCTGATGAGATAAATTTGAGGCTGGGTCATCCTAGAAAGCTTTTTGTGACCTCAGCTTAACCTTCTTAGTATTTTCCTTCACCTCACTATTCTCCTTTATAGGGTGGCTTTCGAGGTTGGGATAGTTAGACTTTAAATGTCCAGGTTTCCTGTATTCAAAGACAATTACATCATATGAAACTTTATAAGGTTTACCCATTTTACCTTTGCCCTTGTTAAAGTGACGTTCTATTTCTATATCAAGAAATTTTTGAACTTCCTTATAGTTAGGGTAATGTCATCATTTTCATCTATTCTTGAGCTATTGTTGCCAAAGTCACCTACCTTCAGTGCTAAAGTCTTCTCTTTTCAATTTTTACCTGCATCCAAAAGTCTTTGGCTCACATTTTGCTCCTAAGCAATTAGAGAAGTAAAGTAGATTATCAATGGAGTAAATATTTAAATCCTTAGATTCAGATATGGTAGTAACGTTAGCATCAAAGCTATTAGGTAAAATAATATAAGATCTTGTTAACCTTTTAAGAGCTAGTTTATTCTCTACCTAGTGCATGCAATGACGTTACTATGTTTGTAAACCTATGTTACATGCCAGTTATTATTTTGCTATGTTTCATGCAAAAGTGTTTATAGTCATAAAATAATAAGTTTAGATGAAATTGGGTTACTTTGTTAGTTCCTTCATATGTGATAGCACAGTAAGAGTGGAGTGAATTGGTGTTTTAATTTTTTTTTTCAAGAAACTCACAATGATAATTTTAAAACAAATTTTCTCAAACAAAACCAAACAATAAAATAATCAAACAAAAACTTTTTACGTTTGATCTTGTTGAAAAAGAATGGAAAGATATTTTTCATTTTTTTAATTTTTAGTTGTTTTTATTTTTTTCTCCCAAAATAATTTAATCCAAAACAATCAAAATATTATCAAACAAGATTTGCAAGAATGTAACATGTAGCAAATTAGAAATGCAAAAAAGAAAGTGTTAAAAGAAAAAAGGAATGAGAACACCATAAATTTTATAAGCTTTCGATCAAAACTTGACCTATGTTCAGTCCTTGGAGTCGTCCTCTTCTAGTATTACACTAATTCTTTAGTGGCACTCCTTTAGCTCCCACAGTAAGGTACAGAACCCCTTAAAAAATCATTTTTACCCTTCCAAAGGTGGTGGAGAAGATGAATCTCTTTCACCAATTAGGTGCGGCGGAGTAACTGAATCCCATTCACCAACCCGGAGTGGCGGAGTAGCCTGATCCTTTGACACCACGAGCCTCTTCCCGGAGTTTCCCTCATGCAAACCAAAGACTCTTGGTAAAAGAAGGTGAATGTTCATCGAGCAACCATGTGTAGAACCCCTCTTACACACACCCTTGATCTCACAAGGCTCATATCTCTCAAAACCTCACCTCTCTCTCTCTCCCAAGAATAAAGCTCTCTCTTGAAACTCTAATTTACAGAAATGCTCCCTAAAAAAATTGGCCAAAAACCCTCTTATATGAATTAAGAGATGTTTCAATACAAAGCATTAAAATATCCTAATTTTTAGTTCAGTCATCTTTATTTATATAGTATGATATGAGGATTGTATAGTACGATAAGTTCAAAATCCCTGTCCATCCTGCATAATGAATGAACCTATGTATGATTAGTTCAAGAATCTTAAATTGATCGTACCATATGAATCATTGATTGAACATTATGATTAATACATTTTATTAAGTTCATCTAGGATAATCTTTGGAACAATAAAAAATTATCTCTACTAATCATCCAATACGATTATGATCATACTTTATAAATAGTTCAATACAATCAAGGTTCATCCAAGATGATCTTTGAGATGATAAAAATTCAACTCTATCGATCATCCAGTATGATTAAGATCATATATCAGATTCATCAATTAATTCTTGATTTGATTGCTTAATTACAGTTATTAATTTAGACATGATTTCAAATATCGTATAATACAAATGTGTTTATAGAGTATGATTAGTTTAAAAATTAAAATTTAAAATACTTCCAAATTTTGATTGGAAGTTGGGGACTCAGATTTAAACTGATCATTCAGTATGATTAAGTTCAAATAGAACAATTAGTTCAACTTCTTTACCTTCTCAATTACCCATTTTAATCTATTTTCTGATCAACATATCATATTATATGATCAAGATCATACATTATGAACTACAAAAAATTTGAACTTCTAAGTTTCACTTCTTTGTGAGTGTGTGTGTGCAGTTGCTAAGCTAGCATATACCTTCTACAAGATAATTATCTCAAGAAAGATAAAAATAAATAAGTAAAAATATAGACTCTTACAAACATCAAATTTATTCTACCCATTCTTTAGCATTGATCCTTTATTAATGCATAGTGAACGATGTAACAAAAATGTTAGTGTACACAAGAGAAAATATGCCATAATAATACTAGGAGAAATAAAGTAAAATCCACTAATATTTTTTATCATTAAAATCGTAAGCTAGGGATCCCGGATTACAATACTAATATCCTTAATAGGTATAAATACACAACCTTAAAATGTATATGTGGGAACATCATCAATATCAATCTGTTATATAGGATAATAACCATTTACTAATCCAAATGATTATTACTTAATTATTTTTTTTAAATAGTACTATTGTAGGAAATTTTTGAAGTGTCTAAGTGTAAATCCAAACTTTTATTCTTGTCCCTACTATAAACCTTATCAATTTCCTAGTGACCTATTGACAATTTAAAAATTTTCCATTTATTTGTGGGAAAAATATTAAAGAAAAATTAAGCCTAGTATCCATCAACTTCCATAAGGTTTAAAATAGGAAAGAAATCTAACATTACTATTATACACCTGTGAATACTTGTGCAGGTACCCATCCATAGGTGTCTTATTGGTTATGTTTAGGTCGAGCACAAGGAGGACCCCCTTGTCCCTATAGCTATTCATATGAATGACCTGCTTAGCAGATGGGAAGGAGCTTAATACTAGAGCACATTAGACCAACACCGACCACCTTTTCCAGACATTCGCTCCAAGGTGTGGGCAATTTTAGAAGTTCCTATCTTAGATAGACATATCCTTATACATCTAAGCCAGAACTAAGCTTCCCACACAAGGTTACATCAAACAGTGAGCGCTACACACCATTCTAACAAGACATCTCTCACAACCATATCAATCTAAAGGCCTTGTTAAGATATTACTTGCACTTCTCACCTCAAATAGGAAGATCGCAAAATGACTTTACATATCAAATCAATCCATCCCTTCAACTAAAATCCAAAGACATTTGACCACCTTACATCTTAATGAGTCCCAGACTGACACGCATCCTATGCCGATAAGATTGTAAGGGTCCCATCTATCTCAGCCCTCTCAATCATCATTTCACTTAGAACCAATGAACAACAAATGATAGACACTTATAAGACAACCATCATATCAAAGGCATACCTTACTCAACCTTTTCATTTTTTATAAAAGGAGGAGGATCAACAACATAAAGGAAAAGAAGCATATTCATCATCATCATCAAAGAATGAAGAAGAAAAGGGGACTGATTTAATTCAACTCCATTCAAGAGAAGCCTAGGAGGAGATGTAACTTATTTTTTTCTAACCAAAAGCTCTAAGCTATCTACAAGCTTGTAATCTACATTCACACAATCTATCTCTCTCTTTTCTCACATCCAAAATTTTACTACATTCTCCTCTCATACCCCTCATTTGCTCATGGAGCATAGTATCGCTATATGTCATCCACTAGACAAAATGGGAACCAGCAACTATATCTCATAATAGTATTAGATAATTTATTTAAACTTACTACCTTCTTAAGAAAATTTGTTGTGTGTGATACATTATTAGTTCCATTACAAGGTAAGAAGTATTCGATATTGAAAACACTATCTAACACTTCCAATTGCTACCTATAGCTCTAAGTGTTTCAAGAAAATGTAAAACAAAATCTATAGAATGGTCCTCCAAAGGCCTATATAGTACAAGCAAAGCAATTCACTTTTTTCTTGGTTGCTTAATTACCTTTTATTTGCAAATGAAGCATCGATCAACAATCATATTCACATCCCTTTAGATGGAGGGCCAATAAAATTTTCTCTCAAAAATATTTATTGACTTGTCCCTTCTTTAATGTCATAGAATCTTTTTTAATTGAACTCTAAAAAAATTTCAAGAGATGTACTAGGGAAACATAGTGGTTTACTTTTATACAAGTATCCATCAAGAATTTCAAAGTGACTCATACAAGATATGGGTTTCTCCTTATGAACATGACATATGATTAGAAATTTTGGGCATGAAATATAAGCCTCTCCATGTCTGTCAAAACCTAGGGTATTAAGCTTCAAAGATGTGATGAGCATAGCTCCAATAGATAAAGCCTATGTTGGTATATTCTTAGCGCCTAGCTTATGTTTAAGAATAAGTGTATTTTTGCATAAATTATATACACTTTAGATGTCAGTGGCATTGCTTCCTTTAGGTATTAATAAACATAAGGGCCTAATGATTATTATATAACTTGAATCTCTATGCAATAAATAAAATCTCCAATTCCTAAAAGCATGAATGATCACATAAAATTCTTTATCATATGTAGGATATTTTTTCCTAGCATTATTTAGTTTATCACTGAAGAACATAATGGGATGAATTCTTGACTTAATATGAATATTACACATGCTCTTGATACATTACATGTAATCTCAATTAGTTTAATGAAATCAAAGAATACAATATAGAGGATGTGGTTATAAGTATCTTGATTTTTTTAAATAATTAATGAGCCCTAGTAATTTACATAAATTTATCTTTCGTAATATGTTAGTACGTGAGACTACTATGGTGATAAAGCGTGTAATAAAAAGTTCTTATAGGATGTAGCCAAGTCAAGAAAGCTCTTAACATCTATAAAGTATTGAGTATCAGGCCAAAGTTTAAAGTATTGTTAGTTCGTAATATGTTAGTACGTGAGACCTCTTGACTCATAAATAGATAGTTATTTAAATTCAAATATAATTTTCTTTCTTTGGTTTACCCAATACCACTCAAAGATGATGGAGATTTTGTTTTATATGGAGACCAAATATGATAATATTAGTAAAATTAGCAACTATGAATATTCCTATGAATGAATCTAAGATGGTGTTCATTATCTCAATGGATGTGCTTAATGCATTAGATAATCTAAATGACACCACGAGCCATTTATATGATCCATTTAAAATTTTGCAGACCATCGTCCAGTAATCCCCAAGTATAATTGTTATTTGACAATATCCACTTGAAAATAAATCTAGCATATCATCAAGTTTAGGTATAGGGAATCTTTATTGGATGGTGATCCTATTGATAGCTCTACTATCATAGTCCATTTTGGAATGCTCTAATCAAACTTGAGCCATAATAAAGGCAAATAATTTATTCAAACACATTTCTTCCAGCACCCTACCTAGCATTAACTAATTAGGATTGAGTTGGTAGAAAAGTAAATTACCTGAATATTCATTGTCCTTCATTCTCTTCTAATGAATCCATCATAACCTTTAATAAAGACATGATCATAAATTAAAACATTAAAAGGACTACAAAACTTCTAAATATACATTATATAAGTATTTATACCTATCAAACAGCTATAATTTATGCTTAATACATCTTTTTTTTAATCATAAAAAATGTGCACTCAAAATGCCAAGGTTTTAGACCAAATTAAATCATATATCTATGATCCCACATACGCATTTCCCTACCCTAAAAACACATTTATCATAATATTTAGTAAGTTAAATGCTTAGTTGGGTAAACAACTACAATATAAAGATTTAATATATAAAGAAAAGAATATAATATTTCATGCTATTCATTCAAACAAATACATCATCCACAATAGCAACAATAGCAACAAGTCTTTATCCCATTATGTGGGATTGCTACAAGAATCCTTTTTCTCCACAATAGTAGCAGTTTAAACCGCCACTACTAGTGATAGTTAAAACTGCTGCTAAAATTCATCTATAGTAGCGGTTTAACAACTATTGCTATCAAGTGCTACAAAAGTAAATCAATTTTGGTAGTGTTCGAACATACTCACATTAGGAATTGTCTACTAGCATTAATCAAGTAGTTTAATGGAAATGTAGGAATTAACAAACATTAGGACTATGGATAATTTTTTATCTAAACAAAAGATTTAGCATCTCCGCAAAATCATATGACCATCATTCGGACCTATTTAATTTTTTTATCTGCCCAAAGTTTTGTTAATTCAAATATAACATAATAACAATAAATGTTTTTTACTTAAAGTATTAGAAAAAAACTTTTCTTTTTCATGGACATTGCTAGATATAATGATCACCTTCTTTAATCAATTCAAGTATCTTTTCAGCCTTAAGTTTAATGTTTTTTTGCAAAGACATATTTAACACTCTAATGACCATTAAATATTCCATATTTCATCACATAAAATTAATGCCTCTAAATCTTTGACGAAAAATCTATAGATGGCAATTCTAATTCATGAGTGGGATAATTGTGATCATGTGATTTCAATCATTTTATGTATCAATAATCACTTTTTATTCTACATTAGGATGCTTCTAAATCCTTTCAATAATGCATCACTATACATTTGATTTCCTTTTTTTTCCTTATAGGATAACTAACACTAATTTAGTTACTAAACACCTCTTCAATTATTGAAAGTTATTATCACATTCTTCTAGCCATTTAAACTTAACATCTTTTCCCATTAGCTTTGACAAAGGTAATGCTATTTGTGAAATCCACTTTCACAAACTACTTTTAGTGCCCATCTGAACTTAGAAAACTATAAATATTTGAAGCATTATTTGGTGTAGGCCATTTTTTATTGCTTTCATCATTTGAGGATATGCTGAGATTCCTTCATCACTTATTATTTGGCTTGTAAATACTAGAATTATCAATCAAAATAAATATTTTAAAAAAATTATGATAAAATAATTTTTTCAATAATTTTAAAACTATTCTTAAATGTTCAAGATGATTTTCATTAGTCTTAGAGTATATCAAAATATATTCACTTGAAATAATCATAAGATGATTAATATATAGAATAAAAAATCAAATTCATCAAATTTATAAAAATTAAAGGAGCACTAGTTAAACCAAAAGTCATTACAAGAAATTAAAAATGAGCATACATAGTCTAAAAGCTATCTTGTTATGTCCTCTTTCTTAAATATAACTTGGTGATACCTTGACCATATTTCACTTTTAGAGAATATAGTTACACATTCAAAGCAGTCAAGTAAATAATCAATCCTTAACAATTGGTTTTTATTCTTAGTCATTACTTTATTCAACTCTTTATAGTAGACACACATCTTCATAAATTATTCTTTCTTTCATGTAAAAGGCATAGAAGCACAAATTTCTCCTAATTAACCATTTTGAATTTAGATGTGGTTCATCCTCATAAAAATATTCTTCTTCATCCATTCATCATCCTAGTTTTTTTTTTTTTATAACTAGACATCTCATATAACATTTAGATGTGGTTCACATATTTCTCTTAAATAATCATTCGCCAAAAGTATGTCCTTAAAAATTTTTATAATTTTAACATCATCTAGATCATCTCCCTCATATAAAAATAATTTTTGAGCTTTGCATTGATTTTGCATATACTCTTTCTTATGATATTTAAAGGATATGGTTTCCTTATTATTTTTAGAGGTTGAATCAATAGGGGACCTAGTGCCATATGAGCTAAGTGTAAGAGGACTGAGTTTGGCATTAACTCTATAGGCTGAGAATATAATGTTTTGATTCTTAGTTCTAATAATGGCTATAAATTCTGTTTACTTTTTATTGAGGGGAGCATAATGCAATGCATCCTCAATGGTATGTGGATCATGTAGTTATATCTCATTTCTAATCTTCACCATAAGGCTAATAAAAAATTTATAAGCAAGCAAATAATCAACATATTAGTGCATCTAGTCCTTGCTACTAAATCCTCAAATATATTCAAGTACTAAATGACCTACATTCTTCCTTGCTTACAATTCTTTAAATTCCAAAAAAGTTTTCATTAAAGTGTTTAGAATAGTATTTTAACCTCAACTCTTTCATCCCAATCCTTCTCATGACTATGCTTTATAACCTTTCTTCTTTAATTAAGACAATGAACCAATATTTTTTACCATGGCTAATTAGCTTCATTTTGGCAAAATGCGACCCTTTAATGATCTTCTTTTTTAATGCCATTTTAAAAACCTTTTCCATCTAAAAAAGTCAATCTAAAAATTTATTATGGTCATGGACACCATTAAATACAAAAACTTTATCTTAAATATCCTAATGGGATCATTAGAGTTCTCCCAATTCTTATGATTTGTAATCTTTAAATACATTCCTATTAGATAAAGGAGCACTAATAGGATGACTTTCTCACAAATGATTATTTCTATGGGATGTGTTGGTTAGGGTTCAATCATATATTTTGAGCTTATTAAATCGGGTCTTCATAGTATCAAACATGTTTCATATTTTATACCAACATTCCTCTAAGTTGTTTTGTTCTTGCTCTAACTTTAGCTTCATAGTCAGTGGTCCTAGCTTCCAACTATTCTACCACAAGTCATAAGCCCTCAGGATATTCCATTCAAGATGGTTATATAATTTATCTATACGAACAATGCAAGTATGTAAGAAACTACGCTTATTTGAATTTTGGCGAACATCAGGTATGTAGTTACTAATATGTTTCATAAAAAATACAAAACACATAAAAATGCAATTAGATGTGATCAACAAAAACAAAATGGCAATTGTAAACAAGTGAAACTAGTAATGCTCAATACACTAGTTCATGTAAACTTGTCAAAGAGTTTACATGGATCATAAATTAATTGAGTTATGAAATTATGAAATTCTTTGAGATAAATTCAATTAATTTTGAATGTAGAACTCACAAACTCAATTAATTTGTGACTATCAAAAATGATTTGTGAAGTTAGGTTAGGTTAAATGTAAAGGTTAATTATGTAGAGTTCACTATTGAACCATGTACAATAATTTCGTAGAATTCCTAATAGAGATAGTCAACTTACATGTAAGCATGAAAAAAAACATCATTTTAAATGAAATAAACTTAAGAAATGAAGATTTACTCGAATGTTGAAGCAACAAATCCCCTTGAACAAATAATCCTTCCAAATTTGGTCTCCTTCTTCTCTAAGGATTTGCAATGATACTACTTGATGGAGCCTTGGAGATAAATGCCTTAAATGAAATGTAATTGGTGTAGATATGCTATCAATATACATTAGGAATCTTATGTTTTAGTTTGGACATATTGGATTGGTATATGTGTTATGATTTGAGTAAATCTGTTCATTCAAGTGAATTCTAATTTAAGTTATGTTTTGATGATTACAAAAGCTTATTGTTTGTTTTATTCTTCTCCTAACAAATATTTGAGTTTTTGTTGTGTGTACTAAAGTATTTTTCAGGAAATTCACACTCCAAATTGCTGAAGACTTCAAGTTCATTTGTTCACTGTAAATGAAGTCTATAAATTTTAATTTTCTTGCGTCTGAGAGAGTGTGATTGTAAGTTGGATAACTATACACACACACACACAATAGGGGAGTAAAAACTTAATTTTTTAAATTGATCGTACAATACGATTTCTATATTGTACGGGATGATATGTAGTATATGTACTCCATATCAAACCCATATGGCAAGAAATTTTTCTAAGTTAAGTTTGTACAGTATGAATTACTATTCGTATATGAGTTTTTGCTGTACGAACAGCTCTGAATTAGGTTTGTCCAAGGATTTGTACGAGAACTAATCATACAAAGCGCTCTAACTTGATCATCCAATGGTTCATCCGGGACGATCTATTCGTATGAAGCGCTCTGACTTGATCGTCCAAGGGTTCATTTGGGATGATATGTTCGTATGAAGCACTTTGTCTTGATCATCCAAGGGTTTATCCGGGATGAGATGATCGTACGAAGCGCTCTGACTTGATCATCCATGGTTTATCCGGGATGAAATGTTCGTACGAATGGTTCTGACTAATTCGTCTCATGGTTCATACGGGATGGATAGTTCAATATTTTGAACTATTTGTACGGTACGATCGTCGATCGTACGGGACAATCGACACGGGTTAAACTTGAAATTTTAGTTTTTGGATGGTTTTTCTTGTCCCAAGTATATAAATGACTTAAAATTGACAGAAGGAGAGATCCTTCTATGAAAATTCTTTTGAAAAGTCAAAGGAGAGTGATTGGGAGAGTGTTTGGGAGTGAGTATTGAGAGATCTTTCAAGAGAGAATTGTGAGGGGATTCACAAGGTTATCCAATTGTGAGGATTTCTTTTACTTGTTCTTCAAGCAACTTCCTAGTTCCTTGAAGACTTTTGCAAGAGTGTTGTTCGAGAGGATTCTGGTTCTCTGCCGCACTTGGAGGGTGAAAAGGATGACGGTTCTCTACCGCACTTAGAGGGTGAAAAGGATGACGGTTCTCTGTCGCACTTGCAGGGTGAAAAGAACAACGGTACTCTGTCGCACTTGGAGGGTGAAAAGGATGACGGTTCTCTACAGCACTTGGAGGGTGAAAAGGACGACGGTTCTCTGCCATACTGGGTTGGTGGAATAGATTTTGTAAAGGCTTCTCCGTCTTGCTGTGGGGGCAAAAGGAGAGTCACTTGAGTTAAGTGCAATACCTAGAGAAGGAGTCTCTACGGAGTGGATGTAGGTTGTGTTTGATCGAACCACTATAAACTCTGCTGTTTTCTATTCACAGTTTACTTTTCTGTATTTTATTTTTTCACAGTTTATTTTCTTTGTGGTTGAATTTCTGTGTTTAAAGAATGAGCAAAAATTTATTATGTTCATACTGTACGAAGTAAGATCGTACTGTACGATTAGCTTTAAAATTTTCCAAAATTCCATGAGTAAATTTTTAAAGGACCAATTCACCCCCCCTCTTGGTTAGCCTAGGGACGTGAGCAATATGTCTAACAATCTATTCGCACTTTCAAGTGGTATCAGAGTAAATTTCGAAAATAACTATTTTAAATACTTTTTGAAATTCGATCATGGCTAATTTTGGAAATAGAAATACTATGGAAGGTTACTCGATCACTAGACCACCTTTGTTTGACAATATTCCTTTTGATTTTTGAAAAACTCGCATGTCTACATTTCTATAATCTCTAGACTATCGTATATGGATGTTAGTTCAGGATGGTTATACAGAACCTACTAGAATTATAGACTGAATAAGAGTTCAAACACCTTTTACAAACTGGACTGTAGAAGAACGTGAGTTAGCACAACTAAATGCTAAGTGTTTGAATAGTTTCTTTTGTGCTTTAAAATCAGAAGACTACATGCGTGTTTCGACATATAAGTCAGGAAAGGAAATTTGGAATAGGCTTTGTATTACTTATGAAGGTACAAATGAAGTGAAGCAAACTAGATTGAATATTCTCTTGCACGACTATGAACTATTTCACATGAAACCGAATGAATCAATCTCAGACATGTACACACATTTTACACACATAGCCACTTCATTGTATGCTTTAGGTAGGGAGTTGACAAATATAAAAAAAGTTAACAAGATACTTCGATATAGGTCTGGCTAGTGTAAAAAGAAAGAAGAATATTACTTTAGGACACATTATTTGCTATATCCTTGAAAAGAAATGCAATATGGTCCATCATTCTGGACCTTCTGAACTCCCACTTTACTTCACTGACGCTTCTTTTTTAGCGTTATTTGGGAAAGAAGGAACTGCTGACAGTTCTGATGATGAACCTGCTTCTGCTTCTGCACCTACAGCTGCACCTAAACCATCTCAAGATTTCTATCAGAATATGGTTCAGCATTTTGAAAGAATGGATCAATGATTTGATCATATGGAAGCGCATTTGAAGCAGCAAGATGATAAGTATAAGGAAGATAGTGTGTGGATTAGGGATCAATTTGATTTTGTGAACACTAATATTGCTATGCTAAACAGCTATTTTGCTTTGTTTGACAATCAGCCACCTCCTCCAAATCAAGGTCCCTCCGATTATTAGCATTCCTTATGTTTGTTTTGGCATGGATGTGATTGTAATTTTCTTTGTTATTCTTTGTGTTTATTGGCTAGTCTGATGTTTTGTGTTTATTGTTGGTTGTTTTTATGAGTTAGTTAGCAAGTTTATCATTTGATATGTGCTGGAATAGAAAACTTGCTTTGGTGTATATTTTATTAATACTTGTATGTTATAATTGCACTAATCTGAAATGAGAAATGTTCAAGTGTTCTTGTGCATATCTTTTTTCTGTTATTGACTGAAAATGTACTAATCTTAAAGCACTCTACTATAGTTGATTAATATTCTACAATGTTAATTGAATTTATATTACAATTAAAAATTCTATGCATAACATTAAATTCTCAAAAATATTTAGATTTTGTTATGATTGGATGTGATTAGAAGATCTTACTTTATCTTATTTAGACATGTATTATTTAGTCTAAATTAATGTATATTTGATGTTTTAATATTACTCTTACATTCTATATCAATGTGTTCATTATTATTTTTATGACCCAGAGATAGTGTTGTTGGAATGAATCTTACATTCAAAGCAAAGCCTGAAAAGATGCATAAAATGTGCCATACAATAAAAGATGTGTAATGTCGTCAAATGTAAAAAGACACATAAAGTGTGTCATTCAATAAAAGATCCGTAATGTCGCCAATTGTTCTTTCCTTTAGCATTTTTCTCCAAGTTCACTAATCAATAATTGTCACTTTTGACTTAGAATTTTGGAAATATTATTTCATCTTTTATGCAAAAGTTGAGACTACTAATCTGTCTAATACATTACTACTTTAGATCAACTTTTCTTCTCCTTAACATAATATGCAATCTAACACTTTTATGTCTTTATTTTTTACATCTGATTTGAATATTGTAGTTAAACTTCATTTAACATTATTCTACTTCTCAACTAATTTGAGTGTCCCTTTTTGCTATTGACAAAAGGGGGAGAGTTTTATTGTTTGACTAATGGTATGACTAAAATTGTCTGACTTTGTTTTCTTGATAAGTTTTTATTATTTATATTTGTGTGTTATTTATCTTTATTTTCTTAGTATTCTTGTGTATATACTTGTGTTGTGTATGTGCTTGTGTTATCTTTTCTACTCTTCCTTAGTGTATTCCATGTTAGATTCTCTATCCTCATATACCTTGATTAGGATAAGTCATTTCTTTAGGGGGAGCTTAGGGATCTTTTATTTAGGGGGAGTATACATTCAGTGGAAGCTTAGGAGACCTAATTTTAATTTTATTAGTTTAAATAATAGTTGTTTTGCCATCATCAAAAAGGGGGAGATTGTTATGATTTGAGTAAATCTGTTCATTCAAGTGAATTCTAATCTAAGTTATATTTTGATGATTACAAAAGCTTATTGTTTGTTTTATTCTTCTTCTAACAAATATTTAAGTTTTTGTTGTGTGTACTAAAGTAATTTTCAAAAAATTCACACTCGAGATTGGTGAAGACTTTAAGTTCATTTGTTCACTGTGAATGAAGTCTATAAATTTTAATTTTCTTGCGTCTGAGAGAGTGTGATTGTAAGTTCGATAACTTTGCACACATATATAATGGGGGAGTAAAAAAATTTAATTTTTAAACTGATCATACAGTACGATTTCTATATCGTACGGGACGATCTGTAGTATATGTGCTCCATATCGAACCCATATGGCAAGAAATTTTTCTAAGTTAAGTTCATACAGTACGAATTATTATTCATATATGAGTTTTTGCTGTACGAACAGCTCTGAATTGGGTTCGTCCAAGGATTCATACGGGACAAACTAATCATACTAAGTGCTCTGACTTGATCGGCCAATGGTTCGTCCGGGACGATCTGTTCGTACGAAGCGCTCTAACTTGATCGTCTAAGGGTTCGTCCGGGATGATATGTTCATACGAAGCGCTCTTTCTTGATCGTCCAAGGGTTTGTCTGGGATGAGATGATCGTACGAAGCGCTCTGACTTGCCATGGTTCTTCCAGGACAAAATGTTCGTACGAACGGCTCTGACTTGTTCGTCTCATGGTTCGTACGGGACGGATAGTTCAATGTTTTGAACTATTCGTATGGTACGATCGTCGATCGTACGGGACGATCGGTACAGGTTAAATTTGAAATTTCAGTTTTTGGACGGCTTTTCTTGTCCCAAGTATATAAATGACTTAAAACTGACTGAAGGAGAGATCCTTCTATGAAAATTCTTTTGAAAAGTCAAAGGAGAGTGATTTGGAGAGTGTTTGGGAGTGAGTATTGAGAGATCTTTCAAGAGAGAATTGTGAGGGGATTCACAAGGTTATCTAATTGTGAGGATTTCTATTACTTGTTCTTCAAGAAACTTCCTAGTTCCTTGGAGACTTTTGCAAGAGTGTTGTTCGAGAGGATTCCGATTCTCTATCGCACTTGGAGGGTGAAAAGGATGACGGTTCTCTACCACATTTGGAGGGTGAAACGGACGACGGTTCTCTGCCGCACTTGGAGGGTGAAAAGGATGACGGTTCTCTACCGCACTTGGAGGGTGAAAGGATGACGGTACTCTGCCACACTTGGAGGGTGAAAAGGACGACGGTTCTCTACCGCACTGGGTTGGTGGAAGAGATTTTGTAAAGGCTTCTCCGCCTTACTGTGGAGGCAAAAGGAGAGTCACTTGAGTTTAGTGCAATACCTAGAGAAGGAGTCTCTAGGGAGTGGATTTAAGTCGTGTTTGACCGAACCACTATAAATTCTGGTATTTTCTGTTCACTGTTTACTTTTTCGCACTTTCTTTTTTTTCGTAGTTTATTTTCTTTGTGGTTGAATTTCTGTGTTTAAAGAAAGAGTAAAAATTAATTCTGTTCGTACTATACAAAGTAAGATCGTACTGTACGATTAGCTTTAAAATTTTCTAAAATCCCAAAAGTAAATTTTTAAAGGACCAATTCACCCCCCCCCCCCCCCCCCCCCCCGCTCTTGGTTAGCCTAGGGACGTGAGCAATAGGTCTAACAACCTATTCGCACTTTCAATAGGATGGGTTAGGGTTGCCTCTGTATGGTAAACCATGTTTGTCTAGAGCTTGTAGGAGCATTTTAAGAAGGTTAGGATTTACAAGCAAAGGAATTACTAAAAATTAAATAATAAAAAATGGTGGATGGATGCACAAATGATTGATATAGGGTGGCGCCAAAAATTTCATGTGTTTTTGGTTGGGTAGATGATGCTAAAATTGATATCAGTTTCTCTAAACCAAACTAGGTTGACAACATATTAAATAAGTTTGAGTTACTATGGTTTCCATATATAAAGATCCTTGAAGCTGAAACCAGTTGAAGATTGGTGAGGGGTGTTTTAAATTATATCTAGAGTTTTGTGAAAATTTTCAAGAGATTTGAAGTACCAAAAATAGTAACACTAGGAATGGATATTATTAACCTACTATAGTTTGATTATGATAAGTTAAGCATATCTTCCTTTTTCCTCAAAGGGAAAAGGTTTCTATCGGCTTTCGGAAGTTAGGGGAGAGGTAGGAGTAGGGTTAATTAAACTTAATTAGTACTTATAATAGAAAATTGAACTTCAAAATTAAAACCCTACACTGTGCTGACTTATGGCAACCAAGCTCTTAAAATGGAATTGTTTACAGCAAATAATCCAAATTTCAATCTAAAATAACATTACATATTATATTATAGATAATTCAACATATAAACCTTCTATAGACATTGTCATTTTTATTTTAAATTTCCCAGATGGAGGGAGTTGGTATCCTATCTGAACATTGTTAGAGACAGTTGCTTAGCTAGAATGGTTGATCCCTTTTTTAAAGGATATTTGCTAAGTTGGCGAATTAGTTGGCCAAAGTAGCACATGAATGCCTGCTTGGAAGTCCCTAAACGAATGCAAGCATTTGCATTGACCTCTAAGTCAATATTTCCTCAAGTACAAACCCAGATATGGGTCTAAGGTCGGCCACCTTTTAAGTTTGCTATGTTCAATGTATCCCATATAATTTTATTGCTTCATAATATCTTTAATGTTTGAATTAAACATACAGTCTCACATAATACATTATACAAAATTCACTTTTTTTTCCACCATAAACCTAGTAATAGGCCAATTATGCATTGCATCAATTATAAGCTGAGTTTAAGTCGAATTGGAATAAAATATTTTTGAGTTAGATTCTAGTCATTTGCTTGAACTTGGCTTTACATCTACTTTATTCAACTGCAATATTAGAGCAATCTCCATAGATATTGTAATCCAATGGAGCCCATTATTAGAGCTCATGTCAAAACATTGGTTCTCCATTGATACCTCCCATCGTTGACATGACTATGATGATCAAATTATAATTTCAAGGCATCATAGGCCTACTCGACTCTACAAATAACTTAAATACCAAAAAGCATTAAATTAACGAATAGATCTCCAAGGCAACATAACTAATTAATCCACCACATACTTTTCTAGGAATCCAAATGCCCTTTATTTAAAGCTTTTAAATCCCACTGAGAGGAAGAGGCAATACAATGACCCATATTTCATTCCTAAGGGAAAAATTGCTAAATTAGTTTTTTACATTATTCACCTTCAAATTTAACCACAAATTTGAGCATCAAAGCATCCTCAAACATCATCTTATATTTTGCATTCTAAACTTTCAATTTAGTTGATTCTATGATGAAATATTGTCGAATTTAGGATGATTTTTCTACCTAAACTCTAAATAGATTGCATTGAAGATCACATTGGCATACAGTAACTAGCTTTTAGCTCTCCAATTAATTGAATCCAATTTTATGAATAATTAAAAAATTAAGAATTATATTACAATAACTTTTAAATTTAAAATTAATAAATAAACAGGAAAGTCGTTCTTACTTGAATGCAGCGACACACAGCTCATCTTAGCCTGTTGGTTGAGCTGTTGGTTGAGATCTTAAGCTTCCAACTAAGAGGTCCTGGATTCGAGTATTTGTATATGCGATGTGTATGAATTTGTCTTAATTGGCCTAAATGTCCCAAAAAAAATGCAGCGACACTTCATATTCTGAGCTTCTGAAGCAAATTATGTGAACCATGAAGACCAATATATATGAGATGCGGTTTCCTACCCGACAAAACAAATAGAACTAAAAAAACTCTCAAACTGAGGACCGTCATGTGATTCTACTAACCCTAGTAACTGTTATGCAGCTTGTTGTTGGCTTGAAATTTTTGCTATCAATTAATAGATCTTTAAATTTAAAATTTGTGTATAAGATATATGTGATGTTTGATTTTAATTAGCTTAGAAAAAAAGAAAAAAACTTTTAAGCCAAAACTCCATCTACCGTATCACTGTAGCTGTTTCTCCAACTTACCGAGCTCCGCCGCATTGATTACTGGCAGGGCCTTCTATGAAGAAAACGGCAAAAGTATCTCCTTTCCGGCTCACCTCTCTCCTCCGCCTCGAGAAAAACCCTACCCTGTCTCTTCAGCTCTTCCGTCAGCCTAACCCTGAATCGAATACCCTGCCTTCGCCGAAGCCGTTCCGGTACAGCGCTCAATCCTATGATATCATCATCTGTAGGCTTGCCCAAGCGCGGATGTTCACCGAGATGGAGCAAATTCTCGATCAAATGGCGAACCAGACCCGCTTCACTCCAAAAGAAGCCATCTTTTGCAGGATCATCTCTTCCTACGGCCGCGCCCGCATGCCGGACGCTGCCCTCCGTACTTTCCACCGAATCCCCTCCTTGCTCTGCCACCGGACGATCCGCTCCTTCAACACCCTTCTCGACGTGCTACTCCGCCATGGCGAGATCAGTAAGCTCCAAAAACTTTGTCATGACCTCAAAGTTGCAGAATTTTCTCCAGACGCTTGTACCTACAACATTCTCATCCGCGCTCGCGCTGCCTCCGGGTCAATACACAGCGCGTGCGAACTGTTCGACGAAATGAGGGAGGAGGGCATTAGACCATCCGTCGCCACTTTCGGGACGTTAATATCTGCTCTTACCTCGGCTTCGCTGCAAGACGAGGCCTTCCGTCTCAAAGAAGTGATGTTTCAGCGATACAACATAAAGCCCAATGCGCACATATACACATCGCTGGTGAAGGCGCTCTGCAAGGACAATCAACTTGACCGCGCTATTAGATTGAAAGATGAGATGGCCTCAGACCCGGAGATAGGGCTTGATGGCGCAATTTATACGACTTTGATACGCGCACTCTTCAGAGCTGGGAGGAAAGGTGAGGTGGTAAGTGTTTTGGAAGAGATGAAGCAGAAGGGAGTGAAGGCCGATACGGCGACTTACAATGCTGTAGTCGCGGGGTTCTGTGAGGAGGAAAACTTTATCGCATCGTTCGAAGCATTAAGGGAGATGAAGCGCAGGGGCTGCCAGCCGAATTTGGTGAGCTATAACACCATTCTGGTGGGGATGTGCCGGGCGGGGCGGTGGAGGGATGCGCGCGACTTGTTCGACGATATGCCGAGGCTGGGGTGCCGGCCCGACGTGGTGACGTACCGGGCACTTGTCGATGGATTGTGTGCGGCGGGGCAGAGCCGAGAGGTGGAGGTGCTGGTGGAGGAGATGATGTTCAACGGTTACTATCCGGCCGCGATGAGTTTTAGGAAGCTGGTCGAGGGAGTTTTGGAGAAGGGAAGTTTCAGGGTGCGGGAGTTGGTTGATTTGCTAAGTTGCGACGATTAGGAGTGATTAATCGATTGATTTTGAAATAATAGTAATACTTTTTCATAATCAGTTTGTAAGTAGATTTTATTTTATTTTATTTTAGTATTATTATTATTATTTTTTTGTAAGTAGATTTTCTATGTAAAAATATATACTAAGGTCTTGGGTTTTGTATGGTTATTACTAACGTACTGAAGTGAGCAGGGAATGAAGTGTACAGCAACAACAATATCATCGAGCATTTATCCAACATTATGAGGTCGGCTATATGTATTCATTTTCTCCATTGTGTCTAATTATGAGTTAAAAGTTTATTTAAATCTAATAAAAAAAAGGTCATTTATAATACTTTATAACCAAGTTTTTTTTAGGTCTATTTCTACTTTTCTTAACAAAGCAAGAATTTAATTCATCTCTTATCCTAACCGGGTCATCGGAAGACAGACATTTTATGTGATCAAACAACTCTCTGCAATCTTATCTATCGTTGGAGTTACTCAACCTTTTAATATATATACTTGTTTTGTATTATGTTTCTCGGTATAAAGCCTCTCATCCACTTGAGCATCCTCATACCTGCAATACTTAGCTTTATGATTCTGTTTTAATGGTAAACATTAGGCACAAAGCATTGCAAGTCTCAACGCCATCTTATACAATATTGTGCCAAGTATGAAGGGCACTTTTTTATCATACAACAAGTCTTATGCATTCATCAAATTCAACCATCCAATTTGAATTCCACTAAAAAGTTCCATCTATATCAGTAGTGTTTTGAACAATAGATTCGAAATATCTAAAACATGTACTCTTTAATGACTTGATCCGCAATTAGATCTGTTACTATTAAAATTACACTGTGTTTTTTATTTTAGTTCTATTCAAATGAAAATCTTTAGATTCTAAAGTTGAAATCCATAATTCAAATTTTTGTTTAACTCTCTCTTTTTTATCAACAAGAAGAATATCATCAGCAAAATGTTTGCACGAGAGTACATGCTCTTACAAATGTCGAGTAAGAACATCCATGAAAAAAACAAAAAGATTATGCTTTTTTTTTTAACAAAAAGATTATGCTTAAAGTTTGATATATCATCAAAAAGTTATCTTGATCGAGCATGAATCTAGAGGAAGATTCATATTAAAAATTTCAAAATTAAATTCGGAGCCATTTGAACTCTGTTTTCAACAAACTTATAATCGAACAGAACGTCTCAAAAAGATGAACCCAACGACACCAAATTCGACCCAATCCAAGCTTGAATGGATCCAAATCATAGACCTGAAGCACATTTGGAGGTTCAAATATTAAATTGAATGACCAAACTATTCCTAAAAGTGACATGCTTATAGTCAAATCGATTGGCTCAACGAGAAGAATCCAACGATCCCAAGATCGCCAAATCCTAATATCACTAAGATACTCAAATACTCTATAAACGGTCCATGATCAAGGGAGTCAATATGGGCCATCCATTCAAAGCACTCCCAACATGCCCTTGAATTTCTTCCTATTTATTAGCCATGTCACTCCAAAAAATTTATAAATAGACCCCTCATTTTTCATTTGGGGGAGGGAGAGCAAAAGGGGAAGAAAAGGAAAGACGATAGGAGAGGAAAAGAAATCTGAAATCTCTCTTGCCAATAAGCTCCTCCTCGACCAAGGCCCTACCACCGACTATCACCGGACTTCTGTCTAACCACCAACTATTGTTGGACATACGCACGTCCACCAACTAATGTCAGATTTACACCTGACCACTAACTGTCATCAGTCCTTTCGACCACTATCGCCCGACTACGATCTTTCTAAACAATGTTGCCCGCTAAGTAAAGTCCATCTGACCTCTATCACCAGGCAATGATTTTTCTGACCACCATCACACCGATTATGGTCCTTCTAACCTCCATCGCCATAAAACGGTTCTTTTTTTGACCTCCGTCGCCAGACAATGGTCTTTCTGACCACCGTCATCCAACGACTATGGTCCTTCAGATCTCCATCACCATACAACGGTCTTTGTAACCACCATCGCCTGATATCGATCTTTCTGACCTCCGTCGCCCGACTGAGATCTTTTCGACCACCATTGTCCAACTACAGTAATAGATAGGTTCCTCACTAAAAAGACCCTATGAAAGCAAGTGATTGACAAGGTCATCACTCATATAAAAACCTTAGTAGACTAAAAAGCCTCAAAACACACAAGTATACACAGACTGTAGCAGGCTAAAAAGCCTCAAATGGTACAGGCATACAAATACCTTAATAGGCTAAGAGGCATCAAAAGGCACATGTACATCGAAATCTTAAATGGCTAAAAGCCTTAGAAGATATACAGTTCTTTGATTATTTAAAAATCTCAAAAGAATAAAAGTTGCAAAAGGGATAAATTTCTATAATCAAGTTGCTCTAACTGATACACAATATTTCAAAGGATATCTCAAAGATGCATAAACAACTTAACTTTCTCTGGGGGACAAGTTCATTTCAAATGAAAAATAAGTATCGAGCTCATACAAATATCTCATATTCATATACAATGCCATTGGATTTACATAGTAAAATTCTAGATCAGATTTGAGTGTACATTCAATTTCACATGAAGATGAAATTAAAATTACATCAACATTATCTTGTACACTGTAATAAATCAATGTGATAAAAAAACTCAATACAAACCACTGACCTCCACCTAATTGGCAACATGAATATGTTGTTAGACTATTGCGATCAACATAATGTTTGATTCCCTCCATCAAGATGTCCACTAACTGCCTCCATTAGTATACAATCTCCAACAAAATAAAGCATCACTTTCATCAAGGAAAGATTGGAGCCTTGATAAGCCTTTAATTATTTGACACTTTTTAAATGCTATTAAACTGCTTCCATCGGCACACCACCTAAACACCTTCATCGGGTTGTTCACTATTCTCCTACAATTATTATGGTTGCCTACTACTCTCAACAAAGTACAACTCAACCACTACCATTATCGGCCCTCCCCCTGATGTCCACCATCGGTCCTTTACCTCTTATCATCCATCATCGACCTCATCATATTTCCATCCGACTGTCGATTTTCGTCCGACTTCTAGCCAATTGCAGATGAACTTCCACTTGATCACTGTCGGACTCCACTTGGTCGCCGATTGCTGCCAGACTTTCGTTCTATTATCATCAAAATTCCTTCTTTATATTGAGAATCACTGATTTTATTTATAGGTGTCAACACCATCATATCTTTTCAGACCATCCTTTTATACAGGAGGTGGCTGATCTTCTTCTATCATGGATAATTTAAGGGAGAAAATAATCTCTCATCAGGACTCCTTTTACACAAAGAGTGGCATAAGCACTTGATAGGGGATGTCATCTATCAAAAATATTGGAATGCCTCTATTGTGAGAAGAAATTCATAAGGAAATAAGAAGCAAAAAAAGAGAAAATTTTGCCTCTACACGAAAAGGAGCACAAGAACTTGATAAGGGATGCCACCCATCCAAGATAGTAGATGGCTTTTATTGTCAAAAGGCTAGAGGGAGAAAGGACAAGAAAATATGGTGTAATTTCTCCCCTGCCCCAAGGGGGCTATTTATAGGTAGAAGAGGAGGAGGAATATTTTATAATAATAAGTACATTTTGAGAATATTCAAAGAATATTCTTTAAAAAATCATGGTTACTGTAGCAACCATACTATAGTAGCAGCACTATAGATGACGGTTATGTAGTAACTGTTACTATAGCGTACGATTACTATAGACCTTGGTTGCTGTAGAAGACTATTACTTTAGCAGGCGGTTATAGTACCAGATGGTCAAGGCCTTAATTTTTGGCCACATGGTCCAATTCAGATATTTTTGGAGTCCCCAAAACCATTTTTTTAAGTTCTCGACTCAATTTTGGTACATTCAGAGTTCAACAGAACCTCCATTATCAATTTCAAGCAATTATAAAGTTTTGGAACATTATTTTTCAATATTTTATGCTCCAATTGTTGCCTCAACTTTACGACATATTCAATTTATAATTAAGAATATTTTATTTTATTCACGGCCTCGAAGGGAGGTCCATGCTGACGTTTAGGGAGTGGTCACGCCTCAAAATTACCTGGAAGTTATAATTTTATATTAGAATAATTTGAAGAGATTTAACATATATTTTTGAACTCTATAGGCATCAGCATTTGAAATTAGTGAGGCAATTGATATATTATTAAAAAATTATTTTGATTGAGCATAAATCTTGAGGCAAATTCATATTGAAAACTTCTAAAATTAAATTGAGGGCCATCTGAACTGTGATTTTAGCAAACTTATTATCGAACTAAATGTCTTGAAAAGATGAACCTTACGACACAAAATTTGACCCAATCTGAGCTCGAATGGGTCCAAATCAAAGACCCGAAGTACATTTGGAAGGTTCAAACCATAAATTGAATGACCAAGTGATTCCCAAATATGACATGCTTATAGGAAAATCGAGCAGCTTGACTAGAAGAATCCAACGATCCTAAATTAGCCAAATTTTGATATCACTAATATACTCAAATACTCAATAAGCGGTCCATGATCAAGAAAGTCGATATCGGTCGTCCATTCAAAACACTCCCAACGTACCCATGATCTTCTTCCTATTTACTGGCCATACCACTCTCAAAAAAAATTATAAATAGACCCCTTCTTTTTCATTGGGGCGAGGGAGAGCAAAGGGGGAAGAAAAGAAAAGAGGAGAGGAGAGGAAGAGATATCAAAAATCTCTCTTGCTACCAAGCTCCTCCTCAACCACCACCCTGCCACCAACCATCACCAGACTTTCTCGAACTTTTGCCCGCCACCAACTATCACTGGACTTACGCTCGGCCACCAACTAACATCGGATTTACACTTGGCCACCGATTTCCTTTGGTCCTTTCGACCACTATCTCTTGATTACTATCTTTCCTACCTCCATTGCCCGACTATGGTCTTTCTGACCACCATCGCTCGACTATAGTCCTTCTGACCTACATCGCTCACCAACTATGATCCTGCTGACCAAACAAACATGTTAACATCAATTCTTCTAACTCTCACCATGTAATGCACTATATATAATATATATTGGCTACATCGAGCCAAGGCCTTCCCCCTTAAGAACGGCCTTATTTGTAATCAACTACAAATATTAGTAGATTTATTAAAACTAGAGCAGGCCCCGTGGGTTTTTCCCCTTTTAGAATTTTTCATGTAAAAATATTTGTCTCTTATGAACGCTATACCTCTACTCTTTTATCTATATGCGTGCTGGATCTTCGTATAAAGCTAAGATGCTAAACATTATGTTTCTCTACCACCGTGAATATTCCATGACGCAACAAAGCTGATCATTGATGCAATCCAATTAAAATATGAAATTGATTGGCAAAATCACCTTGTGTTTGAATACAAGTAGTAGTTTACTGCGTATATTTCACTACTCTAGGTCCATCCCCAGTTCCATCTTCTATCACACGGTACATTGAAGAGTATTCAGTTATACATAAAGGGCTAGGATTAATTTAGACCTGTTGCTAATAGTGACAGATGCAATACAATAGGGAAGAAGTGCAACCTTGAGGAATAATTATTCCCAATGTATTAAAATAAATTAGTTTTCCTTAATAGCCCCTTGCAAATTGACAGTCCGACCATGAATCGTCAAGTTGGAATGTAAGGAAGCAAAATTAGCTAAGGAAAGGGGCTTCATGAAGTCGTCTGTAAGCTAATCTTGATTGGACATATGATGGACCACAATTGTGCTAGACTTGATCCTCTCACAAATGAAATAATGGTCAATTTCAATATGTTTGGTTCTAGCATAAAAATAAAAGATTATGAGCTAGAGAGACAGCTAATATATTAACCCAATGGAGAGAAGTTGGATTAGTAATAGATACACTAAACCTGTACAATAGCCTGCATAACCAAATGATATCCATCGCGATTGAGGAGAGAACCCGATATTCAGTCTCTATAGATGAACGAGCAACAGTTGCTTTCTTGTTGGCCAACCAAGAAAATAGAGTAGATCCAAGAAAAATGTAATATCCAGTAGTGGATTTGTGATCGTCAATGCCCCTAGTCTAATTAAGGTTAGCAAATGTAGTAAGTTGAAGACATCCAGGTAGAATAGGCAAACCATAATGGAAGGTTCCTTGAAGATATCTAGAAAGTGCATTTCAGCATATGAAAAAGTGGCAAGAGTAGAGAATGCATATATTGATAGAGTTTGTTGACAGCAAATGATATATCAGGCCTTGTCATTGTAAGATATTACAGCGAGCCAACGGATGTTCTATATAACTTAGGATCTTGAATAATAGTCGAAGGAATAGTTGGAAGAGATGTTTTGAAAGTTATAAGAGTGCCGACAGGTTTGCATGAATCCATATGCTCCTTAGAGAGAATGACAGCAGCATATGATTCTTGATGAAGTATAAAACATGTATGAAATTTCTGTAAATTGATATCAAGAAATTTGGATGGAGTGCCAAGGTCTTTGAGTTGAAATATACTTTTAAGGTATTCAAAGAGAGATGAAATCCTAGTAAAATTATAGGTGGAGACAAGAATATGATCAATGCATACAAGCATATAATTATAATTATCTTGATTGCAATAATATAATAATGTCAGATTAGTAATAGTAGCCTTATAACCCCAATGTAAAAGGTGATCCGTGAAAGTAGAAAACCATTGCTGAGTCGCCTACTTTAGTCCTTATAAAGCTTTGTGTAAATGAGACACGTGTGAGGGGTTATTAAAATCTTGAAATCCTTAAGGTTGTGACATAAAAGCAGTTTTAAAGATGTCCCCATGAAGCAAAGCATTTGATACATCTAATTGATGCGGCAATAAAATTGTAATGAAAGAAAAAGAAAAATGTGAACTATGGGCATTTTATCAATGGGGGTGAATGTATCATGAAATTCAATGCCAAACTCCTGTCTATGTCCTTGAGCAATAGGTATAGCCTTGTAATGTGGGATTGAGCCATCAACATGATATTTAATTTTGTATGGCCATTTACATCAAAGTATGTTCTGATCAGGTGGGGGAGGAACTATCTTCCATGCTCCTTGAGTTTGTCAGGTTTAAAACTCTTTAGACATAGCCTTACAGAACTGAGGAAGTTTGACCGCAACAGAGTAACATAAAGGTTCAGCCATGGTTTGAGAATAATGATATAAATTAAGTAGAGTATGATGTTTAAGATGATCTATCTTTGAAAAAGCGACCATGGGATACAAAATAGGGGTGAAGGGATGATGTAGGAAAGATGTAGAAGAAGGACTAAGCACTGAAGAAAAGACTAACCTGAAGTCTGAAGTTGCTCAGGCATAGAAGATGGAAGAGGAGAATGTGAAACATGAGATTAGAGTTGAGTGGAGTTTGTGTTTTGATAAGAAGTGGGTACGCAAGAAAATGTCAACAATGATAAGGGAGGTGGAGTTGAGGAGTTGTATGGAGTATTGGAGTTTGTAGAAAGCAAAGGTATAGACTGTAAAGGTAAAACATGCTCTTGAAAGAGAAAATGATGAGAAGTGATGACTTTGCCTATGCAAGGATTTAAATGGTGATAACCTTTATATTTATTAGGATATCCAATAAAAATGCATGGAATAGCAGTGGGTGATGGTTTGTGAAGAAGATGAGGTGGTGAGAGAGGATAGCAGTGACAGTCAAATACAGGAAGGTTAGTATATGATAGAGGGCTGTGAACTAAAATCTAAAATGGTGATATTGAATGAGAAGTATGAGATGGTAGAAGATTGATAAGATAAGTAGAGGTTAATGTAGTTGAGACCAAAAAACTATAGAGAAGATTGGTATCTAGTAAAAGCGTATGTGTGGAATCAATGATGTGTGTTGGTATTTAGCCACACCATTTTGCTGAGGTGTGTAGGGGTAGCTTATTGATGAGTAATGCAATGTTTCATGAGAAATGAATTAAAAGCTTTGCTAGTGAATTCTCCACCACCATCACTTCTAAGAGTAATGATGGAGTGTCCAAGACATTTTTAATGGAAGTTTTAAACTGAATAAACTTAAGGAGAGTTTTAGATTTATGTATCATAGAAAAAGGCCAACAATATCAAGAGAAATCATCCACAAATAGAACATAGTAGCGATAACCATGAATAGATGGAACTGGGGATGGTCCCTAAATATCATAATGTATTAGTTATAATGGATTACATGTAACAGAACTAGAAGTTTAAAAAGGTAATCTATGACATTTAGTTTGATTACATGTATAGCAAGACAAAATCAACGACAAAATGGATACACTTGGTCACTATTTGCGAATGTTGGAGATAGTAGCAAGATGAAGATGCCCCAAGTGTTTGTACCAAACATTTGTGATGGAGATGGGAGTAACTAAAGCAGGAATAGTATATGCACTAGAGTGTAACTAAACAGGGTATAGATCATCTAGACCAAGAGTCTAAATACTAAAAAACCTAAACTTCTTGAAGTGCTTCAGCTGCAAGATTAATCTCTTCACTACACAAAAGTGAAAATAGATCATCTAGACCGAGACGTTACAAATTTTTGCATTAGCAGTTTTGAATACATATAAAGTATTCACCTTTAGATTTAGAATACATAAATAAAAAATCACATATCAGAGGTGAAATTTTTCTTGATATGGATGGCGAAGTGGTTGATTGGTGAACCCTTCATTAAATATTTACAAGAAGACTAATCCCTTAAGAAAAATTTGTTGGTGGTTATATTAAGAGGAGTTCTCTCTCCTATACATTGGTCAATGGCACTCTGTATCATTAATCATCCGATCAGATGTGGTTATGCTATCATAACAAAATGAAGCCTTAAAAATTATGATTGAGGTGCATACCATAGTATGTAGTGCTCACCAGTCTAGACCTAAGATGAAGCTAAAAAATTAAAACAAGGGGGTATTATTTGCCTTCGGTAATGGATGACTACATGGCTATTACTTATTGTGTTTATTAGTGTTAAGTACATGGTGTAATTTTACATCAGCAATTGAGCATATTACACTCGATGATTGTCTCGTGCCCTTTTAAAGTTGGGGCATGGACCTCATATTGATCCACCTTCTTCTAAAGGTCATCAATTTATGTTAGTTGTGACTAATTATTTCTTTAAATGGACTAAAGCTATCAAATTATAAGAGGTAAAACTTACCAAATGTGCTTATATTATTTTAGTTACCATGATGAACTAGGTCCATTGTAAACAAGTTTAGTTTTAAAAAATTTAAACTCAATCAAAATTATTAAATTCCTCCCATGAGTAATTTAGATGCTTTAATTTTTATCAAAGATTATTAAATTAATATCCTCTTCATTCTCTTAAATGACATGTAAAAAAGCTAGTAATCATAGTGGGTTCGAAGTATATTTAAACCTTTGAAGTCAGGTGTATATCCTCTTGCGACATCCTTTCTTCGTTAAGTTAATTTTGTCAGCTTGTTCTTAAGGCTAGGGATAAGTTTCCCAAATGGCATCCTTTTCTTTAGAACTCTAGTTGATTACTATTGAATAACATCTTTTAGTTACTTACCTAGCTTAACCTTTTACAAGCTTAAATTTTTCTTCTACCTATTATTCTTAGGTATAGGTATAAATTTTCCTAGGGATATCCATTCCTTAAATTACGACTAATTTTTGCATAAAACATTTTTAGGTACCTTCTTAGCTTAAACCTTTGCATGCATAAATTTCCAACTTCCTGCTTGTTCTTAAGGTTAGATGTAAGCCCTATCATTTAGGCATCCCTTCCTTAGAACTTCAATTGAATAGTGTTGAATAACACCTTTTATGAACCCTTCCTAAAGTAACCTTTTGCCTTCTTATATTTATGTGTTGCCTAATTATTATTATGGATACATGTAAGTCATATAAATTAGGCATCCTTTCTATTTGGACTCTAGTTAATTAGTGTTAGATTATAGCCTTTTTTTGTACCTTTCTTGTTTAATCATTTATCTACTTTATCTCTTGCCTATTTAATATGCTACTTGCTTAATCTCTAGCCTACTTAATTTCATACTTGTTCATCTTATAATAAAATTTTATTTTTAATAAAAATCTTATAAAATCACCCTTATTTCAAAAGATAAATTCTCTCAAAAATAATTAATTTTCTCGGTCAACACCAATATATACGGTGAACTTGATTGATTTTCGCATACCTATTGAGGGTACATTTATTAACCTCATGTTTAAATGAGGTTTACATCCCTTCCTATTATCATCCTTTATGCTTAGGTACTACTATCCTACAGTAAACCTAGCTTAGAGGAACTATTAGAGGAAACCCAAGAACTTAGTCTTGAATAACTTTGGTGGCATAGACATTCTTCAAATCACCTACTACTAAAATTAGGGAATCTCCAAAATCATTCCAAGTCAATGTCTAAGGCCAAATCCAAAGTTAGGTTAGAACTTAACTTCCTCATAATTACAACCAATTCCATTGAAGGGACATTTTAAACCAAACCCTTGGAACTAATCTAAGTTAACCCAATTGAGCTAACTTAAGTTAACATGAATAGGTTAAAACCAAATTTAAACTAATCTAGCCCATACTAGGCCTATTTGTGTGACTCAAAGCTTGCATTGAACTTTCTTGAACATAGTCTCACTCAAGATAACACTTATCTTGTTGTGAACTAGCCAAAATTTTTTTTGAACCTAAGCCTATTTAAATTCAAATTAGTAATTCAACCTAGCAAGCTCACTCTAAACCTCCAGCCATCTTCAAACACATTTTTAGCATTACATTGGACCTCCTTGAACAAACCTGATGGTCTCATATGACCATCCATGGTTGGATTCTCATTCTCAAGCATAACCCAATGTCTCTAAATACACAGTCTTTGAGAGGAGCTAGGTTCCCAAATTTTGTTCCTTGAGCTTTATAAAAGTGAGAGCATATAATACTTAGTCATCCCCAAACCTTCAATAGCCAATGAGTATGAGTTTGAATGAGCTCTGATGAAGTTTGATCGATGATAAGTCAAGTTTTGATATAGCTCATTTAAGCGATCGAGTCTTGAAGAAGAAGTTTTCCACAAGGCTTCATGAACACATGTTAAGAAAATTCAAGCTGGATAATCCACTACATACAGGTATCCTTAAAACCAGATCTTGGTCATTTAGGGCTCCGAGATATGATGAAGGAAACCTTCAATCCAAGGTGATCCAACCATTGGATTGAAGGTTTTCATTATCTAGATCCTAGAGGTTTGATTTGAGAGATAATTTTCAATGGAATTCATGATCAAGCCGTAATACACAGTTGATTAAGAAGGGATAGGGGAGGTTGAAGATGGAATTTGGTTCATCTACTCCCTTTAATTTCACAAGACAGTCTTGATCTCATCTTATGGTTATGTATATATTCACCAATTGTTTTGAAGCTTTAGATACCAATCATTCATTTTTAAATTGAGTAGTTATGATCAATGCTGATGTAGCATAGTTTCCCAATCATGTTCTACTATTTCAATGTGTGGGTAGAATGAGTAGATGAATGCGTAAGTTGCATAACCCATGCATTTAGTATTTAATTTACAACTTAAAAAATTAAAACATAATGATCCATTAGACCACATTGCCTCTATGGATTTGGAATTTAATTTCCTTTATTATGAACCTATTCCTAGGGTCTCATGATTAATATATTTATATAAATCTTATTACCTAAATGTGTTAATCTAATAATTAGTGTTTTTCAACAGATCAAATGGGACTTAATTTGGTTTTGTTCTTGGGGATGTGTTAAATATCCCTTAAAATTTCCAATGGAATTTGAGTCACCCTCTTACCTGTTTAGAATTTCCAAATATTAGGTTATTATATGACCTATGAGTTTTAAAATTCATAAAGAATTGTGGCATGGAATTTTTGTGTATTAAGTATATATATACATGAGAGATATATAGCATATTATTTCACCCCAATTATAGCTCTTAGATTGCCCTAGGTAAATTTCTTAAGGTCAAGGGCCAGTTAACTTAGGAAATTTGTAAAACATTGTAGAAGTCTTCAAATGGACTAAATTTTTAAAGGAACTTCCTAAGATCCTAAGGGGTATGCAGATTAATTTAATATTAATTTGAGGTAATTTGGGCATCCAATTTATAGACCCTAAAATTAGCTTGTAGAATGACATAAGAAAATTATTTTTCAGGCTTCTGATTATTTATTTGTGACACCTAAAATATCAATCATTAAGTGCATAGCAAAGATTACATCAAAAGATTCCATGTCATCTATTGGAACAACAACTTTAACAGCTTGTTGATCCTGTACCCCATCTTGCTTAATAATTGCATGTACTTCAATTACTAAAGCATTCATTTTCTTTAAGTTAATTAATGTATGAAAATCCGAACTCCAACGGGTGTCACCAGCTCATTTTAAGCTTCTCTTGGTTCAAATCTCGACCACTATTCAACTCCCCTTTAGTTAGATGAAAAATTATTTTAACATGTTGAATGGCTCTAAGATCATCACTCCTCTTACATGAAACTCCTACAATATTAAAAATTCTTAAAGTGATCTCGAAAAGCTACTTTACATGCCAATATATAATAAGAGGAATAAGTAGTTTAAGATGGGATGTAGTGGAGTAAGAAACAAAAGTGAATGACATGTTAAAATTTACAAATCTTAACTACAATTGATTCACAAATTAATTCAAAGCCAACAACACTAATGCTACGTAATGTTTTGTAAAATGCTACATATTGTTTTGTAAAATGAAAGAAAATCACAAGGAATTACCACCTAAATCCCTCCAAAGAAAATTCAACCAAAAGATATAACAAGTTAATAACCCCTCAAGATTTCACTTAGTTAAATCAATTGTCAGATGATTCATGATTGTGCTCCATAGTTACCAAGAGCAAATCATCTATAGAAAAAGTAATGCTTGCAATGGCTCAGCTCACAAACATAGCACTTACAACTCAAATATAAGGAGAACAATCGTATACCTACTTTCAATTTTTGTTTAAAAAAAACAATAGAATTACAATATAACAACAATAGAACAAAAATAAAATTGTAAAACAAAGCACTTACAACTCAAATGACGATGAAACTCTAGGAAATTAGGTCAAATCATCGAAATCGGTAATGCGGTTCTGCTTGTAACTAAGGCGGTCGATGCCGGTCAATGAGTACCTATGAACGGCTTTCAATTTTGGTTTAAAAAAAGATGCAAGAAACAAAACTAGTTGGAGAGTAGTCAAGCCCTAGAAGTCTGCACTCGACAGAAACTTGCAACAAAAGTTCGCCACGATGCGAGTTTCACTGACTGTGAATTAAGATGTGGGTTCAGTCGGAAGGCCAAAGACAACCGTACTTGATATTCGAGCAAGCAAGTTCGGCCGGTGATTCTGACAAGGACGAAGGCAGAAGGAAGGGTGTAGAGGAGAGAAGAGAAACAGGAACGATGCGTAGCTGAAATAAAAATCCTTTGTCTCCTTTATGGGCTGTGCGAGCTATTTGAGCCCTTATTATAAGTTTTTTTTATGGGGGCCAATTGCCCCCCACACGGTTCCGCCCCTAAATATAATGACAGTAAGGATAATAAAAATATTACCATTATTTTGCTGGATAACTGTGTTTGTTGGATGCTAATTTTTTTGTTATGTTTCACTTCAAAATTTTATTTTTGACTTATTTTAATCTATGATTTGATAACTAAACTTCTGTATAAAATATGAATATAATTATGATTTTTTTTCTGAAAATCATATTCAATTCTAATTAAAAAAAGGGAAAATTTTAGCAAATTTCAATGTCTCTTTTGCCTTCTCGTTGCCATAATTAAGAAACTCAAAATTTTATTCATGAAATAAGAAAAAAAAAATTATTTAATTTTCCCCAATCAAATAAGTAGGTAAAGACTAACTTCAATTAAATTTATCATTATCTTTCAGTTCCTTAATCCAAAAAAAACATTTAAAAAGTGCTGTTCAGAGTTTAGATGCCTAATAGCCATTTTCCTTCTCCAAAAGCCACAAAGGAAAAAAGAAAAAAACTATTGATACTATTAACGCATACAATATCACATGCTCTGAGAACATTTCTGCATTAACTAATTCGAAAAACGATATTCAATTGAAAATTTTGAATTAAAAGCATTTCTCAGAAATAAATAAATAATTTTATGACAATATTACTATACATATAATGATGATCTTTTTATCTGATGTATATGCACAGCGGCTAATCTTGAGAACTCAAATTACTTTTAAATTAGAAATTAACAAAATAAAATAAAATAATGAGAGCCGAATTCGCTTCCTCGACCTCCTCCTCTCTTAATTTATTAAGTGTCACAACACCTGTTGAAGGATTATTAAAAGGGGAAGGATCAAAAGAAAAAAAACCTTTCAGGATTCAAATCTTTTACGGTACCCGGTAACCCGCGCGGAAACGGCTACAGCCATTGTCGTCGTCGGCGGCGGCGTTACCACCTCTCTTCTCTGCAAAATCCTAGCAAGCGCCGAGGCCTTCATCCTTGACCTCTTTGTTCCATCAAGCGGTACCGTCGGCGCCCACGCCGACATTCCCGACACACCCGCCACCTCCTTCCCCACCACCGTGCCACCTCTCCTCCCAATCTCATGTAAGGCGGCCGCCGCATTTTGCCTCCCCACTGAACTCCCCGTTCTCATCACCCCCGCAAGACCCATCACGGCCTTCTCCTCCCACCCCAGTAACCCTGCCACGATTGAGCGCCGCACGAGAAGCGCTAAAGCCCCCGCCGCCGCCTCGGCCACTATCTCCTCCTCAAGCGCACCCACGAGCGCCTCAACCGCGTTTGAATCCACCATCCGCTCCCAACTCTCCGGGTGCATTGACAAGTTGAACAGAGCCATCACAGCATCCTTTTTTCCCGTCGTGCTTCCGTTTCTCAGCATCCAAGCAAGGGCTTCAGCGCCACCCGGCTCGTCCACGATAAGTTTCTTGTTATCATGCAAAGTAGAGAGGCTGAAGATCGCCGCCGCCGCGTTTTCTCTTGATTCCGGCGTCAGCCCGTGACGTAAAACAGTTACAATTGAAGTCAAGCAGCCATCTTGGTTTATAATCTTCCGCCTGTTCGCGTCGTGGATTGAGAGATTGAGCAGTGCAGTGACGGCATTTTCCTGAGCAATTTGGTTCTGGGAATGGAGGAGAAGCGAGAGGTGAGGGATAACACCTTCTTCTGCAAAAATTATTCTGTTTTCCTTCGCAATTTTGGCGAGTAACCGGATTTCCCCCGCGGCTGCCTTCTTCGAATTCAAATCTCCGGTGGATAAATGCTGTATTAGGATTTGCGTAATAGCGCGGGTGGCCTCAACCGTCGCTTTGGCGGCAACGAGGGTGGTTGCACAGCCATTACTCCCTTGTACGGAACGACAAGGGACGCTATTCGCTGCGCACCAATGGGAAGTTAGGCTGCGCAAAGCTCGGTTAGGGATGAGGTCGGTGTTGACGAGGGTCTGGCCTGAGTTGGGGCAACTCTTGTGGCCGCTGGCCATCCACTGAGCTATTGAGCTGCGGTCGTAGGTCTGACCGGTGGAGACCACCACAGGATCCAACATTAGCTCGAGTGAAATCGGGCAGCAGAAATCGCTTGATACCGAGATGGAATTTGGTGCAGGCTTGTTTCGGTATTTCTGCTTGCCTTCTACTGTTTCATGTATACCAAAAAGTAGAAATTTGGAATAACGAGCTACGGCGATGACGCCGGCGATGGTGGCCAAATCCGTCTCGGAGTCGGACTCGCGATTATTGTAGAATTTATCTTCTAAGAATTTGATCTCAGACTCGAAATCCATGGCGTCCAGAATCCCAACCCGGTCTAAAAATGTGGTTTTTAAGTCAGCCGTATCCGGCTGTCGCTGTTCCTTGAATTCATTTAAAAAGGAGAGGACTTTAACCCGGAGCTTTTCGTCTCTAGAATCGAAGCGCAACACAGCACTCCCAACCTGCTGCTGAAGGAGCTCGATGTGCTCCCGTACGTCAGCAGTAAGGCCGAGCTCGTTCAGGGGAAGAACGTCGAGCAAGGTGGAGATATCATGCTCGAGTTCATGAAACTGGCAGGAGATCATCTGATTGCGGAGGAGCACCCAAAGGCGGCTCGATTGAAAGAAGTAATCAAGCAGAAATCTAGCGCGGTGGACGATGACGTAAAATTCCTCCAAGCACAGATTTGCTAAGGGCGGGAGCGTTCGATGGGACTCGAGGAGGAATTCGAAAAGTGTGAGAAGGATTTGAATCCGCCGAAGTAGGGAACGGGCGTTCTGGCGCTGGTGCCGCGGCCACCAGCCGCGGTTTGAATAGGTTGCGACAAGACCGCTACCGACGGCGATGATCTGGTGGAGGAGAGAGGCTGGCGAGAGGTCTGAGGGTGCAGAGAACACCTCCGCCCGCTGCGGCTTCCGCGTCACACAGTCAAATGCGGCTGGCATAACTGGCTTTGATATCTGATCCACATCCGGAGATTGAGCACATTCTCAACCCGCAGCGTAGCTCTCTTATAAACAAATCTGTTTAGGAAGAGAGCAAAAATGAAAGTTAAGTTCCTTTGTATTTTTGTGCTTGGACTATAGGTAAGCATCGATGAAGGAGCCGCAGATGTAATTTCCTATCAGTATAATGCGATAATAAATTAAAATAAAAATATTTTTAAGTAAAAACATATTCATTCACATAATGATTATCATATAATTATTTTATCTTATACTGAGTCAAACAAGTTTATATTTTTTGCTAAAATAAATATGGCGTCATATATTGCTTATTTGATTATTCTTAAATGATAACCAGTTAAAATAACTACCATGAAAATATGTCTGGGCCTCTTTAAACAAATTTAATTATATATATATATATATATATATATATATATATATATATATATATATATATATATATATATATATATATATATATATGAATTTAGATGATTTATAGGTAGAATCAAAACACCAAAGTTGCATTATTAGATCCTTACTATTTATGTAAAATCACATATGCTCTAACATGTAAGTTGTCCGGAGGTGACTCGCCTCCACTGAGTCCTGCAGAAGACCTCATCCAAGTGACACCAGGCCACACTCGCCCAAGCCTACGAAGGAAGGTGCTTGTCTTGGGGGGGACGAGGAACCTTGCCGACCAAGAAATTTGTCACTGGCCTCATGGAATGATGTTAGCCCACAAAGCAACTATCCCTCATCTAGCTGGGTGTGCTTTCATCCCCATACGTCCAATTCTAACAACAAGAAAGCACATATCCTGAGGCTTCTTAACTTAGCCTATCATGGTCTATCAACCATTGGGGACATCTCTAGTTTGTCTTCAACTCATTGGCCTTCAATTCTAGCTGGTCTAGGACTTAAAGCAGGTCACCAATGTCTCTTAGACAATATTTCATCCATCCGGCATCCCTTACACAGGACTCGCAAGCTCGCCCAATTCTACTTGGAACTACTAAGCTCGCCCACACAAAAGAGCTCTCTTAGTGCATACTCGACACTACTATGCTTGATTAGGTATATTTCATTAGAACTTTACAACTCCCTGCTCTCCCTTGACCAACTGGGAAGTGACTCATGTCCCGAGTAGTCTATGTAGCATTGTACGTTTTTTACTATTTTATGGTGTAGCCTTCTGTATAGCTCTTATAACCTTATAAATAATGGGGTTAAGACTATCATTTTTGATCTCTTCATTTCCTAATCTCTTTAGTCTTATAATACTTATATCTTTTTTTGTCTGGATTTATTATAACTTTTCTCTAGCATTCCCTATATTATCTCCATCCTTACACATGTTCCTGGTCACACACACAGAGGTCGGCTTGCTAGTAAGATTAAGTGTCATCTATAGATAAATTTAAATCCAACATCCTCTTAGGTATAGTGAGAGTGGGTTGATACCTTTGACAAGAAAACAGGTGCATCTCAAAGAGCTAAGAGTCCTAGAGACATTATTTAACATGGCGAACAATAACTCCACTCCTTGATGTGACTTGCTAGATAGGGAAGAAAGGAATATAAAGATGATTCAAGATGGCATGGGTCGGCTCCAAGGTCAACTACAAAGGGACAGTACTCTAAAGGGTTCATCTAACTCATGAATTAGTCAAAGGAGACCACCAGACAAAGCACTGGCCTCAATAATAATTCTTGATCCTACTTGCACACTAATAGTGATGAGGGTATAGCCTGACTACTTGAAGAGGTAGAAGGGCTGAGCCGAAACTCATTAATGCCTTCTTTAGGGAAATAATCGAGGATAAGATACCTCCCAAGTTTAAGGTATTGCACCTGGAGTCTTTTTGGGAAAAGATTGACCCAACTAACTATAAGGAAACCTTTAAATCAATATCCTCTCTATCAAAAATTGGTGGCACCCTCAAGTGTCACATTTTCTTTACAACATTTAAGGAGTTGGCACTTAGGTTTTTCACTTGCGTTTCATTATGAGTGATCACCTTCTTCTCTGAGTTCAAAAGGATATTTGTAACTCAATATACCTCTAACTAGAAGCCATAGAAGAACTTCCAAGCCCTTATGAGTGTAAGAGTCAGGGGAATTACTAAGGAGTTTCATATCAAGATTTTAGAGAGAGATGCTTGAAGCAATGAACTTAAAGCCTATAGTCATCCAAGATGTCTTGACTTAAGGATTCAGTGAGGATCCATTCTTCTATGCACTAGACCTGTAATAGATAATATATTTTAATGAACTATTGGAGATAGCTAATAACCATGTAAATACTAAGGAATACAATAGGGTGGTTTAATCCTCCTTAATCACTCAACATATGAGCTCTCCCCATTAAGGAAATAGCATTGAGGGTGAGAAAGAGATTGAATTCAACTTAGAGATAAGTTGGACAATTTAAAAAACCTATTATGAGATCAATGTTGCCAAGAACTTCCATGGGTACCCCTATAACCAAGGCTATTAAGGATTGCAGGGCCACCCGCTCAATGAGTGAAGAAGCCAACCAATGTCACTTGCTTGTACCATGAAGAACTCATACATGATTTTCAGACTTATCTCGCATACAATCTACTGATAGTATCTATGACTGATCTAGTAGGGGCTATCCTAAATAAGGAGTTCTTTAAGCGTCTGTCGCCAATGAAGGTGAATGCACACACTTGGGATACTTAAAGGTACTGTGCTTTTCATAAGAAGCATTGACAAGATACAAAGGAATGTTGTAACATCCATGGTTTAGTAGAATATCTCATTGAGGTTGAAAAAGTAAAGGAATTAATACTTGCAGATCATGGCTAGCACTCACGAAAAGCTCCCATGGAAGGGGGTAGCAACATGCTTGCCCTAGCTCACATAATGCACCTCACATGAGTCTTAACTCTAATCATTGGAGGAGAGAGATGAAATACCCTAGCAAAGAATATGGGGATTGGAGAAGTAAACTTAGAATTTATCTGGTGAGCTCCCCCTACAGTTGTTTCCCCAATCACCTTTTAGAAGCTAACAAGCTTTAGGAAGGAGCTCCAATACTAACATCTATTGACCACATCTTTTTAGTGTGGGTAATTCTCTACATCAAATATCCAATATCTACACACAAATAATTGAGCTATATTCTAAACCTCAAATCCAATTCACCATTGTGCTTTCTCATAGTGATCAGATCATTGACCTCAAATCACCACTTGATAGTCATCCTTGATTATCAACTAATTAGTAGATTAATCACTTGTAATCACCAAATGATTATTAGTGCTATGATCATTTCTAAATAAAAATTTGCATCAATCATTGGCCTTCACAATCACATTCAAATCCAAAGAAAAATTGAACCTCAAATCCCTTAGTTGATAATCACTAGTGATTGTCACCTAATCACCTATTCTATCACATACAATCATCAATAATTGTCAATTATATGAGCAATTTAAATCCAAAACTCTAAACCATTAATCAAATCAAATCCAAACCAACTCCATTGTCCAAATCTAATTAAAATTCAAAACTTCATAATTTAGTATTCAAATCCAAACCAAAAATCACTTGGTCTATAACCTGTTTTTAGACAATTTCAATCACCTTAAAACCCTACACAATAATCTTGGATTCATGATTAATCACTAGCATATTTATTAGGCATGTCTTAAGGGTTAACCACATCAATTTGGAAGAATTCCAAGCTCCTGTAACCCCTTAAACTCGAAACATTATTTTGAATGATATGACCCAACTCCAACCCATTGACCAAGTCAACGATTGTTAGAGTAAAAAACAATATTATAAGTAAAAAAAGAGTCAATGATAGTTGTTCAAAAGGTCCCTTAATCACATAAACATGTATTTCAAACTAAATGACCTTTTCATTGCATGAGACCATCTCCAACTAACTCAAATTATCATTTGAAGTATATTGAACCCAACCCCAACCCATGGTCAAGCCTAGTTAACTAAGTCAAACTAGGTTAACCAAATGAGCCTTAAGTATGTTCAAATGTACATTTCATGCAAAGAGGTCTAACCAATCCTTAATACTTCTTCTAATAAATTCCAAATGCTATTTGGAATGTAATGGACCAATTCCTAACTCATGGTCCAACCTACTTGACCAAGTCAACCTAGGTTGACCAAACACACCTATACCTAAATCTCATTTAATTTCATTGACCTAAGAATTTCCAAACTAAATTGAAACCATGGGACTGCCCATTGGGTCCCTAAGAACCTACCCTAGATGACCCAACCCATGGGTCCACTTGGGGTAGACAAATGGCTTGACCTAACTGACCAATACCACTCCTCATTGAGCCAAATTCAAACCTAAGTTAAATTGATCCAAAATAACACTTGTATTGAGTAGCCCTTGTCTAAGAACATATACCAAGCTTACCTTAGCTCATGTCTAACCTAGTTAAGCCAATTGGTCTAACCCAAAGTCTCCAAATCAACCTTTCTTGAACCACATTGCATGTGTAGATCTACCGAAGACCAATTAGCTCATTCATTGCACTCAAGAACTTTCCAGATACTTGCCACCTCATTCCCAACCCATGTGGTGGTCGATGATAGCCAAAATTCAAGAAACCAACCATGTGACCCATGGGTTCAACCCAAGCTTGCTTCCTATATGCCCTTAAGCCATATAACTCCTGGAAATACTTATTAGACACCATGTGACTATCTCAACCCAACTAAGTGGCTTGAAGATGCCTGAATAGAGCCAATTTCCTAGCCATGTTCAATTTAAAGTGCCTATAAATAATCCTAATTTCATTGAATAAGGGTTCCTAATTTTATTTTAAAAGGTTTCTTGAGTGTGAGAGAGTCCTTCGCGTAGCTCTATGGCCCTTCTGGTGATCATCTTTGATAAGCTCCAATGAAGCTCCTCTAGTTGAGATTCAAGTTTTGATTTAGTGGACTTTAATCCTTGCAGTTTAAAGTAAGATTGTTCCCTGAAGCAAGTCAAACTCAACATAAATAATTCTAAATCTAATTGTACTCTCCTTGAGGTCTTCTTCCAATCCTGAGTGTAGTCTTGGTAGGTCTGGTCAATTATGAAAGAAATATTTGTTGCAAATCTGATTCAAGCATTATAATTTTGATGATAATAAACATTCCTATTTCTCTACTATTACTGCTATTGCACATCTAGTTGCCCTGCCTACTAACTTTTCAGGTCCACAAGGTCAATTGCAATTCAAGCTAGCTCAAGATTTGATAGATTAGGACTGAGTCAGTCTATAAGTTTAATTCAAATGGATTTTATCTTTTCTTGAGTCAAATGTAATAAGGTGGATCATAATGCTAAGTAACATTGCATACACACACTTAGGGGAGAAATTTGGTGAGTTTGAGAGTTCTTCTGCTTTTGATCATATCGTACAAGATGATCCAAAATCATCATGGACAATTAGTTAAAAATATAAACCCTAATTAGGACATCTGGGTTAAGAAAATTTGATTAGACAGATCGTCTTGGATGATCCTCTTCATCGTCTTGGACGATATGTTTAAATTCAGAAATCAGCCTCCAATCATATTTTAGGCAATATTTTATTTTATCTATTTTGAACAAATCGTACATGATGATCTTGATCATCCTGGATGATTCATTACAATCTTGCCTAAAATAATCTCTTGATTAGGAGACTAATTATGGTTAAATTGATCAATCACATCGTACAGGATGATCGACTTGATCGTCCCAATGATCCTTTATATTTTGTGGGATGATCACGAATCATTTCGGACAAAAACCATGATTTTCTTTTGATCGTGTAGTATATCGTTTTAGACATCTCGAACTCTTGTCTGGACGATTTGTTAATTTCCATTCAAAATGAACTAATCTTCCCAGACGATTATATAATCGTCCTAGACGAAAACATATATTTTCTTCTGATCGTCCAGCATATCATCCTAGACGTCCCAAATATTTCTCTGGATGATTTGTCGATTGCCACTCAAATTAAATTGATCGTCTCGAATGATCGTTGAATAATTTTGGATAATATATAAAAAATTATTTCTTCTAATTGTCCAGACAATGGCAATCATCCTAGCAAAAGGCTATTTTTGTACTGATCATATATGGCACTTTTGTAGGCCTTCTATTTAAGCTCCTTTATAGTTGATGTTGAAAAATATTTTGCTATTTTCCTATATAAAGAGAGCTTAGAGGAGAGGGAGAGTTTGGTAGAGAGAGAGAGGATCTTGTGAGGGTGAGTTTGTGAGGGGTTTCAAAAAGGTTGATCAAAGCAAGGATTCAATCATCTTCTTCCTTCTTCATCCTTAGTTCATTGGTGGCTCCAGGGGGATGATCATCAGTATCAGATCTAGGTTCTCTGCCTACTTCAGAAGGGAATAAAAGTATTATTAGGTTCTCTGCCTACTCCAAGAGCGAGTAAAAGGATTCCGTGTTCTCCGCCTTCACTAGGAGGGTGAAAAAGGATTCAAGATTCTCTGCCTTATCAGGTTGGTGGAAAGATTTTATAAGAGCTTCTCCGGCTTACTGTGGGGGTAAAAGGAGAGACACTATAGTTTAGTGCAATACCTAGAGGGGAGGCTCCGGGGAGTGGATGTAGGTAAAGTTGACTGAACCATTATAAATCTAGTGTGATCTTTTCATTTACTTTTCTATACGTTAATTTCTACATTATTTACTCTTGATTATTTGTGTGGTTAAAATATCTTAATTCTATTTATGTGATATTGTTCTTCTTTCACCTTGGGATAAAAGTAGTTTGTTTTAAAATATTAAAAATCGCAAAAAGATTTTCTTTGTTGTTTAAGTTAAATTTAAAAATACTAATTCACCCCCCTCTTGGTTATCCTTGGGACTAGTTCATAATGGCTTAACAACCCTAACAAACTTTTAAGTGGTATCAGAGAGGGATTCATAAAATAAGGTTTTGGAAAACTTTTGAATTTTGATCCATGGCTAACTTTGAAAATCGTAATACTATGAAAGGTTTCTAAATCACACAACCACCTTTATTTAATCATATTCCTTTTGATTTTTTTGAAAAACTCGCATGTCTATCTTTTTACAATCGATCGATTATCGCATGTGGATGCATGTTAGAGAAGGATATTCTACACCTTATAAACTTGTAAATGGTGTTAAAACTCAACTTCTTTTTACTGAATTGACAATTGATGATAGAGATCTTGCTCAATTGAATACTAAATATTTATACTACTTTTTCTATTCATTAAAATCTAATGATTATATGCGTGTTTCAACATATACAACTGGAAAAAAAATTTGGGATAGATTATGCATTACGTATAAAGGAATGAATGGGCTTAAATAATCTAGACTGAATATTCTTTTCAATGATTATGAACACTTTTGTATGAAACCAAATGAATCAATTTCTAACATGTATACTAAATTTATACAAATTGTTACCTCTTTATATGCCTTAGGAAGAGAACTCACTAATTATGAAAAGGTGAACAAGATTTTGTGATGTTTGCCTTCTTCCTTTGATGCAAAAATTACTGCCATTATTGAATCTAAGGATTTGAATACTTATTCAATTGCAACTTACTTGGATCATTAATTACTTTCGAGCAAGGATTGAACCAAAGGTAGCTTGATGCAAGTAAGAAGAAAGAGGAGAAAACTATCACCTTAAAGGCTAATGACTCCAACTCTGGCTCTTCTAGTTTTGATGATGATGACATGGCCTTAATCGTAAGACAATTTAAGAGCTTCTTGAGGAAGAAATAAAAGCATCATCAGAAGTTGAATAAAGGTAAGAATAATAAGCATTCTAAAGTTTCTTCTGACATTATTGTTTTGAATGTATGAAGTTAGGGAACCTAAAGTTGGATTGCCCAACTTTGAAAGCTCACCTAAGTAAGGAGAAAGTTGAAGAAATGCCTATGTTTAGGAAGGACAAGAAAATATTCAAAAGGCTTTCTAGGCTAACTCAGCATCAAACTCCTTTGAAATTAAAGCAGAAGAATAGATTACAAATTTGTACTTAATGGCTGATGATCTTGGTCACTCTAACCAAGAGGAGGTATATGAGTTAACATGATCAGTTATTTAAAGTTTCTAAAAGAAATAATTCTTCATATAGGAAGCTCAAGAAAGCTCATGCAAGCTTGAAAATTAAATTTCTAAATCTATAGAAAGAGCATGATATTTTAATGAAAGATCATTCAACTCTGGATAGAAATCACATGGCTTTACTAGATGAATTCGATTCTTTAAATAAAAATCATCTTAATTTAACTGCTATGCATGATTCCTTGAGAATAATGCATGCTGATTTACAAAAGGCTTTCAAAGAACTTACCACTATGGCATGTGATTTAGATAGTAGTGAACATGTATTAAAATAGCAAGTGGAAAGCTATAAAAAGGAAAATGAGTTTCTAAGAGAAAAGATCAATGCATTAGAACAAAATAAAACACCACCTATACTTGTAGGGTTTTATAAAACATCATCAAAGCTTGTATCATTCAAACCTAGGAAGAGGCACTATAACCTAATTAGATTAGTAAATCCTTTTTCTATTGTTAGATATTTTTCTTGTGACACGCCAAGACATATCTCCCACACTTGCACCATTCAATATAGAACACATTTGGTGTGGAGATCAAAATTACAAAATTCATATCATAACATGCTTGCATCACATTCTTCTTTTCATCACAAGGGACCCAAACCTATTTGGGTTCCTAAATTTAATATTTGATGATTTTGTATCGATGCTCTCATAAAAAGCCTCATCAGAGCATGTGGTACCTGGATAGCAGATGTTCAAGGTATATGTCTAGAGATGCAAATCAATTTATTTTGTTGGAGGCCAGGGTAAGAGGTAAGGTTATACTTGGAGACAACACCACCAGGAGAGTGGTGGAATCAAGTATAATTGGTGATTCAAAACATTTAATCATTGACAATATTTTGCTTGTAGATGGACTAAAACACAATTTGCTCAGCATTAGCTAGCTCTATGATAAAGGCTTCAACATAAAATTTCTACCAATTTGGTACATTATAAGCTTATATGACAAAATTATTTTATAGGAAAACAGGATCAACTATATTTAAATGCTGGATCTAAATTACTTTAAAGCTGCTATTGCTATTTGCCTAAAATTAATTGCTGATAAATCATGGTTGTGGCAAAGGAGATTGTGTCATTCAAGCATGAAAAGCCTTAAGAAGATCACCCAAAAAGACTTAGTGAGAGGTGTACCAAAACTAGAGTTCACTAAGGACCACCTGTGTGATGCCTGTTAGTTAGGAAAGCAAGTCAAATCCTCCTTCCACTCAATCAAAGACATGAACACTAGCAAACCCTTAGAAGTCCTTCATATGGATCTCTTTGGACCTATCAACACTTCAAGCTTAGGAGGAAAAGTATTTGGGTATGTAATTATTATTGATTATTTGAGGTTTATATGGGTTAGATTCTTATCTCATAAAAGTGATTCATTCAAGGAATTTAGATCTTTCTCCACTTAGATTCAAAGGAAATTAGGTTGTGAAATTCTGACTATTTATAGTGATCGTGATGGAGAATTTAAAAATTAGAAGTTTGAAACTTACTATATAGAGCAAGGGATAAATCATAATTTTTTAACTCTTAAGACCCCTTAGAAAACGGGGTAGCTAAAAGGAAGAACAGGATCCTGGTAGAAGCCACTAGAGCCATGTTAGCTGAATACTCACTTCTTAAATACTTCTGGGTAGAAGCGATGAATACAACCTGTTATGTTCTGAATATGGTAAATCTTAGATCTAAGTTAAACAAAATACTCTATGAAATCCTTAAGGGTAGGACACCCAACCTCTCTCATCTTCGTGTCTTTGGATATAAAGTGTTCATTCTGAATAATGGGAAGTATTAACTAGGAAAGTTTGACCCAAAATCTAATGAAGGAGTGTTCCTAGGTTACTCAAGTGTTAGGAAATCCTATAGAGTCTTCAATAAAAGAACCCTGATTGTTGAGGAGACCACTCATGTTATGTTTTTTGAATTTATTAATTTTGGAAGGTCTAGGGTAGAAGAAAAGGAGGTTGTAGAAGTCACCCAAGGAGTAAAATATGCCAATCTGGAGGAAAGGGTAGAATCTGAAGTCACAATACCTAGAGAATAGAGATATTCTTTGAGTCATCCTAAAGAACTGATGTTAGGAGACCCTTCTGAAGGTATTAGAACTAGGCATGGACTTTGAAAAGAAGTGAACCACTCTGTCTTCATTTCAATGACTGAACCCACCAACATCAATCAAGCTCTTTCTGATGAATTCTGGATCCTAGCCATGCAAGGGGAACTAAACGAATTTGTTAGGATTGATGTCTGGGAACTGGTAGAAAGACCTAAGGATCAGAGTGTAGTATGAAACAAATGGGTCTTTAAGAATAAAATGAATGATTCTAGTGTGGTGATTAGGAATAAGGCAAGATTAGTGGCTAAGGGGTACAACCAAATAGAAGGGATTGATTTTAAGGAAACCTTTGCCCTTGTAACCCGTTTGGAAGCCATTAGTGTGTTACTAGCCTTTACCTATTATAAGGGATTTAAGCTTTTCCAAATGGATGTTAAGAGTGCCTTTTTAAATGGGATAATAAAGAAAGTTGTGTTTGTAGAGCAACCCCATGGCTTTGAGAATTCCCAATTTTTAAATCATATTTTTAAATTAAAAAAGACTTTGTATGGATTAAAATAGGCACCCAGAGCATGGTATGAGAGGCTTAGTACATTCCAACTGAAAAGAGAGTTTGTTAAGGAGAGCGTAGACATCACCCTTTTTTTAGGAGAGTAGCAGATGAATTACTTATTGTCTAAATCTTTATTGATGATATACTTTTTGGATCTTCTGATAAAAATTTATGTGATGATTTTTCTGAAATAATGAGTAAGAAATTTGAGATGAGTATGAAAGTTCGTTAGGGGTGTTAAACCCTTATGAACTAGTCCCGAGGCTAACCAAGAGGGGGGTGAATTGGATATTTAAAAAAACTTCTTTAACAAAAAGAAATATCTTTTTATATCTTACAACAAAAATAAATTAAATCAATATTAAAAAGATCAATCATAAATTTTACCCAAGCAGTTAATCGCAGAAAAATAAAATACAGAAAATAATTAGAAAGAACACACCAAATTTATAGTGGTTCGGTCAAACCTGACTTACGTCCACTCCCTGGAGGCACCCTCCGAGTATTGCACTACACCTTTAGTGACTCTTCTTTAGCCCCCACAGCTAGGCGGAGAAGCCCTTATAAAATCACTTCCACCTTCCCAGGTGCGGCGGAGTAGCTAGGTCCTTTGACAACAAAGAGATCTTCTTCTTCCCAAAACTTCCCTCGAGATGACCCTTGAATTCGATGGTACTTAGGTGCAAGCTTTCCAGAGCAACCGTGTGAACCCCCTCACACTCCCTCAAACATCCCCCTTCCAAGGCTCTTCTTCCTCTCAAACTCCACCATTTCCTCTCTCCCTTTCAAGCTCTCTCTTCAAGTTTTCTCCAAAAGAAATGAAGCCTCAATGGATGCAAAAGACACCTATAAAGTGCCTTGAAAAAGCTTAAATAGAGAGCTTGCAAAGCCCTTTTAAATCAGTTCTAGCGACAAAGATCATCCAGAAGATCGCAGGATCATCCAGGATGATGTGCTCAAAATGACGGCTTCAAAAAATCCTAAAAACTTAATTCTGCTGTCAAAGATTATCCAGGATGATTGCAGGATCATCTAGGATGATGTGCAGAATTTGACCTAATATTCCTGGACAATCCCAAAATAGTCCAGGACGATCAGTACAAATTTTTTACAGATCATCACGTACGATATACAGATCATCCAGGACGATCAGAATATCAAATTATATATATTTGATTAAATAACCACAGCATTATTTTAGACAACATTATCATAGATCGTCTAGGACGATTAGAATAAAATTTGAATATTAAATCCTTGCCGAAATTATCATGGTGGCTAGGGTTTTGAGATAGTAATGGATCATCCAGGATGATATAAATATCATCCAAGATGATTAGTTCAATGAATAGATCATCCAAGACGCTCCTATGATCATCTAGTATGATTTGTTCAAAAGTTAAAATTCTGGTTTTGACTAGATCTAACTCCCCCTAAGTATGTGTATACATGGTCACAAGCAAGCATACACCCTTACAGGACTTGACTCAAGAAAACAAAAAAGTACATTAAGAGATGTTACAAATATCATCACATCATAACCTATTCTACATATTTTTGAGCCTTAAAACTTTATTGGAAGGTGCATGCTATTCCTGAAAAGTTAGCATACACACAAACAAATATACATTAAAAATACTAGGAGATGTGAGCTATAATATTTGTTATCATCAAAATAAGAACTCGTGAGCCCGAGTTGTAACAATCTTTCCCTTTTTGATGATGGCAAACATTACTGGTTGAATTTACAAATAAAAAGTATTTTCTGCTAATCTCCCCCTCACTAAGAAAAGACTTTTTAAAATAGGGAGAAATACTTTTTTTATTAAAAAAAACTACACAAATATAATAAATAAAAACAAACTTCATAAATATAACAGTACGTTCTCCCCCTTTAACATTATTAAAAAGAAGAGGAGCATAGAAGAACAAAATATAAAAAATAGACTAAAAGATCGAACACGATCCCTCATCCGGTTTAAAAAAAATTTTGAAAAAATATTTTAAAATATCAAGAATTTTCTTGTAATGAGAAAGTTACCTCGTGATTTTATTCAAAACTTAGTAAGGTATGTATTGACTACTCATAACCTAAAAAGTTTAGAAATTCAAAAATTATTTATCCAAGCTTAAGTTTTAAAAAGGCTAAAAAACTTTTTAAGCCAATATAAAAATCGAGGAACAAATTAGATAAGGAAATAAATTTTTTTTCAAAATTCTTTTCATGAAATATATCTAATAGAAGATTAATGCAAAGTAATGAATCATAAATCATGATTTTCAAACTCAAGTAACGAATTTATCAAAATGACATATGGGTTTTCTAAACTTTAGAGATTTACAAGAAGGGAAGCTAACTTTTTGTGGGATCATTTTGTGCCTCTTTTCATTTTGGCGCTCTTTGCGCGTCTTTTGATTTTTACTACGCTTTGCACATCTTTTTAATTTGGTGACATTACGCATCTTTTCAGCTTTGAGCTCATTTTGTGCCTCTTTTGATTTTTGTAATTTGTCTCCTTTGTAAATCTTTAAAATCAGCAAGCTATATTCTTATGATAAAGACGAACAACCTGATTAAGATAATATTTGAAGTAGGTTCATTAACTTGCAAAAGATCCGTATCAGATAGATAAAATATAGGGAGATGAAAAAGGTTTAATTTTAAAAACTAATTTATAATTTGAAACAGATTTCAAATCAAAAGTGAAATAACCTTATATAAAGAAATGAGATGGAGAGACAAAATCATGAGTTTCCTACCTTTGCTTGATTTTAGAGAAATCAACCATAAATCACATAGAATTTTTAAAAAAATAGGAGGTAAATTTTCATTTTTAAAAAACATGATCTTTGAAAAAATAATTTTGATTTTCTAAAGTGTAAATGAAACAAAAGGTGATATATTTATACTAATCAGAGAGTCTACACAAACAACAAAGAAACTAATTTTAAAATTTTAAAAGAAAAATAAAGAGTAAGAAAAAGAGAAATAAAATAAAAAAATAACACTTAAAACACAAACACAATGAACAACAAAAAATAAAAAATATAAATACAAACACACAAGCAAAATATTAATTCACATCATCTCGCTCTTGGTCTGATGATTCAAAGCTAGGTCTGCCTAGGAGATTTTTTGCTTTACATTATTTGCCCTTATTACAATTTGCTTGGCTTTACCCTTTCCTTTCAGGAAGGGTTTTTAAGTTCGGGCACTGATTTTTCATATGTCCAGGTTTCCTACATCCAAAGTAAATAACATCAGAAGAAATCTTAACATTCTTATCTTTTTTATCTTTGTTTCACTTTTGTTGATGTTGATGCCTGTGCTTTAGTAGACTTTTTAATTTATTTGTTATTGATGCTAACTTCTTACTTTCATCATCTTTTAAGTCGCTTTCATCCATGTTTTTAGCTTTCAGTACTATAGTTTCACCTGCATCCAAAAGCTTTTGACCCAAACCTTGCTCGTAGGCAATGAGTGAGCCAATCAGATTATCAATAGAATATTCGTTCAAATTTTAAGATTCAGAAATTGCAATGACTTTGGCATCAAATTTATCAAGTAGAGAATATAGGATTTTATTGACTATTTCAAAGTTTAGAAGTTCTTTTCCTAATGCATGTAATGATGTCACAAATTGAGTAAACCTAGTATACATATCAAATATCGTCTTATAAGATTTCATGCAAAAAAATTCATAATCATGCATTAAAATATTTAATCTAGATTGCTTGATTTTACAAGTACCTTCATATATAGTGCATAATTTATCCCAAATTTCTTGCTAGTAGTGCATGCAGATACTAACATATAATCATCAAAATTCAAAGCACAAAAAAAAATAATTCAAACATTTAACATTCAATTGAGCATTAATTTGTTCTGTTCTACTCCATTCAAAAAAAGGAATATTAATTTTAATTTCATCTATAATACATGATGGTATAGAATACCCAGTTTGAATCATATGTTACATACGATAATCTATTGATTTCAAGAAAGTAGACATACAAATTTTCCAAAAATCAAAAGTAATATTTTTAAATAAAGGTGGTCGGGTGATTGAATATCCTTCCGCAATATTACGATTTTCAAAATTAGTCATGGATCAAAATTCAAAAGTTTTATAAAACTTGATTTTATGGATCTCTCTCTCATACCACTTGAAAGTTTGTTAGGGGTGTTAAACCCTTATGAATTAGTCTCGAGGCTAACCAAGAGGAGGGGGGGGGGGGGGTGGGTGAATTGGATATTTAAAAAAAACTTCTTTAAGAAAAAAAAAATCTTTTTATATCTTGCAGCAGAAATAAATTAAATCAATAATAAAAAGATCAATAATAGATTTCACCAAAGTAGTTAATCGTAATAAAATAAAATATAAAAGATAATCAGAAAGAACACACTAAATTTATAGTGGTTCGGTCTAACCTGACATACGTCAACTCCCCGGAGGCACCCTCCGAGTATTGCACTACACCTTCGAAAGTTCAATAGGGATGTTATGCCCTGATGAACTAGTCGCGAGGCTAACCAAGAGGGGGGGGGGGTGAATTGGTTATTTAAAAAATTTAAGAGCAACAGGAAAAATTTTTTAGATGATTTGCAGCGGAAACATGTAAACACATAAACGAAAAGATCAACCACATATTTCACCCAAGCAGATAATCATAGAAAACTAAAGTGCAGAAAATAATCAGAAAGAGCACACCAGATTTTACAGTGGTTCGGTCAATTTGACCTACGTCCACTCCCCGGAGCCTCCCCTTCAGGTATTGCACTAACTCAAAGTGACTCTCCTTCTGCTCCCACAGTAAGGCGGAGTAGCCTGTACAAAAACTCCTTTCCACCGACACAGTGAGGCAGAGAACCTAACCTCCTTTCGCTTCCTCTTGAAGCAGGCAGAGAACCTCGGACTCCTTTCGCTTCCTCCTAAAGCAGGCAGAGAACCTGAACCCCTTTCGCTTCCTCCTGAAGCGGGCAGAGAACTTGGATCTTCTTGCGAACGATCCTCCCATAAAGAACACCGACAAGTTGAGAGACGACGAACGGAGAAGATGACTCTGATCCTTACTTGGAGCAACCTTTATGAATCCCTCACAAACTCCCCCTCATAAGATCCTCTCTCTCTCTCCCAAACTCTCTCTCTTAGAGTTTCTCTGTAAAGGAAACTGGTAAAAAATTTTTCTTGTTGGAAGAAAAAGATCTTTTATAGGAAGGCTCAAAATTTGCCCTAAATCTCAAATGGTCGGCCAATATCGTCCAGAACGATTGATAGATCGTCCTGTACGATCAGTTCAAAATCACCTGTTTTAGCCTGGACGATCTGGCTCTTCTGGATGATCAGTGGAAAAAATTATTCAGATCGTCCCGTACGATTCTGCGATCGTCCGGGACAATTAGTGTAAATTCAGGAATTTCGTCCAGAAGACCGCTCTGGTCATCCAGAAAAACTTGTACTGGAAGACCTAAAAATGACTTGATCGTCCAGGATGATACGGATATCTTCCTGTATGTTTAGTTCAAAAAGTGCCAAAATCGTCCTGATCATCGCTCTGGACGTACAGCTGAAACACTCTAGACGATCATGATTATCCCGGATGATCTTGCGATCGTCCCGGATGATATGATCGCATCTATTAAATATTAATTGCTTTCCTTAATCACCAGATTAATTTAGGCATGATTGTACTGGATCGTCCAGGATGATACACGTATCGTCCGGGACGATCAGATCAAATCTCTAAAAATAAAACTTGCCTAACTTGATCTTGCGGCTGAGAATTTCTGATTTGAGCCAATTATCCCGTACAATCAATGGATAATCCTGGACAATCGGCTTATTCAGACAGACTTAACATAGTCACCCTAATTAGGGTTTCTATTTTCACTTGATCGTCCAGGATGATGTGAATATCGTCTAGGACGATCTGAACAAAAAATAAATAGAAACTCTAATTCACTCAAGCTCTCCCCTTGAGTGTGTGTATGTAAGGTTACTTAGCTATGGGATCAGTTACATTACTTTTAACTCAAGAAAAGGAAAGCATTACATTTAGACACACTTGGACCCGATCTTGAGTTGGCTTGAGTTGCTTTTGATCTTTTGTACCTAAAATGAGTTGGCCAAGCAAAATAGAATACAAACATATTTGTCATCATGAAGATTGTACTTTTTGAAACAAGATTTACAATAATCTCCCTCTTTTTAATGATGACAAACATTAGTGCAGTAGTTTAAAATAAAACAACCAGGAGTTAAACAACGCACATACGAAAAACACGTATCTTTCTAAATTTTACTGAATAACTGGAACAGTACAGGAAAATAACTACAAATGAAATAAACAACACAAGACAAGATCAATACATAAAATAAAAACAACTACAACTAAGTCCCCCTTTTGACATCACAGAAAGGAGAAGGAACAGAAACAACAGTACTGACAGAAATTAGCACAAAACACATACAGTAAAATGAAGAATAAAAGCAGAGTAAATAAAACTCAAAACGAGAACAAAAAATAACGATTTTTTTTAATCGATCTGCTCCAGTAGATCAGAGTTTTCCCTTGATTTTAAATCCAAAAACCAATAAGAAGACGATCGACATCATTGAAATCTAGAAAAAGTTGAAAAATCGACTTTCGTAGCTCCCACCTCAGACACCTTATAGATGCAAATCCCTTTCAAAACAAAAATCTAGTTCAGAAGAAAAGAAATTAGATTCGAAAAGAGACCCTTTCAAGCCTCGTTCCAGAAAAATATCTGATATAATAGCGTTACAAAGTAATAAATCAGAAATCAGGATTATCAAACTCAAGCTTTTGAAAATATTAAGTGGCGCACGAATTTTTCTAAGACATTTAATGATCTGAAAGGGAAGAAAGCTTAGTTTGGGCTCATTTTATTTCACTTTTTCAATTTGTTTGGCGCTTTGCACATCTTTTAATTTTTGATACACTTTGTGTATCTTTTAGTTTGGTGACATTTCGTATCTTTTTAGGTTTGGACTCATTTTGTGCCTTTTTTTCAATTTATTTGGCGCACTGTGCATCTTTTGTAAGCTTTCTCTCTCTCAAAATCGTTAAAGGATCTCAGCTGTAAAATTACCTTTCAGACATAAGAGATGCCAAAGCTTACTCTCTATAATAAGGAAGAGTAATTCACAAAAAAAAAATCATACATCGTATGATAAGTGCAATCACTTGGTTCAGAAAATCATAACAATGACTCAAGACTTTGAAAATACTATTCATATGAGATAGATTACTGTAGGAAGATAAAATAAATCTCTGTTTCAAAAACTATTTTTTTACTTTTGAAGAAGATTTTTATCCAAAAGAAACATTACACCAGTAAAAGAGTTAGAGGAAGAGAAACAATCATTAATGTTTCTTCCCTTTAACAGATCTAGTGGAATCAATCACTGCTTACCAGCTTCCAAATAAAAAAATAAGGTAAAACTCTCAGTTAGAAATCTAATTTATCAGTACTAGTGAGCAATGATCTGATTTTAAAAGATATAAAATAGTAAACAAAAGAGATGAACTAGTAAATAAAAATAAGTAGAAAATTGCATCAAAATAAATACTCAAATCAAACTGACACCTAGGCTAAAACAGAAATCAACAGAAAAACAAAAAATAATAAGAAACAGATAATCAAATCAAACAGCTAACTAATAGAACCAGAATAAAAAATAGATAAATCAGAAGTTAGTAGTCTTCAGAATCAAGTATTTATGTCAATCACACCTAATCTGGTCCTTAAAATACTGAATGAGTCAAAGGCCAGTGGTTTAGTAAATATGTCAGCCATCTGATTTTCAGTTGCTACATGATGTACCTCAATGTCCCCTTTTATAAGATGGTCCCTAATGAAGTGATACCTTATATCAATGTGTTTGGTTCTAGAATGTTGGATTAGATTCTTAGAAATACAGATGTCACTAGTATTATCACACAAAATAGAAATAGTGCCCACAGGTAATCCTAAATCTAAGACTTATTTCTTTAACCAAAGAACTTGGGCCACACAACTTCCTAAGACAATGTACTCAGCTTCAACAGTGGAGAGTGCAACTAAGTTCTATTTTCTACTGGACCAGGAGACTAAAGACTATCCTATGAATTGATAAGTTCTAGAAGTACTCTTTCTATCCACCCTACATCCTGCAAAGTCAGAATCAGAATATCTAATAATCTCAAAAGAGGTGTTGTGTCTAGGGTACCAGATTCTTAGGTTTTGTGTCCCTAAAAGATATCTAAGAATTCTCTTAACAGCAGTTACGTGGGACTCTTTAGGATCAGCCTGAAACCTAGCACAAAGACAAACACTAAATATGATATCAGGTCGGCTAGCAGTCAGGTAAAGCAGTGATCCAATTATTCCTCTATACTTCTTCTGATCAACAGATTTTCTACTTGAATCCTTATCTAACTGAATAGAGGAGCTCATGGGAGTGTTGATTGGCTTGGCTTTGTCCATTTCATATTTCTTCAAAATGTCCTTAGTGTATCTAGATTGATTGAGAAAGGTTCCATCATCCATTTGCCTTATACTAAACCCCAAAAAGTAGGATAATTCTCCCATCATACTCATCTTAAACTCCTTACTCATTATTTTAGAAAACTCATCACATAAATATTTATCAGAAGATCAAAAATTATATCATCAATATAGATCTGGACAATGAGTAAATCATCCCCTACTCTTCTCAGAAAAAGGGTGGTGTCTATGCTCCCCTTAACAAATTCTCTTTCTAATAGGAATGTGCTAAGACTCTTATACTAAGCTCTAGGTGCCTGTTTCAATCCATATAAGGCCTTTTTTTAATTTTTAAACATGATTTGGATATTGGGAACTCTCAAAACCTGGGGAGTTGTTCTACAAAAACATCCTCTTTTATTACCCCATTTAAAAAGGCACTCTTGACATCCATTTGAAATAGCTTAAATCCCTTATAACAGGAAAAGGCTAGTAGCACTCTAATGGCTTCCAATCTTACTACAGGGGTAACGGACTCCTCAAAATCAATCCCTTCAATTTGATGATACCCCTTGGCCACCAATCTTGCCTTATTCCTAACCATCGCACCAGAATCATTCATCTTATTCTTAAAGACCCACTTGGTTCCCACTATACTATGATTCCTAGGTCTTTCTACTAACTCCCAAACATTGTTCCTTACAAATTGATTCAATTCTTCTTGCATGGCTAAGATCCCAAACTCATCAGAAAGGGCTTAGTTGATGTTGGTGGGTTCAGTCATTGAGATAAGGGCAGAGTGGTTTACTTTCTTCCTAAGTCCATGCCTAGTCCTAACACCTTTAGAAGGGCCTCCTAAGATTAGTTTCTTAGGATGACTCAAAGAATATCTCCAATCTATAGGCAAAGTAGTTTGAGGTTCTACCCTTTCCTCCAAATTTGCATTTTCAACCCCTTGGATAATCTCCCCTTTCTCTTCTTCTTCCTCAACTCTAGTCACCTTAGGATCAGATTCATCAAACACCACATGAGTTGTCTCTTCCACCACCAAAGTACTCTTATTAAACACCCTAAAGGATTTCCCCACACTAAAATAGCCTAAGAACACTCCTTCATCAGATTTAGGGTCAAATTTTCCTAAGGATGATTTCCCGTTGTTCAGAATGAAAACCATACAGCCAAAGACATGGAGGTGGGACAGGTTTGGAGTTCTACCCTTAATGATCTCGTAAGGTGTCTTGTTCAGATTTAATCTAACATTCACCATATTCAGCACATAACAGGCAGTGTTCATCGCTTCAGCCCAAAAGTATTTTGGAAGTGAATACTCAGCAAGCATGGCTCTAGCGGCTTCCACTAAGGTCCTGTTCTTCCTTTCAGCTATCCCGTTCTGCTGAGGGGTCCTAGGAGCTGAAAAATTATGATTAATCCCTTGCTGCTCACATAAACTTCCAAACTTCACATTTTCAAACTCTCCACCATGATCACTATGAATAGTCAAGATCTCACAACTTAACTTCCTCTAAATCCAAGTAGAGACTGACTTAAATTCATCAAATGACTAAGATTTATGTGACAGAAATTTAATCCAAGTGAACCTCGAGTAATCATCAACAATCACAAAACCATAGACTTTCCCCCCTAAGCTGGCAGTGTTAATGGGTCCAAAGAGATCTATGTGAAGGACTTCTAAAGGTCTAGAGGTGCTAATGTCCTTAACAGAGTGAAAGGAGGACTGGACTTGGTTCCCTAATTGACAGGCATCACACAGGTGGTCCTTAGTGAACTTAAGCTTGGTGACACCCCTAACTAAGTCCTTTTAGGTGACTCTCCTAAGTGTTTTCATACTGGCATGACACAATCTCCTATGCCACAACCAAGACTCATCAGTAGTAATTTTTAAGCAAATTGAAACATCAGCTTTAAAGCAACTTACATCCAGCATGTAGACATTATTGATCCTTTATCAATGCAAAATAATTTTATCATTTAAGCTTAAAATGTAGCAAGTGGGCAGGAATTTGATGTTGTATCCTTTGTCACAGAGTTGACTGATGCTCAACAGGTTGTGTTTCAGTCCATCTACAAGCAAAACATTATCAATCATAAAGTTCTTTGAATCACCAATTATACCTGAACCTACCACCCTCTTGGTGGTGTTATCTCCAAGTATAACCTTGCCTCCAACCCTGGCCTCCAGTGAAATGAACTGATTTGCATCTCTAGTCATGTATCTTGAACATTCGCTGTCCAGGTATCACATGCTCTCATGAGGTCTTGTGTGAGAGCACACCTACAAAATCATCAAATGTCAGATTTAGGAACCCAAACAAGCTTATGAAAAGAAGAATGCAATGTATGTGTGCTGTGTTGTGAAACAGGTAATTTGGGCCTCCACACCCAATGTGTACTACGGTGAACAGTGCAGGTGTGAGAAATGTGTCCTAACATTCCACAAGAAAAACATCTAACACTAGAAAAAGGGTTAACTAATCTACGTGGGTGATAGTGCCTCGTTCTAAGTTTGTATAAAACATGCTTTGATGATTTTGAAACTGATTCTTCAAAAGGTGGAGGTGCATAAAGCTGTGCAAAAGTATGAGGTGTTTCATTTTTCTCAAAAGCACTGATTTTAACTTTCAAAAATTCATTCTCCTTGTTATGACTTATAATTTCAAATTTCAAAGCTCCATTACTACTCTCCACTTCACATGTTATGTTGTCTAATTCTTTAAAAGCTCTTTCTAAATCAACATGCGAGGTTTTCAAGGAATCATGCTCAGTAATCAGATCAGAATACTTTTTGTTCAGTTCATCAAATTCATCAAGTAAAGACATGTGATTGCTGTCAAGTGTGGAATGATCTTTAACTACAGAATCACGCTCTTTTTATAAGTTCACAAATTTTAGTATCAGGCTAGTATGAGTTTTCTTAAGCTTTCTATACGATGAATGAATTCTTTCAGACACTTCAAATAATTGATCGTAAGTAAGCTCACATACCTCTTCGGGTCAGACTGACCAGGATGATCATCTTCCATTAAACACAAGTTGGTTTCCTCCTCTTCAGCTTCAATCTTAGAAGAGTCAGATGCAGAATCTGCCCAGAACTCCTTTTGAATCCTTTTCTCATCCTTCTTGAATTTTGGTTTCTCCTCACCCTTTTCCTTTCTTGGGTGAGCTTTAAGTGTAGGACAATCAGCTTTAATGTGTCCAGACTTCCTGCATTCAAAACAAACAGTATCAGACGAACCCTTAAAATTTTTACTGGACTTACCCGTGTTCCACTTCTGAAAGTTCTTATGTTTCTTCCTTAGAAAGCTTTTGAATTGCCTAGTGATTAAGGCAACATCATCGGTATTAGACCCAAAAGAATCAGTGTCAGTTTCGTTGGCCTTCAGTGCCACAGTTTTCTCCTTCTTCTTCTCACCTGCATCAAGCTGTCTTTGGTTCACCCCTTGCTCGTAAGCAATGAGATCCAAGTAAGCTATCAATAGAGTTAGTATTCAAATCTTTAGATTCCTTGACTACAGTTATTTTAGCATCATACGAAGAAGGCAAGCATCTAAGAATTTTATTCACTCTTTCATAGTTTGTAAGTTCTCTTCCTAAGGCATGCAAAGAAGTGACAATTTGAGTGAACCTCGTGTATATTTCAGAAATGGATTCAGTAGGTTTCATGCGAAAAAGTTCAGAGTCATGAAGCAACTTTTTTAACCTAGACTGTTTGACTTCAGTTGTACCTTCATAAGTGATGCACAATCTATCCCAAATTTCTTTACCAGTTGTACAAGTAGAGACACGTAGGTAATCCTCAGATTTTAAAGCACAGAAAAAATAGTTCAAATATGTAGCTTTCAGTTGGGCTAAGTCACGATCATCAAAAGTCCAATCAGTGAAGGGCAGTTTAGTTTTAACATTGTTAATCATTCTAAAAGGTGGTTCATAGCCATCCTTAACAAGCATCCACATGCGATAATCTATAGATTGAAGAAAAGTGGACATGCGAGTTTTCCAAAAATCAAAAGGTATGTTATCAAATAATGTCGATCGTGTAATTATATAACCTTCAGCAGTATTATGATTTCCAAAGTTAGCCATGGATTAAATTCAAAAATTTTTCAAAAATAGATTTTATGAATCCCGCTCTGATACCACTTGAAAGTTTAATAGGGATGTTAAGCCCTGATGAACTAGTCTCGAGGCTAACCAAGAGGGGGGTGAATTGGTTATTTAAAAAATTCGAAAGCAACAGGAAAAATCTTTTTGGTGATTTACAGCGAAATAAGTAAACACATAAACGAAAAGATCAATCACAGATTTCACCCAAGTAGATAATCACAGAAAACTAAAGTACAAAAAATAATAAGAAAGAACACACCAGATTTTATAGTGGTTCGGTCAACTTGACCTACGTCACTCCCCGGAGCCTCCCCTCTGGGTATTGCACTAACTCAAAGTGACTCTCCTTCTGCTCCCACAACAAGGCAGAGAAGCCTGTACAAAAGCTCCTTTCCACCGACACGGTGAGGCAAAGAACCTAACCTCCTTTCGCTTCCTCCTAAAGCAGGCAGAGAACCTCGGACTCCTTTCGCTTCCACCTAAAGCAAGCAGAGAACCTGAACTCCTTTTGCTTCCTCCTGAAGCATGCAAAGAACCCGGATCTTCTTGCGAACGATCCTCCCATAAAGAACACCGACAAGATGAGAGACGACGAATGGAGAAGATGACTCTAATCCTTGCTTGAAGCAACCTTTGTGAATACCTCACAAACTCCCCCTCACAAGATCCTCTCTCTCTCTCTCCCAAACTCTCTCTCTAGGGTTTCTCTGTAAAGGAAAGTGGCAAAAGATTTTTCTTGTTGGAAGAAAAGGATCTTTTATAGGAGGGCTCAAAATTTGCCCTAAATCTCAACTAGTCGGCCAATATCATCCAGGATGATCGATAGATCGTCCTGTACGATCAGTTAAAAATCACCTATTTCAGCCTGGACGATCTAGCTCTTCTGGACGATCAGTGGAAAAAGTTGTTCAGATCGTCTCGTACGATTCTGCGATCGTCCGGGACGATTAGTATAAATTTAGGAATTTTGTCCAGAAGAACGCTCTTGTCGTCGAGAGAAACTTGTGCTGGACAACCTAAAAATGACTTGATTGTCCAAGATGATATGAATATCTTCCTGTATGATTAGTTCAAAAAGTTCCAAAATAGTCCTGATCGCAGCTCTGGACGTACAGCTAAAACACACTAGACGATCATGATCATCCCAGACGATCTTGCGATCATCTCGGATGATATGATTGTATCAATTAAATATTAATTATTTTTCTTAATCATCAGTCTAATTTAGGCATGATTGTACTGGATTGTCTAGGATGATACACGTATCATTCGGGATGATCATATCAAATCTCTAAGAATAAAACTTGCTTAACTTGATCTGGCGGCTGAGAATTTTGGATTTGAGCCTATCATCCCGTACGATGTAGGGATCATCCAGGATGATCGGCTTAATCAGATAGACTTAACTTGGTTGCCCTAATTAGGGTTTTTATTATCACTTGATCGTGCGGGATGATGTGAATATCGTTCAGGACGATCTGAACAAAAATTGAACAGAAACTCTAATTCACTCAAGCTCTCCCCTAGAGTGTGTGTATGCAAGGTTACTTAGCTAGGGGATCAGTTACATTATAATTGACTCAAGAAATATATTTAGACACACATGGACCCGATCTTGAGTTGGCTTGAGTTGCTTTTGATCTTTCGTACCTGAAATGGGTTAGCCAAGCAAAACAGAATACAAACATGTTTGTCATCATCAAGACTATACTTTTTGAAACCAGATTTGCAACAACCTTTAGTGACTCTCCTTTAGCCCCCACAGCTAGGCGGAGAAGCCCTTACAAAATCACTTCCACCTTCTCCGGTGCGACGGAGAAGCCAAGTCTTTTGACACCAAAGAGATCTTCTTCTTCCCAAAACTTCTTTCGAGATGACCCTTGAATCCAATGGTACTAAGGTGCAAACTTGCCGGAGCAACCGTGTGAACCCCCTCACACTCCCTCAAAAATCCCCCTTCTAAGGCTATTCTCCCTCTCAAACTCCACCCTTTCCACTCTCCCTTTTAAGCTATCTCTTCAAGTTTTCTCCAGAAGAAATGAAGCCTCAATGGCTGCCAAAGAGACCTATCAAGTACCTTGAGAAAGCTTAAATAGAGAGCTCAAAAAACCCTTCAAAATCAGTTTTGATGGCAAAGATCGTCAAGGACGATCGCAGAATCGACCAGGATGATGTGCTCGAAAGGACAGCTTCAAAAACCCTAAAAACTCAATTCTACCACCAAAGATCATCTAGGATGATCGTAGGATCGTCTAGGATGATGTGAAAAATTTGGCCTGATAGTCCTGGATAATCCCAGGATAGTCCAGGATGATCATTAAAAATTTTGCACAAATCATCCCGTACAATATACAGATCGTCTAAGACGATCAGAATATCAAATTATGCATATTTGATTGAATAATCACAACTAATTTAGAAACATTATCATAGATCATCTAGGACGATCTAGATCGTCCAAGATGATTATAACAAAATTTGAATCTTAAATGCTTGCCTAAATTATCATGGCAGCTAGGGTTTTGAGATAGTAATGGATCATCCAGGATGATATAAATATCGTCTAGCATGATTAGTTCAATGAATAGATCGTCCAAGATGATATTGTGATCGTCTAGTACAATTTGTTTAAAAGTTGAAATTCTTATTTTGACAAGATCTAACTCCCACTAAGTATGTTTGTATATGGTCACAAGCAAGCTTATACCCTTACAGGACTTGACTCAAGAAAATAAAAAGTACATCAAGAGATATTACAAATATCATCACATCATAACTTATTCTATCCATTCTTGAGCCTTAAAATTTTATTGGATGGTGCATGCTATTCCTGAAAATTTAGTATACATACAAATAAATGTACATTAAAAATATTAGGAGATATGAGCCATAGTGTTTGTTATCATCAAAATAAGAACTCGTGAGCCCGAGTCGTAATAGAGTATGATGGGAGAATTGCCCTACTTTCTGGGATTAACATTAGGCAAACGGACGATAAAACTTTTCTTAATCAATCAAAATATATTAAGGACATTCTAAAGAAATATGAAATGGATAAAGCCAAGCCAATCAACACTCCCATGAGTTCCAGTGTCTAGTTAGATAAGGATTAAAATAGAAAATCAATTGATAAAAAGAAGTACAGAGGAATAATTAGATCACTTCGTTACCTGACTGCTAGCAGATCTAATATTATGTTTAGTATTATCTCTGTACTAGATTTTAGGCTGATCCAAAGGAGTCCCACCTAATTATAATTAAGAGAATCCTTAGATATCTCTTAGGAACCCAAAGCTTAGGAATCTGGTATCCTAAAATCAACACTGCCTTTGAGATTATAGGATATTCTGATTTAGACTTTGTAGGGTGTAGGGTGGATAGAAAGAGCACCTCTAGAATATGTCAATTCATAAGACAATCCTTAGTTTCCTAGTTTAGTAGAAAATAGAACTCAGTTGCACTGTCCACTGTTGAAGTTGAATATATTACCTTAGGAAGTTGTGTGGCCCAAGTCCTTTGGCTAAAGTAACAAATTTTAGATTTAGGACTTCCTATAGGTATAATTTCAGTCCTATGTGATAACACTAGTGCCATCAATATTTTTAAGAACCCAATCCAACACTCTAGGACCAAACACATAGACATCAGGCACGACTTCATTAGGGTCCATATTACCAAAGGTAACATAGAGTTACATTATGTAGCCACTGAATACCAACTAGCAAACCACTAGCCATTGAAACCTTTAGCACCTTAAGAATCAGATTAGGTGTGATAGATATTCATGCTTGAAATTTATGATCTCTATTTATATTTTCTGCACTTAGTTTTGTTTGATTTATTTGTCTATTTCTTTTTATGTTTCTTTTAATTTCCTACTGATTTTCTTCATTTTTTGTTTGATTCATTTTTTTTTATATATTTTTCTTTGGTTTTTAATTTCCACTTCAGTTTCTTAAGAATCAGATCACTGCTCACTACTGCTGATGAATTTGATTTCTAAATGAGAATTTTGCCTTATTTTTATTTAGAAGCTTGTAAGCAGTGATTGACTTCTCTAAAACAGCTAAAGAAATAAACATTGAGGATTATTTTCTCTTCCTTTAACTCCTTTGATGGTATTTTTTTTGAATAAATTTTTTTTTCAAAATTAAAAAGTTGGACTTTGAAATAGAGATCTATTTTATCTTCCTACAGTAATCTATCTCATATGAGTAGTGTTCCAAATCATTGAATCACTTTCATATTTTCTTAATCAGGTGCTTGCATTTCTCATATGTTAATGATTCTATTTTGTGGATTACTTTTTCTTATCTAAGAGAGTGAGTTTTTCTTCTCTTATATCAAGAAGATAATGTCACAATTGAGAGTCTTTTGGAGGTTTTAAAAAAAAGAAAGCTCGCAAAAGATGTGCAAAGTGCACCAATCAATTAAAAAAGAGGTACAAAATAAGCCAAACACTAAAAAAAAGCGCAATGTTCGTCAATAAATTGAAAAGATATATAAAGTGTATCAAAAATCAAAAGATGCGCAAAGTGCAACAAATAATTAAAAAAGAGGCACAAAATGAGCCCATTAAGAAACAAACTTCCTCCTTTTTCAAATCTTTTAAAATCTTAGAAGAATCCATGTGCCACATAATATATTCAAAAACTTAAGATAAAAAATCATGATTTCTGATTCTTTATTTTGTAATACTGCTTTATCAGATATATTTTTTTTGAAACGAAGCTAAAAAGGATCACTTTTTCTTATCTAATTTATTATCTTCTGGATTAGATTTGTGTTTAAAAAAAATTTGAACCTGTAAGGTGTCCGAGCTAGGGTTTACAAGATCAATTTTTCTAAACTTTCTAGATTTCAGCATCGTCAATTTCTTCTTATTTGCTTTTCAATTTAAACTTAAGAAAATTCTCATATATTGGAGAGGATCGTTTCAAAAAAAAAAACTTTATTTTTTATTCTCATTTTTTTCTTTATTTTCTATTTTATTTTTCCTGGTATTTTGATTCAAGTTTTTTTATATTTTTGGAATCCTCTGATCATTCCTCTCTATCATTCAATCTTTTCGAATTTTGTTCACATCGTCCTGTTGGATGACTATGGCACCTCAAGAGGGGGGGGGGTGTGAATTGGGTTTCTTAAAATTTTTATTAAAAGAAGACAATTAAAATAATTTTAATGTTATTTGGAAAATAATAAGAAATCACATAATTTTTTGACAATAATAAAGAAAAATAAATGCAAAAAATAAAAATAAGAGGCACAAATATTTTTATGTGGTTCGGCCCGAATTCCAATCTGACCTACGTCTACGCTAGCCAACTCTCAGGCTCGAATTCACTAAACCCAGGTTTGCCTTGCAAACCTCACTTCTTTAAACCTAAGAAGTTCTTTACAACCTAAGTACTCTCCTACACGGGTGAGTACAACCCAATCTAATTACAATTTAAGCTTCACTAAGACAAGTGGCTTTGATCAAGAAAAAGAAAAATATAATTTGATGTAAATAATACAAGCTTAAAATATTTTGCAATAAAATGACCAAAATATCTGAGGTGATCTTACAAATTAATTTTAATTACCTCACTACATGCAAATAGAATATAAAATTTGCTCACTTTAAGATGATTTATATTTTGATAAAAATATGAATAATAAATTAAATAAAAATATTTTGCTTACAGGTTTAAACTATAACTCTTTAAATAGCATAATAATACTTTTAAAAATGAATTATATTTGAAATGCAAATATATGCCACATAAAATGAAATAATAATACTTGCTTTGTTATCTTTATGAATTTAAAAGATTTAGCACAGAAAAACTTAATATAGCATTCTCAACTAGTATTTCACCAAATAAGAAATATTTCCAAAAAAAATATATGGTGAAAAACTAAAATAACAACAAATAAAAATTTAGAAAAAAAAAAACAAATAAGAACTTCAAGAGATGTTACAGGATTTAGTGAGTTGAAGGTTTCCAACCAAGAATTTGATCTCGCAAATGAAAAGAGCTCTTGGAGTGAAAATCAATGTTTCTCTTCTCAAAATTTAACATGTAAGGAAGAAGAAAGGAATGGAGAAAAAATGCTGGAGTTTCACGCTTAAATTTCCCTCATATGAAGAGGATGAGAGGTATTTAAAGATAAATGGTAAGTAAAGCCCAACGTGAATAAAACTATTAATCTAATATTAATTTATCATCTAAAAATATTATATTTGATAAAGAATTTATTTATATTAAAGAAATATAATTCCAAACGGCTATAAAACGGCTAGTTACATGGATAAGTCTAAAAGTCTTCATATACATCCAAAACAAGGCAAAAACGGCTAGCCAGCAAATAATATTAAAATCGTATAATGTTACAAAATTCATTATAAATTCAATATAGCTCTAATTGGGTCATATAAGATATCAATTTATATCTATTGAATCCAAGCAATCTAACGGAATAAAAATCAGACCACATTTGGATCAAAATAATATCATTGACAACAAAATAAAAACTTATGAACATTTTTATATATTTAAAGATATATTGAATATTCATATAATAATATTATATAATTTAGATTGAATTAATCATGAATTAGTAAATATTCATGGACCTCTGATATATTCCTACGATAATATAAAATTTATAAGCTTTCCATCTTGGTCCATCTTGAGCTCTTTCAACTCAAAATTTGATTGAACTTGAGTTATGTAATATAAATTCCACATAAGTAATTATTAAGCACATCTATCAAATAATTATACCTGAAATACTTAACAAATAAATTAGAACATCCAAACATATATTTGTTATTATCAAAATATCTTGAATAGGTCATGATGTAGATAATATCAATAATCCTGGATGATCCACATCATCCTGGGCGATCCCTGTTCATATCCAACAGCTGATCTGAACTAACGACTGATTTAAACCAATGGCTGATCTGAACCAATTATTGGTAATCATCCTAGATGATCCACCCATTCGTCCTTAGCAATCCCTGTTGAAATGAGCTGGACGATTTAAATTTGGTTGGTATGATCCATTAATGCTAATCATCCTAGATGATCCACCTCATCATCCAGGATGATACTTTTCATCAACGATCATCCAAAATGACTCATCTGGATGATCGCATGTGTCTAATCATCTTGGATGATCTGACCACCTTTTTGACTAATCATTCTAGATGATAATAATTGTATTGATCATCCTGGATGATCCCACGACCGTCCTAGATGATATTCTCAAATCTATTTGAACAGCCATTTTAAACCTTATTATTCACCAAACCTTTTAAACCCTATCTCACTCTAGTCTTGTACTTCTTCATATATCTGGTGGTGGCAAAAGATCACGCGCACTTATAGGTAGCTCGTCTAGGAGCGATGTCGATCCTCGCTTCATGAAAGTAGCAGATGAAGCATCATATGTTTGCTTCAAATCTGTTGGCATCAACCCCTCAAAAATCATAAATCAAGCCACCCTAAATTTTAAGGTATTACACAATTTCACAAACACATCCCTGGGTTTCATTCTCATTATGGCTATCCCATTTAGTTATGAACTCCTATTTAAGTTTTTCACCAGTCCCTATTTTAATACTGATTTCACCTCTCTTCAGTCATACATTAATCGACACCCTATCAAAATAACGTACATGATTTTTATGAATTTCTTCAACTGTCCACTACTGGAGACAAGCTCCATCTTCTAGCCTCTGATACTAACTTCAACTGGACCTGTGTCAACAACACTCTTCGGAATACCAATGCTCCCTTTCATGACTCATCTATCAGTTCCCTAGTCAATGATCCATGAACAATCCAGCACATCTTTTGCAACTCAGTTATCCCAAAAGCTAGAGACAGGATTCACATCACTCCCATCCTTTCCACTCACTACCTACTATATCATGACCAACCACCAATTTAATACTGCTGATCTAATTATCTGATACATCATGCACTTAACATGCATTAGGGATCCAGGCCATAACTGAAAGCTAAACCTAGCCCTTGGATACCTAATTACATATGTTCTTAAACTGAAATATAATCTTCAATTCCCTACTCCACTTTATCACCACCCAATTTCTATTCAAATAGCTCCTTCCACACTATCTATAGTACTTGTCATCCCCGTGTGCACGGGGAGCTTGGGGAAGAAGAGGAAGGCCTTTCCTGCACCTGCCCCTATGAACAAGTAGCCTCAGATTGATCAGCTGGTATAAAGGTTTGACCAATGAGAGGCTAGGATTGACTCCTACATAGCTGCACAGGAGTAGTAGCACACAAAGGATGTTGCTCATTTTAATGACTATGTAGCCCAACAATAACAGCAGCATGACCAGGATTTGGCCTAGTTCGGGGAGCAGTTTGCTTCCCTTCATAAATTCTTTCAGCCACTACCACCTCCAAATGATCAGAGTTCCTCTCTAGTTCTCTTTATGTGTTTGTTTCTGAGTTTGTACTTATTTATATACTATATTCTATTTAGTGGTTGCTTTTTTGTTTCCACTTTTTTGTAATGTCAAAAGGGGGAGTAGTATTAATAGTGTTAGTGTTCTATAGTTAGCTAGTTTTAGTAAAATTTACTTTGCTCATATTATTCTCCTTTATTTTGTGTTTCTTTTTTTTAATATCTGCTTGATTTAAAATTGTCTAACAAATGTTTGCCATCATAAAAAAAGGGAGAGATTATGGCAAATCTGGATTCAAGTATTATAATTTTGATGATAACAAACATTCCTATTTTTCTACTAGTGTTACTACTGCACATCTATTTTAGTTGCCGTACCTACTAACTTTTCATGTTCACATAGTCAGTTGCAATTTAAGCCAGCTGAAGATTGGGTAGATTGGGACTGGGTTAGTCTGTAAGTTTAATTCAAATGATTTTTATCTTTTCTTGAGTTAAATATAATAAGATAGATCCTGATGCTAAGTAACCTTGCACACACACACTCATGGGAGAAATTTGGTGAGTTTGAGAGTTCTTCTATTTTAGATCATATCATACAGAACGACCCAAAATCATCCTAGACAATCAATTAAAAATAGAAACCCTAATTAGGGCATCCGGGTTAAGCAAATTTGATTAGGCAGATCATCCTAGATGATCCTCTCATCATCCTAGATAATATGTTTAAATTCAAAAAGTAGCCATCAATCACATTCTAGGCAGTATTTTATTTTGTATATTTTGAACTAATCGTACAGGACGATCTTGATCGTCCTGGATGATTCATTACAAACTTACCTAAAATAATCCCTTGATTAGGAGACTAATTATGGTTAAATTAATCAATCACATGATACTAGATAATCAACCTGATTATCCCAGATGATCCTTTAAATTTCTTGAGATGATCACTAATCGTCCCGGACGAAAACTATAATTTTCTTCCGATCATCCAAGATATCATCCTGGACATCCCAAACTCTTATCTGGATGATTTATCGATTTCCATTCAAAATGAACTAATCATCCTGGATGATTGTGTAATCATCCTATACGAAAACACATATTTTCTTCAGATCATCCAGTATATCGGCCTGGACATCATGAACATTTGTCTGGAAGATTTATTGATTGCCAGTCAAATTAAACTGATTATCCCGGATGATTGTATAATCATCCAAGATGATATGTAAAAATTATTGCTGCTGATCATCCAGATAATGGAAATCATCCTAGCAAAAGGCTATTTTTATGCTGATCGTACAGGACGATTGTTAGATCGTCCTGGATGATCTTTGACAGTATGTTGAAATTTAGGGCACTTTTTGAGGCTTCTATTTAAGCTCCTCTATAGCTGATGTTGGAAAATATTTTGCTATTGTTTTGTCCATAGATAGCTTAGAGGAGAGGGAGAGTTTGGTAGAGAGAGAGGATCTTATGAGGGGGAGTTTGTGAGGGGTTTCACAAAGGTTGGTTTAAGCAAGGATTCGATCATCTTTCTTTCTTCATCCTTGGTTCCTTGGTGGCTCTAGGGAGATGATCATTAGCATTAGATCTAGGTTCTATGCCTACTTCAGAAGAGAGTAAAAGGATTGTTAGGTTCTCTGCCTACTCCAGGAGGGTGTAAAAGGATTGTTAGGATCTCTACCTACTCCACGAGGGAGTAAAAGGATCCCAGGTTCTCTACATTCATCAGGAGGGTGAAAAAGGATTCAAGGTTCTCTGCCTCAATGGGTTGGTAGAAAGATTTTGTAAGGGCTTCTCCGCCTTATTGTGGGGGCAAAAGGGGAGACACTATAGTTTAGTGCAATACCTGGAGGGGAGGCTCTGAGGAGTGGACATAGGTTAAGTTGACCGAACCACTATAAATCTAGTGTGATATTTTCACTTACTTTTCTGTGCTTTAATTTTCATATTATTTACTCTTGACTATTTGTGTGGTTGAAATATCATAATTCTATTTCTCTGATATTATTCTGCTTCTGCCTTGGGATAAAAGTAGATTGTTTTAAAATATTAAAAATCACAAAAAAGATTTTCCTTATTGTTTAAGTTAAATTTTAAAAATCAGATGTACCCTCCCTCTTGGTTAGCCTTAGGACTAGTTCGTAAGGGCTTAACAACCTTAATGACCTTTCAAGTGGTATGAGAGAGAGATTCATAAAATTAAGTTTTGAAAAACTTTTGAATTTTGATCTATGGTTAACTTTGGAAATCGTAATACTGTGGAAGGTTACTCAATCACACGGCCACCTTTATTTGATAATATTTCTATTAATTTTTGGAAAAATTGCATGTCCACCTTTTTACAATCGATCGATTATCACCCACGGCTTGATAGAGATTAAATCCCATCCGTCTAATCTTTAATCGGACAATCTCAGTGAAAATATGTTAAACTTTTTATTTGTTAATGACTGCCTCACTAATCAGAGTGTGTTGCGTGTAATGAGCCGCTGACTATGTAATTTATTTAAGGAAAATTATAAAAAATCTTGTTAGCTTCAAAAATTCATAACTCCTCATACAATTATCCAAATAGCATAATCTTAGAAACTATGGATTCATCTTAGGAGTAGTATCGATGCCCCATGATTACACACCTTTTCAAATATATTAAAAGTAATCTTAAAAATACTATCAGGGGTATTTCTAAAATTACACACTAAATATAATTTATTATGAGCTAAAATTTTGATAGGGAAGGTTATTGGGCATGCGTTATGCATACACAAAAGTTTTCATGGCAATTGAATACCTCTAAGGGCTTCAATTAAAAACCATAAGTTTGTTGGTCTGAAATGACCTATGAATCTTGATGGGTCTACTTGTGAATCCATATGGAATTAGGGTTTATGCTTTGGTGTGTTTATTATGTTTTATATAAGGGTTAGAATGCCAATGATTACAACCCAATCCCATAAGTAGATTATCCACAAATATAAATGTACTTACCTTAGGGGATTAATTAAGTTTCTTAGGGAGACTTTGATGAATCCAAATTTAGTGGGTTTGAAGAATAGATTAAGATGAACCTATGTTCCAAATTTTATTGCATTTGGAGTTCATTTGGTCTATCAATTAGTGAACCCAAGTTTGAACTACATAATGGAGTTAGGATTTTTCTTAATTCATATTTAATTCAAACAAAATCTAAAAAATATATTCAAAAGTGTTACTTGTTCAGAATTAAATGCTTAGTAGAGGAAAAATTAAAGTCCCTTAAAATTCTTTAAAATTAAAAGTAATTTAAAAATATAGAAAATCCATTAATGAATTAATTAAAATAATTAAAAATAATAAAAACTCAAAAGTGGTTACATACACTTGTAATCATCCCTAATAGTCATCAGTGACATTTGGAAAATATTTTAAGAGGTTTGGAATTAATTTGGTACAAAAATAAAAAACTCTTTTATTAATTAACTAATTAATTCATTAAAATGTACTGCACTTGTAAAAATTATAACTAATTCTAGGAAAATATAGATGATACAAACTCAAAGGCATTGGACTCCTCATTGGGCCTATTATTAATGAAAATTTATAAAATTTCTAGAATTTAATATAAATCAAAAAGTAAAATTTGGTCGAACTAAATTAATTAAATAATTGAATAAATTTAAAAATTCATTAAATGAAAAAACATTCATCAAATCATCTACTTAATGGATTAAATCAGATGAATAGCAGTAATAAATAATCAAACACAGAGAACACTTTGTCAATAAATTTGTAAGCTGAAAACGTCGAGCTACGGGACTACGTATCCTAAGGAGGCTTTAGTTTTCGTGTCCATTGTGACAATGTCATGAATGAATTAATAAGATGTAGGTGTTAAATTAAAATTTTTTTAATCAATTATCAATGAATTAAATTAATTTAAAACCTTCAACCAATAATCAAACTTAAATAAATATGTAATTGCTGGTAATTCGGGCTTACAAGGCTATTAACTTAGTCTCAAGGAGGGTAAAATAAATCTCTTAGCCCAGGTTCAACAAAGATAGTTGCTATTCAACTTAAATAACCCTTAAAATCAATAATAAGATATTTATATTCTGAAGCTTTCAAACCCTTATGCTGGACTCCTTTTAGGAAGGTAAATGTGTGTTGGATTGAAAGCTTAAGGACTAAAACATGTAATCAAAAAGCAAGAAATCTATACAACCTATCTACCTCATTTTGGTGAATTGGTAGCATTATAAATATGAGCCTAAGACTTGTTAATCAATGACTTCTAACACTTAGAAGTTATTGAGCGTTATATTCTTTAAAATCTAAATGTATACACTATAAACAATTAAAACACCCTTAAAATAAATTCAGAACTCTTAAATCACTAAACACTTGAATTCAAACCAATCTACAATAACCTTAAATTAAAAAATCAATTATAGATAATGCCAAACAAATAAATCCTGGGATCTATCCAAGCTACACAACCTTATACACATACTTTAGATGATTTACCAGATCAACCAACTAGGCTGGTGGTTTTATTTAGTTTGCTTGAATTGCCTTGCCTTCGATATTTGAATTATTTACTTTCTATACTTTCGATGTCATATTAACGTTTATGTTGGTGTATATTTGGAATAGGCTCTTAGGACATTTTATATTTACTTGTATACATGATAAGTGTAAATTATGTAGTATCTTACATGTTTTATTTTAGTGAAAATAGGTGTTTTAGTTATTTTGTATAGGAAAAGCTAAAAAAAAATGATAAAAAATTTTAAGAAGCTCACAGTGCCATGGAGTCCAATGAAACAATGCTGCAATGCTACCTTCAATACCATTGAGGCGCCATTAATTGGACATTATGGAATCAAGTTTTCCTTTTGCAAGCATTATGGTGACAACATAGTTAGCATCATAGAATTACCAGCATTACGATGCGAAAAAAGTCAGCTTGGCTGTGTCGGATTCCTTTTTTTTAAATGTCATATAATTTTTTACACCTTAGCATCATTTTAGCACTACAGTGCTCGAATATCAAACAACATTGTGGCATTATAGTTATAACTTTTGAGGGCCATATTCTATCAGTGAAGAGATGCAACTGTTCAGTAAGTAACTTATCCACATCAGCAAGCATTATGGCGGTATAAAAGTTATTCGAGTTTAGTTTTCCTATACAAAATAGGTGTTTTACTTATTTTGTTCAGTAAGTAACTTATCTTACTATTTTATTCAGCGATAGAAGCTCCATAAATTTTTATTTTTATTTTAGTAGGATAATTATGGAAATTAGAGTGAACAATAGTAGTTTTTTTTACAAGTAAGCATACTTCCTCGTGGGTTCGACTCTCTACTCTATTACTTTATTATTTAATTTTGCACGTATAGTTGTTTATATTAAGTGGGATTTTGTTATTTTTTTATTAAAGAAAATCTATGCATTATTTATGGTTGATAGATCCCTAAATTTTTATACAATTCAAAAGTTTACTACACAGCCCCCATTATACATTCACACAACATCATACATATTCATTTAATAAACCATTCTTTTATATTCTTATAAAATAGAATGTTCATAAGTTATAATGTATATATAAATATAAAGTTAGTGTAAATGTAAATATTTTACTTACTTGTATAGCTAGATTGATTTGTATAGTGTCATGAGTTGTAAAAGAGTTGAAAAAGATTATTTATATACATTTATAGGCTTCAAATGGAAATGGTTATTCTTCTTTTGAAGACCATTATCATTTGGAATTCTATAAAAGATTCAGAAGCTTGAAGATATCAAGATAAAAATAAATAATCATATTAAAATCTATATTATATAACAATAAAAATTTAGGCTTGTTGTTGGTGGAGCCTAACCAACTTTATTTTATAGCAGTCCCTGGGTTATACTTTGAGAAATTATCAATGAATTAAAGCCTTTTATTTAAACATCAATTTTCATGCATCATTTTGTTGTATGATCATGTATATATTGTAAAGTACTGATTAAAGTTTTCTAAATTATAATTCATTTGTTCATAGGATAGAGCCATATAATTTTACATTCATATGGTGATTGATTGTTATTAGGATTATTAGCTGGGAGCTCACTCTAGGTAAGTGTAAGTCTAGATTGTAAACACCCCTCAATATCTACTTATTCCTTTTATTTTATTATTCCAAAAATTCAAAATCTTATGTCTAAATCTAAATTCTAAATCCAAATTAAAGATTTATAATCTAAAGCCTATATATTGAAATCTTGATAACCCAAGACTTTCTTTAAATCTATATGAATTTGAAAATCTTTATTCTTCACATTAATCGAGAGTATTCTCTTTTGAGATTTAATTAACTATAGGGGTTTACCCTTATAGGAAGTCTAGAACCTAGAATTTAAATAAACCCTACTTTAGTTTTTTTCTAAGGTTGAGAAAGAATTTGTGGATGTAGACCTAGCTTTAAATTTTAATTTAGTTTGATGATCAAAATGATAAGTCTATTTTTTGTCCTTTTGGATGAATTAAATATTTATTATATTGTGTTTGATTATGAAAATGAATAGTTTCTTAATCAAAATGATAAGTGAGCATTCTTTTTATCTATTGAGATTAATTGTATATTCCTTATATTACATTTGATTACAAAAATAAATTAAGTTTCTCTTTTCAAATTGATAGTGAAATATTAGTCTATCTCTAAGGAAGGTACAATGTTAATCTATGCAGATTTGATAAGAAGAAATATTTAAAGATAATTATATGGCAAACTCAATGTAAAGTTTATCCAAAACATTATCATCAACATTTTCTTGATCATCAATTTATCAAATTAATAACATTATGATATATATAAAGGAGTTCTATAAATATAACTTATAAATTTCTATTTAAAAAAATGAACATGCTTGCTTCCCAGCTCACCCCTACTATAGGTCATCTCTATTGCTTGTTAGGGGAGTTTTCTAGAGAGTTTAAAGGAGTACTCACCCAACCTATTACTTTTCTTTGGTTGGCCACTACTAAACACATTCAAGGCCACAGAGTCTATATACCATATTGCTGTCAAATTTATGGTTAAAGGGTGAGAAATCACAGTGAGAGATGAACTCACTTAATCACGCACATGCTACTTACAAGTAGTAAGAAAGATGGTGAATTTCTTAGAGAAATTAATGTTGCAATTTTACATGGAATGAGGACCAAGCTTAGACCTTAGAGGCCGCATAGAAGGTACCATTAGTAAGAGTGTCCAATAGAACTCTTTGATTAAGTGTTTTCTTTAGTAAGGAAGATAAAAGTAAGTTAATCTAAGATCTCAAAGGTGCCTTGGATGTCTTTGAATGGACAAATGTAGAGATGATAGGGACAATTTATGGAGTTGCTTACCACAAGATCAATATAAGGAAAGATTCCTTGCTAATAAAACAAATAAGGAAGACTACAACCATGCTGATTCTGCCTAATAGAGAAGAAGTGTAGAAGCTAGTAGAAGTTAACTTTATTAGCAAATTCTAGTACCCAGACTAAATCTCTAGTGTGGTCATGTTATAAAGGAAATAAGAGGTAAAGGGTATGTGTGAACTTCACTAACTTGTACTATTCCATTTAAAAGGATCTACTACCAAAGATCAATGCCCTAAAAGACTCGATAATAGAGTAATCATTCATGAGTTTTTTGTATGGCTTCTTAGGCTATCAAAAATTAAGATGCATCTTGGGGACTATTAGAAGACTTCTTTTATCACTATAAAAAGGTTATACTACTATAATGTGATGCCATTTAATATAAAGAATTCAAGGGCAACCTATCAGAGGATGATGTATAAGGTCCTAAAAGACTTGAAGGGGAGGAACACTGAAGTCTATTCGAATAATCTTTTGGCAAAAATTTAGTTACCCAGTCAACATGTCCAAAAATTGAAGGAGACATTCTATAGTGGCTAAATTTGTGCATAATTTCACCTATTTTACCAAGTATGGTAAAGGAAACCTATTAAACTTCTACATTAAACAACTCTTGCATGTGTTTGTGAGTGTTATGTATGCATGTGGGTGATTAAATCTATTTTGAAGTGGGTTCCAAGGGTCTATGTCCATGATTGGAAAAACATGAAATTTCCCTTGGGAGCATTAGTCATTGGGATAGATGGCACTATGGAAATGAGATCTCTATCATTTTTCCAAAATAATTCAATGCTATGGCACCTCGGATAAATGCTACAGTGTTGTGCTCTCTAGTGGGGAGCACTATGGCGCTATGGGGTCAGTCACCATGGTGCTAGGTCAAAATTTTATAAAACAATTAATTTCCACTCATTTTATTTTAAGAAAAAAATATTTCTTTGCCTCTGGCAGTTGATGAGAGAGAGAAGGATTTTTATAGAGGGAAAGTTAGGATTTGCTATTGATCTAGTTGAAGAAGTTATCCAGATAAAGGTAAGTTACAATCCGAGTATCTAAAAAATATAAGATTTTAGAATTTTTTTAGATTAAATTTATAATTTCATCTCATAAAAATGAGAATAACTTTAGTCCACATAATTTTTAATATGTGACTTTCTATATGCCACAGATATGACTATTTTGGATACTTAGGTATTTTTTAGAAAATTCTCGTGGTTAATTTGAAAAAGGTATCATTTTTTAAATTATAACATAATTCTTATCCCAAAAATAATGCTATACTATAGTTAAAACTTTAAAATAGTTTTATAAACAATCCCTTGTAATCTAGTAAAATTTTAAAACTGTGAAATATTTCTCAGTAGTTAAATTTGTTGTCTACCGATAAAGCAATATGTGTATTTTTTGAAATGATTTATTTATTTATTTTTACTATAATACATTGATATATATATATATATATATATATTCATATTTTTTAAATGTGTGATTATGAGGAGATCTAAGTTAGGGTGGATGTTTTAGTGTTGAATGCATAAGGAGTCATAATGGTTTGAATTTCTGAATACTTGATATATGCTATGCATTGAGAGTCATACATGTTTATTTTCTGGTATACTAGCACATAGAGTCATATGGGCATGAATTCTAATATTTGTTTCTCATGAGAGGTATAAGTGCTAGAGGGAATTCTATTACTTTTTGCTCTTATATATGAAATATTCATATATTTTCTTTTTCCATAAGGTCTAGTTAAATACTATTAACTAATAGTAATATTCTATGCAATGCAATAACCACTCTCCAGAAATCATTCTCCCTCTCTTTATTGAAATTTACTACTTTTATTTTAGTAAATGCTTAATGAGTTTAATATTTAGAATTCATATCAATTGGTAGCCATATACTATAGTATGTAAATTTGGCTATATTTTTTATATTTTTTAATTTTTTTTCACCATATTGGCTATTTAGTTTTTTATCCTATTTAATTTTGTAGCCATATACTATAGTATGTAAGTTTTGTTGCATTTATCTTTTAAAGATGAATGAATGGAAATAAATTATTGGTGACTCTATTTTTCTTCTTATTAGAAGTTAATAAGAATCTCTATTGTTTGTTTTAATTTCAAGAAAATATGTATGTCCCCAAAACTTAAATGTTGGGCGTAATTTGTCACCATTCAACACGATATGATCTGTCTTTTCTGTGGGCATATTGGGTTGGGTTGTGTTAGTCCCTTTTTGGTATTAGAGTAATGGTTTTCGGGGACTAATTCTGAGATAGAGCTATATAAAATAATTTATATTTGAGTGAGGTAGTTCAAGGTAGTATTAGGTATTCATTTTTGCTTATTTTCATTTGCACATTTGTTGAGCAGAGTATTCTATGTGGTTTTCTGAAGGATCCTCAAGACTCAGATATGATAGATTACTAGTTAATCAACACCAGTAGAGTATTACTCATATTATTTTCTGATGGGTGAGGCTCAAAGTAGGATCTCTTCTATCAGATCTTATAATATAGAGAGGTATTTATTGATGTTCTTAAGATTAAAGCCCTCAAGATTTAAGGGTGTAGTTGATTCTAGAGTAATAGAGGACTGGTTGATGAGATTGAAGAAGACCTTTGACTGGATGTAGTGTACTTCTAAGAGAAGTATGCCTCTAGCTATATTTTTGTTAGATGGTGAGGCTAAGAACTGGTGGTTGGGCCACAAGAAAGTGAAGTTTTAAGGGAGGTTCAAATATCCAATCTGTTGGAAGGAGTTTATAGATATCTTTTAGTCAGGGTTTTTACCTTGATCCCTACTACAAAAAATGTAGGAAACATTTTTAAGCTGCTTCAAGAGAGTAGGATAGTTATGCATTATGAAGTAGAGTTCACTTCTTTAATTAGGTATACTCCACAACTAGTTAGTGCTTTTGAGGGGAAGTGCTATAGGTTTTTGAAAGGGCTTCAGGATAGTCTGAGGTAGTCATTTGTTCTATTCTACATTTCAATTTTTTTGAGTTTGTGTAGATATCCCAACAATATGAGAATGACCTATTGGTCACTCAATAATGTTGGGCTGCTAGTAGGTAAAGATTTTGAAATAAGGCTTTAAGTAGTTATTTTCTTCGAAAAGGAGAAGGTTTGGGCCTGGAGAATCTATGAGAGGTAGACTATTTGTGTTTGTTTCTAATGATGGCATCATTACCAGTACAGGAGGCTTTATTAGTAGGGCACCTATATGGCATAGTTATGTGAGAGACATTTTTGTACTATTATAAGATGATAGGGAAGTTCTTTCAATATGGTCAAATCGGACACAGTGTCGCTGAGTGTTCACAAGCATGACCAAACTGAAATTTTTAGCCTATACCTCAGAGTTTTATTAGACAAAATGGGAGATTAAGGATAGTTTTGCATCATGTTTTTACTGAAGGGTCATCTAGTAGAGGCAATGGTTTTAATTTTGTAGTTGTGAGGCCGTCTTGGAGTGGATAGTGGGAGCCTAGTTGTTCTGTTGCTCCAACTCTAGTTCTGGCATGTGTATATAGTTCTAATCAACACGAGCCAGAGATGCTCCATATATGGTTATAGGTATTGATTATGATTCTATGCTGCCTTATTGCATTTTATTTGATTTTGGAGGTTACTAATCATTTTTTTTTTAGAGATAGTTTGGTTTATTGTAATAGCCTTCCGTACTATTATTACCTTTTTCTTTATTTATTATATTATGTATTGGGAATGGCATGGTAGAAAGTAGGGCATGTTTCTATAACATAGAGATGTGTGGTAAGTAATGGAGGTTTGGTCTAATATTATTACATATTTATATGTTTGATATTATTTTTGGTAAAGATTGACTAAGTCAGTATAGGGCTTAAACTGATTATCTAAAGAAGTGAGTTAGATTATTTTTTATTAACAAGGGTTGCTTATTTCAGGGGGGGAGTTCTGTCATGTCTAATATATATACTATTTAAGTGGACAGGTTGTAGAGGAAATGGTGTATGGCTTTTCTAACATCTATTTATGACAGGAGAGTGAAATTTCAATCTTTATCTGATGTCCCGGTAGTGTAGAATTTTCCCAACGTACTTCTCAAGGAAATGATGAGTTTTCCACTTGATAGGGAGATGTATTGAAATGTTTTTGGATAATGATATGATATCTAAGGCTCTATATAGAGTGGAACCTAAAAAACTTTAGGAGCTAAAGATGCAAATTAAGGAGTTAGTTAACATAGGTTTTGTCCATCCTAGTCTTTCTCTAAAGAAAGCACCTATTTTGTTTACGAAGAAGAGGGATGATATTATACATATATGCATAGATTATACAAAATTGAACAAGGTTACAATAAAGAGCAAATATCATCTACTTAGGATTTATAATTTATTTGATCAACTTGCTGGATCATTTTTATTTTTTAAGATTTATTTGAGATCTAAATATTATAAGGCAAAGATGAGAGACAAAGACATGAAGAAGACCACATTCAATACCTGATATGGGCATTATGAGTTCCTTATCATGCCTTTATGGGTGACTAATAGACCTTCATTTTCTGTGGATTTGATGAACAAGATATTCTGGGAATATCTATATCAATTTGTGATAATGTTCATATATGATATTTTGATTTATTCATCTTTTGAGGAAAATATTGAAATTTGGGAGCCCAATCATATATTTTAAAGATTAAAAATAATATTGGGTTTTTTTTACTTACTCTTGCTTTATAGATTGTATGTTTCTTTTATGCTTCACTAAACATTTCAGGTAAATAATAAGCTGAGTTGGTTTGAAAAATCAGACTCAATATGGTGCGGTGTTGAAGTCAAAGTCACTAAGTATTGATAGAGTCTACACTTTTCTATTTTGTTGAGTCATTTTATGTATTAGATTTATGTTGGCTAGATATTGAGTACACACTCACAAGAGGGGATAAAAATTGAATATTTAATTTTTTTTTAATAATCTTACTCTATGATCTCAATCATATTGTATGATCTATTAAACTAAAAATTATTTCAAATATTTAATTAAATCAAGTTAATTAAATTAAATTATAACTAATCGTACTATATGATCTTAAATCTTATTGGACGATAAGCTTTTTTGATAAACCCCAATGTCAAAAATATGTTAGTAATATCAAAAAAATTCAAAATTTAAAATTTTAACTGATTGTACTTGTGGACCTCCGAGAGGACAACAAAATATAGTAGGCCCGCGAGTGGAGACAATATTTGGCCAATGGGAGGGCATATTTGATCACACATATGATTAACCATTGAGGATAGTGGCTCTCACCAGTACACCCCGATGAGTAATAATATATGTGACCTTATCATCATAATGGGTTTCCCCCACCCGATACATCACCTCGAGTGGGTTTATTTAAAAGTGGGATTCAATTTCCCACGGGCGCAAGCCCCCGTGGTTAATTACATCTCAAGCCAAAGCCTGTGAAAACTCTTGATTAAGGATTCTAGATTATTCTTCCCAAATTGGGATTGGCACATAAGGAGAAGACTAGAAAATCCTACCCAAAGAGAAAGAAAGGTTCAACTAGGCTTAGTCAACATGCACGTCTCAGATCAACATCCAGAGGGACTAAGGTAGTGAGAAGAAACTGGAGAAAAACAAATAAATCACACACTCGAAGCATGCAAGCGAGAAGGATGGAGGTGGCATCATTCCTGTGACGCAGATATGTATGGTTTATAGTCTCTGGATGATAGAAGACTTACCTATAAATAAGGCATACTATGAAACAATAGTAGCCTTGAATTTTAAATCTAATGGGTTTAGTATTCTACACACAACACAAACACCCGTGTCCTAGCTAATGCAATGTAAAATCTGGGCTTACCCCGGCCTGGATTGGGGAGCCAGCTAACCACATAATCACTTCAAAACCATGAGTCCGGTCATTTTTATGAAAGATGGGTGCGTAGGTTATAGTTCTTAAAAATAGGGCCGACATCTAGAGGATTTTCTAATTGGCCCCAGACTTATGTTGGGTGAATGCTTCTAGAGCTGATGTTGTTAAAATTTTAATTTAATCGATTTCTAATGTAATGCATGCTGGTTAAAGTATCCAAATCAGATATGCATAGGATTTTAAAAAGTCTTATAAAAATAATATTTAGAATTAAAATGGGCTTCCCCAGGTCTGGCACCTCATCCTCATAGGTCAGATTATCCAGACTCTACCCGCGGGCGGGGAAGTGTCTTATAGAAGGAGAGAGAGAAATGCAATAATATACAAGTGACCCCGAATGATTCCTGCAGTTCCTAGATCGTTAGGTTGCTAAATTATATAAACCTTAAAATTTTGAAAGTTAGTTATGAGTAGAAAATGTTTTAGTCCTTACAGAGCCTAACGAAATCCAAGCTAAAACAAAAGCGGCATGCAGATCACAAATAAACTAAGAAAATCAAGCAACCCTAGAGGCACACAATCATAAATAAAATACATCAAAATTATCCAAGCTAATTAATAAATTTCCATAGGCCAACTGCCCTTAATTACAAACCAGGGACTGCAAAAAAAAAAAAATAAAGTGGCCGGTCATCACTGCCAACAACCCGAATTTCTAATCCTAAGAATACACTGGATCCTCATCTTCTTGATCTTCTCTTCTTTGGACTCCTTGGATCTCAGCTTCATTTGACTCCTTGGATCTCAGATTTCTTGGACTCCTTGGATCTCAGCTTCCTTAGACTCCTTGGATAGTAGAATGATCCAAATTTAGATTTCCGAATAGAAAAGGACTGTCCATTCCTCTTTTGAATCCAATCTTTGGATTCTTATATCCCCACTCAAAATTCACTTTCACAACTCAATACCAATATTACAAATGATTTACATTAATAGAAAGCAGTAAATCTAGACTCTCTCGCAAGGTTATCCTAATAAAAATCATCCCAAGCAATTTATATAACACAAGCAGTTATATAAAATAAAAGATTCTCATCACAACCATGCCTGGCCATGCTCTTAATTATTTTGAGGGCTAAGCAAGCTTTGTAGCACCTATAGCAACCTATAATGATGATTTTATTTAGCCCATATTTATTTAGGGGGCGTTGGGCAATTTCTGAAGCACCTGCATAAAATAATGTCAGTCTTTAAATCATGATTATTGCCCCCCTTTTATTTAGCGCTGCATGAGCATGGCCACCTACAGAAAACATCATTAGTATCAAGATCGATCCTAACTTATGGGTAGTCTATCATGCAATCACATCAATTTCTTGAGTGCAGTAAAAGTAAGGAAACACACCATCATCATCTCAATCACAATATGCAGTGAAATATAAAAAAAAACTCGACACATAATAGAAAAATAAACACTGGCCTAGCCTAAGTCTAGAAGTGGTGCCCTAACAAACCATCTAAGTGTGTGTGAAAGGCTGTGTAGCTGAGATAGATCCTAAGCTAGGAAGTTAGTTGGAGTTGCCTACTATTCAGGATGGTTGTAGGTCTGAAAAGGGATCTTATTTAAAGTTCAAATATTAGTAAATTAGGATCTATTTTAAATAATTTAACATGTGGATCAGTTTTAATACTTAGGGTAATGATGTTTGGAGTTTAAGTTTCATTAGTGAATGTTAGGAGGTTCGGGGTCCACCTATAAACTAAGCTAAGGGGTCCAAAATTGACTTTTTGATTAAAGGGGCTTTGTAGATATTTAATATTTTTATAAAATAATAGAGCTTAACTCGATCAGTTAGACTGTAAGCATGCCCAATTTGGATTCTTCTATCCAAAGTTATTAATTTTCGAAGTTTTGGTCTTGTTTTGAACTAAGTTTGACTGGATTTGTTGACTTTTTGACTTAAGTTGATTTCTAGAAATTTAATATTTTTAATTAATACTAGACCCTAATGTGAGTTTAATGCCTTTGAGTTTGTCCAATTTGGAGTTTTCTATAATTAGTTATGAATTTTCAAAGTTTGACTATTTAGTGAATTATCAAAATTATTTAATTAAAGGGCTGTTTTAGGGATTTTGATCCAAATCAGTTCCAAACTACTTGGAATCACCCCCAAAGGTCAGGAATGACCCAAAGACATGTTCCCAAGTGTTTGGGAAAAATTTGGAATTTTTAATTATTTTTAATTATTTAATTTAATTAAAAGGTAATTTTTAATCAAAATTAAATTAAAGTTCGGATTTAGGTCAAATCAACGGGTTTTTAATTTTCATGGATTAGGGGATAAATTATGAAGAGTTTGATATATTATGGGTATTTTTCAGATTTAAAATGAATTTATTAGAATTTTTTGAAGTTATCAGGTCTTAATTAAAGGGTAAATTAGGGTTGATCAATTAAGGGGTTTAATGAGTCCTAAAAATTCCTAGAGAATTTTGAGGGGTTTAGGATGTCACTAATTTTAAGTGTTTCAAGTTTCAAGACATTCGGGGTTCTATCCTAACTCCTAGAATTTCTCTAAGTTAGCTAGATGGGTCCTTAATTATTGTCCTTAGGGTGTCGCTATATTTAAATGGGTTTAAATCAATATCTTAACTAACCCTAAGCATAACATAAGGGGAATGCAGCAGATATAAACACACCAAACATGTCCTTAAATCTAGGAGAGCCTAGGCTAGGTGCTTGTGCATCCTACACATGAAAGGACTACAAAATACTAAGTAAAGCAAGCCTAATGAGGTGATTAGTGAATGATTGTGACCCAATCATTCACTAATCCTTTTTCCACATGAATGTTATCCATACATAAAGCCTAGGTTTAAGATTTCACAAGAGGTGGACCCCCCAAAATTGGAGGATTTAAATAATATTTAATTTTAAAGTAATTTTAAAATACATAAGTATTATAAATATGTAAAAAAAAAAGTTTAAAAGTAAGATAATTGAAAGTAATTTAATTCATAAGCATAGGAGGTCCATCAGCCACAAAGAGGGGTTTAAAAATAATTTTATTTCAAAATAATTGATTATACTAATTATTTAAATAATATTTAAATAATTAGATATCTGAATAATACAGAAATGATCCAGAGCAGTCAGATTTGAATCCAGAAAATATTTTTAAATTAAAGTTCATATTTGTCTAAAAAATTCAAGGTATTGTGCATCAAAATCCGATTTAAAACGAGGGAGATATGAATTTTCTAAGTTAAATAGGTTTAAAAATAATTTTAAAATAATTTAATTAATTAATCTTTAAAATAATTATTAAATTAGATTAAAATTACTTTCAAAGAGTTTTCTAATTTTTGAAATAAATAAATGATAATAAAATAATAATAATAATAATAGTAATAATAATAAAGTAATAATAATTTGAAATAGTTAATAATGAAAATGCTAATTTTAACATAATGATAATAGCAAGTAATGTTAATAATAAAATATTAATATTAACATAATAATAATATGATTGAAATAATGATATTATTAATGATAATATTAACATTATAATAATGTTAATAATAATAAATATTAATATTATGATAATATGAATATTTAACATAATAATAATTTTATTAAAATAATAATAATATTGTTTGTAATAATATTGATATTATGATAATATTAACAATAATAAATATTAACATTATAATAATATAAATATTATTATAATAATAATATTATTAAAGTAATAATAATATCATTAATAATAACATTGATATTATAATAATAATAATAATAATAATAAATATTAATATCATAATAATATAAATATTAATATAATAATTATTATTAAAATAATAATAATATTATTAATAATAATATTGATATAATAATAATAATATTAATTAATATTAATATTATAATAATATAAATATTAATATAATAATAATATTATTAAAGTAATAATATTGATATTATAATAATATTAATATTACTAAATATTAATATTATAATATTATAAATATTTATATAATAATAATATTATTAAAAATAATAATAATATTATTAATAATAATATTGATATAATAATAATAATAATAATAATAATAATAATAATAATAATAATAATAATACTAATCATAAGTATTATGATAATAATATTATTCAAATAATTATAAAATTATGAAAATATAATTTTCTGATTTATTGTTATTGTTATTATTTTTTATATTATATTACAATTATTTAAATAATATTACAAAAAAAGAATTTAAAACAATTAAGATAATTAATTTTAAATTAAAATTGACGGCAGCGGCAACAGCGGCTGCATGGGCCACGTGGCAGCACGGGATTCGCATACACGGCGCAATGATTACCGCAATCATTGCCTGGCGGCGCAATGATTACGCCGCCGGCAATGATTATCGCAATCATTGCGGTAATCAGACGCCGCGAACGAGGCATCCACTTAGCCACGTCAGCGGCCGCGAAGCGCCGTTGATCTCTTGTGGCTTCGAACAGACGGCCGTGATGAAGCCAAACGGCCAAGGGATTCACGGGATCCGCATACATGGCTATCCGCAGACTCTGTATGATGAGATCCGAGCCATTAGTTAAGAGATCAACAGCCCAGATTTCGTACACCCGGGCTGAACAACGAAAACACCCTAGGGAACATTTTTTGGCTCATACAGGAGATCGGGTGGATGGAATCGAATGAAATTTGAAACCTAAGATCTAGGCATGAACAGAAATCATGTGGAAGTGTTCGTTTGGGATAAAAAGCACTTTTCGAAATGCTAATTAACCCTATGTGTTGTGACCTAGGGTTGGGGTTTTTACCTAATCAACACGGTGGATTTAGGAGATCTTGAGCTTGTTGAGCTTGTAGAATGTCCACGAATAAGTTCCTAGTTGATCTCGAGCTTTAAAATGCCTTGGATTGATCTGAAAAAGCCTTCGAAGCCTTTGGTCCTCGGTTCGCCAGAGATATCGTCGCCGGCGGGGTTCCAACGGTGGGGTCGGCTTGGGAAGTATGAAGGGATGTCAAGGGAGTCTTCTCACAAGAGCTCTCGAGTTCTAGGAGTCTTGGGAGAGAGCAAGGATCAAAAAGTGCCTAAAATAAACCCTAAATCCTCTATTTATATACTTAAGGTTACTACCAACAGCCTAGATCAGATCTTTGATCAATTAGGAGGGAAATAGAAGTGGCTTGGCCGTGGTTTCACCCTAGGGCCTATTAGGAATGAATAGAGTGTCTTAAATAGGCTTAATGGGCCTAAATGGGTCAAATTTAACCCATTAAGTCTTGGGTTGACCAAGTCATGGGTTGACTTGGTCAACCTAGTCAATTAGACCCAAGGAGGTGAGGGGTTGAGCTAGGATTGGGTTGGAGTTGATTTGAGCTGATTTAGACCCATATGGGCTTAATGGGTCAACCTCGGTTGACCTGGTCAACCAGGTTGACCCAAGGCACAAGTCTAGGCCCAATAGGTTGGGCCTGACCCATTGCGTCCAGTAGAGGGGTGTGAGTGGATATCAAGGTCAACAGTACTGTTTGAATATTAAAGAATGTTACCTAATTTTATCCTATGTATTATGAAACCGAATCATGATAAAATCCTAGTTAATTATAAAACTATATGATTCATATTATATAGGTCAATCAAAGAGAGAGCTCACTAGCCAAAACTACATTCATCCTAAATGATCCTTAATTTCATATAACTAATCATATTGTACAACTGCGCATCCTACAGGATGATCTACGAAATAATTGAACTAATTGGACAATACGATCTGCATATCATACTACATAATTTAAATGAAATTAGGATTTTATTTAAAAAGCCAACTTCATTTAAATCTTTGATCTGCATATCTTTACTAGACCTTGGTTTATGTTTTTTTATGATGATATTATTGTTGTTGATAAGACTAGAGAGGGAGTTGAAGGTAAACTCTAATTATGGAGGTCAACCTTAGAGTCAAAAAGATTTTGTTCGAGTAGATCTAAAATCAAATATATGGAGTGTAATTTTAGTAGTAATAGATTTAGTGGGGTTTTTTTGACTTTGAGCAATCAAGTCCTTAATAAGTGTACTCATTTAAGATATCTTGGGTCAATTTTCTAAAGTGATGGTGAAATAAATGGGGATATTATTAGTGGAATTCAAGTTGGGTGGTTGAAGTTGAAGAATGCTTCGGGTTTATTTTGTGATAGAAAAGTACCACTGAAACTTAAGTGAAAATTTTATAAGATGGTGGTGAGACCTGTAATGCCTTATGGCGTAGAATGTTGGCCATTAAAAGAGAAGCATAATATTAAGTTAAGTGTTACTGAGATGAGAATGCTCAGTGGATGAGTGGATTTACATTAAAGACAGGATACAAAATGTGCATATCCATGAAAAGGATGGAGTAGCTCCAATGACAAGTAAGATTAGAAAGAGTTGCCTTAGATTATTTGGTCATGTAAAATGTTGACCTTCCAATGACCCTTTTAGGAGAGTAGATGTATTAGATTTGACCTATGTTAAAAAAGGTTGAGGTAGACCTAAAAAAACTTTGTTAGAAAATATTAGAAATGACCTTTCTTTATTAGATTTAAATGTAATTTGACTATTAATAGGGCACAATGGAGAAGAAGGATTCGTGTAGCCGACCTGACATAATGGGATAAAGGCTTGATATTATTGTTGTAGCTAACTTCATTTAATTACGTAAGACTTGAGGGTGTATGTTAAGTTTCTTAGGATAATTTTCTACATGGAAGCCTTAGAGAAGGAGAGGGAGTCTTCTTGCTTGTAAGAGGGTGTCCAAGCCACAAGGGAGAGAGAGGAGGTTATGTTAAGGGATAGTTTTCCATGTGGGTGTTAAGGTGTTTGAGGGTTTAACACAGTTATTCCTATTAGCCTGTAGCTTGGGTCCTCTGTAGTATTGTTGTGGAGATTTTAGAGAAGAGCTCTAGGAGTAGTCTTTAGGCAAAAGACTTGCTAGTTGAGGAGGGTAGCAAACATCATCTCCATTGTTACCAGGAGTAAAATGATGGATGACATCTCCACCGGAGGAGAAGGAGGGAGAAACTTCTCCATCATGCTAAGAGGATGAAAGAAGAAGATTGTTTGGGGTCAATAGAGTCTGTAAAGGTCATTCACCACTTGGTAAGGGAGAATTGTTTCTTCACCTTTTTTGTGTTCTAAAGGATTTTGAGTTAGTGCAATAACCAAAGAGCAAGACACTTGGGGGGGGGGGGGGGTTGGACATAGGTCGATTTGACCAAACCACTATAAAATTCTCGATTGCATTTTCTTTTCTTTCTTGCATTTACTTTCCTACACTTTGGTTTGCTTGGTTGATCTTTGGGAAAGTTGTGTTTAAGAAATTTTTGATAGAAATCTTGATTAAAAGTTAAAAGAAAAAAATTATTTTTTAAAATTTGAAAAAAAATATTTTTGTTTTTTGGCTTGAAAATTTTTCTTAAAGCTTCCATACTTTTTTTTTCAAGAAAAGATTTTTATTCTTTTTTTCTTATTTTGCTTAGCACTTTCAAGTGGTATCTAAGCAGGTTTCTCACTTTATTTGGTTAAACACCCTGAGTAGATCCACTTGGCACACTTTGGAAATAAAAATACCTTAGAAGGGTACTCTGTTGCCCAATTGCCTTTATTTGATAATATTACTTTAATTTCTCGAAGATCTAATGTCCACTTTTTCACAATCTTTCAATTTTCATATGTGACATATGATACAAATTGGGTTTTTATGCCTTTTAAAATTATCAATGGAGTTAAGGTAGAAATACCATTTTCATAATGGAGTATAGATGATCGTGATCTTGCTCAACTTAATGCTAAATGTCTAAATTATTTTTTTGTGCTTTGAAATCTAAAGATTACATGCAAGTCTCCACTTATATGAGTGGAAAAGAATTTTGGGATAGGCATTGCATATTGTATGAAGGAATTAGTGAAGTGAAATAATCTAGCATGAATTTACTTTTTCATGAATGTAAACTATTTATCATACAACCTTGTAAATCTATTTAAGACATGTACACTAGATTTAAAAAAAATTATTATTTCAATACAAGATTTTTGTAGATACAAATCTAATGCTGAAAAAGTAAATAAGATTTTACATAGTTTATCTAAATCTAGGGATGCCAAGGTTATTGTAATTTTTAAATTTAAGGATATAAATTATTATTATATTGACAACTTACTACGATCTTTTAAAGCCTAATGTTGACCTCATTTTTTGTCATGAGTTTAACCAAACTCAATCAATCAAATCCAAAATCACATTCAAATCTAAAATTCTAAACTAAAATTCAAGGTCAAAGGTCCATATATTGTGACCCTTTTTGGGTGATTTTTCAATCACCTCAAAATCAAATCAAATGACCCCTAATTCATGATCTATAAATTACATATTGATTAGATATGTCCTTAGGGTCCAACCTACAAATTTGAGGTTATTTCAGGACCTAAAATCTGTAAAATCTTCAAATATTTATAGCCTATGCCACTAGACCTTGCATCTTATGGAATTTTATCTTGCACCCTTCCTCAAAAAACTTTTGAATATGTCCATAATCATGTTTAAGACATATGAAACAAAAAATTGCACTTTGGTGGACCCTAGTTTACCTAGAGTTTACTAGGGCCCAAATAACCAAAATGCCTGTTAAGGGTAAAATTGAAGTTTTTTCTAAACTTCAACATGGCTCAATTAAACTATGCCATGGAGCCTTTTCTAATGCATCCAAGACATATTTATTAGTGCATTGAATGCAAACCTATGTTCTGGTTTGACTAGGTTGACTAAAATACTCCTTAAGAACCTAAACATCCATGTCATACAAGGAGACCTTACCATTGTATGGGACCACCTCCATTGGGTCCAAAATATCATTTTGAATTTATTGGGCCTAACCCCAACCCTTGGATTTACTATGTTTACCAAGTTAACCATGGTTGATCAAATCAACCGCATACCCAACCAAGGTCAAATTCAATCCTCTAATCAATTTCAATCATAATTGAACATCCAAAATTATTTAATTAAATATTCTAAGCATGTATGATATTCTCCTAATTCAAGTCACTATTGATTTGACTTGGTCAAACTCCCATGCATGATCAAACCCCTCACATACACTCATCACCCATGCAAACTCCAATGAGATAGATTCAAACACTTGGCCATTTACCCAAACAACCAAATGTACTTCCTTAGATGCCACCTCAGCCGCATTTTTTGGTTCAACCAATCAAATGGTCAATAATTATCTAAATGAGTTAAAGTGGTCAAGCCACCATGGAAAAAACTTTATCTCCACCAAATGCTGGTCCAATCTACAATAAATTTGCTTAAATCAAGCCAAAAGCCACTCTAAACCAGCTCTTAAACCAAGCCAAGCCTTGGCATGGCCTAATGGGGAAAATGAAGTGCCCCCCATCACATATTTCAAGGAAAGTCCAACTCAAGGCTTCTACCATCGACCTATTTTCCATGCACTTTGGGATAGATGATAAGCATCCATGCTCTCTCCTTAATCAATCCTATCCCTCCATTTAAAATGGTAGGGTTTAAGGGGTGGGGGAGGGGGGTGGGGGGTGGGGGGAATATAACCTAAGAGTTTAGCAGTCCCCAACTATGAGAACTCCTTTCCTAGTCTCTCCAGTAGCTCCTCCAGTCATTCCATCAATTTCCCCACCCTTTCTCTCCATTAAAATCACATTTTAGTGAAGAGAGAGAGAGTGGTAGAGGGAGAAAGTGGAGTTTGTAACACATCTTTTAATCCAGCCACAACCTCCTTGGGGAGTCTTCTGCAAAGTTGATGAGGATATCAATAAAATCATCAAAATACAACCATTGGTTGGTGAGAAATCTCAACATTTAGCTAAGAAATCAATTTGAAATTGCTCAAAATCAATAATACATGGATCCTCTAAACTCTAAGCATTGGAAGATTAAGATGTCATGAGTTTGTGTTTTAAATTTTATAAAATTTGGATGAGTATTTTCAAAGTTATGAGAATTTGAATATTTAGTTCATATTTGAACTAAATTGTGTTGGATCAATCACATTTGTTTGATTTCTCCTATATTAACATCAGATGATGTATGATCAATTGAACTGTGTGCCTCTTCCAGCTAGATTAGAGCAAGTATCTTTTAGAACCGTGGGACACCTATGTGGACGCATCATGGCCGTTGATACATTTTACATTCAATTTGACTGGCCGATCTACGTAGATGATATGGATAAGTGGCCACAGTGCTTTTGACATGTGCACTTCCACACATCAGGTTGTGTGGCTCGCGATATTATTATCACCACCATTTTAAAAAAAATGAAATAAGAAAATCAAAAATTCCCTTGACTTTTGAAATTCTTAGTAAATCCATTTTTTCATCAAATTTGATGATTTTGGTGTCATTGGAATGGTCTTCAGACCTAGTTTTTTTATTTAAATAATTTTAATGAATTTTGATCAGTGAATTATGAGAAATCTTTGATTCTTTTAATTTCAATTTTAGCAATTTTCTCATGTTCAAGTGGTCAATTTGGACCCAGTTTTTGGTGAAAATTTTTTGAGCATCGTAGGCATCTCCTTCATTTTTTATAAGTTCATATGCTCTCAAGATTACTCTAATGTTAATTATTAAAGTGATGGGTCCATTTTGGATCCAAAACTTTAAAAATTCATAACTCCCCAAATCGATGGGATTTGGGTGTGATTTTTTTGTGATGTGATTGCATGTGTGTAAGGGTTAGATGAACCAAAATTTAGACCCAACGGAATACTAGTAACACCTAGGAATAATAATTAAGGGCAATGCTTGAATGAGTTAGAAAAATTCTAAGAAATTCCATAAAATCCCAATAGGGATGAAACTCTTGATTAGTGAACATAATGATATTATAAATCTTTGGTTTTAATTTCACTGGAATTGGAGTTCATTAGGTTTGAAAATAACTAAATAAAAAATTAGCCCCCTTGATGGGCCTAAAACATCCAAAAATACAATAAATCTAAATCTAATAAAAAAATTACAAATAATATCTCAAATTATTCATAATTGAATCTTCTATCCAAGAAAATTAAAAGCCCTTTCAATGTACTACAAAATGTCTTAATTTTATAATTAAGGAAAATTAATAATTAAATAAAATAAATTATTTAAAATGCTAAATAAATTCTAAACTATTGAAAACACTCCTACGTTATCCTTGACCTTTGGGAGTGATTTCAAGGAGTTCGGAGTGAGTTTGGTGCAAATATGCGAAAACCTCCCTAATGAACCACTTAAATAAGTCAATTAAATACCAAATATTAAAAAATTCATAACTAATTATTGAAAACTATAAATAGAAAAAACATAAAGACATTGGACTCATATAAGGGTCTAATATTTATTGTAATGTTAAATTTCTAGAAACCACATAAAATTAAAAAGTCAACTCTTTGGTCAACCATAGTTCAAAACTACACCTAAACTTTAAAAAATCATAACTAATTATAAAAAATCCAACTCCAACTAATTTAGTGTCATTTTACTCATCATAGGGTCTAATATTTAATAAAAATAAGAAAACTCTATAATATAGTCTAAATAAAAAAGTCAAAAATTATACCCTTTATTTGACAATTTAAAATAATTCATAAATTCTAAAAATTAAACAAATGATTAAAATTCTAGCAAAGCATCATTCTAATTAATATAATAAGATAACCAATCAAAAAGTACATAATAAACACTCCATTAATATGGTTTTTAGAATAGAGTAGTTTGTGCTTTGGGGTACATGTCTTAAGGAAACTTTGGTTCTCGTGTATGTTATGACAACGCCACAAATAAATTCAATGGAATGCAAAAAATAAAAATTAACAAATCATTAATTGGTTAACCAAAATTAAAGCCTTAATACAATTATGTCAACCAGGTATTTAGGATGGACAACCTCAAGATGTAGGGCTATATGTCCTAAGGAGACCTTCGTTCTCGTGCTAATTATTACAACGCCACAAATTGGTTAATGATAAACAAAAATTAGTAATCTAATTAATCAAATTAGTAATCAATTATTTAAAATTCATCAACATTTAATTTAAACTAACAAAATCAATTAAATAATATTGGTTACTACTGGTTAACCTAGGCCGGTGAGGCTATTAAATTAGCCTTAAGGAGGGTAAAATAAACCTCGTGGCCCTGGTGTAAACAAAGGTAGTAATCACATAATAAATAAAATTCACCTTAAAATGAATGTTTAATTACTAATACTTAAACTCTAACTAAAAATCCCTTCAGCCTATAATATATCAAAGAAGTCATTAGAAAACCTCAATAACCCAGCCTAGGACATACCCGAGCCACATAGACAGACACACACACTTTAGAAGGTTTGTTAGGGAAACCTATCTAGGTTTTAGGCTAGGCCAGTGTTATTTCTTTCTTTCTATTTGTGTTGTGAGGTTTTTCACAGATTTCACTGCATGCTGGTTATTATGAGTTGGTTATTATAATTCGTTATGCTGTGATGTTATTTCCTTTACCATACTACATGTAATATGGTGTGATAGGTGCTAGATTTTCCTAGGTTAGGATGATCTGGATGCTAACAAAGTTTTCTACAGATGGTCATGCTTATGTAGGGCTAAAATAAAGGGTGCTAATTAAATTATAACTAATAAAATTTTATGCAGGTACTAAATATGCATAGCCATCTTAAAATTAAAAGAAAATTTCCAAGTGTGCTTTATGGTCAGATGAGAGCAAGTTGATTATATAAATGCTTGAGATGTTAATGATTTTTATATATAAATTGCATAGGATAACCATACAGGTTATTTTAGAATCATTCTAGTTTCCTATATGTAATTTAAATTTCAAAGTGTTGTAAAAGTTTAACTAAAATGGGATATTTAGATATCCACTTTGAATTCCAAAGAGAAGGGAAACATTCCTTAGGAAACATTTCCTTATATTTGAAAAATGTAAAGAAACACCCCTTTGGAAAGGAGTTCTTTTCATTTCGATACTTGTACCTGAAAAATCCAAGGAGCCCAAAGGAGGGAGATGAAGAAATGAAGAACGAGAAGAAAAATACCCCATTTTAGAAACTTGCATCTTTGTTAGGATTAAAATATAGGTTAGTTGTATGTGGTACCCAACTACTTTTAATTTCTACAGACCTTGGATTATATATTAAATGGTATTTTCCACATGGCCTTTCTTATATTTGTTAGATATATTTTGATGATGTGTTATGATTGGTTATTTACCTTCATGATTTATGAGTTTCATAATCTTTCTAGGTTTCTTACTCTATATGCTGCTTTTATTTTGCCTGGATGTGGTTCAGCTTTCTAAAGACAAACTTTTTCTACTTATAACTAAATAATTTTTTAAAGACAACATAGAATGATAAGCAAATCTAAGAAGTAAGCTTAGGTACGCTGATGGTTCCACACATACATATTTACCATACTAGGCATAACCTTACCTGCTGGTCATGGGAAACCACATGACCTATAAGGGTGCAGCTCGATCTAGGGTATGCTGTGTAATCTCTAGAAAAAAATTATTGTTTGAGCTAAAATTTTAAACTTCTTTCATATCATTTAAGAATACAAGGTCAATCAGCATGCATTGCATTAGAAACTAAAAAAATTAATAAAATTTTAATTGCATTCAAGTATAATTACCCTATATAAGTAATGGGGCTAATTAGGACCTTCTCTAGACGTCAGCCCCAATTTCTCAAAAACTTAAATAACAACCTGCCTATCTTTTATAAAGACTAGATTCATGGTTTTAAAGTAACTAGGTGGCTTAGATGCATCTCCAATCCAGGCTGAGGTATACCTAGATTTTCATGTCATTAAATAGGTACAGGTCACTATCATTTCGTGCCCAACCTAGACATAGGATTTGGGGCGGACCTAAAATCATAAGTCCCCAATATTGGGAATCTAATCCCAACATTATAATAAAATGACAACTTAAATTAAAATTTTCTCTAAACTAAAATGAAAAGGCTAATAGATAGGATAGATTGGGACATTTCTGAATTATTTCAAAATCTCAAAACTCTAACTTTTCATCATTTGGCCTCTAAAAAAGCCATTCAAATTTGCTCCAGTCCATATTAAAATTTTAACCTTAGTCCTTTCATATCACTCCTTAAAAGATCTAAATAAAATTTCTATCATTATTTTAATCGAGGGTTATCGAAGAAACTCAACATTCGTATGATGTAATTAACTACGAAGGCTTTCCTTCATAGGAGATTCAATACCCCAGAAAAATAATACCCATTCTATTTACCTCCTAAATAGAATGGGGAAAAGAAAATTATCCTTTTTGGGAAAACAAAAAAATCAAGATCAATCATTATCTTCATATTCAAATAATTGATGATAAATTTTATTTTCGTTCCTTAAGAAGATATATTTTTTTATCTTTTTAATTCAGAATATGAAATTAATGATAGTACATCAGATTGTCATTATTGAATACCTAATTAAACATCATTTTTACCCTTCGGGGTCATATGTAGTTCCTTCTTGAATTTGACTACGATAATCAGGATGAAGCTTACAATTTTATAATTTAAGTGCATTTGAGAATAATATTTTCACCTTTTGAGGTGATATATCATTCATAATGACTTATTCGACTTCAAAAATTAATTTCTAAAATTCTCCTACAGAAAACATAATCCCAAATTGCTTTGCACTTTTCATCTTTATTAATGATAAAAATTTTATTACATCGGTAGTTAAAACTACCCTCCTTTCATTGGTCCCTCTACCCATTTCTACCTTTGGTGAATGCGACCAACATCAAAAAGAAAAGAAAAATAACAAAAAAGGTGAGTGAGGAAACCTCTAAGAAAATTTAGGCTTTGATATCTCACCCCAAGTTAATTTGCGGAATGGGAGAGTCTAGCTCAACTCTTAATATTTTCATGTCAATTTTGTGAACCTTCATGTTGGGTGAAACTCAATATGTTGAGTTTCAAAATTTGATGAAAATCCATTAACTTCATAATCTCTTTCAAAAATGAATAAGATAATTCTTGGATATCATTATCATGTGTCACTCCATAACATCACCTTCTAGCATAACACATATGATGAAAATCCAAATCTCATCAAATCATAAATGATTTTTATATCTTACCACCATATGTTAGGTTGTACTTTGTATAACTTAACAAATGTGATAAGAGTCAAAATCATTCATGATGTTTTACATTCAAATTCAAAATTTACTAATTCAAATAGCTTCTCTTAATTTTCAAAAATCAAACAAAATTAAATGGCTGGCAAGTTGATTTTATCCCTTGGGGATGACATGCACATCAAAGAGTTAATTAGTAATAGCTAAATTTAGTTTGAGATGGGGTACAAGACCCTTAAGCTAAAAGTTAATAGGGGAACAATTATAGATTTAGCTGTAAAAATGAAAAGGACACCCCATTAGTTAAGATTACTGTTGGGTCAGGGATTGACTCCCCCACTCCTAAGATGGAGATCATTGTCCCCCTCGTACCTACTACATCCTCTACTAGGTAGGACAAGAAATAAAAACCTATCATCATGACTCAAGCACCATCTGAATATGAGGTTGGGGTGAGCTATGGCATCCCCTTCACAAGCAAGAATAATATAAAAAATTACCTACGAAGAGTTAGGAAGAAAATTACTAAGGCTATGTAGATAACTAAATTAAAAACCTTGACTGAAGTAAGGTTAGAGGCTCCTAAGGAGCTGCCTATTCTCACTTCCTCTGACCTTCTAAGGGGAAGTCATTTCTACCCCCTTGCTACTGCTATAGTGGAAGAGAGAGTTAGTAGGATAGTTTGCTCTCCACCAAGCCTGGTGGAATATTCTATCAAAAAGACCAACAAGGTGAAGCAACTACAAAGGAAGAGGATGTTAAGGAACATCATCCACACCTGTGTTGGCCAGGCAGGTAAGACTAAAGAAGAACATATGAGACATCTGAAGGGGATAATTTCACATTAGCTTGAAAAGGAAAATTTGAAGGAAGAGAATACTTAAGCAAGAATTTTGACAGCATAGTCTGTTAGGAAGATTAAAAAATATGTAAGGAAACCATTTACATCTGTATTAGTGAACTGCTACTTTTGGGTGCCATGCCTCTCATCTGCTAAGATGGAGGAGATTATCCTTGTTAGATCGGGGAAGGTCCACCATCACAATGGTAGGCCACTAGTCCACCATATGAAAACCCCAATATTGGCCTCAATTATAGTCAAGCCTCATGAAGGATGAAAAAAAGAACATGGTAAAATAGAACGACAAGAGGCCTAACTCAACCCAAAAGAAAGATATTCCTAAGAAGGCCAGTTGGAAAGAAAATCATCAACCACCTGTTCATATCCCTAAGCTCCCCGTTCAGGGATGCGAGTGCTCCACCCCACCGGATGTAGGAGGGTCTACTCCTCAGGAACCTTTGACACCCCTTAAGAAGGATGCCTCATAGCGCATTGTGGATGCCACCCTTGTGACTACCAACCGACAACAGTCAAAGGGTAAAGGGTAGTGGTTACTAGAGATGAAGAAGTGGTTGATTAGATGATTGAAGAATCGCTTAACTTTGTAGAAGATCTTAAGTTATAGGAGATTTTATCTAAGCTGGGAGATAAAGAATTTGAGAACATGATGATTATAGTGGATACTTGCCTATCAACCCCGAGTCCGTGGAGCAAAGACTGGTCGATGAGGCGGTTCAGGAAATCTAGGATATCCTTAAGAAGAAAAAAGCTATAGAAGCCTCCAACTCAGACCTAGATGACCTTTTGATGGATGAGGAGATGCTACTACGAGCAGTATTTATATGGTAGAAATAATAGCATCGTCCAAATATGTTGAGCTCAGTAGACTTCAACCAGGTAAGGAGGAGGATTCAGTAGTGGTTTATTTTGATTCGGATGTATCAGTTAGGCTAAGGGTCAAGGATAAACAAATTAGGAACCAAGAAAAGAAAGTTAAGGAAATGCTACCGAGGGTTGAGGAAATATAGAGTTAGCTTTCCAAGACACAACAATCTCAACCATAACAGTCACAACCTATAGTACATACAGGGGTGAACAGAGAAGAAAGCTATAGTCAACCTCGAGAATTTTATAGTCAACTCTAGATGTTCCACCAACACCACATTTGTCCCTTCGGTCCCTATATTGCCAACTGATAAAGACATCAAACATATGATCAAAACCCAAGAAAGGGAGGCTTTAGCCCATTCCTAAGGGACTACATCCATTTTGAAGGGTAGGCACTACCCCGATGAATATAACTCAGTATATTCAAAGGGTTTTGTGCCACCTTTATTTAAAGTATTCAATGGTATTAAAAATTGGAGGCAGTATCTGTCCCACTTTTGTGTAAGTTGTCGTAATACGGGAGGGTTAGATGCTGTATTATTTTGCCAATTCTTCCTTAGTCTCTCTGAAATTTCTTTGAAATGGTATGCAATGTTATAAATCTAGACCCAAGTCCTGTGATTTTGATGATAATAAATATTAATGACCTCGTTAATATGTTATCTCCTATTAATTACTATTATTACATATCTTCTTTTATTGTTCACTAATATTTTAGGTCCACCATATACTGTGTAATACTGATCATCTCAAGACTTAGTAGAATGGGGTCAAAGTGTTTGGAAAAGTCTGTAATTTTGATTTTTGTTATTTCAACATTTCTTGAGTCAATATTATATATTTGGAGGATACTATGCCTGGTGACCATGCACATACACACTCAAGGGAGTGAGTTAGAAATAAAATTAGAAGTTAAATTTTCTAAACTAATCATACTATATGATCCATATTATACTGTATTATTAGATAACCCAAAAATCATTAACATGACTAATTATGACAATTAATGTAATTTAAATTAATCGTACTGTATGATATAGATCATACAGGATGATAAATTAAAATCAAGATCCCAACCCCCAATCACAATTTAGGTAATATTTTGAAATTCAAATTTTGTACTAATCATAATATACGATGTAATTAAATCTTGCCTAAATTAATCCTATAATTTGGGAAATAATTTTGGTTAATTTGTTCAATTAGATCATAATGGAGGATTAGAGCCAATCGTATTATATGACTAGATCCCTGCATAGGACAATAATTTATCATCACCAATCATATGGGATAAAAACTAAGTCATTTCAACTAATCGTATAGAATGACTCTTCATATCATATTGGATGATCAGTGCAATACATTGAACTTAGCGTACAGTGCTCCACAAGTTGTATAGTATTAGTAGGGTGATTTAAAATAATTGTACCATATCATCTTATATTGAACTGTACGATCAGAGTCACCAGAATTCAATATCTATTGCTTTTTGAGGCATTATATTTAATATCTCTAATTAGACTTATTTCAAGTATTTAGCTACTGAGTGTTCTTGAGAGAGAGAGCTTGGAGAAGAAGATCTAGGAGAGCTTTGGGAAGAAGAAAGGGAGAGCTTGTGTGTGAGGGAGAAGTAGTGTGAGGGGTTCACACGGTTGCTCCAAGAAAGTATCTTGCCTTGTTCCTCCAAGTATCTATCTAGGTTTCTTAGGTGGTCCTTGGAAGAAGTTCCTCAGCTCAAAGTCATGGTTCTCTGCCATCATCAGAAGAGAAAGGAGTTCATGGTTCTCTTCCATTACCAAGAGGGAGAAAAAGGATTGAAGTTCTCTACCTTCTCCTATAGGGAGAAAAAAGATTGAAGGTCCGTTGCCATCACCAGAAGGGTGACAAAGCTTCTGGTTCTTTGTCACATTGGATTGGTGGAAGTGATTTGTGTAAGAGCTTCTCCACCTTGTTATGGGGGAAAAAGGAGAGACACTATATTGATAGTGCAATACTTAGAGTGGAGGACTCCAGAGAGTGGACATTGGTCATTATTTGACCGTACCACTATAAATCTCTGGTATGTTTGTTCTAATTTTCTACTTTTACATTTTATTTTTTTGTGCACTTTATTTCTGTGATAACTGCTTGGTAAAACTTTGGGATTAATGCTTCATTCTATTAATTACAATATCACCATCGTTGGTTTAATATTTGATAAAATTATTTGCTTCCACATCAATTAAAAATTATTATTTTTAATAACTAAAAAATCAAAAAATATCATATTTATTTTTTGAAGTGAGCAATTTTTTTTTTGTTCACCAATTCACTCCCTCTTGGTGTACTTAGGGACAAGTTTACTTAGGCTTAACATCCTTATCAAACTTTCATGTCGATCTATGAAACAATTTTGTGAGAACGCTTGCTGAGTTGGAGTGCATATTCTTAAAGAGATTTTCTGGAGCTCAACATTATATAACCATGGGTGATTTGATCATCAAGAAGTAGAAGATGGAAGGGTTTCTGGTTGAATATATCTTAAGATGACAAAATCTCTGAATGAAATGTGACCAACAATTGCAAGAGCAAATGTAGTGGTAATCCTCCTGAAGAATATCCATGGGTCTATTAACTTTCTTATGAAGGGGTTCACTATAAAAACCCTGAAAAAAAATTACTCTATAATGGGAATAACCTGTAGAAAGAAGCTTCTCAGATGTCATTCTTAAGGGATTCATGTGATAAGAAGATAGCAAGTATACTACAGAAGTCTTTTGAATAAAGAACATCAACAGTATCTGCAGTAGATTAGGGGATGAAACTAGCCAAGAGTCAGTCGAGTGGTTCTCCACTACAACCATTTCAAGTAACCGCCCAACCTACTAGGGAGCCTTACTCAATATCTTTTAAAGAGTGGTTGGAGAAAGTCTATCATTTTAAAAGAGAGTCAGTAAGAAAAATATTCTAGAGCCTCTTAAGGAAATAAGACTTCAGATTGTGAGATGCCAAGAAGCTAGAAGAGACAAATAAGAGGGATGATCCCAATTTTTACCCCTAAAATTATATATTAGGCCACACGAACGAAGACTGCCTTACCATTAAGAAATGGCTTCAGAGAAATTTCAAATAGGGTAATATCCTCATTCTTAAGAAATATCTGGTAGATCCAGATCAGGGGTCCATCAAAATAATCTCAGGTAAATACTCTAACATTTCTCTATAAATTGAAGAACTTTAGGATATTGCTGTTATCCTGGGTATTTAAAAGGTTGATTAATAAATCTTTTCATCATTCTCAACAATTGCCGATAGGAACCCGGGGCTCAATCTAGGAGGTTGAGTTGGAGGTATCACAGGAGGATGTTGAGATGGTTTCCTCTCTACTAGCTATAGGAACTATGATAAATAATCAAAAGAAAAGATTAAAATTTTTGTAAAGTAAAAACATGTTGATGAGAGATATATTTAGGAGGTGGATGGTGGAATAAAACTCCTATCCCCACTGATATTATCTAGCTTTTACTTTGCCCCATCAAAGAAAAAGGGTTAAAAATTAATGAAAAAATCCTTCTACACATATTTTGATGATTAAAGATGAGAATGAAATTAAAAATGAATCTTCTATAGAGAAAAATCAGAACTCAGTAGTGATTGATTAAGATAATTAAGAAGTTGATCCTTCATATTTGACCTCTAAAGGAGGAGAAGAAATTGAGAACTTATCAGATAAGGACACCCAAAATTTAACTTTCAAGGGAATCCAATTGCGATAGATTTTTCAAATTCAAGCTCCCTATCAAAAAATGACTTTACATCGCCTACGAAGAGCATAGATCCTACCATAGTTTGTCTTTCTAAGGAGATCGTAGAGGTAAAACTTTGTGGTGTATGAGTCTTACCCATAGGCTTCAAACAAAGGGAAAGGGAAAATAAGTCTTTTCTAATGATCTAATTCAAACTTCTCCTCAAAAGTCAAATCATTTTCCAATCTATTGGGCCCTGATTCTGATGTTCTGAAGGTTGACTATACTGTCTTAACTCATCTTCAAAAGTTGTCTGCTAAGCTGAGTATCTATGACACACTTATTATCTTGAAAGAGATGAGAAAATATTTAATCAAAACACTTCTCAACTCAGAGATTTACATAGCTCAGTTAGATAAAACTTCACTAGATGAAGCTCTCTACTTCAAAGAAATCCTAGGGGTAACCTTTTCCGATGAGGATCAACTTCTGGGAATTGCCGATCATAACTGCCCACTTTACATTACTATAAATGTAGGAAAGTTCAGGTTATCCAGTGTCTTTTTTGATTTGGGTGCATCAGTTACCGTGATGATTGTAAAGAATCTCGTATACCTTAATATATACTCAAGTAAGCTCACCACAAATAAAATGGTGTTACGTAGGTTTAATATGAATGGAAAGAAAGTTTTATGTTCAATCACTCTCCTGTTAGAGATAGGAGATTTTAAAATGGAAGCAAAACTTTATATAATAGATTCGATAATGTCCTTTTATAGACTTCTAGGTATGCCTTGGATCCATTAGTATAGGATGGTTCCATCTACCCTACACCAATGCATCAAGCACAATTGACACAATATTAAATACATGATTAAGGGTGATATGTAATCATTCTTTATTCACGAGATCAAGTTCAATGATGATATCACATACTATGCACCCAAAGGGCCTACTATCTGACCTAAAAACAAGATTACAATCAAAGAGGAGAAAGTGAATGACGAAAACTCAAAAGAAAATGAAAAATCAAAAGAAAAAGGAGAAAAAGAGAAAAACAAAGAAAGAATAGAATAAGATAGTGAAGATGACATTGAGGGCATGACCTTTAGGCCTCCAAATATTTTTTCTTAAAGAGGTAGTAGAATGGCCCAAAGAGCATCAAGACCTTGTTCACTTGAAAAAAAAAATAGCCCCGATGTACATTAATTTGGATTGAAGTTCAGATGATGACTCAAAAGTATGGGGTGCAAGAATACTTCTTAATAACCAAAAAGTTAAATCCTCCTCCAAAATTTGATCTCACTTTAGAACATGATAGTGATTTAGAAGGTGATACTCCAAAAGTTCAAAGTTACAAACCTGAATTAACTATGTATAAAAAGATGGGTAGGAGATTTAAAGCCTTAACCTTAACCACACTATATGCTGGAAGGGTTACAGGGTTAGTAATTAAGGACCCTCCTAATTTAGATAGTGAAGTAGAATTAGGTGGTGAAGTAGGGAAAGTCCAGATGTTTTTTTTTGGCCCCTCCACCTTAAGGAAGGAAGATGATGTAATCTTTGAGGAGGTAGATTTTAACGAATTAATGGAATTACCTCTTGGTTACTTTCTTGTGTGTATAAAGAATTATGTCTCTAAAGGTCACATGTCGGGTTAATGGACCAAGGGTTAAGATAGATACCATGAGAGCCTCTAGCATACAAAAAATGAAAGAAATCTGAGTAGTGGTATAGGCTTCAGTACCATTAGTTTATTTGATGGTGATGAGTATTAAGTTATTAAAACAAATTATCCTAAATCTAAGGATGCCCGTATGAAAATCATTGACTTTCTCGAAGGGCTTAGTTTGGAGACATAAGATAGTTTGGATGAACTTCAAGTTTGGGATGCACCCCTTGAATTTGTAGAAAACATTAAATCAACAGTTGTTGAACTAAAAGAAATTAACCTTGGAATAAAGGATAACCCTCGTCCTACCTCCATTAGCTCGTTGTTGAGTGAAGATAAGTAAAATGATCTAATCTAACTTCTGTCTGAGTTTAAGGATTGCCTCGCCCAGACATACTATAAAATATCGGGCTTGTTTGCTGAAGTAGGAGTTCATAAACTTTGAATTTGACATGATGTCATTTCTATTAAGCAAGCTCTTTGATGCATGTGCATATAAATAGAGCAATAAGTCATTTTTAAAATCAAAAAATTGGTTAAGGCCAATTTTATTTAGGAGGAGTAATATCCTTTTTGGGTAGCCAACGTTATGTTGTAACTTAGTTTTCAAAACTATGTTTTTATATCGTGTAAGTTTTTTAATGATACCAAAATATAATTATATTGATTACTGTTTCTCTTAACATTTATTTGATATATTTTATTTGTATTATTTGTGTGTGCTAATATTTCAGGGAAATCATACTCTAGACTATCAAAGACTTCAAGATAAATTAGATTAAGGTTCTTGTAATTGAAGTCTAAACTTTTTCTATTTTTCTTGAGTCTGAGAGAGTTTGTTTGTAATTGGGTAACCATGTACACACACACTGGGGGAGTTAGACAAAACTTTTATTTTTTAAACTAATCATAATGTACGATTATGGAATCTTACTAGACGATTTTAATGTTCCGCCAAAATGGAGTTGATAGAATCGAGTCTTGGAATGTTTTTTTTTTAAATTGATAATACTGTACGAAGTTAGTTCATCCTGGATGCTAATTAGAGTATGAAATAAGGTTCATACCCATTCATCCCGTATGAACTCATTAATTTTTTATTGATAATATTGTACGAAGTTGGTTCATACAGATGTCGATCAGAGTATGAAATAAGGTGCATACCAGTTCATCCCGTATAAACTCAATAATTTTGAACTGATCATACTGTATGTAGTTGGTTCATACAGACACCGATCAAAGTATGAAATCAGGTTCATACCTGTTTGTCCGTACGAACTCAATAATTTTGAACTGATTGTACTGTATGATGTTGGTTCATACAGACGTTAATCAGAGTACAAAATGAGGTTTAGACAGCATCATACATCACATTTTGAACTATTCATACATACGAAGTATGATCGTATTATACGATCCAAGTATGTTCAACTTAAAATTTTTAGTTTTCTGGATGATTTTTCTTATCTTTCATATATAAGAGTCCTAAAAACTAAAACTCCTAGATCTTGCTTCAAATTTCTCTTGAGTGTGCCTTAGGAGTGTGTTTTGGAGAGTGTCTTGAGATTGAAATGTGAGAGATCTAGTGAGAGGGAGTTGTTAGGGAATTCATAAAGGTGCCCAATTGAGAGGATCTCTTATTTATTCTTTATAGTTCTTCCCTACTTCCTTGAAGGCTCTTAAGAGAAGATTTTAAAAGGAGATCGGGTTCTCTGCCTTCACCAGTAGGGTAAGAAAGGATGTTGGTTCTCTGCCATCACCAGGAGGGTGAGAAAGAATGTCGGTTCTCAGCCATCACAAGGAGGGTGAGAGAGGATGTTGCTTCTCTACCATCACTAGGAGGGTAAGAAAGGATGGTGGGTTCTTGACCTTCACCAGGAGGGTGAAAAAGGATGATGGTTCTCTACCACACCAGGTTGGTGGAAAAGAGGTTTTTGTAAGGGCTTCTCCACTTTGCTGTGGGGGCTAAAGGGGAGTCTCTTTGGTATAGTGCAATACCTGAAAAAGGAGTCTTAAGGGAGTGGACGTAGGTCTTGTTGGTTCGAACCACTATAAAATTTGATGTTCTTCCATACTTTTACTGTATTTTTAATTTTTGTACTTTATTTTATTGTGATTGAAAAATATTTTGTGATAATCATACCTAATCAACTACATATTTTAAGGATCGTTAATTAAGTTTTATAGAAAAAGCTTTCAATAATCCATTTTTTTTTAATTTCTAATTAACCCCCCTCTTGGTTAGCCTTGGGAAAATTGCATTAGGTTTAACAAACTCCTCGATCTTTCACATTATACCAATTTTAAAAAAAATGAATAAATTCAAATATGTGTCGACTATAGGGATTTCAATAAGTCATGTCCCAAGGATTTGTTTCCTTTAACCATACCCAAGCTCATGGTGGGCATTGCCTCTTTATATGTTATTTTCTCTTTTATTGATGTCTCATCAGTTATAACTGAATTAAGATGGCCCCATAATACTCGAATACTGCATTCAGAACTTCTATGGGGATCTTTTATTATAGGTGATGCCATTTGATCTTAAAAATACTGGTGCAACCTACTAAATGAGATGGGCCTAATTTTTAATAACTAATTCATAATTAAGTAGAATGCTACATTGATGATTTGGTTATCAAGGGAAAAGTCAAAGAGGCTCAATTTTGTGACTTAAGGGTCATCTTTGAGTGGTTGCACCACTATGACCTCAAAATGAACCCACTGAAGTGTAGTTTCTGCGTTACTTTAGAAAATTTTTTCGGCCTTGTAGTGAGGCACCATATAATTGAAATTTATCCTACTAAAATCGAAGCCATCTTAAACAAGATTTCCCCTAAAAGCCTTACTTAAAATGGGTTCCTTTAAGGTAGTTGCCATATATAAGGAGGTTTTTTTCTAATCTCTCTTAAAGGTGTCAGCATTTCTCTATCCTAACTAAAAAGGACTCCAAATTCATATGGGATAAGGAATGTCAAAATGCCTTTGAGAATATCGAACAATATCTTACCAGTCCTCAAGTTCTGGCAACCTCTTTTTATAGGAAGCTGCTTATTCTCTACACTGCAACTTTGGATGAGTCACTTTGTGCCCTGTCAGCTCAAGTCAACTATGAGGGAAAGAAAATGTCCTCTACTATCTGAGCTGATGACTCCTTCCAACAAAAAATCTCTATCCTTCCATTGAGAAGCATTGTCTTACCCTAGTTTTTATAGCCCAAAAGCTAAGGCACTACTTGCTTTCTCATCAAGTAAGTCTAATTTAAACAGTGAATATGTTGCAATGTCTTATGACCTGACCTGCATTGTCAGAACATCTAGCATAGTGGTCTATGATGAAAGTTCATTAGGGATATTAAGCCCTTATGAATTAGTCCCGAGGCTAACCAAGAGGAGGGGGGGGGGGGGTGAATTAATTATTTTAAAAATTTGTGAGCAAAAATGATTTAGAAAAATCTTTTTGAAGGTTTTAAGACAATTACGATTTCACGTTGATATTTAAATGTTCAACAATAATAGAATAATTGTCATAATCATACAATCATCATCAAAAAAATAAATGCGGAAGATAATCAGAAAGAACACACCAGATTTTATAGTGGTTCGATTAACTTGACCTACTTCTACTCCCCGAAGCCTCCCCACCGGGTATTGCACTAACACTAAGTGACTCTTCTTCTGCTCGCACAGCAAGGCAGAGAAGCCTATACCAAAACTCCTTTCCTTCAACCCGGTGAGGCAGAGAACCTGGACTCCTTTCGCTTCCTCCTGAAGTAGGCAGAGAACCTAGACTCCTTTCACTTCCTCCTGAAGCAAGCAGAGAACCTTGATCTTTTTGCATACGATCCTCCCCAAGAGACACCAACAAGATAAGAGACGACGACCGGAGAAGATGACTCAGATCCTTGTTTGGAGCAACCTTTGTGAAACCCTCATAAACTCCCCCTAACAAGATCCTCTCTCTCTCTCCCAAGCTCTCTCTCTCTCTCAAGGTTCTCTCTAGAAAGGTAAGTGGCAAAATATTATTCTTGTTGAAAGAAAAAGATCTTAAATAGGAGGGCTTAAAAATTGCCCTAAATCTCAACTGGTCATTAAAGAATATCCAGGATGATCGATCGATCATTATGTATGATCAGTACAAAATCACATGTATCAACCTGGACGATCTGTTTGCTCTAGACGATTAGTAAAAAAAATTTGTTCATATCATCCTATATGATTCTTCGATCATCCAAGATGATTAGTATAAATCAGGAATTTCATCCAGAAGATAGCTCGAGTCGTCCAGGGCAACCTATGCTGGACAATCTCAAAATGACTTGATCGTCGAGGATGATATCTATATCATCCTATACGATTAGTTCAAAAATGACAATATCATCCTGCACAGAGCTTGGGTCATAAAGCCAAAACATGCTGGATGATTTCAAAATGACTTGATCATCCAGGCTGATATCTCGATCGTCCCGTACGATTAGTTAAAAATCAAGAATATCGTCCAACACATTTCTTGGATTGTCTAGGTGAAGTGCTCTGGATGGTCAGGATTTGCATGTATCATCCCAGATGATATATGGTAATCGTTCAGGATGATATGATCGTATCAATTAAATATTAATTACTTTTGTTAATCACCAGACTAATTTAGGCATGATTGTAAAGGATCGTCTAGGACGATACACATATCGTCTGGGATGATTAGACCAAATCTCAAAAAAAAAACTTGCCTAACTTAATCTAGCAGTTGAGAATTTTTGATTTGAGCCTATCATCCTGTATGATGGGTATATCATCCAGGAGGATCTACTTAATCAAACCGACTTAATATGGTTGCCCTAATTAGGATTTCTACTTTCATTGGATCGTCTAGGACGATATGAACAAAATTTGAAACAAAAACTCTCCCCCTGAGTGTGTGTGTGCAAGGTTACTTAGTTAGGGGATCAATTATATTACATTTGAGTCAAGAAAGGGAAAAATTATATTTAAACACACGCGTACTCGATCTTGAGTTGGCTTGAATTGCATTTGATCTTTTGTTCATGAAATGTTAGCCAATCAAAATATAACATAGAAATATTTTTTATCATCAAAATTATAATCCTTAAATCCAAATTTACAATAATCTCCCCCTTTTTGATGATGGCAAACATTTATTTAGTAGTTTCAAATCAAGCAGATTGCAGTAATTAAGGCACATACGAGAGAAGATTTGTCATTGCAAATTTTACTAATCCTTGATAAATAGTAACATTCAATACATAAAAGAAACTACTACAATGCAAAAATAACAAAAGAAACTCCTAGTACCATGAAAATAAATCCCCCTTTTGACATCATAAAAAGGAGAGAGAAAACAAAACAAAATAATAACAAACTAAAAACTCACAACAGACCAAACTAATAGAGAGGCGAATCCTGATCAGATGGAGGAGATGGTGGTGGATGAAAGTAGCTCTGAATGGTGGCGAACTGCTCACCAAACCAGGCCATGTCCTGGTCGTGCTGCTGTTGTTGGTGAGTCATAAATGAATTGAGCGAGCAACATCCTCAGTGTGCTGCTACTACTAGGCAACCACGTAGGAGTCAAAGCGGGCCTCTCACTGGTCAAAACGCTGCACCAAGTGATTTAAGGGTGATGCTATACAGAGAGGAGCAGGTGCAGCAGGTGTAGTAGGCTCAGGAGCAGCCTCCCCCTCTTCTCCCACAACATTTACTGCGGGCTCCGGATGAAGTCTAGTACTGTCGAGAGTATGAAAAGAGCTGTTGGAGAAGAAGATAGGTGGGATTCTGGCTGGATCTTGATATTGAAAATTATAGTTTGTTTCCAGGGCATAGTGGATGAGATGTCCTAAAGCTAGATCAGGGCGTCTCCTGTGGCCCGGATCCCTAATGGTAATCAGTTGTTCAATGTTACAAAAAATTAAATCAGTGGCATTAAAGTCATGACGGGCCATGATGTAGTAGGTAGTTATGGAGAGCAAAGGATTGATGTGGTTACGGTCCCCAGCCTTAGGAATGATGGAGGAGCGAAGGACATGTTGGATTGTCCTATCATCCTTGACTGGGGAGGAATAGGCCTGGCCGTAGTATTGGGAATTTATGTTTCTAAGGAAGTGGTTGGGGACACTCTAATTAAAGTCAAGGTTAGATGCTAAGATATGAAGCTTGTCACCATAAATGCATAGTTGAAGAATGTTATGAAAGTCGTGGTGGGTTAATTCTACAGGTCGTTGATTAACAAAGGACTAAAGCGCGGAGTAATCAGAGGTAATGCAAAGATTCACAAAGAAAACTCTAAGAAGTTCAGTGCTAAAAGGAAAAGCCAGTCTAAGGATGAAGGTGAGGGATGTGTGAGTGAACAGATCAAGTACCGGATAGGTGAGGGTCTGTGGGTTCACAGTTTTGGAGATCATGATCCCAACATCATGATATCTTTAAAATGCAGCTTGATCAGCTGCATCAGGAAAGCTGGGATCGGTGGTTCCCTTGGAGGAACTAGCACCATGATGCTGAGAGCATTTACCACCAGCCATTAGAAGATGAGGAGATGAAGAATCGAGGGAAGAATGGTGAAAAGTGCTGAAGAAAATGGCTGTTTAATTAGAAATCGTCCAGATCATCTAGGACAATCACCGGATCGTCCAGGACGATAGGAGAAATTATGACGTCCAGGATGATTTGTCAAAATGGCGGTTGGATCATCCAGGATTATCAGATATTGTCCAGGATGATAAATTATCGTCCAGGATGATTAGACACAGATGATCATTCCAAGGACACATGCTTAATGACTTTTGACTAAAGGTATCATCCAGGATGATTAGGTGGATCATCCAGGATGATATGTAATAAATGCATCAAACGGGCCAAATTTGAATTATCCAGCTGCAGACACATGGATCGTCCAGTACGATCATCAATAATTGGTGCATATCAGCCATTGGATCATGGTGGGGATGATTGGAATGGATCATCCAGGATGATGTTGGGATCGTCCAGGACGAAGTCGAATCATCTAGGATGATGTGGGTATTATCCAGGATGATGTGAAGAAAAAGTGAAAAAGAAGAAGGATGGAGAGGAAAGATCAGTGATGCCAAAAACACAAAAAAAAGGAGAATTCAAAATCAAATCAAATAAAAAATAGAAACGAGAAAAATATTAGTAAAAACACTAATTTTTTTTAATCGATCAGCTCTAGTGAAACATAATTTTCCTTAATTTTTAATTCAAAAGCCAATAAGAAGAAAATCGACCACTCTAAAATCCAGAAAAATTTGGAAATACAACTTTCATTACTTCTACCTCGGACACCTTACAGGTTCAAATTCTTTTCAAACAAAAGTCTAATTCAGAAGAAAAGAAATTAGATTTGAAAAGAGATCCTTTCAAGCCTCATTCTAGAAAAATATCTAATATAACAGTATTACAAAGTAAGGAATCAGAAATCATGATTTTTTGTCTCAAGCTTTTAAAAATATTAAGTAGTGCATGGATTTTTCTATGAAATTTAAAGATCTGAAAGGGAAGAAAGCTTGTTTCTTTGTGGGCTCATTTTGTCCCTCTTTTTTAATTTGTTTGACGCACTTTGTGCATCTTTTAATTTTTGATACACTTTATGTATCTTCCCAATTTGGCGACATTGCGCATCATTTAAGTTTTGAGGTTATTGTGCCTTTTTTTTGCGCTCTTTGCGCATCTTTTACAAGCTTGCTTCCTTTCATAATCGTTAAAAAATCTTAGTTGTGAAATTATCTTCCAAACCTAAGAGAGGATAAAACTCACTCTCTACAATAAGGAGGGATAATTCACATAGCAAAAACTATACATCATACGATAAGTGTAATCACCTGATTAAGAAAAACAAAACAATGATCCAAAACTTCAAAAATTCTATTCATATGAGGTAGATTATTGTAGGAAGATAAAATAGATTTCTATTTCAAAAACCAACTTTTTAATTTTGAAGAAGATTTTTATCCAAAAGAAACAATACACCATTAAAGGAGTTAGAGGAAAAGAAACAATCATCAACATTTCTTCCCTTTAATAGATTCAGAGGAGTCAATCACTGCTTATAAGCTTCCAAACAAAAACAAGCAAAACCCTAGTCAGAAATCTAGTTTATCAGCAGTAGTGAGTAGTGATCTAATTTATAAGAAAAGCAGTAAAGCAAGAACAGGTAGGAAATCACATCAAAATAAATACTCAAATCAGGAAAATAACAAAAATAAAAAGAAAATCAACAGAGAATAAAAATAAATAGAAAACAGATAATCAAATCAAACACAAACTAAATGAAATAATAAAAACCAAAAAATTCAGAATTCAGTAATCATCAGATTCATGTATTTATGTCAATCACACCCAATCTGGTCCTTAAAATGCTGAATAAGTCAAAGGCCAGTTGTTTAGTAAAGATATCAGCCAGTTGATTTTTAGTTGCTATATGGTGTAGCTTAATGTCCCCTCTTGTAATATGGTCCCTAATGAAGTGATGCCTTATGTCAATATGTTTAATTCTAGAATGTTGGATTAGATTTTTAGAAATGCAGATGGCACTGGTGTTATCACATAGAACTGAAATTGTGCCAACAGGTAATCCAAAATCCATAATTTATTGCTTCAACCAAAGAAATTATGCCACACAACTTCCTAAGATAATATACTCAGCTTCAGCAGTGGAGAGTGAAACTGAGTTCGACTCGACCAAGAGACTAAAGACTGTCCTATGTATTGGCAAGTTCCAGACATGCTTATTCTATCCACCCTACATCCTGTAAAATCAAAATCAGAATATCCAATAATCTCAAAAGAAGTAATGTGCCTAGGATACCAGATTCCTAAGTTTGGGGTCCCTAAGAGATATCTAAGAGTTATCTTAACAACAGTTAGGTGGGACTATTTAGGATCAGCTTGAAACCTAGCATAAAGATAAACACTAAATATGATATCAGGTCGGCTAGCAGTCAGGTAAAGTAGTGATCCTATAATTCCTCTATAGTTCTTCTGATCAAAATCCTTATCTAACTGAACAGATGAACTCATGGGAGTGTTGATTGGCTTGGCTTTGTCCATTTCATATTTTTTCAAAATGTTCTTAGTGTATTTTGATTGATTCAAAAAGGTTCCATCATCCATCTGCCTTATGCTAAAACCTAAAAAGTAGGGCAATTCTCCCATCATACTCATCTCAAACTCCTTACTTATTATTTTAGAAAAATCATCACATAAGTTTTTATCAGAAGATCCAAAAAGTATATCATCAACATAGATCTGGACAATGAGTAAATCATCTCTTACTTTCCTCAGAAAAAGGGTGGTGTCTATGCTTCCCTTAACAAGCTCTCTTTCCAATAGGAATATACTAAGCCTCTCATACCAAGCTCTGGGTGCCTATTTTAATCCATATAAGGCCTTCTTTAATTTGTAAACATGATTAGGATATGGGAACTCTCAAAGCCTGGGGGTTGCTCTACAAAGACATCCTCCTTTTTTACCCCATTCAAAAAGGCACTCTTCACATCCATTTGAAAAAGCTTAAATCGCTTATAACAGGCAAAGGCTAGTAGCACTCTAATGTCTTCCAATCTAGCTACAGGGGGAAAGGTTTCCTTAAAATTAATTTCTTCTATTTGGTTGTACCCCTTAGTAACCAATCTTGCCTTATTCCTAACCACCACACCAGAATCATTCATCTTATTCTTAAAGACACATTTGGTTCCCACAACACTTTGATTTTTAGGTCTTTCTACTAACTCCCAAACATAATTCCTTACAAATTTGTTCAATTCCTCTTATATAGCTAAGATCCAAAATTCATCAGAAAGGGTTTGATTGATGTTGGTGGGTTCAATCATTGAGATAAAGGCAGAATGGTTTACTTCCTTCCTAAGTCTATGCCTAGTTCTAACACTTTCAGAAGGGTCTCCTAAGATCAATTCTTTAGGATGACACGAAGCATATCTCCAATCTCTAGGCATAGTATTTTGAGGTTTTACTCTTTCCTCCAGATTTGTATTTTCAACTCCTTAGGTAATCTCTCCTATATCTTCTTCTTCCTCAACTCTAGTCTCCTTAGGATCAGATTCATCAAACACTACATGAGTTATCTCCTCTGCTACCAAAGTTCTCTTATTAAACACCCTAAAAGATTTCCCCACACTAGAATAGCCAAAGAACACTCCTTCATCAGATTTGAGGTCAAATTTTTCTAAGGATGATTTCCCATTGTTCAGAATGAAAACCTTACAGCCAAAGACATGGAGGTGGGATAGGTTTGGAGTTCTACCCTTAATGGTATCATAAGTTTTCTAATTCAAATTGGATCTAACCTTCACCATATTCAGCACATAATAGGCAGTGTTTACCGCTTCAGCCCAAAAGTATTTTGGAAGTGAATACTCAGCAAGCATGGCTCTGGCAGCTTCCACTAAGGTCATGTTCTTCCTTTCAGCTACCCTGTTCTGCTGAGGTGTCCTAGGAGCTAAAAATTATGGCTAATCCCTTGCTCCTCACAGAATATTCCAAATATTATATTTTTAAACTCTCCATCATGATCACTATAAATAGTCAAGATCTCACAACCTAACTTCTTCTGAATTCATGTGGAGAAAGATTTAAATTCATCAAATGACTCAGATTTATGTGACAAAAATCCAATCTAAGTAAATCTCGAGTAATCAACAACAATCAAAATCTATACACTTTCCCCCTAAGCTGGTAGTGCTAATGGGTCCAAAGAGATCCATATGAAGGACTTCTAAAGGTCTAGAGGTGATGATGTCCTTAATGGAGTGGAAATAGGATTGGACTTGCTTCCCTAATTGACAGGCATCACACAGGTGGTCCTTAGTGAACTTAAGCTTAGGGACACCTCTAACTAAGTCCTTTTGGGTGACTCTTCTAAGGGTTTTCATACTGGCATGACATAATCTCCTGTGCCACAATCAAGGCTCATCAGTAGTAGTTTTTAAGAAAAATGAAGCAACACATTCAATATTATTTAAATCATGCATATAGACATTGTTGATCCTCTTACCCTACAAAATAGTGTTATTATTTAAGCTTATGATGTAAGTATTTGCCAGGAACTTGATACTGAAACCCTTGTCACAGAGCTAATTGCTGCTAAGAAAGTTGTGCTTTAATCCATCTACAAGCAAAATATTTTCAATCAAAAGGTTCTTGGAGTTTCCGATTATACCTGCACCTACCACTTTCCTAGTGGTATTGTCTCCAAGAGTGACCTTGCCTCCATCCCTGGCCTCAAGTAAAATGAATTAATTTGTATCTCCAGTCATATGTCTTGAACATTCGCTATCCAGGTACCACATGCTCTCATGAAGCCTTGTGTGAGAGCAACCCTACAAAATCATTAAACATCAGATTTACAAACCCAAACAAGTTTGGGTTCCTTTTTATGAAAAGAAGAGTGCAATGTATGTGTGCTGTGCTGTGAAGCATGTAATTTGGGCCTCCACACCCAATATGTACTATGGTAAATAGTGCAAGTATGAGAGATATATTCTAACATGCCCCAAGAAAAACATATAACGCCAAGAAAAGGGTTAACTAATCTACGTGGGTGATGGTGCCTCTTCCTAGGTTTGAATGAAACATGCTTTAATGATTTTGAATGAGATTCTTCAAAAGGTGGAGGTGCATAAAATTGTACAAAAGTAGGAGGTGTTTCATTTTTCTCATATGTACTAATTTTCATACTTAGAAATTCATTTTTTTTCTTGAGACTTATAATTTCAAATTTCAAATAATGCTCACTACTATATAAATCAGATGCATGAATTTCTAATTCCTTAAATGCAATTTCTAATTTAACATGTGATACTTTTAATGAATCATGCTCAATAGTCAAATTAGATTGCTTTTTATTCAACTCATCGAATTCATCAAGTAATGACATATGATTACTATCAAGTGTAGAATGATCTTTAATAAAAAATTCATGCTTTTTTTCCAAGTTTAAGAATTCTAATTTCAGGCTAGCATACATTTTCTTAAGTTTCCTATATGATGAATGGATTTTTTTAGAAACTTCAAGTAATTGATCATAGGTTAGCTCACTCACCAGGATGATCAGCTGCCATCAAACACAAGTTCGTAGTCTCCTCTTCAGCTTCAGTCTCAGAGGAGTCAGATGCTGAATCCGCCCAGAAAGCCTTTTGAATCTTCTTCTTGTCCTTTCTGAACTTAGGTTTCTCCTCACCCTTCTACTTACTTGGGTGAGCCTTAAGTGTAGGATAATCAGCTTTTATATGTTTAAGCTTTTTACATCAAAACAAACAGTATTACATGAACCTTTAAGATTTCTGCTACTCTTACCTTTGTTTCACTTCTGAAAGTTTTTGTATTTCTTCCTTAGAAAGCTTTTGAATTTTCTAGTGTTTAGGCAACATCATCGTTATCAGACTCGAAAGAATCATTGTTAGTATTGTTAGCCTTCAGCACCACATTTTTCTCCTTCTTCTTCTCACCTACAAAAATTTGTTGTTGGTTCACTCCTTGCTCATAACTAATGAGTGACCCAAGTAAGTTATGAATAAAATAAGTGTTCAAATCTTTAGATTCAGTAATTACAATTATCTTGGCATCATAAGAAGAAGGAAAATATCTCAAAATTTTGTTAACTTTCTCATAATTAGAAAGCTCTCTTCCTAAGGCATGCAGGGAGGTGACAATTTGAGTGAACCTAGTATACATTTCAAAAATTGATTTAGTAGGTTTCATGCATAAAAGTTCATAGTCGTGAGCAAGATATTCGATCTAGATTACTTAACCTCAGATGTACCTTCATATGTAATGCATAATCTATCCCAGATTTCTTTACCCGTAGTGCAAGTAGATACACGCATGTAATCCTCATATTTTAGTGCACAGAAAAAATAGTTCAAGCATTTTGCATTCAATTGTGCTAAATCATGATCATTAAATGTCCATTCAGTAAAAGGAAGTTCAGTTTTAACGCCATTAACAAATCTAAACGGTGCTTCATAACCATCTTTAACAAGCATCTACGTGTGATAATCTATAGATTGCAAAAAGGTGGACATGCGAGTTTTTCAAAAATCAAAAGGTATGTTATCAAACAATGGTGGTCGTATAATTGAATAACCTTCATCAGTATTATGATTAGCAAAGTTAGCCATAGATCAAATTAAAAGTTTTTCAAAACTAGATTTTATGAATCCCACTCTAATACCCCTTGAAAGTTTGTTAGGGATGTTAAGCCCTTGTAAACTAGTCCTTAGGCTAACCAAGAGGGGGGGGGGGGGTGAATTCGTTATTTTAAAAATTTATGAGCAAAAATGATTTAGAAAAATCTTTTTGAAGGTTTTAAAATAATTATAATTTTGCGATGATATGCAAATGTTCAACAATAACAAAATAATTATCACAATCACACAATCATCATTAGAAAAATAAATGCGGAAGATAATTAAAAAAAACACACCAGATTTTATAGTGGCTTTGATTAACTTGACCTATGTCACTCCCTGGAGCCTCCCCTCCTGGTATTGCATTAACACTAAGTGACTCTCCTTCTGCTCCCATAGCAAGGCGGAGAAGCCTATACAAAAACTCTTTTCACCAACCCGATGAGGCAGAGAACCTGGACTCCTTTTGCTTCCTCCTGAAGCAGGCAGAGAACCTAGACTCCTTTCACTTCCTCTTGAAGCAGGCAGAGAACCTCGATCTTCTTGCAAATGTTCCTCCCATAAAGACACCAACAAGATAAGAGATGACGACTAGAGAAGACGACTCAGATCCTTGCTTGGAGCAACCTTTGTGAAACTCTCACAAACTCCCCCTCACAAGATCCTCTCTCTCTCTCCCAAGCTCTCTCTCTCTCTCAAGGTTCTCTCTTGAAAGAAAAGTGGTAAAAGATTTTTATTGTTGAAAGAAAAAGATCTTAAATAGGAGGGCTTAAAAATTACCCTAAATCTTAACTGGTCGTCAAATATTATCCTCGTCCTATACGGCCAGTAAAAAATCACATGTATCAGCCTTGATGATCTGGTTTCTCTAGACGATTAGTAGACAAAATTTGTTCATATCATCCCGTATGATTATGCGATCATCCGGGATGATTAGTGTAAATCAGGAATTTCATCTAGAAGATAGCCCGGGTCGTCCAGGGCAACCTATGCTGGACGATCTCAAAATGACTTGATTGTCCAAGATGATATCTATATCGTCATGTATAATTAGTTTAAAAATGACAATATAGTCCTGCACACAGTTGGGGTCGTACAACCAAAACATGTTGGACGATCTCAAAATGACTTGGTTGTCCGAGCTAATATCTCGATCGTCCCGTACTATTAATTCAAAATCAGGAATATCATCCAGCACATTTCTTGAATTATCTAGGTGAAGTGCTCTGGACAGTCAGGATTTTGTATGTATCATCCTGGATGATATATGGCGATCATTTAGGATTATATGATTGTATCAATTAAATATTAATTATTTTCCTTAATTACTAGACTAATTTAGGCATGATTGTAAAAGATCGTCCAGGATGATACACGTATCGTCCGGGATGATCAGAATAAATATCTAAAAATAAAAACTTACCTAACTTAATTTGGTGGTTGAGAATTTTTGATTTGAGCCTATCATCCTGTACGATGGGTATATTACCGAGGATGATCTGCTTAATCAAACTGGCTTAACATGGTCGCCCTAATTAGGGTTTCTATTTTCACTGGATCATCCAGGATGATATGAATATCGTCTAGGTTGATACGAATAAAATTTGAAATAGAAACTCTAACTCACTAATACTCCCCCCCTGAGTGTGTGTGTGCAAGGTTACTTAGCTAGGGGATCGATTACATTACATTTGACTCAAAAAAGGGAAAAATTATATTTAAACACACGCAGACCTAATCTTAAGTTGGCTTGAATTGCATTCGACCTTTTATACCTGAAATGTTAGCCAACCAAAATAGAACACAGAAATGTTTGTTATCATCAAAATTATAACCCTTAAATCCAGTTTTGCAACATATGATATTTTGTTCAATTTAAAATAAATTTTACTCCTCGTGTGCTATGAAAGGATAAGCTGTTGTTGACTTCTTTGCAGCATACCCGCTGCTGGTGAAATCTCCTCTAAATGATGATTTACCTGACAAATAAATCATAAATTTATAGGAATCTTATGATCATGTCTGGGAATTATATTTTGATAGTAAGGCATCCTCCCATTGAGGCAAAATATAAAAATTTACCATCTCCAAAAAAGATAAAATTGGTCTAATTTTTATAACAATAGAAAAAGGAATGATAAATTTCTCCCATTATTTATTAGAGCCTTATACAAGAAATGAGGCTGAGTATGAAGCTCTAATAAGTAGTTTGAAGCTTGCGATATTGATGGACATAAAATAAATCAAAATATTTGTTGATTCTCAGCTAGTTATTAATCAAATTGCAGGAAACTATAAGATTTTGAATCCAAAACTCCTGAAATACCATCAGTACATAAATCACTTGCTCAAGCAAATTCCTTCTATAAATATGTAAATTCCCCATGGAAGTAATTCTTTGGTGAACAACTTAGCAAAGATTACAAAGAAGTTTGTTTGTTCATAAGAAGACTCTATTTCTATAGAAATTCAGGGTCGTTAGGTCCTAGCTCCCATAGATTTTGATCACATCAACAAAAAATCTTTCCAAGTCCTATCTGCCTCTTCGATAACTGATGAAGAAGATGATTAAAGATAACCATTCATTGATTATCTTTACAATGGCAAGCTCCCTCATGATACATCCCTTACCAATCAAATCGAGAAATGTGCCCTCTCATATGCCATCGTGAATGACACTCTATACCATTAATCATTCAATTAAATGTAGCTCCATTATTTAGAAAAGCAAGTAGCCCTATAGATTGTAAATGAAGTCCATGTAAGACTATGCAGTGCTCATCAATTGGGTCCTAAGATGAAAATGATATTTAAAGGACTTAGATATTATTGGCCTACAATGATTGATGATTGCATGAATGTTGTAAAATATTGTCATCATTGCTAAGTTTATGGTGTGATTTTACCTCATCCTCCTAAGATGTTGCATCCCATGATAGCTTCATGGCCTTTTAAGAGTTGGAGCCTGGATGTTATCGGGCCTATTGACCCACCTTCTACATAGGTTCATCGCTTTATCTTAGTTGTAAGTGATTATTTTTCCATGTTGGCAGAATTAATTCCCCTACGATATGTACCATCACACCATGTCATGAAATTCCTTTTTAACCATATCGTATATTGATTTGGCATAGCCCATAGTATTTTATTCGATAATGGTCCATATTCAAGTCTTGAAAAATAAATAAATTTATAAAATGCCATGATATTCAATAGAGGTACTCAACTATCTATTGCCCACGGGCTAACATCATCTACATAGCCATGGTATGGAGGCCCAGAACATCATCTACATAGCATAATAAATATTCTAACTATATGAAGCGGGACCATAACCCACTTAGGTTCCCAAAATTAAACCTTATTAGTTTTATAGTTTTTCTCTTATAAGAAGTCTAATGAGAGCATATGGTACCTGGACAACAAATATTTATGACATATGATTGGTGATTAAAAATAATTCTTCTAGCTCGAAGCTAGGAGTTGAGGAAAGGTAACACTTAAACATAACACTACCTAAAAGGTAGTGGGAGTAGGTACAAAAGATAAACCTGATAGCTTTTCCATTAGAAATGTTTTAGCTATAGAAGGTATAATGCATAAGTCAATTATTCAAAAAATAGATTTAATATTAAGTTTCTTTCTACAAAATACTTGTTAATACTAAATGGTATAACTGTATTAGATGGCTTAAGGATTAGCTATGTACACATGATTGATCTAAACTTCATTAATAAGTCTAATGAAGTTTGCTATTTAAAGTCCACTATTTATGAATCATGGTTGTAGCATAGGAGACTATGCCATGCAAGCACGAGGACTCTTATAAAAATCACTCATTCAGAATTGGTTAGAGGCATTCCTAAGTAAGATTTTTTTAATGAACATCTTTATGATGCATGCCAGTTGGGAACTAAACGAGATCTTCATTTTATTCTCTTAAGGAGGTAGTCACCACTAGACCTTTAGAATTACTTCATATGAATTTGTTTGGACCTATTAGTATAATGTGTCTAGGAGGGAAATATTTTGGATTTATAATCATTCATGCTTATTTGAGCTACAGTTGAGTTAAATTCCATGTGAATAAAGTGAAAGTTCGATAGGGATGTTAAGCCCTAGTGAACTAGTCCCGAGGCTAACCAAGAGGGGGGGTGAATTGGTTATTTAAAAATTTCATGAATAATAGAAAAATCTTTTCGATACTTTGTAGCGGAAACAAGTAAACAATAACGAAAAGATCAATCACAGAGATTCACCCAAGCAGTTAATATCAGAAAAGTAAAGTGCAGAACTGAATCAGAAAAGCAAACCAGATTTTATAGTGGTTCGGTCAACTTGACCTACGTCCACTCCTCGGAGCCTCCCCTCCGGGTATTGCACTAAACAAAAAGTGTCTCTCCTTTTGCTACCACAGCAAGGTGGAGAAGCCTGTACAAGATCTCCTTTTCACAACACGGTGAGGCAGAGAACCTGACCTCCTTTTGCTTCCACCTGAAGCGGGCAGAGAACCCCAGATCTTCTTTCGAACGATCTTCCCACAACGAACACCAACTAGACGAAAGATGACGAGTGGAGAAAATGACTCTGATCCGTGCTTGGAGCAACCTTAGTGAATCCCTTACTAACTCCCCCTCACAAGATCTTCTCTCTCTTTCCCAAACTCTCTCTCTCTAGGATTTCTCAGGGAAGGAAGGTGGCAAAAGATTTTTCTTATTTCAAGAAAAATATCTTTTATAGGAGGGCTTAAAATTTGCCCTAAATCTCAACTGGTTGGCCAAGATCATCCAGGACGATCGGTATATTGTCTTGTACGATCAGTTCAAATTCAGCCGATTTAGCCTGGACGATCTGGCTCTTCTGGACGATCAGTAGAAAAAATTGATCATATCACCCCATACAATCCTGCGATCGTCCGGGACGATTAGTGCAAATCGAGGAATATCGTCCAGTAGACAGTTCGGGTCGTCCATAGAAACTTATGCTGGACGACCAAAAAATGACTTGATCATCCAGGACGATATAGGTATCGTCCTGTACGATTTGTTCAAAAAGTGCCAAAATCGTCCTGAGCATAGTTTGGGACGTACAGCTGAAATGCACTAGACGATCATGATCGTCCGGGACGATCCTGCGATCGTCCAGGATGATATGATCGTATCAATCAAAAATAAATTGCTTTCCTTAATTACCAGATTAAATTAGGCATGATTGTACTGAATCGTCCAGGACGATACACGTATCGTCCGGGACGATCAGACCAAATAACTAAAAATAAAACCTTGCCTAACTTGATCTGGCGGGCGATAATTTCTGATTTGAGCATATCATCCCGTACGATCTAAAGATCATACAGGATGATTTACTTAATCAGACCCTCTTAACTTAGTTGCCCTAATTAGGGTTTCTATTTTTACTTGATCATCCAGGACGATGTGAATATCGTCTAGGACGATCTGAACAAAAAATGAACAGAAACTCTAATTCACTCAAGCTCTCCCCCTGAGTGTGTGTGTGTAAGGTTACTTAGCTGGGGGATCAGTTACATTACAATTGACTCAAGAAAAAGAAAAACAGTACATTGGACACACTTGGACCCGATCTTGAGTTGGCTTGATTTGCTCGTGATCTTTTGTGCCTGAAACGGGTTAGCCAAGCAAAACACACTGGAAACATATTTGTCATCATCAAAACCAGATTTGTAACAATCTCCCCCTTTTTGATGATGGCAAATATTTGTACAGTAGTTGGAAAATAACATTAACTAAGAGATCGAAAAAATAAATATATTTTTTTTTTCAATTTTCATTTAACTAAATAAATACAGGAAACATAACACATAATAGAAAACTGAAATGACTACAACTGACTCCCCCTTTTGACATCACAAAAAGGAGGAGGGTAAACAGAAATACTAAAAAACATCAGTATAGAACAGAAAAGAAAACAACTACAAAACAGAAAACTAGAACGAAGGCCGATCCTGATCTGAAGAAGGAGGTGGCTGTGGTGGGTTGAAGTAGTGGTGAATGGCTTGAAAATGGGCTCCAATCCAAACAATGTCCTGGTCATGCTGCTGTTGCTGCTGCGCAGCATAGTCAGTGAAGCGCTGGATGTCCTCGGCGTGCCGCTGCTCCGGTGGTCAAATCTAGCCTCCCACTGATCAAAGCGCTGCACCAGGTGGTCAAAGGGAGAGGCAATGCGAAGAGGAGCAGGTGCATCTGGTGCAGCAGGAACTGGAATGGCCTCTTCTTCCTCTTCCTCAACATCCGGGGTGGGCTCCGGATATAGTCGGGTGCTGTGTAGGAAATGGAAGGAATTATTGGTGAAGAAGGAAGGAGGGAATTCTGGAGCTGCGGGATATTGCAGGTCATATTTGGTTTCGAGGGCATAGGCAATGATATATCCTAAGGCTAGATTTGGACGTCAGCGATGACCTGGATCCCGAATAGTTGTGAGGTGCTCGAGGTACCGGATAATAAGGTCGGTGGCATTAAATTCCCTATGGGCCAGGATGTAGTATGTCGTCAAGGACAGTGGTGGGGTGATGTGAATTCGATACCCCACCTTTGGAATGACGGAGGAACGAAGAACATGCTGAATTGTCCTGGCGTCCTTAAGAAGTGTAGTGCAGGCATTGTCATGATAAGGGGCATTTGTATTGCGAAGGAAATGATTGGCGACACTCCAATCATAGTCAGGGTCGGTGATAAGGGTGTGGAGTTTATCGCTAGTGACGGAAAGTTAGAGAATGTTATGAAAGTCCTGGTAGGTGAGTTCGACGGGGCGCTAATTTACATAAGAGCGGAGGGTGGAATAATCAGCCGAAATACGCAAGTTTGCAAAGAAAATGCGAAGAAGTTCCGAGCTAAAATGAAAGGCGAGAGTCATGATGAAGGTGAGGGAGGTATGTGCGAAGAGGTCAAGGACAGGATAAGTAAGAGTGCAGGGATTTACTATTTTCGACAGTGTGATTCCCACTTCACAATATCGCTCGTAGGCAGCCTAATCGGCTGCATTGGGGAAGCGAGGATAACCAGGCCCCCGGGAGGAGCTTGCACCCTTTTGACGGGAATGTTTGCCACCAGCCATTAGAAATCAAAAGCATAGGGAAGTAGAAGGAGAGTGGAAGAAAGAGTGTGGAAAATCCTTAAGAAAACTGTTGTTTATATAGAAAATGGCCTGATTGTCCCGTACGATCGCGACATCGTCCGGGACGATATGGGCATTTATGATGTCCTGGAAGATTGGTCAAAAAAGCGGTCCGTGAAAGTTCGAAAGGGATGTTAAGCCCTTATGAACTAGTCCCGAGGCTAACCAAGAGGGGGGGTGAATTCGATATTTAAAAGAAAAGAAAAATCTTTTTATAACTTGTAGCATAAACGAATTAAAACAATAATAAAAAGATCAATCACAGATTTCACCCAAGCAGATAATCATATTTAAATAATATGCGAAACATAATAAGAAAGAACACACCAGATTTATAGTGGTTCGGTCCAACCTGACCTACGTCCACTCCTCGGAGGCACCCTCCAAGTATTGCACTAAACCAAATAGTGTCTCTCCTTCAGCCCCCACAGCTAGATAGAGAAGCCCTTACAAAATCACTTCCATCTTCCCCGGTGCGGCGGAGTAGCCGGGTCCTTTGACACCAAAGAGATCTTCTTCTTCCCTAAACTTCCCTCGAGACGACCCTTGAATCCGATGGTACTTAGGTGCAAGCTTGCCGGAGCAACCGTGTGAACCCCCTCACACTCCCTGGAGAATCCCCCTTCCCAGGCTCTTCTCCCTCTAAAACTCCACCCTTTCCTCTCTCCCTTTCAAGCTCTCTCTTCATGTTTTCTCCAAAATAACGAAGCCTGAATGGCTTCCAAAGACTCCTATCAAGTGCCTTGAGAAAGCTTAAATAAAGAGCTCCAAAAACCCTTCCAAATTAGTTCTGGCAGTAAAGATCATCAAGGACGATCGCCGGATCATCCAGGACGATGTGCTCCAAAAGACGGCTTCAGAAAACCCTAAAAACTCAATTCTGGCGACAAAAATCATCCAAGACGATCGCAGGATCATCCAGGACGATGTGCTCCAAAAGACGGCTTCAGAAAACCCTAAAAACTCAATTCTGCCGCCAAACATCATCCCCGACGATCGCAGGATCGTCCTGAATGATGTGCAGAATTTGACCTGATAGTCCCGTACGATCCTGGGATAGTCCAGGACGATCAGTACAAATTTTGCACAAATCGTCTAGTACGATATACATATCGTCCAGGACGATTAGAATAAATTTTGACTCTTAAATCCTTGCCTAAATTATCATGGCGGCTAGGGTTTTGAGATCATATTGGATCATCCAGGATGATATAAATATCGTCCAGGATGATTTGTTCAAAAGTTTAACTTCTATTTTTGACAGGATCTCACTCCCCCTGAGTATGTGTACACATAGTCACAAATAAGCATACACCCTTACAGGACTTGACTCAAGAAATCAAAAAGTACATCAATGAGAAATACAACAAAGCCTATTCTACTCATTCTTGAGTCTTGAATCTTTCTTGGATTGATGCATGGTGTTCTTGAAATATTAGTACACACAAACAAATATATATTTCAAATACTAGGAGATGAACAATAATATTTGTTATCATCAAAATAAGAACTCATGAGCCCGAGTTGCAACAATCTCCCCCTTTTTGATGATGGCAAATATTTCTGGTTGGATTTGCAAATAACAGTATTTTCTCCTAATCTCCCCCTCACTAAGAAAAGACTTTTAAAAATAGGGAGAAACACATTTTTTGAGTTAAAAAAAAAAATACACAATAAATGTCACAAATAAAATAGTACAATTATAATACAAATAAACTTCACAAATACAATAAATACAACAGTACGTTCTCCCCCTTTGACATTATCAAAAAGAAGAGGAGCAGAAAAAAACAAAAGTAAAACAAAAATAGACTAAAAGATCGAAAATGGTCTCTGATCTTGTGAAATTTTTATAAAATCAAGAATTTTCTTGTAATGAGAAAGCTACCCCTTGATTTTATTCAAAAAGCTAAGTAAGGCATGAATTGACTACTCATAACCCAAAAAGGTTAGAAATTCAGAAATTGTTAAACCAAGCTCAGGTTTTAAAAAGGCTAAAAAACTTTTTAAGCCAATATCTAAATCAAGGAACAAATTAGATAAGGAAACAAAAATCTTTCAAAATGCTTTTCATGAAATACATCTAATAGAAGATTAATGCAAAGTAATGAATCGAAAAATCTTGATTTTCAAACTCAAGTAACGAATCTATCAAAAAGTCATAAGAGTTTTCTAAACTTTAGAGATTTACAAGAATAGAAGCAGCTTTTATGGGTTAATTTTGTGCCTCTTTTTCAATTTGTTTGGCGCTTTGCGCATCTTTTAATTTTTGATACACTTTGTGTATTAAATTTAGCAATTTCGTATCTTTTCAGTTTTGGGCTCATTTTGTGTCTCTTTTCAATTTGTTTGGTGCACTGCGCATCTTTTGATTGCCTCCTTTCTAAATCTTTAAAATCAACAAACCTTATTCTTATGATTAAGACGAACAACCTGAATAAGATAATCTTGAAGTTGGTTCAATAATTTGCAAAAGATTCTTATGAGATAGACAAAATGTTGGGAGATGAAAAAAGTTTTAATTTCAAAAACCAATTTATAATCTGAAACAGATTTTAACTCAAAAGCAAGATAGCCTTATTCAAAGAAATGAGATAGAGAGATAAAATCATGAGTTTTCTTCCTTTACTTAATTTTAGAGAAATCAACCACAACTAATAAAGTATTTAGAAAACACATGAGGTAAATTTTCCATTTTTAGAAAATAAGATCTTAAAAAAATGATTTAAAATAAGAGGTGTTATGTGTGTGCTTGATCAGAGGAATAATAAAAAACATCCAAAAATTTTAAAAGGAAAAACAAAAATACTAAAACATAGAAAACATAATGAATAAATAATAATAATAGAAAAACAAAATAAAAAACATAAACACACTAAAAGAACATTAATTTACATCAGCTTGCTCCTGATCAGATGATTCAGAAGCTAGATCTGCCCAGGACATTTTTCGTTTTGCATTTTCAGCCCTTATTATAATTTGCTTAGCTTTACCCTTTTCCTTTTCAGGAAGGGTTCTTAAGTTCGGGCACTGATTATTCATATGTCCAGGCTTCCTACATCTAAAACAGATAACATCAGAAGAGAACTTTACATTCTTACCATTTTTACCTTTGTTCCACTTTTGATGTTGATGTTTATACTTTAGTAGATTTTTCAATTTGTTTGTTGCTGGTGCTAACTCTTCACTTTCACAACTTTCTGAGTTACTTTTTTCAATGTCTTAAGTTTTCATCACTATCGATTCACCTGCATCCAAAAGCTTTTGACCCAAACTTTACTCGTAGGCAATGAGTGAGCCAATCAAATTATTAATAGAATATTCATTCAAATTTTTTGATTCAGAAATTATAATAACTTTGGCATCAAATTTATCAAGTAGAGAACGTAGGATTTTATTAACTTTTTCAAAATTTGAAAGTTCTTTTCCTAAAGCATGTAATGATGTCACAATTTGGGAAAACCTAGTAAACATGTTCAAGATCGTTTCATGAGATTTCATGCTAAAAAGTTCATAATCATGCATTAACATATTTAGCCTAGATTACTTGATTTCACAAGTACCTTCATATCTAGTGCATAATTTATCCCAAATTTCTTTGCCAGAAGTACATGCAGATATTAACATACAATCATCAGAATTCAAAGCACAGAAAAAACAATTCAAACATTTTGCATTCAATTGAGCATTGATCTGATCTGTTTTACTCCATTCAGAAAAGGGAATATTAATTTTAATTTTATTTACAATACGTGGCGGTGCAGAATAACCAATTTGAATCATATGCCACATGCGATAATCAATAGATTGCAAGAAATTAGACATACGGATTATCCAAAAATCAAAAGTAACATTTTCAAATAACGGTGGTCGTGTGATTGAATATCCTTCCGCAACATTACAATTATAAAAATTAGCCAAGGATCGATTTCAAAAGTTTTTAAACTTAAATTTTGAATCTCGCTCTGATACCACTTGAAAGTTCGAAAGGGATGTTAAGCCCTTAAAAACTAGTCCCGAGGCTAACCAAGAGGGGGGGTGAATTGGATATTTGAAAGAAAAGAAAAATCTTTTTATAACTTACAACGGAAATGAATTAAAACAACGATAAAAAGATCAATCACAGATTTCACCCAAGTAAATAATCACAGTTAAATAAAGTGCGGAAAATAATAAGAAAGAACACACCGGATTTATAATGGTTCGGTCCAACCTGACCTACGTCCACTCCTTGGAGGCACCCTCCAAGTATTGCACTAAACCAAATAATGTCTCTCCTTCAGCCCCCATAGCTAGGCATAGAAGCCCTTACAAAATCACTTCCACCTTCCCCGGTGCGGTGGAGTAGCTGGGTCCTTTGACACCAAAGAGATCTTATTCTTCCCAAAACTTCCCTCGAGACGACCGTTGAATCCGATGGTACTTAGGTGCAAGCTTGTCGGAGCAACCGTGTGAACCCCCTCACACTCCCTCGAGAATCCCCCTTCCTAGGCTCTTCTCCCTCTCAAACTCCACCCTTTCCTCTCTCCCTTTCAAGCTCTCTCTTCAAGTTTTCTCCAAAAGAACGAAGCCTCAATGGCTGCAAAAGACTCCTATCAAGTGCCTTGAGAAAGCTTAAATACAGAGCTCCAAAAATCCTTCCAAATTAGTTCTGGCGGCAAAGATCGTCCAGGACGATCGTCGGATCGTCCAAGACGATGTGCTTCAAAAGACGGCTTCAGAAAACCCTAAAAACTCAATTCTGGTGGCAAAGATCATCCAGGATGATCGCAGGATCATCCAGGACGATGTGCTCCAAAAGACGGCTTTAGAAAACCCTAAAAACTCCATTCTGCCGCCAAACATCATCCCGGAATATCGCTGGAACGTCCTGGACGATGTGTAGAATTTAACCTGATAGTCCCGTATGATACTGGGATGGTCCATGACGATCAGTACAAATTTTGCACAAATCATCCAGTACGATATACATATCGTCCAGGATGATTAGAATAAATTTTGACTCTTAAATCCTTGCCTAAATTATCATGGCGGCTAGGGTTTTGAGATCATATTGGATCGTCCAGGACGATATAAACATCGTCCAAGATGATTTGTTCAAAAGTTGAACTTCTGGTTTTGACAGGATCTCACTCCCCCTGAGTATGTGTACACATAGTCACAAATAAGCATACACCCTTACAGGACTTGACTCAAGAAATCAAAAAGTACATTAATGAGAAATACAACAAAGCCTATTATACTCATTCTTGAGTCTTGAATCTTTCTTGGATTGATGCATGCTGTTCGTGAAATGTTAGTGCACACAAACAAATATATATTTCAAATACTAGGAGATGAACCATAATATTTGTTAACATTAAAATAAGAACTCATGAGCCCGAGTTGCAACAGTCCGATCATCCAGGACGATCAGAGATCATCCAGGTTGATTAGACACAGATGATTGTCCCGAGGATTCATGCTAGATGACCATTGACGAAAAGGTATCATCCAGGATGATAAGGTGGATCGTCCCGGACGATATGCAATAGGTGTGTCGGACAGGCCGAATTCCAATCGTCCAGCAGCTGACACGTGGATCATCCAGGTTGATAAGGTGGATCGTCCATGATGATGGATAATAATTGGAGCAATGTCAGCCATTTGATCAGATCAGGAGGATATGGATCATATCGTCCAGGACGATGTAAGGATCTTCCAGGCGATCACCAATAATTGGAGTTCTTTTAGCAGCAGGAGCAGTGTCGGGATGATTTTGAATGAATCGTCCAGGATGATGTTTAGATCGTCCAGGACGATCGAGGTATTGTCCAGGACGATGTGAAGAAAATAGAAAAAGATGGAGGATGAAGATGATAGATCAGGATCCCAAAAGCACAACTATGAAATTTAAATAAAACAAAAAAATGAATAAAACTCACAGAAAAAATAAATAAAAGCCATGATTTTTTTTTGATCAAGCTGCTCGAGTAAATCAGAATTTTCTCTTAGTTTTAGATCTAAAAACCAATAAGGAGATAATTGACAGTGCTGAAATTCAAAAAAAGTCGGAAAAATCAACTTTCGTAACTCCGACCCCAGGCACCTTATCGATGCAAATCTCTTTCAAAACAAAAATTCGAGTCAGAAGAAAAGACATTAGATTTGAAAAGAGATCCTTTCAAGCCTCGTTCCAGAAAAAATATCTTATATAATAGTGTTACAAAGTAAGGAATCAGAGATCAAGATTTCCAAACTCAAGCTTTTGAAAATATTAAGTGGCGCACGAATTTTTCTAAGGCATTTAACAATCTGAAAGGGAAGAAAGCTTGGTTTGGGCTCATTTTGTGCCTCTTTTTCAAATTGGTTGGCGCTTTGCGCATCTTTTCATTTTTGATACACTTTGTGTATCCAATTTGGCAATTTCGCATCTTTTCAGTTTTGGGCTCATTTTATGCCTCTTTTTCAATTTATTTGACGCACTGCGCATATTTTGTAAGCTTTCTCCTTTTCATAATCATTAAAGAGTCTCAGTTGTGAGATTATCTTTCAGACATAGGAGATGACTCTCCACAGTAAGGAAGAATGATTCACAAAATAAAAGCCATACAACATATGATAAATGCAATCACTTGATTTAAAAAATCAAACTAATGAGTCAAGACTTTGAAAAATACTATTGATATGAGGCAGATTTCTGTAGGAAGATAAAATAATCTCTATTTCAAAAACTAACATTTAAATTTTGAAGAGAATTTTTATCCAAAAGAAACTATACACCAGTAAAGGAGTTAGAGGAAGAGAAACAATCATTAATGTTTCTTCTCTTTAACGGATTCAGTGGAATCAATCACTGCTTATCAGCTTCCGAATAAAAATAAGGTAAAACTCCCAGTCAGAAATTCAGATTATCAGAAGTAGTAAGCAGTGATCAGATTTTAAAAAGCATAAAACAGTAAGTGCAAGATATGAACCAGTGAATAAAAAGCAAGTAGAAAATCTCATCAAAGTAAATGCTCAAATCAAACTAACGGTAAGGCTAAAAATAGAAATCAGCAGAAGAAATAAAATCAACTGAAAGCAAATAATCAAACCAAAAACTAACTAACAGAAAACAGAATACCAATTAGAACAATAAAAAATTAGCAGTCATCAGAATCAAGAATTTATATCAATCACTCCTAATCTGGTTCTCAAAATGCTGAATGAGTCAAAGGCCAGTGGTTTAGTGAATATGTCAGCCAGCTGATTTTCAGTTGCTATATGATGTAGCTCAATGTCCCCTTTTGTAACATGGTCCCTAATGAAGTGATGCCTTATATCAATGTGTTTGGTCCTAAAATATTGGATTGGCTTCTTAGAGATACATATGGCACTAGTATTATCACACAGAACAGAAATTGTGCCAACAGGTACCCCTAAATCCAAGACTTGTTGCTTCAACCAAAGAACTTGGGCCACACAACTCCCTAAGGCAATGTACTCAGCTTCAGCAGTGGAAAGTGCAACTGAGTTCTATTTTCTACTGGACCAGGAGACTAACGACTATCCTATGAATTGATAAGACCCATAAGTGCTCTTTCTATCCACCCTACACCCCGCAAAGTCAGAATCAGAATATCCAATGATCTCAAAAGAGATGCTGTGCCTAGGGTACCAGATTCCTAAGTTTGGGGTCCCTAAAAGATATCTAAGAATTCTCTTAATAGCAGTCAGGCGGGACTCTTTAGGATCAGCCTGAAACCTAGCACAAAGACAGAGACTAAACATGATATCAGGTCGGCTAGCAGTCAGGTAAAGCAGTGATCCTACTATCCCTCTATACTTCTTCTGATCAACAGATTTTCCACTTGAATCCTTATCTAACTGAACTGAGGAGGTCATGGGAGTATTGATTGGCTTGGCTTTGTCCATTTCATATTGCTTCAAAATGTCCTTAGTGTATTTAGATTGATTGAGAAAGGTTCCATCATCCATTTGCCTTATGCTAAACCCTAAAAAGTAGGATAATTCTCCCATCATACTCATCTCAAACTCCTTACTCATTGTTTTAGAAAACTCATCACATAAATATTTATCAGAAGATCAAAAAATGATATCATCAACATAAATCTGGATAATGAGTAAGTCATCCCCTATTCTCCTCAAAAAAAGGATGGTGTCTACGCTCCCCTTAACAAACTCTCTTTCTAACAGGAATGTGCTAAGCCTCTCATACCAAGCTCTGGGTTCCTATTTCAATCCATATAAGGCCTTTTTTAATTTATAAACATGATTTGGATATTGGGAAATCTCAAAACCTAGGGGTTGTTCTACAAAAATATCTTCTTTTATTACCCCATTTAAAAAGGCACTCTTAACATCCATTTGAAACAGCTTGAATCCCTTATAACAGGCAAAGGCTAGTAGCACTCTAATGGCTTCCAATCTAGCTACATGGGCAAAAGCCTCCTCAAAATCAATCCGTTCTATCTGATTATACCCCTTAGCCACCAATCTTGCCTTATTTCTCACCACCACACCAGAATTATTCATCTTATTCTTAAAGACCCACTTGGTTCCCACAATACTTTAATTTCTAGGTCTTTCTAATAACTCCCAAACATCATTCCTTACAAATTGATTCAATTCTTCCTGCATAGCTAAAATCTAAAACTCATCCGACAAGGCTTGATTGATGTTGGTGGGTTCAGTCATTAAGATAAAGGCAGAATGGTTTACTTCCTTCCTAAGTCCATGCCTAGTCCTAACACCTTCAGAAGGGTCTCCTAAGATCAGTTTTTTAGGATGACTCAAAGAATATCTCCAATCTCTAGGCAACGTGGTTTGAGGTTCTACCCTTTCCTCCAGATTTGTATTTCCAACCCCTTGGGTAACCTCAAAAATCTCTTCATCTTCTACTTCAGATCTAGACTCCTTAGGATCAGATTCATCAAACACTACATGGGTTATTTCTTCCACCACTAAAGTCCTCTTATTGAACACCCTAAAGGATTTCCCCACACTTGAATATCCTAAGAACACTCCTTCATCAGATTTGGGGTCAAATTTTCCTAAGGGTGACTTCCCGTTGTTTAGAATGAAAACCTTACAGCCAAAGACATGGAGGTGGGTCAGATTTGGAGTTCTACCCTTAATGATCTCATAAGGTGTCTTGTTCAGTTTGACTCTCAAATTCACCATATTCAGCACATAACAGGCAGTGTTCACCGCTTCAGCCCAAAAGTATTTTGGAAGTGAATACTCGGCAAGCATGGCTCTAGCGGCTTCCACTAAGGTCCTGTTCTTCCTTTTAGCTACCCCGTTCTGCTGAGGAGTCCTAGGAGCTAAAAAATTGTGACTAATCCCTTGATCCTCACAAAAACTTCCAAATCTTTCATTTTCAAACTCTCCTCCGTGATCACTATAGATGGTAATAATCTCACATCCTAACTTCTTCTGAATCCAAGTAGAGAAAGATCTAAACTCATAAAATGACTCAGATTTATGTGACAAAAATTTCACCTAAGTGAACCTCGAATAATCATCTATAATTACAAATCCATAGACTATCCCTCCTAAGCTGGCAGTGCTAATGGGTCCAAAGAGGTCCATGTGAAGAACTTATAAAGGTCTAGAGGAGCTAATGTCCTTAACAGAGTGAAACGAGGACTGAACTTGCTTCCCCAACTGACAGGCATCACACAGGTGATCCTTAGTGAACTTAAGTTTGGGCACACCTCTAACTAAGTCCTTCTGGGTGATTCTTCTAAGGGTTTTCATATTGGCATGACACAATCTCCTATGCCATAACCAAGACTCATCAGGAACAATTTTTAAGTAAATTGAATTATCAGATTTAATGCAACTTACATCCAGCTTGTAGACGTTGTTGATCCTTTGCCCTGCAGAACAACTTCATCATTTAAGCTTAAAATGCAGCTAGTGGGCAGGAATTTGATGCTGTATCCCTTGTCACAAAGTTGACTGATGCTCAGTAAGTTGTGTTTTAGTCCATCTACAAGCAAAACATTATCAATCATAAAATTCTTTGAATCACCAATTATACCTGAGCCTACCACCTTCCTGGTGGTGTTATCTCGAAGTGTAACCATGCCTCCAGCTCTGGCCTCCAGCGAAATGAACTGATTTGCATCTCCAGTCATGTGTCTAGAACATTCACTGTCCAGGTACCACATACTCTCACGAGGTCTTGTGTGAGAGCACACCCACAAAAATATCAAACATCAGTCTTAGGAACCCAAATAGGTTTGGTTTGCTTCTTATGAAAAGAAGAATGCAATGCATGCGTGCTGTGCTGTGAAACAGGCAGTTTGGGTCTCCACACCCAATGTATACTACGGTGAACAGTGCAGGTGTGGGAAATATGTCCTAACAAGCCACATGAAAAACATCTAACACCAGGAAAAGGGTTAACTAATCTATGTGGGTGATAATGCCTCTTCCTAGATGTATATGAAATATGCTTTGATGAACTTGCAATAGATTTTTCAAAAGGTGGCGGTGCATAAAATTGTTCAAAAGTAGGCGGTGTTATGTTCTTTTCAAAAGCACTGATTTTCACTTTCAAAAACTCGTTTTCTTTCTTTAAACATGCAATTTCAAATTTTAAGGTTCTATTGCTTCTTTCTACTTCAGATGCCATTGTATCTAACTCTTTAAAAGCTCTTTCTAAATCAAGATGCGTGGTTTTCAACGAATCATGCTCAGAAACTAAATCAGAATATTTTTTGTTCAATTCATCAAACTCATCAAGTAAAGGCATGTGATTGGAATCAAGTGTGGAATGATCTTTAACTACAGAATCATGCTCTTTTTGCAAAGTCAAATAATCTAATTTCAGACTAGCATGAGTTTTCTTAAGCTTCCTATACGATGTATGAATTTTTTCAGAAACTTCAAATAATTGATCGTAAGTAAGCTCACATACCTCTTCCTGGTCTGACTAACCAGGGTGATCATCAGCCATCAGACACAAGTTTGTTTCCTCCTCTTCAGCTTCAGTCTCAGAGGAGTCGGATGCAGAGTCTGCCCAGAACGGCTTTTGTATCTACTTCTTGTCCTTTCTAAACTTTGGTTTCTCCTCACCCTTCTCCTTGCTTGGGTAAGCCTTGAGTGTAGGACTATCCGCCTTTATGTGTCCAGGCTTCCTGCATTCAAAAAAAAAACAGATTCAGATGAACCTTTAAAATTTTTACTGGTCTTACCTTTGTTCCACTTGTGAAAATTCTTATTCTTCTTCCTTAGAAAGCTCTTAAATTGTCTTGTGATTAAGGCAACATCATCACTATCAGACCCAGAAGTGCTAGCATCTGAATCTTTGACCTTTAGTGCCACTGCCTTCTCCTTCTTTCGTTCAACTGCATCAAGTTGTCTTTGGTTCACCCCTTGCTCGTAAGCAATGAGTGATCCAAGTAAGCTGTCAATAGAGTAAGTATTTAAATCTTTAGATTCCATGATAGCAGTAATCTTAGCATCATAAGAAGCAGGCAAACATCTAAGAATTTTGTTCACTCTTTCGTAGTTAGTTAGTTTTCTTCCTGGAGCATGCAAAGAGGTAAAGATTTGAGTGAACCTTTTGTACATTTCTGAAATCATCTCACTAGGTTTTCATGTGAAAAAGTTCATAATCATGTAACAAGATGTTTAACCTAGACTGTTTGACTTCAGTTGTACCTTTATATGTTATACACAATCTATCCAAGATTTCTTTACCTGTTGTACAAGTAGAAAAACACATATAGTCTTCACATTTTAAAGCACAAAAGAAACAGTTCAAGCATTTTGCATTTAACTGTGCTAAATCACGATCATCAAACATCTAATCAGCAAAGGGCAATTCAATTTTCACATTATTAAGCAATCTAAAAGGTGGTTCGTATCCATCCTTAACTAACATCCACAAGCGATAGTCAATCGATTGAAGAAAAGTAGACATGCGTGTTTTCCAAAAATCAAAAGGAATATTATCAAACAACGGTGGTCTTGTAATAGAATACCCTTCAGCAGTATTACGATTATTACAGTTAGCCATGGATCAAATTCAAAAGTTTTTAAACCTAAATTTTGAATCCCGCTCTAATACCACTTGAAAGTTTGATAGGGATGTTAAGCCCTAGTGAACTAGTCCCGAGGCTAACCAAGAGGGGGGGTGAATTGGTTATTTAAAAATTTCACAAACAACAAAAAAATCTTTTCGATACTTTAAAGCGGAAATAAGTAAACAATAATAAAAAGATCAATCACAGAGATTCACCCAAGCAGTTAATATCAGAAAAGTAAAGTGCAGAACTGAATCAGAAAAGCAAACCAGATTTTATAGTGGTTCGGTCAACTTGACCTACGTCCACTCCCCGGAGCCTCCACTCCGGGTATTGCACTAAACAAAAAGTGTCTCTCATTTTGCTCCCACAGCAAGGCGGAGAAGCCTGTACAAGACCTCCTTCTCACCACACGGTGAGGCAGAGAACCCGACCTCCTTTTGCTTCCACATGACGCGGGCAGAGAACCCCAGATCTTCTTACGAATGATCCTCCCACAACGAACACCAACTAGATGAAAGACGATGAGCGGAGAAGACGGCTCTGATCCGTGCTTGGAGCAACCTTAGTGAATCCCTCACTAACTCCCCCTCACAAGATCTTCTCTCTCTCTCTCCCAAACTCTCTCTCTCTCTCTAGGGTTTCTCTTGGAAAGAAGGTGGCAAAAGATTTTTCTTATTTCAAGAAAAATATCTGTTATATGAGGGCTTAAAATTTGCCCTAAATCTCAACTGGTCGGCCATGATCATCCAGGACGATCGGTAGATCGTCCTGTACGATTAGTTCAAATTCAGCCGATTTAGCCTGGACGATCTGGCTCTTCTGGACGATCAGTAGAAAAAATTGATCATATCGTCCTGTACGATCCTGCGATCGTCAAGGACGATTAGTGCAAATCGAGGAATATCGTCCAGTAGACAGTTCGGGACATCTAGAGAAACTTGTGCTGTATGACCAAAAAATGACTTGATCATCTAGGACGATACAGGTATCGTCCTGTACGATTAGTTGAAAAAGTGCCAAAATCGTCCTGAGCATAGTTCGGGACATACAACAGAAATGTACTAGACGATCATGATCATCCGGGGTGATCCTGCGATCGTCCAGGACGATATGATCGTATCAATCAAAAATAAATTGCTTTCCTTAATTACCAGATTAAATTATGCATGATTGTACTGAATCGTCCAGGACGATACACGTATCTTCCTGGACGATCAGGCCAAATAACTAAAAATAAAAACTTGCCTAACTTGATCTGGCGGTCGTGAATTTTTGATTTGAGCATATCATCCCGTACGATCCAAAGATCATCCAAGACGATCTGCTTAATCAGACCCTCTTAACTTAATCGCCCTTATTAGGGTTTCTATTTTTACCTGATCGTCCAGGATGATGTGAATATCGTCCAAGACGATCTTAATAAAAAAAGAACAGAAACTCTAATTCACTCAAGCTCTCCCCCTGACTGTGTGTGTGCAAGGTTACTTAGCTGGGGGATCAGTTACATTACAATTGACTCAAGAAAAAGAAAAACAGTACATTGGACACACTTGGACCTAATCTTGAGTTGGCTTGATTTGCTCGTGATCTTTTGTGCCTGAAACGGGTTAGCCAAGCAAAACACACTGGAAACATGTTTGTCATCATCCAAACCAGATTTGCAACATAAAGGTGATTCATTAAAGAAATTTAGAACATTCTTAGTTTGGATTCAGAGAAAAATAGGTTGTCGAATTTCTACAATCCATAACAATCATTGAGAGAAATTTAAGAATGAGAGAATTGAATTATTTTGTTAAGAATCTAAAATTGAACGTAATTTTTTTACCCCATAGAACCCTAGAGCAAAATTGTATAGCCGATATGAAAATAGGACTTTGGTAGATGCTGCTAGGTGATTCTTAGTAAATATAATCTATCGAAGTACTTGTGGGCAGAAGCAAAAAGTATTCTTTGTGGAAAAAATTAATTAATGCCCAACTAATTTGATTTATATTTTTATAACCAAATTTTTATAGCTAACAACATACCATCTTAAAAGATGAACTGATGCTTCACCATGTCTTTAAACATGGAAATATAATTTATTTTCATGATCAAACTTAACATAAGAAATGTAATATTCATCTCAAGAGATAAACATGGAATTCACCTATCTTTTTGAAAATGAAATTAATAATGGATAGAATTTATCTACGTCCAAAGATTTTTCTCTTCTCTAGCGAACTAAAGTAGGGTTTTTTTTACTTGGTTCTAAGATCCTTATTGAGGCAAGCCTTTATAGTTAATTACATCCTAAGACATGTCTTTAGAAAATTTTTGAATAAAGTTATGATTTGGCTTCTTTAGTTTTATAAGGATTTAACCGAGATTTTTGAATTTAAATATATTAATTGGGAAATGGTAAAAATTTGAATGATTCTTTATGAGTCAATAAAAGAATTATAGAGAGTACCTGAGATTTAGGGATACCCTAGAAAGACTCTCACCTATACTAATTTGGCTTTAACGATTTAGATCAAGATTTAATTAATTTTTGAGTTTATAATTTTTAAGAAGATATGATAATCCTCCTAGATGGAATACCACAGGTGTTTGCAAATCTGGAGTTATATTTGCCCAAGGTGGATAGTTAGCTAACCACATAAACCCATAATTTTTAAAACATGCTTTTTAGGTCTAATGCATGTAGTACGAAATTCCATCGTCATATATATATATATATATATATATATATACTTATTTAAATCTTCAAATCTTCTCGCTCCTAGTCTTCTATATAATTCCCAATGAGAGTGTCTCTCAAAGGATGAGGAATTATTATCTTTTTGAGTCTTAGATACGCACACACATGTAATTATTTTCATAATTTTTTTACTTTTGCAACTAGAGTTAACTATACAAATTATAATGCATTTTTTCCCCATAGGAGATAAAGAAAATGCATATAGTCCTTCTATTTTTAATTAATGATTTATTTTAATTTAAACTCTAAATTAGAGATGATAATTAAAGACCTCAATTCACATTCCAAACTTTAATTAACAAGTTATGGGCTTATTTTATTCATTTGTTCTCCCCCTAAGGGATAAAATAAGTGCATTAAGCCTTGTATTTATTTAATAAATTAATAATAACTAAAATGGGTTTGAATGATTTAATTAATTATTTAAGTTTACTATTTCATATATTTAATTGAGTTGGAATTTTATTTGATTTATTATTTAATTTCAATTGCTTTAAATCATTTAATTTTGTTGATTATCCTTTGTTTTATATTTATATTTATTTGATTTCAAAATTTTAGAATTTATTTGAATTTCTATTTAATTTTTTTTATTTTATTTTATTTTTAAATTTGAATTATTTAATTTAATTTAGAATTTTAATTAGTTCTTTTTTAATCCTTTCGTATTTCTATTTTATTTAATTAAATTTAATTTATTTAAATTTTCTTTAAATTTTATTTATTTAATTAATTAATTTATTGAATTATTAAATTTTATACACTTAATAGTGGGTTTGACAAAAGCTTGACTTTGAATGTAATGTAAATTTTATTTTTAATTTTGCTATTATTTATTATATTATAGATTTCGAATTAGTGTAAATTTAGTTTTTATTTTTATAACTTATATTTAAATTTTTTTTATATTTATAAGTTTATTGTATTTATATAATTGACTCCCAATAAAATTAGGGTTATGAAATTGATCGATCAAATAACCTTAATTGATCAGATGATTGATAGTATGAGTGAGGTTTAACCCAAAGTACAATCACTAAAAATTTTGGACATTTAGACTAAGTGTTGATTTTATATGATTTAATTTATTCAAAATTTAATTATAAGATAAGTTATGAGTTGGGTTATTTAGTTTCTTTGATTATACATTAAGTTTATGAAGCAATGCAATTTATTTTAAGTTTTAATGATTATTATTTATTTGATTTTGAATTTTACAATTTTTTTGGTGAAACCCACAAAGGGCCTACGCATTGATTAAAATAAAAGTTACAAGGTCCTTAAAGGGACCTCGAGCTCGCTACTGCTCGAAGGAGCGATAAAAGAAAGTCAAAATAAAACCTAATAGATCAAGGTCCCTACTAAGTTGAAGTAAAAAATTTCCTAGGTACGTTCTAAGGAGGTAAGTAACCAACACCAAAAATTTCGAGAAGATCAAAAGATTGTCATTAGCTCCCATCTTCTCGTCCAAAAATTCTAAAGCCAAAAAACCTGCACTATAAGCAACCCACAAGAAAATATTTACCAAAAAAACAAGAACAATATTCTCCTTTGTAAAGTTATCCAAAATTAACCTTAAAATGATTGAATTCAGCCACGGCCAGCTGAAAGAACAAAACCAGCAGAAAGAACAAAATCAACCTTCCCATAAACAAGTAATGATATGACCCAACAACCAACCATCAGCATGACTGGACTTATCAAAATAATCAGAAGGGGCATTATAGTACTTATTTAGTGTTTGAGAATTGGAAAAATTCTGCCAGATCAAGCAATCCAAAACAAACTAAATGCCATCATTATAAGAGGTGGTAAAGTACCAAATAATAAACCCCTACTGCCATTATCAAACACCCCCAGCCAAAGCACAAGACAATGCAATATTAGGGAAAAAACAATCAAGAAGAGGCTACAGACAGGCAAAACTAACCACTAATAACTAATAAAGTTATCAAACATCCTAACCATCATGTAAATTCATTCAATCAACATGCAGATGCTCAGCCAAAAGCACATTCAATAATGCAAATCTAACCTAATCCAATAATAATTAGGAGAGAAGATCCATAGAATGTAAGACATAATAGAAAAATACTCGCCTAGCAGATGCTCCAGGCAACAGTTAAATAAAGGAAATCCCAGACGAATAGAACTGCAGACTCCAAAAAAAATAAACCTAACCAAAATCCACCTAGAGGCATCAAATAACCTAGCCATATTAATAAGAAGATTATAGAGGATGCAATTGTAAACACCAAATAATGCAAAACATAACCAAATTAAAGGATAAGTAAGAAAGTCAGGCGACAACATCCCGCTTAGGTGTATAGTATCATATAAATTATGAAGCAAAAATACCAACTGCCACTCAAATTTGATCAATTCCAACCCAGAACGGGAGAAAAACTAGACCAAATACTAAGATAAAGATTCATATAATTACTGCAACACCCTAAGAAAAATTGAAAAACATCTCCCACATAACCCACCATACCCCGCACCGAGCTAACGGGATTAAAAATGCGGCACCAATGATACACATAAGGATCAAAAATCCAAACTCTGTTTGACTAGACCAAAATCCATAATAATTGATATCCATAAAGATACAACCAGATCAAACTTCATGATAACAGATCTCCACCCCTCCCACTCTAGCAAGGAAAAGGATAAGATGAGCAGCACTTAATAAAATGGTTATATTGAGAACTAGTACAATCAATGTTAGAAAAAGCCACCTCCCAAATGCCATAAACATTATAAAAATTGCAGCCGATATGTACAGACAGTACATAAGCTTCAAAGAGTAGAGAATCATTTAAAGAAGAGAACCAAAACCACAACATGGCTGAAAACCATAAGCAAGGAGTAATTTCTAATATAAGGGAAACCATGTTTTCTAATCTGATAAGGCCTTGTTAAATGGTCGGCAAAGTCGAGTAGGCTAAATTAATATGATACTACATACTACAATTGTAATTAGCTAATCAGTCAACACAGGCATTACCTTCTCTATATATGTGAGAAATATCAGCATTGAAAAAGATCAACAATTGCTTGATTTCCCTAATAAGATAAAAAACTCAGGATTGCAAATTTTTTCGTCATTTTTATTCGAACAGAGGAGACATTGCATAACATCAACCTGAATCAAAATTTTACTAACCAAGAGAAAGGCATAATTTAATCCATTTAGTATAGCAAAAAGTTCAGTTAAAGTAACAGAACATCTAGAAAGAGGACTAGCATAAGCCGTAATGAAATTACCTTAAAAATCTCTATTGATGTCACCACAACCATAAGCATTATCTTTGACAGAATAATTACAATTGAGTTTAAAAGTATTGTAAGATGGTTTGTACCAATAAATAAGTTTTGGGCCATCTGTGACATGTATATCATTAAGGACATTACCAAATTCTTTAGCAACAAAAGTATACCCACTAAAGTTTTTGTTAGACAAAAGATATGCATTAAAAAGATTAAGAATCTTATTTTTAATATTGCCAATAATATCATCCATAACAACATTATTAAAAAAGGAATCATTCAGAGCAAACTAAAGATACTACAAAATGAGGGAAGGAATGAGATTCCTAATATGGCCACGAGAACTCATAAACGAAAGATTTAAGATATCCTTGATGCTAATATTACCATAAAAATGATTAAAATTGAAAATGCCATCAAAATAAATCCAAATTTTAGAGGCAATAGGACTAGAGATAAAAAAACATGATGCATGTTCTCCATGTGATAGCAACATTGACATTTAGAAGGTAAAATAAAACCTCTTTTAATTAAATTGTCATCAGAAGGAATATATTTATGTAACACTCTCCAAGTATAAGTAGCAAAGGTAGACATGATATTTTATACCATAACATAGAAAAACAAATTTGAAGTAATATTCTTAGTTCTAAAAACATTACAAGCATCCTTAGGTCTAAAGATGCCAATATTAGTCAGGTTGCATAATAAAATATCATCAGCTTTAATATTTAATGTAATTTGTAAAATGAGAGTAATTAAAGTAACATGAACTACTTCAGTGAGTTTAGAATAATACCAACAATTATCAGTAATAAAATAATTAACCTTAGTAGCTGTAGTAGAGAAATAATTAATCATTTTATCAATAGAAGTTTTACCTAACTAATGATCCTGCCAAAAAAAGAGGTTAGCCAAGAATTTTACAAAATTTTGGCCTAATATCGGGGCTAAAATAAGGGTTTATTATTGACTGGATTAATGAATCCTAATTAACACCAAATTAAATCCCAAGGTTTAGAATATCACTAAGTGTGTTAGGTTTAAGTTTCATCCCTTTTAGATTTAAATAGAATTTTCTAAAACTTTTCTATGTTTACAAGACCTAAACCTAAGTTCAATTACCTAGGTGTCCTACTATTTATTGAGGCTTGCAATTAATTATATCTAACCCTTAAACAAAAATACACAAACCATGCAAAAATAAGACCAAAATGATCTTTGGGTTAGTCATATTATTTTTTCAAACATAAAGGTCAAATTCTAACCTATACACTTGAAAAATCAATCCAAGATAGTGAGGAAAATAAATAAGCCTTAAAATATTAAGACATGTAAGCAACATCCTAGAATATTACTCAGCCAAATTTGAGGTCAAATAGTTGAGTGTACTTAAAGAATTAAATGAAAAAAATAAAACCTTTAAAATGAAATTATTTAAGTACACTCAAGCATTTCACTAGGTTATATTTTTATATGACATAGCTTCCTTCCCTAAGTCCATAGAGCTATAGTTTGTGCAAATTAGCTATGTGGATGATTTTCTATGAATTTCCAAAGCTTTCATAATTAAACACATTGAATAATCCATTTAATTCAACTTTAAATAATAATGCTGATGTGGCATGAGCTTTATAGGTGGTGCACCACGGTTTGATGAAACAAAAGGTAGTAGTCAGTGTCTTATCCATGTCAGTGTATCCGTCACTCATTCAATCTAGCGCTTGATCAATAAGATGGCTGGGATTTAATCAACTCAATAGCATAATTTGGAAGATCAGATTAACATTCAATACAATGAAATCTCAACCATTCAAAATTAATAGAGGGGAATGAACATATGAGATTTTTTCTTCTTCCTCCAACCACTTGAGAGAGAGATTTTTACTTCATTTATACAGCTTATTCAATGGATTTTAAAGCTAAAAATTAACCATTGAAGTACTCTGATACTTAAGCATTCATTGTATAAAGTTTGAAGACTTTGTATAATGAACTTGATGCAAAGTTTTAAATCATAAGTCTGATATTAGGGTTAAAAAATTACCTCTATGTTGGAAATATATAGGTATGAAATTGATCTAGTTTGATTCCTTAGCTTCTATATAAGAACTTTTTCGAAGGAATTTAAGATGGAGGGGTAAAGCTTGAGATGAACAAGCTAGCAGAGCTCTCTAGATCTTGCGACCTCAATTTATAGGATTTTTAGTGCAGATTATAGAGGTTATTGAACGAGTAAAATAAAATGAGAGCTAAACTTGAAGAGCACTGGAGTTAGAATAATTCATGTATAAAGGTTTAAAGTCTTTTTCCCTTCCATCTACTTGGGATTAAACTAACTGTTGAAATGGCTTGAGGAGGTTCTTTGGATTGTTGCAATATGGACTAGGCTGAGCAAGCTCAGGGAAGGAGAGTGAATGGAAAGGGTGATGAGGACTTGAGGTCATTTTCCCCTCTATGGACTAATTTGGCCTAATACAAGCCTAAGTAGCCCCTTAAGTTGGGTTTAAATAGGTTTAAGAAGGTTCTAGAATGGTTTGAAATCAATTTGATCATTTGGTGTAAATGAATTTTCTATGCTTAAAGTGGTTTAATGATGGCCTTCCGATGACCCAGTTAGGAAAGTAGAGGTATTAGATTTGACTTAAATAAGAAAGGTAGAGGTAGACCTAAAAAGACTTGGCTAGAAAGTATTAGAAATGATATTTCTTTATTAGATTTAAACGAGGTTTTGACTTTTAACTTGACACAATGGAGAAACAGGATTCATGTAGCTGACTTCACATAGTGGGACAAAGTCTTGATGATGATGATGTTGTTGCTGTTATAAAGAGGTTTGACTAAATGGGCATTACTTGACCAATCAATGTATTTTACTTATCAAGGATTATCTATGCAATATGGATAGACCCTAGAAAACTTCTCAAGCTTAATAAGGCAAATTAAAAAGGTTTGGTTTAATGGATTTAATGTTTAAATGCATGAAATTAGTGTTAGACTAAGTTTAATAATTTCATGTGGTTCAACCAAGTCAATAAAACTTGAAATAACTAGGCTAAGGGTGTGTTTAGGGGGTCCATTAGGTTGAGTTTAAGTAATGGAGATAGGTTCATTTATAGCATGCATGGATCGGATGCAAGCTAGGCATGTTTGACCAATTCTGGGTTGAGTTAACCAGGTTAAACTTTGACCTAGGTAAGTGGAACAAACATGCCCAACCGTTTAGGAGGTTTCATAGGTTCAATTAAATGAGGTTAAGTGGAATGATGGAGGCTATAGAAGGTTAATATAAGGGCTTAACCTATTGGGCTAGCTTAACCTAGTTTAATTATATTCATTGGGTCAATCCCTACCTTATGGAGATAAGGTTAATAAGTTTAGTGTATAAAGCTCCAAAGGTGAAATTCCAAGCACAGTTTGTGGTTAACAAGCCAATATCATACTTGGTACAATCTACTAGGTAAGTATAATATAAATTAGGGTTTTGACCTTAGCTCTTGGTTTAACCATGGCATTTTATAGGGTTTATACTTGCTCATAGGTGCTTATGTTTAATTTAAGGAGTTTGACATTTAATGGCTAGGTCTAAGTCACCTAGACTAGTCATTAGAACCAAAGTTGGGTACTATGTAAGATGAGGTTTAACCGACCAAGGTAAAGTAGCAAGGACTGGGACCCTACTGCTTGATGAAGCTATAACAATGTGATGTTAGGCTTAAGATGGATTTTTAAAGATTTAGGATTTGAATGACCTCAGTTAAAAATGAGGTCAACAAATGGACCCCAACAGTTGTGATGAACTTGAAAAGTAAATTGCACGTATTGGCATTGACCGTGATAATCAATTGAATCCAAGGATATTTAACTAAAATTAACCTCAAAGTAAATGATCCTAAGTAGGATGATTTAATTTTGATTATATTTGATAATGCTATTGTTGCGACTCGGGCTCACATGTTCTTATTTTGATAATAACAAACATTATGGCTCACATCTCTTAGTTTTTTAAATATATATTTATTTATGTGTATACTAACTTTTCAGGAATAGCATGCACCTTCCAACAATGTTTCAAGGCTCAAGAATGGGTAGAATAGGTTATGATGTGATGATATTTATAATATCTCTATATATACTTTTTATCTTCTTGACTAAAGTCCTATAAGGGTGTATGCTTGCTTGTGATCATATATACATGTACTCAGGCGGAGTGAGATCTAGTCAAAACTAGAAGTTCAACTTTTGAACAAATTATACTGGATGATCATAGGATCATCCTGGATGATCTGTTCATTGAACTAATCATCCCAGATGATATTTATATCATCGTGGACGATCCATTACGATCAAAAAATCCTAGCCGCCATGATAATTTAGGCAAGGATTTAAGATTCAAATTTTGGTCTAATCATCCAAGACGATCCATATCATACTAGATGATATATGATAATGTTGCTTAAATTAATCCTTTGATTATTCAATTAAAAATGCATATTTTGATATTCTGATTGTCTTGGACGATCTATAAATCATACGGGATGATTTGTGTAAAATTTGTACTGATCGTCCTGGACCATCCTTGGATCGTCCAAGACTATCATGCCAAATTCTGCACATCGTCCTGGACGATCCTGTGATTGTCCTGGATGATCTTTGGCGATAGAATTGAGTTTTTAGGGTTTTCTGAAGCCGTCTTTTGGAGCACATCATCCTGGATGATCCTGTGATCGTCCTGGATGATCTTTGCCGCCATAACGTATTTGGAATGGTTTTTGGAGCTCTCTTTTTAATCTTTCTCAAGGCACTTGATAGGTGTCTTTGGCAGCCATTGAGGCTTCGTTTCTTCTAGAGAAAACTTGAAGAGAGAGCTTGAAAGGGAGAGTGGAAAGGATGGAGTTTGAGAGGGAGAAGAGCCTTTGAAGGGGGATTTTTGAGGGAGTGTGGGGGGGGTTCACACGGTTGCTCTGGCAAGCTTGCACCTAAGTACCATCGGATTCAAGGGTCATCTCGAGGGAAGTTTTGGGAAGAAGATCTCTATGGTGTCGAAGGACCCGGCTACTTCGCCGCACCGGGAAAGGTGAAAGTGATTTTATAAGGGCTTCTCCGCCTAGCTATGGGGGCTAAAGGAGAGTCACTAAAGGTGTAGTGCAATACTCGAAGGGTGCCTCTGAGGAGTGGACGTAGGTTAGGTTAGACCGAACCACTATAAATCTGGTGTGTTCTTTTTGATTATTTTTCACATTTTATTTTACTGCGATGAACTGCTTGGGAGAAATCTATGATTGATCGTTTTATTATTGATTTAATTCATTTTTGCTGCAAGATATAAAAAGATTTTTCTTTTTGTTTAAAGAATTTTTTAAATATCCAATTCACCCCCCCTCTTGGTTAGCCTTGGGAGTAGTTCGTAAGGGCTTAACACCCCTGTTGAACTTTCAAGTGGTATCAGAGCGGGATTCATTAAATCAAGTTTTGGAAAACTTTTAAATTTTGATCCATGGCTAATTTTGAGAAATCGTAATATTGCGGAAGGATATTCAATCACTCGACCACCTTTATTTGAAAATATTACTTTTGATTTTTGGAAAATCCATATGTCTACTTTCTTGAAATTAATAGATTATCGCATGTGGCATATGATTTAAACTGGTTATTCTGTACCATCACGTATTGTAGATGAAATTAAAATTGATATTCCTTTTTCTAAATGAAGTGGAACATAACAAATTAATGCTCAATTGAATGCTAAATGTGTGAATTATTTTTTCTTCGCTTTGAATTCTGATGATTATATGTTAGTATCCGCATGCACTACTTGCAAGGAAATTTGGGATAAATTATGCACTACGTACAAAAGTACTTGTGAAATCAAGCAATCTAGATTAAATATTTTAATGCATGATTATGATTTTCTTAGCATGAAACCTTATGAGACAATATTGGATATGTATACTAGGTTTACTCAAATTATGACATCATTACATGCATTAGGGAAAGAATTTTCAAACTTTGAAAAAGTCAATAAAATCCTATATTCTCTACTTGAAAAATTTGATGCCAAAGTCATTGCAATTTCTTAATCTAAAATTTTGAACAAGTATTCTATTGATAATCTGATTGGCTCACTCATTGCGTACGAGCAAGGTTTGGGTCAAAAGCTTTTAGATGCTGGTAAAACTATAGTACTGAAAGCTAAAAACATGGATTAAAGCAACTCAGAAGATGATGAAAGTAAGAAGTTAGCATCAATAACAAATAAATTGAAAAGTCTACTAAAGCATAAGCATCAACATCAACAAAAGTGGAACAAAGGTAAAAAAAGGGAAGAATGTTAAGATTTGTTCTGATGTTATGTGCTTTGGATGTAGGCAACTTGGACATATGAAAAATCAGTGCACGAACTTAAAAAACCTTTCTGAAAAGGAAAAGGGTAAAGCCAAGCAAATTGTAATAAGGGAAAATAATGCAAAGCAAAAAATCTCCTGGGCAGACCTAGCCTCTGAATCATCAGACCAGGAGCGAGATGATATGAATTAATATTTTGCTTATGTGTTTGTGTTTCTACTTTTCTTGTTATTTTTTTATTCGTTGTGTTTTCATTTATGTTTTATTTTTCTTAATATTATTTATTTTTCTTTTAAAATTTTTAAATTAGTTTCTCTGTTGTTTGTGTAGTTTCAGCACACACATATCACCTTTTATTTTATTTACACTTTAGAAAATCAAATTATTTAAAGAAAAATCATGTTTTCTAAAAATGAAAAATTTACCTCCTATTTTTTAAAAAATTCTATGTAAGTTGTGACTGATTTCACTAAAATCAGGTAAAGGAAGAAAACTCATGATTTTGTCTCTTGAGCTCATTTCTTTATATAAGGCTATTTCACTTTTGATTCAAAATCTATTTCAAATTATAAATTAGTTTTTTGAAATTGAACCTTTTTCATCTCCCTATATTTTGTCTATCTCATAGGGATCTTTTGCAAGTTAATGAACCTACTTCAAAGATTATCTTAATCAGGTTGTTCATCTTTATCATAAGAATAGGGTTTGTTGGTTTTAAAGATTTAGAAAGGAGGCAAATTATAAAAATCAAAAGAGGCACAAAATGAGCCCAAAGCTAAAAAGATGCGCAATGTCACCAAATTGAAAAGATACACAAAGTGTATTAAAAATCACAAGATGCGCAAAGAGCGCCAAAATGAAAAGTGGCACAAAATGAGCCCATAAAAAGTTAGCTTCCCTTCTTGTAAATCTCTAAAGTTTAGAAAACCCATGTCTTTTTGATAAGTTCATTACTTGAGCTTGAAAATTATGGTTTATGATTCATTACTTTGCATTAATCTTCTATTAGATGTATTTCATGAAAGGAGTTTTCAAAAGATTTTTGTTTCCTTATCTAATTTATTCCTTGAATTAGATAATGACTTAAAAAGTTTTTTGGCCTTTTTAGAACCTGAGCTTGGATTAATAATTTGTGAATCTCTAACCTTTCTGGGTTATGAGTGGTCAATACATGCCTTACTAAGCTTTTGAATAAAATCAAGAGGTAACTTTCTCATCACAAGAAAATTCTTGATATTTCAAAATATTTTTTAACCAGATCAGGGACTGTGTTTGATCTTTTAGTTTGTTTTTTCTATTTTGTTTTTCTATTCTCCTCTTCTTTTTGATAATGTCAAAGGGGGAGAACGTACTGTTGTATTTATGAATTTTTTTATTTGTTGTATTTTGTTAGTTTTTTTAAATAAAAATAAATTAAAAATAAATGTTTCTCCCTATTTTAAAAAGTCTTTTCTTAGTGAGGGGGAGATTAGGAGAAAATGCTTTTTGTTTGCAAATTTAACAAGTAATATTTGCCATCATAAAAAAGGGGGAGATTGTTATAACTTGAGCTCACGATTCCTATTTTGATGATAACAAACATTATGGCTCACATCTCCTAGTATTTTAAATATATATTTATTTGTGTGTATACTAACTTTTCAGGAATAGCATGCATCTTCCAACAAAGTTTCAAGTCTCAAAAATGGGTAAAATAGGTTATGATGTGATGATATTTGTAATATCTCTTGATGTACTTTTTGTTTTGTTGAGTCAAGTCCTGTAAGGGTGTATGCTTGCTTGTGATTATGTACACATATACTCAGGGGGAGTGAGATCTAGTCAAAACTAGAAGTTCAACTTTTGAACAAATCGTACTAGATAATCATAGGATCATCCTGGATGATCTGTTCATTGAACTAATCATCCCGGACTATATTTATATCATCATGGATGATCCATTACGATCACAAAACCCTAGCCATCATGATAATTTAGGCAAGGAGTTAAGATTCAAATTTTGGTCTAATCATCCAGGACGATCCATATCGTACTAGATGATCTAGGATAATGTTGCCTAAATTAATCCTTTGATTATTCAATTAAATATGCATATTTTGATATTCTTATAGTCTTGGACAATCTGTATATTGTACAGGATAATTTGTGCAAAATTTGTACTGATCGTCCTGAACTATCCTTGGATCATCCAGGACTATCAGGTCAAATTCTGCACATCGTCCTGGACTATCTTGCGATCGTCCTGGATGATCTTTGGTGGCAGAATTGAGTTTTTAGGGTTTTCTGAAGCCGTCTTTTAGAGCACATCATCCTGGATGATTCTGCGATCGTCCTTGATGATTTTTGCCACCAAAACTGATTTGGAAGGGCTTTTGGAGCTCTCTTTTTAATCTTTCTCAAGGCACTTGATAGATGTCTTTAGCAGTCATTGAGGCTTCGTTTCTTCTCAAGAAAGCTTGAAGAGAGAGCTTGAAAGGGAGAGTGGAAAGGGTGGAGTTTGAGAGGGAGAAGAGCCTTGGAAGGGGGATTTTCAAGTGAGTGTGAGGGGGTTCACACGGTTGCTCCGGCAAGCTTGCACCTAAGTACCATCGGATTCAAGGGTCATCTCGAGGGAAGTTTTTGGAAGAAGATCTCTGTGGTGTCAAAGGACCCGGCTACTCCGCCACACCGGGGATGGTGAAAATGATTTTGTAAGGGCTTCTCCGCCTAGCTGTGGGGGCTAAATGAGAGTTACTAAAGTTGTAGTGCAATACTCGGAGGGTGCCTCTGAGGAGTGGATGTAGGTCAGGTTGGGTCGAACCACTATAAATCTGGTGTATTCTTTCTGATTATTTTTCACATTTTTTTACTATGATTAACTGCTTGGGTGGAATCTATGATTGATCTTTTTATTATTGATTTAATTCATTTCCATTGCAAGATATAAAAAGATTTTTCTTTTTATTTAAAGAAGTTTTTAAATATACAATTTACCCCCCCCCCCCGCCCCTCTTGGTTAGCCTTGCGACTAGTTCACAAGGGCTTAACACCCCTGTCGAACTTTCAGCAGTAATCTCAACCAGATAGATTTAAACTAGAAAAATAACTGATGGAGGCTCTGGAGTGAACTTTTGAATTATATAAAAATCTTGGGCTCTATCACTCCTAAACAATGTTTAGGTTTTCTTTGATATAAATAATAACAAAACCCCACTTAATATATGCAAGAATAAGTGCTAAATCAAATAATAAAGTGATAGAGTAGAGTGTCAAATCATCATGGAATTATGCTTACTTACAACGAACTACTATTATTTACTCTAATTGTAATAATTATCCTACCAAAATAAAATGCTATTTTTTGGAGATTCTATCACTAAATAAAGCAAAAAAAATATTAGATACTATATTTAATTGAAGTGTTTTGGAATGATGAATTTAAATTGCATATCTTTCCTAATAAGACTTTTTATGGTTATATAATTCAGAGCATATGCATCCCCAAATCTCTATCAATCTTGTAAGGGTGAAAGGATATATGTTTACCTCCTAGAGTTATTGTATCTCCATAAGAACCTAGAACATTATACATCCTATGTTTAGGGATGCAAACATCCAATCACAATACTCCTAGTTGTTCTAGCATTCCTCCATGGAGGCTAAAAAATCACACTAAATTTTAGCTACACATATAACCAGTATATGTATTAAATAAAGATATCTTTTAACAGCTATAGAATAAGAGTCTTCATTAAAACTCCACATGTATTTTACATCATCAATCTAAAATAAAAGAATTAGCCAGATATAAGATGAATAACTAGAAAACTCATTTTCATTAAACTTATGGAAGAATGAAAATACCAGAGAGTGATATCACTAGGAAGGATCTATGTATCTCCTCTACACTCCTTCTCTCTTAACTTACAGTGTTGCTTCAAGAAATAGATGATAAATAATCTAAATGATTATATCTTATACTTCCCTAGCCTCCCTTTGATTTTACTCTATGAGGAACTAGAGAAGTACTCCAAAAAGTACTAAATTTTATGCAAGGGACTGAACTCTCTTACAAATATAACATTAGAACTATCTATAAAAAAACATAAAAAGCCATCTAGTACTATAGCACTTGAAAAAATGGCATCGTGGTGCCTTTTAAATAAGTGTTTCGATATTAGAACTTCTGCACCGACGTGGCACTTACTGATGTGGATTAGTTTTCTTAGTAAATAGTCACATCTTTTCATTAAGAGATTATGGCCTTAAAAGTTACAACTGTAATGCCACGATGCATTTGACATTTGAGTATTGTGGTGCCCAAGTAGCAAAAATGGCACCCAGGCTTTAGGGGTATTAATATGGGTCAACAAGTTAGGTTTGGGACCAAGACAAGTTGACCCTAGTCAAAATGGGTTTACCCAGGTCCAAATGGATTGACCCTAACCCAGCCCAAGTAACTGGGTCAGAATGTTAGACCTAGACCCAACCCGTGAGGGTTACTAGGCTGACCTGACCAGGCCTGACTTGCAAACCGTATTTTATATGCCAAGAGAGCCATAAGTAGGGTTGGCTGAGTCACTCTCTAGCGCTGTGTGGTCTTGGATAGAGCCCTATCGTGCTATAAAAGATGGGATCACTAGTCTAGGATCGAGAGTCTCAACATGGGTGACACTATATAAGGAAGCCAAACTAGCTATGAGATGACCATGGGGAAGAGGCGGTGATGGCGTCCGTTGGCGGAGGAAGGAGGGGATGAGCTCTAAAAGTGGAAATTGTAAGCATTTTTCAATAAGGCAACAATTTAAGAAGAAGCTCCTCAATAAAATCCTCCTCCAGTCCCTCACCATCTTTGACTAAAGCAAGGGCTAGATAACAACATATGAAGTAGTGTAGAGGGGCAGGGCGGGATCGTGGGTCAGGGATCAAGAGTCGGATGTGGGTCTAGGATCGCATTGCAAATGGTATATTTGGGTACCTCCGAGTAATTTTAGGTTAATTTTGGGTTTTTGGGCCAACTCAAACCTGATCGAATTTTATAAACAGGTAAGAATCTCAAACTTGAACCCGACTTGTATTGCAAACAGGTTGACCTGAACCCAGAATTTGTCATGTCGGGCCAAGTTTTGACACCCTTACTAGGCATGAAAAATTATGGAATCGTGGAATTTGAGAATAAAGAATTCGTTGTTACCATGCAAAATTTCTAATGTTTGTTGCCACTGCAAGGCTTGCAAATAGAGAACTCAGTGCAATAATGTCGTAATTAGGCCCGACTTGGTGGTATTGAATATAGTGTTATAGTGTTGTTTTGTCCGACACTATGGTGCTATTGGCTACTTCAAATTTTTTGCCTTCTATAAATTTTCCCACATAAAAATAACTAAAATAAGACATTTTTACTGAAAGTAAAACATAAAAATAATATATAATTTACACTTATCAAATACTCCCCAGCTTATACTATTGCTTATCCTCAGTAAATAAACAAATCTATAAATTTGATTAATTAAATAAATAAAATAAGATTTTATAGTTTAATATTACTAAAATATAGGTTAACATATAAACATCTATAAGTAGTGAAAATAAACAAAGTCATAAATCTAGTTTGGAAAGTACTAATAATTATCCAAACTAGTCATCCTCATTATTGCTTAATTTGAATTTACTTCTTATGAATATAATCATCGACTTTTAAATTCTGAATTGAATAATGTAGCTTAAAGATTTGATGTGTTTATAGTTAAAATAGAAATTTCATAAGTTCACCCATATTTGTACTAGTCCACTTATCTTATCCTTTGTGAATTTAAGTATAATATTATAGTCAGAATCTATGCTTTTATCTTATACTAATTTTTATTGTACTCACTTTCTTTTTCTTCCTTTCCTTTCTTTTCTTTGCTTTTCCTTTTAAAACTCTATTCACTTATTTTTGTGGAGTACATAGTTAATGAATTTGAATATCAGTTTTGCTTAAAATCGTATCACTCTTAATGAGTTTTATGAAGAAAATTAATAAGATTGCTAATTCCAAATTAAGGCAACATATAATTTTCAATTTTAATCTACACATAACTATTCTTTAACCTTAATTATTCATCTTTAATTCAAAGGTCATTATATAACTTATAAATTCAATTTAAGTTAATAATTTAAATGATCTAAGTTAGTTAACTTTTAATTTTTTCTAATCTATGAATTATAAAGCAATGTTTATTTAAACTATAATCTAAGATTTTATAATTATCCTAATTTTGTTTAATTTTAAATTATGATTTTTATTAAGGTTAATTAAATAATCAGAATATAAAGATATTAATGGAAGACAATATAAAAATTTAAGCATAAGAAAATTTTAATCAAATGTAAATAACAACATACATAAACATTAATAAATACATGTGTTTTCATATAAATGATAGAAAGGTACAAAACATATGATACAAAATAATATAACACAACATAAAGATAACTAGTGCTATATGCACCATCACATATTTAATGGCTATCAAAGCCCCAACTAATAATCAGACTAGTACAACACTATCAATTCATGTTACTGGGATTCCCCCAAATAATACAAATGAAAAAGAAATAAAATAAAATAAAGCTACATAGTAAAAGTAACATATATTCTCTCTCTCTCTCTTCCTCAAGCCAAGAATAACTCTAAACTAGTTCCTCCTCCTCCTTCTCATTATCATCATTATGGCCTCTCTCAGTAGGCTGCTAAACAAAACGATCATAAGATGGGGCAGATGCAAACAGAAGATGATTAGGATGCTCCATAAAAGGATTACTTATAAAAATTCTTATATGAGCATCATTAAAGTCTATAGTTTATCTATAATGCTTTTCTTGATGATCTATATTGTGGGCCATCCTTATCCTCTTCTCAAGCTACCAATAATTTTATTCCTAATATAATTGATTCACTTTTTCCATGTTCCCTATAAGTTCAGCTACCAAATCTCACAAATTCTTAGGAGTTCTAGTACTGCTGCTGCTATTGCTATTAGGCCTCCCAGATACTCTAGGCTTACTAAGATCTCCTTTTTCCTCCTCTCTTTTAGTTTTCTTAAAGACCATTTTTTTTTATGAGGGCTGCAATAGAGAATAATTGCTCTTTAATTTGATCTCCCCTTACACCCACTGTAACACACAAAGCATAAACTAGTGAATGGTGCCCTAACCCAATAGAGGTAGTACCCTTAATGATGTACATGAGAGAGGAGAAAATAATCTTACCTATATCAATAGATTATTCCATTTGAATAGCATGGTTTAATAAGGCATGGTCATGGGTAACTTCACTTGTTTCTACTAGGTAGTGAATAGGCTGAGATGAAATAATGCTAGGCCTTAGAGGTTTGGGTCAAGTGGGTGGCAGGAAAATCTATAAATTTATTCTCACTCTTTTTCCAACTTGCTCCATTATTGGGTCCACAGATTATTTAGGATATCTTAATGATTTATAGGTGTCCCAATAAAAGTAGCATATTCACCAAATCAGGATTAAGCATCAATAGATATGAATCTCCTCCTGTAATAATAAGAAGAAGCCCTCTTCTTTACAAACATCTTTGGGGCCATCAAGCTAGAGATGATGAGATAGGAGATAAGTTTGAAGGAATGGATATGCTATAAATGAGACAAAAAATGTAACCCCCCATTTTATAACATAATCAAGTACTATTGCACTACAAGAAATGGCACTGCAGCGCTCAATCTATGAATAAAATGATAAAATGGTCAAACTAACAAGTGCTTTAGTGGTCCATACCACAGTGCAGCAGTGCTTTTTTTTTAAAATTATAGCATTGCTTTGGAATGTGTTACCGTTGTGGTGTTTGAAATGTGTAAGTGTAGTGGCACTTGTGTCAATAATCATTGTCATGCTATTAATGAAAGAATAATAAAAGAGAAATAACACCGTGAGGTTTATTACCAACGTTGTGATACTTACCAAAGTTTATAATTAAAGTTATGAATGTGTAATTTCTTTTTAACTTGGTATAACCATGCTTTTTGACTTGAATAACTAGGTGTTGTGGTGCTCAAATAAACAATGCTGCGATATGTAATTAACTAAGCAAATGATGGTTCAAAATGAGCATTTTTCGAGGTTTAAAAACTGTAGCGCTTATTTTCAAAGTAGTAGCGGTTGCGAGAGTTATTCTGTGGCATTTCTTTCAGCACTGTGGTGCTTAATTAAATTTTTTCTCATTCTTATTTACAAAATTTTGATTATAAATTTAATTATCAAAATAAAACCAAATGCAAAATATGACAAAAATAATAACATATGCAACATGACTAATGTAAATTCAAATAAATTATATGTCACACCAAAACATAAATATGTGTTGCCTCCCATATAATGCTAACTTTATATTCTTTAGCTAGACTTGCCTAAATATATCAATTTTGCTGAGGTACATTGCTACCAATCTTTAAATGATTATAATTTGGATCTTTTTTTTCATTTGGGTTAAGTTCAGAATTTTTAGGCAATGATCCAAGAGGTCTAGTACTAACTAAAACTATAAGCTAACTTAAATGGGTTTCTATATATTTAATTAAAGAGGCTTGATTTTGTAATTGAGTTTCTAACAACATCACTACATATTCCAATGGAAATTTTCTACTTCTAAATTAATTGCTTTGATTAAATCCTGGAGGATATGCAAGTCAAGGATTAATAGCAAGCTACTGAGGAGTTTTTCAATTTACTCTTTGATTATTTTGATTAGAATTCCATTGAATGTTCCCAATAATATAATTTGACCTATTAAAATTTGGATCACTCCTCCCTGAGTTATATGTGTTGGAGTATGGATTATTTTGTCTTCCAATCATATTACAATTTTTAATCCCTTGCACATTACTATTTTCAATTAACTTTTGATCCTCCAATTTCATAGATACTTCAGTTCTAAATTTTGCATTTTCTCTTACTGTGTTCAACTTCTTAGAAATTAATGTAACTTGTACAGTCAAAATTGACAAAGCATCAGATTCATATACTCTTGCTACTCTCTTAGGATTTACCCTATCAATAGGCCACTAGAATTTTTTAGTAGCCACTTTCTCTTTTAATTTATATGCTTCCTTAAATGGCTTAGACATTAAAGATCCTCTAGTTGTAGAGCAATGATTACTTTAAGAGATCCTACTAATCCATTATAAAATATTTAAATAACCAACCAATCAAGTAAAGCATGGTGAGGGAATTTCATAAGCATTTCCTTTATTCACTCCCAACTCTCATAAATTGATTATCCTTCAAATTAAGTAAAAGAAGTGATATTATTTTCAAGTTTAGCACTCTTTAAGGATGGGAAATGCATAGCAAGAAACTTATGAGCTAACTCATTCCAAGTGCTTATAGAGCTTTGGGTTAAATAATTCAACCACATCTTAGCTTTATCTCTTATAGAAAATAGGAATAATCTAATTCTAATTGTATCATCACTAATACCATTATACTTAAATATTGCACAAATTTTAAAGAAACTAGCTATGTGTAAATTGGGATCTTCAAAAGGAGTTCCCCAAACCTAGGAATTTTGAAACTTTGAATTATGGCAGGTTTTAATTCAAAATTATTAGTTTGGATCGTAAGTCTATTAGCTTTTGATGAATTCCATCTACTAAAGGGTTAGCGTAATCCCTAAGAGGTCTAGAATGATCTTAATCTAATATAGGCTCTATAATTTTTACAATCTTTTTAGTTTTTCAAATTTTTGAAAGGGTTTTTTCTATTGCAGCGTCAAACAACAAAGCATACAACCATGTACATGTAATCAACAAATAAAATAAAGTAAAAAAAAGAAAGGTACAAGTAGGTATAACTATATAATTAATTCAATAATATAGTTAAATTTATAAAAAATAAAATACTTCCCCAATAACGGTGCCATAAACTTGATGGGGGCTATGGAGTGAACTTTTGAATTGTATAAAAATCTAGGGTTATATCAACCCTAAACAACGTTTAGGTTTTCTATGATATAAATAATAATAAAACTCCATTTAATATAAATATACGTGCCAAACTAAGTAATAAAGTCATAAAATAGAGTGTCGAACCCACGAGGAAGTATGCTTACAAGCAACAAACTACTTCTGTTTAATCTAATTGCAATAATTATCCCACCAAAATAAAAATGATAATTTTGGTTATTCTATCACTGAATAAAATAGTAAAATTATTGGATATAATATTTAATTTCAATGTTTTGGATTACTAAATTTAAATTAAATATCTTTTCTAATGAGACTCTTTATAGTAATTTGGTTTAGAGAATATGCATCCCTAGATCCCTATCGAGCTTGTAGGGGAAAAGTGTATCTTCTGACCACCTAGAGTTATAGTATCTCATTAAGAACCTAGAACATTATGCATCCTATGTCTAGGCATGCAAACATCGTATTTTAACACTCTTAGTTATTCTTGCATTCCTCCATTGAGGCTATATTTTGCACTGAATTTTTACTATATCCATGACCACTACTTGTATTAAATAAAGAGCGGGATGATATTAAAAATATTTTTTAATAGATATAAAATAAGAGTCTTCATTAATACTCCACATGTATTTTACATCATCAATCCAAAGTAAGAAAATTAGCTAGACATAATATAAATAACTAGCAAACTCATTTTTATTAAACTAATGAAAGAATGAAAATATAAGAGAGTGGTGTCACATGAAAGGATCGAAGTATTTCCTCTACACTCCTTCTTCCTTAACTTATAGAGTTACTTCATGAAATACAGACTAAGTACTCCAAATGGTTGTATCTTGCACTTCCCTAAGCTCCCCTAGATTTTACTCTAAGAGGGAACTAGAGAAGTACTCTAAAAAGTACTAAATTTTACACAAGTGACTAAACTCTCTTACAAATATAATATTATAACTATTTATTGAAAAATATAAAAAGGCATATAGTGCTATGACACTTGATATAATGGAATGGTTGCACCCTTAAAGTGAACTAGCACCTCAGCACTGGAACTTCTACACCATTGTGGTGCTTAATGATGTGGATAAGTTATTTTAGTGAATAATCACATCTTTTCCCTGAAAGATTATGGCCTTACAAGTTACAACTATAACGCCACAGCGCTATTAACGTTCAAGCACTGTGGCACCCAAGTAGCTAAAATGGCACCAAGGTGTAAAAAATTATGGTGCCATGACATTTGAAAATAAAGAATCTGACACTGCCAAGCTAATTTTTTGACACTGCGATGGTTATAATGCTGCAACACTGTCTGAGTTGCTATCATAACACTTATAAATAGAGAACTCAATGCCATAATGTAAGAATTGGGGCACCTTGGCAGTAACAAAGGAAGTGCTATGGATTTATTTTTTCCGATGCCATGGTTTATTGACTACTTAGAATTTCGTAGTTTTTACTACCCAAAAATAACCAAAATAACATTTTCTTATTGAAAAAAAAAATACATAAAATAATATATAATTTACACTTACTAATAACTTGAATGAGATATATATCCAGAACAACCATATTTAGATGAATATTTAACTAGTAGAGAAGAATATTTTACCTTCTCCTGACCATATCGAAATAGCAAAGTTAGATAACTTAATGCTCACATAACCATATCAAAATACTAATAATAAGATTTAGTTGATTTAATGTCTCTCTGACCATATCATAATAGTGAGACAAAAATATTTAAGGGATCCAACATTTGCTTGACCATATTAAAATAAGGAAGGAGAAAATTTTATTGTTCTCCAGACCTTATCAAAGTTGCAAGACAAAAAATTTAAGGGATCCCTCATTCACTTGACCGTAGGTAAATTATGTAAGAGGAAAATTTAATACTCATGTGACCATTTCATAGTAGTGAGTAGAATATTTAAGGCTGAATGGAATATCATTTCCAAACAAGTAGGTTTATTGGATACTAAAATGGGAGGTCACTCTTGAATGAACAGATTTATTAGATACTCAAATGGGTGGTCGCTCCTAAATTAGAAGATTTATTGAGTTAGAATAGGACAATACTAGGGATCATATTACCCTATCAACTAAAGTTCCAAAATAGTGGATTCCTCTGGAGAAACTTAACCAATCTTTAATAATAAGCATATAATTTAAAATAGACTTTAGAAAATTTAAATATTGTTAGTTTTAGTATATATCTTCAGACCGTCTCATCACATGGGCCTAATTTGTTATGAAACTTCAATAGCATAGGCAATTTAAACTTCATATTTCCTTTAATTATTAAAACGTTTCTTTAGTACATCATATGTCAGAATACTTATTAAGATATCATCGAATAAAATGCAATATAGAGTGAATTACCTTGCAATCTGCTAACTATTCGGATCTTCCCTGATAAAAATTCTCCACCATGAACAGACCTTCCCAGTTTGGGCTAAAACTTACCTCCCAACATTCAGTCGGCTAAAATGGGCCTTAATAGAACTGGGAGCATGTCTCCTACATGGAAAGTTCTTAGGTGAACTTTTTTTTTTGTGCATGAATCATCTTTTCTTTATACAACTTGAGGTTCTTTTGAGCCTATAGATCCTTTTCTTCAAAACCTTCATGCTCTTCTAATTGGAGTTTAACATTTCATTGTGATGTTATATCATAATTTACTACAACTTTGAGTGATGGCATATGAACTTCTACAGGAAAAATAACCTCTGTTCCAAAGACAAATGAGAATAATATAGATTAGTTAGAGTTTTATATGTAGTTTGATATGCCCACAAAGCATCTCCTAACTTTTGATGCTATTTACACTTTTATCATTTATGATTTTCTTTATAATCTACATCAAAACTTTATTGGTGGCCTCTACCAATCCATTTTCCTCAAGGTAATAGATTATTGAATATCTCCAATCAATGTTATGACGTTTAGCAATATTTTCTATTTTAGTGCTACTGAATGATAGATCATTATCAGATATGATTCAATGAGGATCACCAACTTGATATAAGATATGGTCTTTAAAGATGTTTAAAGCATGATCTGCTTTAATGACTCTTAGCAGAATAATTTTTGTTCACTATTGTTACTAGTATGAATCTATGACCATCAGAGGAAGGCAAATCAATCAGATTGATGATATCGGTTCCCTAATTTTTGAAAGGCCATGAACCTATTATTAGATGGATAATAATTGGTGGTTGATGTAAGACTACACCATGCACCTAACACTGATGTTATTTGTTGAAATCCATGATCCGAGCACTTAATTTTGATGGTGACAACTAATACTTACTGAATCCATATAGACTTCCTTTAGATTACAAATTCTTAATCCTTGTATATGAGCACTAACATTTCAGGTCAGATGCACACTGCTCAAGGTTACTGGAGACTCAAACCGGGTAGAATAGGATGTTGAAAAATCTGTAATTTTTATTTCTTTATTTTTATTTTCTTGAGTCTGCCACAGAAGCATGTATGTGAAAGGAGTAACCATGGACACACATAGGGGGAGAATTGTTTTAAATGTTTAAATTTTTTTTAAGAATATCGTACTGTATGATTTAATATCATACTATACGATTAATTAATAATACTCAGGCTAACGGCTAAATTTCAGATGATTAAATTTATAATCTAATCGTACTGTACGATACCTATCGTACTGTACGATAAGATATAATTGAGAAACCCTAGCTGCCAGAATAAGTTTGGTAAGTTCTTAATTTTGATTTCCTGAATTGATCGTACTGTACGATGATGATCGTACTGTACGATTAATTGAATACTAACCAAAATTATCTCCCGTAATTAGGAAATAAATGTTGGTTTCTTATATAATGTCGATCGTACTGTATGATGATATATCGTACCGTACGATAGACAGAGACGATTACAATCATCCCTTCGATCGTACTAGACGAAATAAAGGTTTTTAGTTCTGTTCTTCCTGGACGATATTCGTATCATACAGGACGTTATCCTGAAATGAACTAATCATACTGTACGTTTAGTGGAGTGCTGGATGACTAACAGAGATGATTTCAGTCATCCCGTCGATCGTACCAAACGAAACCAAGTTTTTTTGTTCTATTCATCCTGGACGATATTTATATCGTACAGGACGATATCCTGAAACAAACTAATCGTACTGTATGACTAGAGGAGTGCTGGACGACTAGCAGAGACGAATTCTTTCATCCCAGGGATCGTCCCACAGATCATCCTGTACGAACAGTAGGAATAAACAATATCGTCCTGTACGATATACATATCATACAGTACGATATGTATAAACTTCGATAACTGTTCGTCTGTACTCGTACTGGACAGAGCTATAATTGAACTGATCATACTGTACGATTATATATCATACTGTACGAACAGAAATGCAAACGTTGAAACTTTTAGGGTTTTCTGAAGCCTGATATAAAAACAACTTAAATTTTTTTATTGAGTGTTGTTGGTCTATCCTCTTGCTGTGAGAGGCTTTGAGGGATGAAGGGGATTCGTTAGAGAGAAGTTTTTCCTCAGAGAGATCTAGGGCTTGAGAGAGGAAGGTGAAGGTGAGCTTCAGCGTGACGGAGAAGTAGTGTGAGGGGATCACACAGTGGCTCCAAGCTAGCTGCATGCTTTGCTCCTCTTATGGATTTGGGAAGCTATGGGAAAGTTCTCGAGGGAAGAGTCACTTCAAGATCAACATCGTCAAGGTACTCTGCCATCTCCAGGAGGGAGAAAAAGGAGAAGGTCCGCTGCCGTCACCATGAGGGTGACATAGCATTTGGTATTCCGCCACACCGAGGGAGGTGAAAGTGAGTATTGTAAAGGCTTCTCCGCCTTGCTGTGGGAGCAAAAGGAGAGTCAACTTTTACTAGTGCAAATCCCGGAGTAGAGGACTCTGGGGAGTGGACGTAGGTCAAGTGACCGAACCACTATAAAAATCTCTGGTGTGCTTTTTCCATTTTATCATACTTTATTTTTCATGCTTATAATTAGTACTTTAAATTGCCTGGTGAAAAATCATATCTAAATCCTGTGTTGTGTAAGGTACAATTATAGCATCAATATTGTCATTGTGAACGTGTTACTTGCTTCCGCACATTACTCGTTAAGTTATCCTTTTAAAAATTATAAAAAGTAGAACTCTTGTTTAGGGTTAATTTTTTAAATACCAATTCACCCCCCGTCTTGGCGCATCTCGTACTTTCACGTGGTATCAGAGCGGGGTTTCAAGATAGTGTTTTAGAAAACCTAGAAACGTAGGATCCATGGCTCAATTTGGTAACAGTAACACTACGGAGGGTTATTCTATAACCCGTCCACCCTTATTTGACAATATATCGTTTGATTTCTCGAAAATACACATGTCCAACATTTTTACAGTCTCTAGACTATCGCATGTGGATGTTAGTCCAAGAAGGTTATTCTGTACCATTTCGTATGTTGAATGGAATTAAAACTGAACTATCATTTAAAGAATGGAGCATTGAGGATAGAGAACTTGCACAGCTAAATGCTAAATGTCTAAATTGTTTCTTTTGCGCATTGAAATCAGAAGACTATATGCGAGTATCAACTTGTACTACTGGTAAGCAAATTTGGGACAAACTGTGTATCACGTATGAAGGAACTAGTGAGGTCAAACAATCTAGGTTGAACATACTACTACATGATTATGAACTATTCCACATGAAACCTAGTGAAACTATATCTGACATGTACACTCGATTCACCCAGATTGTAACTTCTCTGCATGCTTTAGGAAGAGAGTTGTCTAACTCGGAAAAAGTAAACAAAATACTGTGATGTTTGCCTAGCTCATATGATGCTAAAATCAGTGCAATAACTGACTCAAAGGACCTGAACATTTATTCTATTGACAATTTACTTGGGTCACTCATTGCCTACGAGCAAGGAGTGAGTCAACGACAAAGTGATCGAGGTGAAAAGAAGAAGGAGCGAACGGCGGCTTTAAAAGTAAACAATTCTGAAAGTGACAGCTCAGCATTGGAGGAAGATGACAACATCGCCTTGATGAGTCGTCAGTTCAAAATTTTTTTGGAAAGAAAGCAGCGCCGTCATCAAAGCAATTGGAACAAAGGTAAAAGCTCAAAGCATACTAAAGTTGCATCTGACACAATTTGCTTTGATTGCAGGAAACCCGGTCATCTCTGAGTTGATTGCCCCAACATTAAGACTCATCAAACTAAGGAAAATGATAAGGAAAGATCAAAGGTCAAGAAGGGCAAATTTAAGACACAAAAAGCATTTTGGGCCGACTCTGCCTTAGAATCATCAGAAGAAGAAGTAGAGGAGGAGGTAACGAATCTGTGTCTTATGACTAATGATAATCTTGATCAATCAGATTAAGATGAGGTATGTCAACTGTCTTACGATGAACTGCTTGTTATTTCTGAAAAAATCCATGACTCGTATAGAAAGTTAAAGAAAAAGCACGTTAGTCTTAATACTGAGTTTAGTACTTTACAAAAGGAGCATGCTAGTGTAGTTAAGAATTTTTATGACTTGGATAAAGATCACATGTCTTTGCTTGATGAATATGATGCATTAAACAAGAAGCATATTGAGTTAACCACTGCACACGATACCTTGAAATCATCTCATGTTGAACTAGAGAATGCATTTAAGGAACTAGAAGAACTAGTAGGGGAACTTAGTAGTAGTGAGCATACATTGAGATTTGAATATGCAAGTCTTAACCAAGAGAACAAATTTTTAAATGAAAAACTTCATGCATTCGAAAATAATAAAAAACCTCCCACGTTTGCTCAGTTTTTTCAGCCTCCACCATGTGAATCATCTCATTCAAAACCAGCATGGCATGCATCATCCAAACCCAGAAATAGGCACTACCACCCTCGTAGATTAGTGAACCCATTTCCCGGTGTTAGATATTATTCTTATGGCATACTAGGTCACATAGCCCGCACGTGCACAATTCACTATAGGGCACATCTAGTGTGGAGACCTAAATCGCATTCATCACAGCATAACGTGCATACATTTCATTCATATAAGCATAGGAAGGAACCCAAACTCACTTGGGTTCCCAAAGCTAATCTGTGATTGACATTGTAGGGATGCTCTCACAAAAGACCTAGTGAAAGCATGTGGTACCTGGACAGTGGCTGCTCGAGACACATGACTGGTGACATGAAGCGGTTCGTGACACTAGAGGCCAGGTCAGGAGGCAAGGTAATTTGGGAGACAACACCTCCAGGAAAGTGGTGGGCTCAGGTATCATTGGAAACACTAAGAATTTGATTATTGAGAATGTACTTTTAATTGATAGTTTAAAGCATAATCTTTTAAGTATAAGTCAACTATGTGACAAGGGCTTTGACATAAAATTTCTTTCTAATAAATGCATGATTAGCTTAAATGATTCACTTGTGTTAGAAGGAAAATGCATAAACAATATTTACATGTTAGATTTAAACTGCATTGAAACCTCAAACTCTTTGTGTCTGAAAATAATAGCGGATGACTCTTGGTCATGGCATAGGAGACTATGCCATGCTAGTATGAAAACACTTATGAACATCACTCAGAAAGACTTAGTTAGAGGCATACCAAAGTAAGACTTTACTAAGGATCATCTTTGTGATGCTTGACAATTAGGAAAACAAGTTAAATCTTTATTTCATGCAATCAAGGATATCAACACCACTAGGCCACTAGAAACTCTCCACATGGACCTGTTCGGACCTGTTAGTACAGCTAGCCTAGGAGGGAAGTTGTATGGGTTTGTAATAGTGGATGACTACTCTAGGTTTACTTGGGTGAAATTCCTAGCTCATAAGAGTGAGTCATTTGAAGAGTTTAGAATTTTCTTCACTTGGATTCAAAGGAAATTAGGATGTGTAATTTCAATAATTCATAGTGATCACGGTGGGGAATTCGAGAATGATAAATTTGAATCATTTTGTAAATACGTTGGAATAGAACATAATTTCTCTGCGCCTAGAACTCCTCAGCAAAATGGAATAGCAGAAAGAAAGAATAGAACTTTAGTTGAAGCTGCTACGGCTATGTTAGCTGAATACACTCTTCATAGGTATTTTTGGGCAGAAGCAGTAAATATTGCGTGCTATGTGTTAAATAGGGTAAATATTAGATCCAAACTTAATAAGACACCCTATGAGTTGCTTAAGGGTAGGACACCCAATCTTTCCCACTTACACGTTTTCAGTTGCAAATGCTTCATCTTAATTAATGGCAAGTCACCCTTAGGAAAGTTCGATCGTAAATCTGATGAAGGGGTTTTCCTAGGCTACTCATCTATAGGTAAAGCCTATAGAATATTCAATAAGAGAACCCTAGTAGTAGAAGAGTCCACCCATGTGATATTTGATGAATCCAATAAGACCTCTGAATCTAATCATGAAGAAGAAGAAGTTGAGGTTATAAGGGGAGTAGAAACCATTACCATAGAGACTAGAGCGAAAACTCAGGAACATTTGCCTAGAGATTGGAAATTTTCTTCTAATCATCCTAGAGAACTGATCTTAGGAGACCCATCAGTAGGGGTAAAAACTAGGCATTGACTTAAGAAAGAGGTTAGTCATTCTGCATTCATATCTATGATTGAACCCACGAATATAGATCAAGCCTTAGGAGATGAATTTTCGATCCTAGCAATGCAAGAAGAGTTGAACCAATTCATTAGGAATGATGTATGGGAATTAGTCAAAAGACCTAAAGAACAAAGTGTGGTTGGAACTAAATGGGTCTTTAAAAATAAGATGAATGACTCTGGAATAGTAGTGAGAAATAAGGCTAGGTTAGTAGCAAAGGGGTGTAACCAAATTGAAAGAATAGATTTTGAAGAAACCTTTGCTCCGGTAGCTAGACTAGAAGCCATAAGGGTACTGTTAGCCTTTGCTTGTTTTAAGGATTTTAAGCTGTATCAAATGGATGTAAAGAGTGCTTTCCTGAACGGGGTAATAAAGGAAGATGTTTATGGGGAGCAACCTCTGGGGTTTGAAAACTCATAATTTCCAAACCACGTGTTCAAACTGAAAAAGGCACTATACGGGTTAAAACAAGCACCTAGAGCCTGGTATGAAAGACTTAGTAAGTTCCTACTAGATAGAGGCTTTGTTAAGGGTAGTGTGGACACCACCTTATTCTTAAAAAAGGTAGGAGTTGAGGTACTCACTGTTCAGATTTATGTAGATGACATCTTGTTCGGATCGACGGAGAAAAGCTTATGTAATGAATTTTCAAAAATAATGAGTGATGAGTTTGAAATGAGTATGATGGGAGAACTTAGTTACTTCCTTGGGTTTAGTGTAAAACAAATCGAAGGTGGAACGTTCCTTAGCCAATCCAAGTACATAAATGATATTTTGAAAAAATATGAAATTGACAATGCTAAGGCTATGAATACACCCATGAGCTCTAACATTCAATTGGATAAAGATCCCAGTGGGAAGTCTGTAGATAAAAAAAGGTATAGGGGAATAATTGGATCGCTTCTCTACCTGACCGCCAGTAGACCAGACATAATGTTTAGGGTGTGTCTCTGTGCCCGCATTCAAGCTTACCCGAAAGAATCTCACATGACTGCTGTCAAAAGAATTCTTAGATATCTACTAGGTACCCCGAACTTAGGAATTTAATATCCTAGACACATCACTACTTTTGAAATCTTAGGGTACTCAGATTCAGACTTTACAGGATGTAGGGTAGATAGAAAAAGCACTTCTGGTACTTATCAATTCATTGGACATTCAGTAGTTTCATGGTCCAGTAGAAAATAGAATTCGGTAGCCCTATCAATAGCCGAAGCAGAATATATAGTGATAGGTAGCTGTGTTGTACAATTCTTGTGGTTAGAATAATAACTGTTAGATCTAGGACTACCTGTAGGAACCATTCCAATCATGTGTGACAACACTAGTGCTATTTGCATATCCAAAAATCCAATTCAACATTCACGAACAAAACATATAGACATTAGACATCATTTCATCAGAGATCACGTAGCCAAAGGAGATATTAAAATGCACCACGTTGCTACTGAAGATCAATTAGCTGACTTTTTCACAAAACCATTAGATTATGACACATTTAGTACCTTAAGAACAAAATTAGGTGTCATAGACATTCAAGCCTTAAAAAAAAAAAAAAAAAATTATGTGTGTGTTGTTATGATTGGTTTGTTTTAAAAAAAAACAAATAACAAAAAAAATATATATAATTAGAAAAAAAAAACAAAAACAAAAAATGGTTTCCTGATTCTCTTACCTTGATGCTCACAAACCCTGAATTACTCTAACAATCGTACTGTACGATTCAATATCGTACTGTACGATAATATTAAAATAACTCAAATCTCAGCCGTCCACTCCCATTCACGGTTCGGATCTTTCATGTATTATACCTATCGTACTGTACAACTCACCATTCGTACCGTACGATACACATTATTGGCCATCATACTGTATGAAATACACATCGTACTGTACGATCCACATGTCAAATAGATTAGGACAAATTTAAACTCAGTCAGTACGAACATTATTGCCTTTCGTACTGTATGAACACCTGTTCGTACTGTACGAACCTTTTTATCAAAGGTCGTTCAGACGACTTCTCGGGACTAACGCCTCACACTCACGTTCGTACAGTACGATTCTGATCGAACTGTACGATTTGACTCGCTTTTCTAAACGGTCATCTAGATGACATTATTGCGCTTATCGTACTGTACGATCCTCAATCGTACTGTACGATAGTTCATAAACTCTATAAAATGGAGGGATTCTTTGACTACACTCACTCACTCCAAGTTTCCTCTCTTTCTCAAATCCCTTCTTCAACCATGTCTGGTGCCAGTAAGTGCGGCCGAATGGTCGTCGGGAGCTCTCCTCCTCTCAGCATTTCGAAGATCGCTTTCTCTCCGCTACAGACGAGAAAGCATACATTAAAATCAAGGAAACCAAAATCACTCCATCTCGCATGCTGAATCAAGCCGCTCTGAATTTCGAGGTGATGAACCTTTTCTCATCCACCACCCTTCAATTCCTTTTGACTTTTGCCTTTCCTTTTCACTCCGAACTTCTTTTTGAGTTTCTTGCCAATATCAAAATCGACCTAGAAAACACCACTTTCACTTCCTATGCTGCAAACAGCATGTCATTATCACCATCAACGATATTGCTGCACACATCGGGCTGTCCACTGACGGCCCTCGTCCCTAATCTATGATCTCACATGATTATGATTGGACATCAGTTAATATGACCCTTAGAGGTGTCCCCTCCAATCAACACCTACCCGTTGTTCAAACCCTGAATCAGAATGCCCGCGTTATCTAGCATGTCCTTCGCACGTCCATCATACCCAAAGCTGGAGACCGCATCCATATTACTCTACTGCTTTCTGTCATCACGTATCTAATAATGTCTGGAACAAAATTCAATGAAGCCCAAATGGTTTTTGACTATATCCATACCCTGTCTGCATACCGATATCCCGATGCCCACCGTAAACTGAACCTTGCTTTAGGGTATGTCATAGGATACATCTTAGATGCCAAGTACCAACGTCATTATCCGCTACCTCCAGATCATCTTCCTATCTTCTACTCGGATGCCTTATTTCGTATCTTATTCCATCGGGGGGCCGCTCACGTCGATCCCGAGTTTGATGATGAAGAGGATGCTGCTCCTGCTGACGCCCCTCCACCACCACCAATCCACCCACCTGGTCTTGCTCCTCCCGACTACCCTCATGATGACATCATTCAACGCCTTGATCGACTGGAGACTAGGTTGGATTCCCACATTGCTCAGCAACATCAGGAACATGAAACTGGTATGAAATGGTTTAGGGAGGGCTTCACCTCCATCGATCACCAGTTTGCGTCCCTCCATCAGTACCACCAACTGTTTCCACAACCTCGACCACCACCTCCGGATCAGGATCCAGAATTTTGAGTTATTGTAGTTATTTATATTTTGTTTCTTGTCATTGTAATTGTTTCCTTGTTCTTACCTTTTTGGTGCTATTTTCTGTGTTCTGTGTTGTTCTGTTTTTGCTTACTATTAATGATATTGGTTGTTTATGTTTACTCTTCTGTTCTCACTACATGTTTTTCTCTTGTTATGTTTTTTCTATATGTTATAATAAAAATGTTTCCTCTCCTCCTATTTAAAAATTAATAAACTATTCTTCTGAGGGGGAGCTAAGGAAGTCAGAACAACTGTGGCCATCAGAAAATATTATTTGACACCATCAAAAAGGGGGAGATTGTTGAAATCCAGGATCCCGAGCACTTAATTTTGATGGTGATAACTAATACTTACTGAATCCATATAGACCTCCTTTAGATTATAAATGCTTAATCCTTGTATATGAGCACTAACATTTCAGGTCAGATGCACACTGCTCAAGGTTACTGGAGACTCAAACTGGGTAGAATAGGATGTTGAAAAATCTGTAATTTTTATTTCTTTATTTTTATTTTCTTGAGTCTGCCACAGAAGCACGTATGTGAAAGGAGCAACCATGCACACACAGAGGGGGATAATTGTTTTAAATGTTTAAATTTTTTTTAAGAATATCATACTGTACGATTTAATATCATACTGTATAATTAATTAATAATACTCAGGCTAACGCCTAATTGTTAGATGATTAAATTTATAATCTAATCGTACTGTACGATACCTATCGTACTGTACGATAAGATACAATTGAGAAACCCTAGCCACCAGAATAAGTTTGGTAAGTTCTTAATTTTGATTTTCTGAACTGATCGTACTGTACGATGATGATCGTACTGTACGATTAATTGAATACTTACCAAAATTATCTCCCGTAATCAGGAAATAAACGTTGGTTTCTTATTTAATGTCGATCGTATTGTATGATGATATATCGTACCGTATCGTACCAGATGAAATAAAGGTTTTTTGTTCTGTTCGTCCTGGATGATATTCGTATCGTACAGGACGTTATCCTGAAATGAACTAATCGTACTGTATGTTTAGTTGAGTGATGGACGACTAACAGAGATGATTTCAGTCATCCCGTCGATCGTACCAGACAAAACCAAGTTTTTTTATTCTATTCATCCTGGACGATATTTGTATCATACAGGATGATATCCTGAAACAAACTAATCGTACTGTATGACTAGAGGAGTGCTGGACGACTGGTAGAGATGAATTCTTTCGTCCCAGGGATCATCCCACAGATCATCCTGTACAAACAGTAGGAATAAACATTATCGTCCTGTATGATTTATATATCGTACAGTATGATATGTATAAACTTCGATAACTGTTCGTCTGTTCTCGTACTGGACGGAGCTGTAATTGAACTGATCATACTGTACGATTTTATATCGTACTGTACGAACAGAAATGTAAAAGTTGAAACTTTTAGGGTTTTCTAAAGCCTGACATAAAAACAACTTAAATTTTTTTATTGAGTGTTGTTGGTTTATCCTCTTACTGTGAGAGGTTTTGAGAGAAGAAGGGGATCGTTAGAGAGAAGTTTTTCCTCGGAGAGATATAGGGCTTGAGAGAGGAAGGCGAAGGTGAGCTTGAGCGTGAGGGAGAATTAGTGTGAGGGGATCACACGGTGGCTCCAAGCTAGCTACATGCTTTTCTCCTCTTGTGGCTTTGGGAAGCTTCAGGAAAGTTCTCGAGGGAAGAGTCACTTCAATATCAACATCGTCAAGGTACTCTGCCATCTCCAGGTGGGAGAAAAGGGAGAAGGTCCGCTGCCGTTACCAGGAGGGTGAGATAGCGTTTGGTATTCGCCGCACCGAGGGAGGTGAAAGTGAGTATTGTAAAGGCTTCTCCGCCTTGCTGTGGGAGGAAAAGGAGAGTCAACTTTTACTAGTGCAAATCCCGGAGTAGAGGACTCCGGGGAGTGGACGTAGGTCAAGTGACCGAACCATTATAAAAATCTCTGGTGTGCTTTTTCTATTTTATTGTACTTTATTTTTCATGCTTATAATTAGTACTTTAAATTGCCTGGTGAAAAAACATATCTAAATCCTGTGTTGTGTAAGGTACAATTATAGCATCAATATTGTCATTGTGAACGTGTTACTTTCTTCCGCACTTTACTTGTTAAGTTATCCTTTTAAAAATTACAAAAAGTAGAACTCTTGTTTAGGGTTGATTTTTTAAATACCAATTCACCCCTCCCTCTTGGCGCATCTCGTACTTTCATTATTGTTGTGTAATATTCATGTAATCATTTATCATTGACACCTAATAGTATCTTATTCATTTAATTTTTATCTTCATTTAAGGTTTGGAATGATGAGTTCCATACAATCTAGCAAGAACTTCTTCTATGATTTTTTGAACTTCTACTTTATTTAGACAAGGCAACCACATCTAATCGAATGAGCTTCTATATAAAGTTTAATTCAGGTATAAGAATCTTCTTCTGATCTGATAAGTAACTGATTTATCATGAGGGAGCTTGCTTTTTTATAAATAATCGATGAAGGGTTGTCTCCAATCTCTCACTGAATTATCCACATTTAAAATATTTTTCACCTTGTCTAGGAATTTTTATTTTACTTATTCATGATCTATGGGTAATATAACTTATCAACCTTGTATCTCTTCTAGGTTAGATTCTTCTTTAGGATAAGCTAGTTCCTTAGTGAGCTTTTTTAGGGCATCCACCATAAAATTTCTTTCACTTGGTATTAAATACAAAGTCGCATTTAAATCTATTTAAGGAGCTTAATTGTATATTGATAATTTGGAACCATATTTTCTCTTAATACATTAAAAAATCGCACAACCATGTCGAAGACAAGCTGCAAATCTCAAAAGTTTTTGATCTCTTTGATTTCATTTAAGATAGTTAACTCTAAACTAGTAATCAATGCCTTGCACTTAGCTTCATTATTCACAAATGGTTTTATTAAGTGATAGAAGTAATTAATTTGGCCTTTTTTTGGAGTAATAGATACTATGTATATTCAGAATTTACCTGGGGAAGTATCTTATGATGCTTCTTTTATTGATATGTGGCACCATTAAAGTAAAATTCCTACGTGAAAGTTTTATTTAAATCTAGATTCATGATTTTGTCATCTACTAGTTCATCATTTATTAGACAATCATCTAGATCTGGATGTGCTACAAAGAAATCTATGAGGGTTTGTCCTTTCATAGCATATAGGGGTGCAAATGTAATCTCAAACTATAGCAGAATCATTAACCACCTAGCTATTCTTCTTGATAATGTTGGATGGGTTAGAGATATTATAATGGGTTTACTTTGGATATCAATTTGACTTTATGAGATAACTTGTAACACCTTAACTTCTAAGTAGAAAAAATTAGTGCCAATTAATATTTTTCAATCTAACGATAATTTACTTCAGTTAGATAGAAACATCTACTCAGGTAATAAAGTATATTTTATTTTTCTTCTTCATTAACCAAGATAATTAGGAGCAAAGAGATTAACTTATAGCTACTGTATATAAGATTAGGGCTACCCAAGGACAGGAGCAGCTACTTGTGGATTCATTAAATACTATTTTATACTCTCAAAATCTTTCTTATAATTACAATCCACTGGAAACTAACATATTTCTAGCATAAGGTTATGAATGGCTGACATCTTTCAGATAAGTTTGATATAAATCTTCTAAGATATGCCATGACCTTGGAAATATCTCAGTTGAGTGAGACTTTTAGGTGGTGGAATTTATATTAGTTATTTACTTATACTAAAATCTATTTCAATCCTATGACGTCTTACGAAAAAACCTAAAAACTTCCCAAAAGTGACATCAAAGGCATACTTTATAGGGTTCATTTTAAGATTATGTTGATGAAGTCACTAGAACACAAATATCTGTTCATATAAATGATCTTCTCTTTTGAAACGTTTAATGACTAGATCATCAATATAAAACTCTAGCTATTGGTGGATAAGTTTAAGAAAATCATCATTATTGCTCACTAGTATGTTGCTCCAATGTTCACTAATCCAAAGGGCATAACTTTGTAGTAATAATCTCTTATTGGTGTTCTGAATGTTGTATACATTTCATCTTCAGGAGCTATTTTAATTTGATTGTTGCGGGATGACCTAGGCATAAAGGAGAATATTACTTGTAAAGAAGCAATATGTGTAGTGAGTTCTAGTGTAGAAATAGAAACTCATCTTTAAGACATGCTTTGCTTAAATCTCTATAGTCGATGTAGATTTGAATCTAACTATTCTTCTTCTTTACCAACAAAATGTTGGCTAACTAGATAGGATAATTCTCTTTTTTGACTTATTGACTGCGGCCATTATTGATTGTTCAAATTTCTGTTACATTCATCAGGGTTCTAATTTTAAAGGAACAAAATTGGTTGAATTTCTAACTTGTGGGCTGCTATCTATGGAGATAATATAGACATTTTCTCAGAACTCTAGGCAAAATAGCTTTCAAATTCTGAAAGAAACTCAATCATTTTAATTACCTCAACCTCATTCAATAAAATAACCTATAAAGTTTGGATTCTTTAAAATCATCATTTATACATTTAATATGCTCTATAAGTTTGAGGGGTGCATCCCTAACTTGAGAGTCATCCAAATCATTTGAAGTCGCTAAATAAAGCCCATTAAAATATTTAACATCCTTGACAAAAAACTATCAGACTCAAGATTATTTGATATAAAAGCATACTCATCATCATTGAATGGACACATAGTACTAATGACAACGACTATTCTTGACATACATTTATAATATTTTGTGCTCCATAGGTTTTATTATTATCAGGCTTCACCACTTGTTAACGTTGAAAATGTTAAACCTTATCAAACTTATTTACACAATTGAAATACCAATCAAAAGATATTTCTTTTATTTCATCAATGAATGGATCATCAAGGATTACATCAATTTCTACATTTTTACTAGTGGAGGTTACAAAAGAATTGGATGTATAATCTAGATTTAGAATAGGAGAGACATTCACTGCCAACCCTACAATATCATTTTGGGATAACGGGGTTAGAGTTATATTCTCTATATACCTTTTTAACTTTTTCATGGTAGACATATATGGATTATATTCCTTAGTTCCTAGACCCAGACCTCATCGCTATCATCTTCTATAACAATTATAAAATTTTGTTGTTCAATAATATTCCTATAATCTATAGCTTGTTAGTTTTTATCAAACACATATGATTTATCATCTGAGATGGATTCTAAAAATATGTATTATAAGAATCTTTATTGAAAGTTCGATAGGGATGTTAAGCCCTAGTGAACTAGTCCCGAGGCTAACCAAGAGGGGGGGGGCTGATTTGGTTATTTAAAAATTTCACGATAACAATGAAAATCTTTTCGATACTTAGCAGCGGAAACAAGTAAACAAGAACGAAAAGATCAATCACAGATATTCACCCAAGCAGTTAATATCGGAAAAGTAAAGTGCAAAACTGAATCAGAAAAGCAAACCAGATTTTATAGTGGTTCGGTCAACTTGACCTACGTCCACTCCCCGGAGCCTCCCCTCCGGGTATTGCACTAAACAAAAGTGTCTCTCCTTTTGCTCCCACAGCAAGGCGGAGAAGCCTGTACAAACACCTCCTTTTCACCACACGGTGAGGCAGAGAACCCGAACTCCTTTTGCTTCCTCCTGAAGCAAGCAGAGAACCTTCGAACTCCTTTTGCTTCCACCTGAAGAGGGCAGAGAACCCCAGATCTTCTTACGAATGATCCTCCCACAATGAACACCAACTAGACGAAAGACGACGAGCGGAGAAGACGGCTCTGATCCGTGCTTGGAGCAACCTTAGTGAATCCCTCACTAACTCCCCCTCACAAGATCTTGTCTCTCTCTCTCCCAAACTCTCTCTCTCTCTAGGGTTTCTCTGGGAAAGAAGGTGGCAAAAGATTTTTCTTGTTTCAAGAAAAATATCTTTTATATGAGGGCTTAAAATTTGCCCTAAATCTCAACTGGTCGGCCAAGATCGTCCAGGATAATTGATAGATCGTTTTGTATGATCAGTTCAAATTCAGTTGTTTTAGCCTGGACGATCTGGCTCTTCTGGACGATCAGTAGAAAAAATTGTTCATATCGTCCCGTACGATCCTGCGATCGGCCGGGATGATTAGTGCAAATCGAGGAATATCGTCCAGAAGACTGTTCGGGTCATCCAGAGAAATCTGTGTTGGACGACCAAAAAATGACTTGATCGTCCAGGACGATAGGGATATCATCCTGTACGATTAGTTCAAAAAGTGCCCAAATGATCCTGTACACAGTTCGGGTCGTACAGCTGAAATGCACTAGACGATCATGATTGTCCGGGACGATCATGATTGTTCGGGATGATCCTGCGATCATCCAGGACGATATGATCGTATCAATCAAAAATAAATTACTTTCCTTAATTACAAGATTAAATTAGGCATGATTGTACTGAATCGTCCAGAAAGATACACGTATCGTCCCGAACGATCAGGCCAAATAACTAAAAATAAAAACTTGCCTAACTTGATCTGGCGGCTGAGAATTTCTGATTTGAGCATATCGTCCCGTACGATCCAATGATCGTCCAGGACGATCTGCTTAATCAGACCCTCTTAACTTAGTCGCCCTAATTAGGGTTTTTATTTTTACCTGATAGTCCAGGACGATGTGAATATCATCCAGGACGATCTGAACAAAAAATTGGACAAAAACTCTAATTCACTCAAGCTCTCCCCCTGAGTGTGTGTGTGTAAGGTTACTTAGCTAGGGGATCAGTTACATTACAATTGACTCAATAAAATGAAAAACAGTACATTGGACACACTTGGACCCGATCTTGAGTTAGCTTGATTTGCTCGTGATCTTTTGTGCCTGAAATGGGTTAGCCAAGCATAATACACTGGAGACATGTCTGTCATCATTAAAACAAGATTTAGAACAATCTCCTCCTTTTTGATGATGGCAAATATTTATAAAGTAGTTTAAAAATAACAAGAAACAGGAGATCGAAAAATAGATATATTTTTTTCAATTTTCATTTAACAATCAAACTAATACATAAAATATAACACATAATAAGGACTGAAACGACTACAACTGACTCCCCCTTTTAACATCACAAAGAGGAGGGAAAAACAGAACACGGAAATAAAACAAATACGAATAAAACTTACAGCAAAAACACATAAAAGCAACATTTTTTTTTTGATCAAGCTGCTCAAGTAAATCAGAATTTTTCCTTAATTGTAGATTCAAAAACCAATAAGAAGACGATTGACAGCGCTGAAATCCACAAAAAGGTTGAAAAAATCAACTTTCGTAACTCCGACCCCGGGCACCTTATCGATGCAAACCTCTTTAAAAAAAATCTGATTCAGAAGAAAAGACATTAGATTTGAAAAGAGATCCTTTCAAGCCTCATTCCAGAAAAATATCTGATATAATAGTGTTACAAAGTAAAAAATCAGAAATCAGGATTTTCAAACTCAAGCTTTTGAAAATATTAAGTGGCGCACGGATTTTTCTAAGACATTTAATAATCTAAAAAGGAGGAAAGCTTGGTTTGGGCTCATTTTGTGCCTCTTTTTCTAGTTGGTTGGCGCTTTGCACATCTTTTGATTTTTGATACACCTTGTGTATCCAATTTGGCAATTTCGCATCTTTTCAGTTTTGGGCTCATTTTATGCCTCTTTTTAATTTATCTGGCGCACTGCGCATCTTTTATAAGCTTTCTCCTTTTCATAATCATTAAAGAGTCTCAGCTGTGAGATTATCTTCCAGACATAGGAGATGACTCTCCACAGTAAGGAAGAATGATTCACAAAATAAAAGCCATACAGCATATGATAAATGTAATCACTTGGTTTAGAAAATCAAACTAATGACTCAAGACTTTGAAAAACACTATTGATATGAGGCAGATTACTATAGGAAGATAGAATAATCTCTATTTTAAAAACTAACATTTTAATTTTGAAGAGGATTTTTATCCAAAAGAAACTATACACCAGTAAAGGAGTTAGAGGAAGAGAAACAATCATCAATGTTTCTTCCCTTTAACAGATTCAGTAGAATCAATCACTGCTTACCAGCTTCCAAACCAAAATAAGATAAAAACTCCCAGTCAAAAATTCAGATTATCAGAAGTAGTTAGCGGTGATCAGATTTTAAAAAGCATAAAATAGTAAGTGGAAGATATGAACTAGTGAATAAAAAAAGGTAGAAAATCACAGCAAAGTAAATACTCAAATCAAACTAACAGTAAGGCTAAAATAGAAATCAGCAGAGGAAATAAAATCAACTAAAAGCAAATAATAAAAACAAAAAAACTAACTAACGAAAAATAGAATACCAATCCGAATAATCAGAAATCAGCATTCATCAGAATCAAGCATTTATATCAATCACTCTTAATTTGGTTCTCAAAAAGTTGAATGAGTCAAAGGCCAGTGGTTTAGTGAGTATGTCAGCCAGCTGATTTTCAGTTGCTACATGATGTAGCTCAATGTCCCCTTTTGTAACATGGTCCCTAATGAAGTGATGCCTTATATCAATGTGTGTGGTCCTAGAATGTTGGATTGGATTCTTAGAGATACAGATGGCACTAGTATTATCACACAGAATAGAAATTGTGCCAACAGGTACCCTTAAATCCAAGACTTGTTGCTTCAACCAAAGAACTTGGGCCACACAACTCCCTAAGGCAATGTATTCAGCTTCAGCAGTGGAAAGTGCAACTGAGTTCTATTTTCTACTGGACCAGGAGACTAATGACTGTCCTATGAATTGACAAGTCCCAGAAGTTCTCTTTCTATCAACCCTACACCCCGCAAAGTCGGAATCAGAATATCCAATGATCTCAAAAGAGGTGATGTGCCTAGGGTACCAAATTCCTAGGTTTAGGGTCCCTAAAAGATATTTATGAATTCTCTTAATAGCAGTCAGGTGGGACTCTTTAGGATCAGCCTGAAACCTAGCACAAAGGCAGACACTAAACATGATATCAGGTCGGCTAGCAGTCAGGTAAAGCAGTGAACCTATTATCCCTCTATACTTCTTCTAATCAACAGATTTTCCATTTGAATCCTTATCTAACTGAACTGAGGAGGGCATGGGAGTATTGATTGGCTTGGCTTTGTCCATTTCATATTTCTTCGAAATGTCCTTAGTGTATTTTGATTGATTGAGAAAGATTTCATCATCCGTTTGCCTTATGCTAAACCCCAAAAAGTAGGAAAATTCTCCCATCATACTCATCTCAAACTCCTTACTCATTATTTTAGAAAACTCATCACATAAATATTTATCAGAAGATCCAAAAATTATATCCTCAACATAGATCTCGACAATGAGTAATTCATCCCCTAATCTCCTCAGAAAAAGGGTGGTGTCTACGCTCCCCTTAACAAACTCCCTTTCTAACAGGAATGTGCTAAGCCTCTCATACCAAGCTCTGGGTGCCTGTTTCAATCCATATAAGGCCTTTTTTAATTTATAGACATGACTTGGATATTGGGAACTCTCAAAACCTGGGGGTTATTCTACAAAAACAACTTCTTTAATTACCCTATTTAAAAACGCACTCTTGACATCCATTTGAAACAGCTTAAATCCCTTATAACAGGCAAAGGATAGTAGCACTCTAATGGCTTCCAATCTAGCTACAGGGGCAAAAGTCTCCTCAAAATTAATCCCTTCTATCTGATTATACCCCTTAGCCACCAATCTTGCCTTATTTCTCACCACCACACCAGAATCATTCATCTTATTCTTAAAGACTCACTTGGTTCCCATAATACTTTGGTTTTTAGGTCTTTATACTAACTCCCAAACATCATTCCTTATAAATTGATTCAATTCTTCCTGTATAGCTAAAATCCAAAACTAATCCGACAAGGCTTGATTAATATTGGTGGGTTCAGTCACTGAGATAAAGGCAGAATGGTTTACTTCCTTCATATGTCCATGCCTAGTCCTAACACCTTCAGAAGGGTCTCCTAAGGTCAGTTCTTTAGGATGACTCGAAGAATATCTCCAATCTCTAGGCAACGTGGTTTGAGGTTTTACCCTTTCCTCCAAATTTGTATTTCTAACTCCTTGGGTAACCTCAACGATCTCTTCATCTTCTACTTCAGATCTAGACTCCTTAGGATCAGATTCATCAAACACTATATGGGTTGTTTCTTCCACCACCAAAGTCCTCCTATTGAACACCCTAAAGGATTTCCCCACACTTGAATATCCTAAGAACACTCCTTCATCAGATTTGGGGTCAAATTTTCCTAAGGGTGATTTCCCGTTGTTCAGAATGAAAACCTTACAGCCAAAGACATGGAGGTGGGACAGATTTGGAGTTCTACCCTTAATGATCTCATAAGGTGTCTTGTTCAATTTGACTCTTACATTCACCCTATTCAGTACATAACATGCAGTGTTCACCGCTTCAGGCGAAAAGTATTTTGGAAGTGAATACTCGGCAAGCATGGCTCTAGCGGCTTCCACTAAGGTCCTGCTCTTCCTTTCAGCTACCCCGTTCTGCTAAGGGGTCCTAGGAGCTGAAAAATTATGACTAATCCCATGATCCTCACAAAAACTTCCAAATCTTTCATTTTCAAACTCCCCTCCGTGATCACTATGGATGGTAATAATCTCACATCCTAACTTCTTCTGAATCCAAGTAGAGAAAGATCGAAACTCATCAAATGACTCAGATTTATGTGACAAAAACTTAACCCAAGTGAACCTCAAATAATCATCTAAAATCACAAACCCATAGACTCTCCCTTCTACGCTGGCAGTGCTAATGGGTCCAAAGAGGTCCATGTGAAGAACTTCTAAAGGTCTGGACGTGCTAATGTCCTTAACAGAGTGAAAAGAGGTCTGGACTTGCTTCCCCAACTGACATGCATCACACAGGTGATCCTTAGTAAACTTAAGCTTGGGTACACCTCTAACTAAGTCCTTTTGGGTGAGTCTCCTAAGGGTTTTCATACTGGCATGACCCAATCTCCTATGCCATAACTAAGACTCATCAGTAGCAGTTTTTAAGTTAATTGAATTATCAGATTTAATGTAACTTACATCCAGCTTATAGACGTTGTTGATCCTTTGCCCCTGCAAAATAACTTCATCATTTAAGCTTAAAATGCAGCTAGTGGGTAGGAATTTGATGCTGTATCCCTTGTCACAGAGTTGACTGATGCTCAGCAAGTTGTGTTTCAGTCCATCTACAAGCAAAATATTATCAATCATAAAATTCTTTGAATCACCAATTATACCTGAGCCTACCACCTTCTTGGTGGTGTTATCTCCAAGTGTAACCTTGCCTCCAGCTCTGGCCTCCAGTGAAATGAACTGATTTGCATCTCCAGTCATATGTCTAGAACATCCGTTGTCCAGGTACCACATGCTCTCACGAGGTCTTGTGTGAGAGCACACCTACAAAAATATCAAACATCAGTCTTAGGAACCCAAACAGGTTTGGGTTCCTTCTTAGGAAAAGAAGAATGCAATGCATGCGTGCTGTGCTGTGAAACAGGCAGTTTGGGTTTCCACACCCAATATAAACTATGGTGAACAGTGCAGGTGTGGGAAATGTGTCCTAACATGCCACATGAAAAGCATCTAACACCAGGAAAAGAGTTAACTAATCTACGTGGGTGATAGCGCCTCTTCCTATATGTATATGAAACATGCTTTGATGAACTTGCAACATATTTTTCAAAAGGTAGCGGTGCATAAAACTTTTCAAAAGTAGGCGGTGTTCTGTTCTTTTTATAAGCAGTGATTTTTACTTTCAAAAACTCAATATGTTTATTTAGATTTGCAATTTCAAAGATTCTTGCACTTTCATTACTTTCTAACTCACATGCCATATCATTCACTTTCTTAAAGCAACTTCTAATTCAACATGCGATGTTTTTAACAAATCATGCTCAACAGTTAAATCAGAATATTTTTTGTTCAAATCATCGAATTCATCAAGCAAGGACATGTAATTAGAATCAAGTGTGGAATGATTTTTAACTACAGAATCATGCTCTTTTTGCAAAGTCAAGTAATCTAATTTCAAACTAGCATGAGTTTTCTTAAGTTTCTTATAAGATGTATGAATTAGTTCAGAAACTTCAAATAATTGATCGTAAGTCAGCTCACATACCTCTTCCTGGTCCGACTGACCAGGGTAATCATCAGCCATCAAACCAAGTTTGTTTCCTCCTCTTCAGCTTCAGTCTCAGAAGAGTCGGATGTAGAGTCTGCCCAGAATGCCTTCTGAATCCGCTTCTTGTCCTTTCTGAACTTTGGTTTCTCCTCACCCTTCTCCTTGCTTGGGTGAGCTTTAAGTGTAGGACAATCACCCTTAATGTGTCCAGGCTTCCAGCATTCAAAACAAATAGATTTAGATTGACCCTTAAAAAATTTACTGGACTTACCCTTGTTCCACTTCTGATAGTTCTTATGTTTCTTCCTTAGAAAGCTTTTGAACTGCCTTGTAATTAAGGCAACATCATCGCTATCAGACCCGGAAGAGCTAGCATCTGAATCTTTGGCCTTTAGTGCCACTGTCTTCTCTTTCTTGCGTTCACCTGCATCAAGTTGCCTTTGGTTCACCCCTTGCTCGTAAGCAATGAGTGATCCAAGTAAGCTGTCAATAGAGTAAGTATTTAAATCTTTAGATTCAGTGATCGCAGTAATCTTAGCATCATAAGAAGCAGGCAAACATCTTAGAATTTTGTTCACTCTTTCGTAGTTAGTATGTTCTCTACCTAAAGCATGCAAAGAGGTAACAATCTGAGTGAACCTTGGGTACATTTCTGAAATAGTCTCACTAGGTTTCATGCAAAAAAGTTCATAATCATGTAACAAGATGTTTAACCTAGATTGTTTGACTTCAGTTGTACCTTCGTATGTTATACATAATCTATCCCAGATTTCCTTTCGGTTGTACAAGTAGAAACACGCATATAGTCTTCAGATTTTAAAGCACAAAAGAAACAGTTCAAGCATTTTACATTTAACTGTGCTAAATCATGATCATCAAACGTCCAATCAGCAAAAGGCAATTCAGTTTTCATATTGTTAATCAATCTAAAAGGTGGTTCGTATCCGTCCTTAACAAACATCCACATGCGATAATCAATAGATTGCAGAAAAGTAGACATGCGTGTTTTCCAAAAATCAAAAGGAATATTGTCAAACAACGGTGTTCTTGTAATGGAATAGCCTTCAGCAGTATTATGATTGTTACAGTTAGCCATGGATCAAATTTAAAAGTTTTTAAACCTAAATTTTGAATTCCTCTTTGATACCACTTGAAAGTTTGATAGGGATGTTAAGCCCTGGTGAACTAGTCCCGAGGCTAACCAAGAGGGGGGGGTGATTTGGTTATTTAAAAATTTCACGATAACAATGAAAATCTTTTCGATACTTAGCAGCTGAAACAAGTAAACAAGAACGAAATAATCAATCACAGATATTCACCCAAGCAGTTAATATCGGAAAAGTAAAGTGCAAAATTGAATCAGAAAAGCAAACCAGATTTTATAGTGGTCCGATCAACTTGACCTACGTCCACTCCCCAGAGCCTCCCCTCCGGGTATTGCACTAAACAAAAGTGTCTCTCCTTTTGCTCCCACAGCAAGGCGGAGAAGCCTGTACAAACACCTCGTTTTCACCACACGGTGAGGCAGAGAACCCGAACTCCTTTTGCTTCCTCCTGAAGCAAGCAGAGAACCTTCGAACTCCTTTTGCTTCCACCTGAAGCGGGCAGAGAACCCCGATCTTCTTCCGAACGATCCTCCCACGATGAACACCGACTAGACGAAAGAAGACGAGCGGAGAAGACGACTTTGATCCGTGCTTGGAGCAACCTTAGTGAATCCCTCACTAACTCCCCCTCACAAGAACTTCTCTCTCTCTCCCAACTCTCTCTCTCTCTAGGGTTTCTCAGGAAGGAAGGTGGCAAAAGATTTTTCTTGTTTCAAGAAAAAGTTCTTTTATAGGAGGGCTTAAAATTTGCCCTAAATCTCAATTGGTTGGCCAAGATCATCCAGGATGATCGATAGATCATCCTGTACTATCAGTTCAAATTCAGCTATTTTAGCCTGGACGATCTGGCTCTTCTGGATGATCAGTAGAAAAAATAGTTCATATCGTCCCTTACGATCCTGCGATCGGCCGGGACGATTAGGGCGAATCGAGGAATATCGTCCAGAAGACAGTTCGAGTCGTCCAGAGAAATCTGTGCTGGATGACCAAAAAATGACTTGATCATCCAGGATGATAGGGATATCATCCTGTACGATTAGTTCAAAAAGTGCCCAAATCGTCCTATACGCAGTTCGGGTCGTACAACTGAAATGCACTAGACGATCATTATCGTCCAGGATGATCCTGTGATCGTCTAGGACGATATGATGATATCAATCAAAAATAAATTGCTTTCCTTAATTACCAGATTAAATTAGGCATGATTGTACTGAATCGTCCCGGACGATCAGACCAAATAACTAAAAATAAAAACTTGCCTAACTTGATCTGGCGGCTGAGAATTTCTAATTTGAGCATATCGTCACGTACGATCCAAAGATCGTCCAGGATTATCTGCTTAATCAGACCCTCTTAACTTAGTCGCCCTAATTAGGGCTTCTATTTTTACCTGATCGTCCAGGATGATGTGAATATCATCCAGGATGATCTGAACAAAAAACTGGACAGAAACTCTAATTGACTCAAGCTCTCCCCCTGAGTGTGTGTGTGAAAGGTTACTTAGCTAGGGGATCAGTTACATCACAATTGACTCAATAAAATGAAAAACAGTACATTGGACACACTTGGACCCGATCTTGAGTTAGCTAGATTTGCTCGTGATCTTTTGTGCCTGAAATGGGTTAGCCAAGCAAAACACACTGGAGATATGTCTGTCATCATCAAAACCAGATTTGTAACATTTATTTGTATATGCACTTTTTCATTTACTTTTTTCTTTCATTTTAACATCCTCTATCTCTCCCTCTATATCACTGAGCAATTCTACAACCTTATTATGAAGGAGAAGAAGGAAACCAACAAATATTGTGTTTGAGAATATATAGGTTACTTTTCTTTTGCTTTTCTACTATACCTTTTACGTTTTCTTTTTCTTTATTTTCTTTTTTTTATATTTTTCTTCAACAAGTTTGAAAGTTCTTCAGAAGATTATCTACTTTTAGGTAGATAATATGAAGCATCTTCGTATATTCCTACTTCATGAATCAAGAATAGTTGTGAATCACCTTTAATATAGTGCTCAACACTCTCATGAGAGTATTTGATATGCTAATAAAGGGTTAAAGGCACCATTCTATATTCATGGAGCTATGATCTACCTAGGAGAGTTTTAAAAGAAGCCTTCAAATCTATTATGTATAATTTGGCTTTAGTTTTATGGCTATCTATTTCTAGGAGAAAGATTATAGAACCTAAATCCCTCTCACCATTTTCATTAAATCATCTCAACATCATTTTATCAAAATTGAATTTTTCAGTACCCACCTTTAGGTAGGCAAGAGTTATAAGAGTCATGATGTTAAGTGATGTACTTATATAAATAAGAACCTGAGGCAACTTAAAGTTCTCAATATTTATAGATATATACAATAGGCGATTATGATCAACACTTCCTGACATAAAATCTTCTTTTAAAAATGTCACTCATGAAACTTTTTTGAAATATAATGCATCTTCTGACGGTCCCAAAGCAAGCTGAGCCATACAAATCTCTAAGTTGAGTAAAGATTTAATTAAATCCTCCCTTATTTCTTTGAAGAGAATAAGAGCATCATAAATTCTCAGTTTTACTAGCATCTTTCTAAGATATGCAAAGATATTATATTCTAATTTATAAATTTCTAAATTAGTTGCTTCTAGATATTATAATCTTATACTAGTTGAAAGGGTGTTAAAATTTTAGGATTATTTGTAACTCATTTTCCTTTATCTGTAGCTGATATTCCTGGCAGCGGAACTTCACCACAATGATGGTTTAATTGAACTACCTCTTAAGGGGAAGTAGCAACTGGATAATCTAGCTCTTGATTGATGATTAATTTTATACTTACATATGGTAAACTATCTAATTTAGACATGTGAATTTTGATATTAATAGGATTATCTTGGATAACAAGAATAAGGGCATCAATATTAGATTAATACTGAAGAGATTATTTTATTTCTTTTTTAATTCACTTATATTTCTTGAGAAATATTTTCTTCTTCACTATATGATATGTTAGCTGATTCATCATAAAAAATAAATAAGATATATGTGAAACCCTTTTTCATTACTTTCTTACACCTATGTAGGACAAAATAAGTCATACAGAGTATGTGGCATTAGGGATTTGGGTCTGCAATTTGCTGAGATTACTATTTTATCTTATACAAATTTAGTTTTACTTTTACCCTCCTTCTTTAGGATAATGGAAGCTTGACTAACTTGGACTTCCTTGGCCATTTTTATCAGAGTTTTATTCTGAACTTCTTCAAGAGCTACCAGATTAATTTGGATGTGACTTTGTGGTCCTAGGGATACCTGAGTAGATGAATGATAAACTTTGTTGAGTATACCTTTAAAAGAATGGGATTGTGTAATATCCCACCCATCATTAGGTTTTAAAATAGGAGAGAATGTAAAAGGCTCACCAATCATACATTTAGCAAATCCTTGGCTTGAATCCCTAAATATTCCTTGGGCATCAGAACTGCCCCAAATGTTATATTCTTCTTAAGACATTTGTTGAAAGTTATGTAATCTCCTAATTCATGATCGAACATCCAATACCATTGGCAATAATTGGGTTGTCTTGATTTACCCACTTCATTCAGGCTCTTAGGCTCAGGAAGTTTAAATTCTGACTTCCTTAAGAGATTTTTAAAGATTCATTTGATAGCTTCCCTTTTAACTGAAGAAGTTTTATTTATGAGTGAATTAAAAATTCTCCCTATTCTCTTCTAGAGTGACATTAGATTGACATCTGAATTGTTGATTATTCTGTGGTTTACTGTATTGTTGATACTAGGTAGTACAACTTGGATGCTCTACTTGAACCTTCATTAATTGTTTGCCTTTATCAATTATAGATACAAAATTAAATTTCTTTTTTAATACATTCGAAGTTTTAATTTCTTTACTTCTATCAAAGACTGATCATTAGGAATGTTAATTGAAAAGCTTTCTCTTAGTGAATAGAGTCATTGCTAAATAAATTCTTTAAAGTCTTGATTGTAAAATTTTTTAATAGAAAAGCAACCAGACCATGAATGTTTTTCAAAAGTATTTCTATAGGATGGTGCTCTTGTAATAATAACTCACACCGTATATTATGATTCCTCTAACGAAGGATATAGTCTATTAAAATTTCACTCGATTTCTATTTCTCCATAACAAGATCCCTGACGGTGATGAGTTTTAATTGGGTTCTACTCCTTATAGAGGAAAGCCTCTATAATTAATTACATCTCAAAAGAGAAAACTCTTGATTAAAGTGAAGACTAAACTTTTAAATTTTGTAAAGATTTAAAGAAAATTTTCTAATAAAAATAACCAATAAAAAATTTAGATTTTATATTTAGATATTTTAAACTTTAGATTTTAGATGATTAGATAACACTCCCAAAGTCAGGAAAAAAATTAAGGAGCATATATAATCTAGACTTATGCTTGGCAAATGTGAACTGCCAACGAGCATACTAAGTGCCATCCAACACCTTATGAATGAAAGATTAGATAACTTTATACTATATAAAGCAAGGACATTTTGTTCAAAAGCTTTAATCTGGATTCTTTAATATGAAAATATGTTTAAGTAGATCAAAGCAATGATGTATGAAAGCAATGTATAAATAAAACTTAATACATTTATAATGTAAGCTAAGTACAATCTAGGATCAGCTATAAAGTAAAGGTGATCAGGCTCCACCATAATAAGCCTAGATTTCTATCCCTATACAATGTTGTTTTAAATATGATTACTTAATTTAGTCTTTATCTTCATGCTCTAGGATCATCTTTAAGATTCCAAGAGGCAATGATCCTTAAAGGAAGAAGAATCTTTTCTTTTGGAACCTCTATATGTGTAAGCAATCATCTTTAATATTTTTATAACTCTTGATACTATATAACTCAATCTAGCTATAGAAGAATCTAAAACTTTTACATTTACACATTTATAATTACATTATAACCTAGTTACATTCTATTTTCTACAAGAATATAAAAGAATAATGTATATAAAATTTATAAACATAATGTAAAAAGGTGCACTAAAAGAAAATAAACATGACATGAAGAGCACAAAAAGTAAACACACAAAGAATGAACACCCCCTAGGCAAGGTAGTCTAAAAAAAAAAAAAAACCACTAGTCTAACCTAAGCTATAATTAGTAGCCCTATCAAATCATCTAAAGTGTGTGTAACAAGTTGTGTGGTTTGGATAGGTCCAAGGTTTATTATTATTTGATATTTTATATCAATTTATTTTTCATTTGTTTCAAGTCAAAGGGGATTTTATTTCAATTTAAATTATAATGCATTATTTTTAATTATATATTATAAAGATATATTTAAAATGTTAGAATTATTTATTTTTTGTTTAATAGAATATAATGCTCAATAACCCCTAAATGCTAGGAGTCATTATTCTAGGGTCATATTTATATTACATTTGATCTCTTCATAAGATATCATATCAAATGTATATAGTCCTTTAGTTTATTGAGGTGTTTTAATTATTTTGCTTTTATATAATCCTTTGAATTGATCATTTCAAAAATATGAAGTTCTCAATTGAAAGATCCTAGGCTCATAATTGTAATGTATTTGTTCCCCATAAGGGATCAAATCATGTGTATAGAGCCCTTTGATTTAATTAGTTATTTAAGTTACTCAATTTTATCTTGTTTATTTAATTTAAATTATATTTTAGATTTTTGAATATTTAAATAAATTTTATTTTTATTGTTTGTTCTTTGATATTCAATTATTTTGTTGATATATTTCTAAATTTCTAGGATTTAATTGAATTATTATTATTATTATTTAATTTCTTGGTTTCACCCAACTCTAAGTTTTATTTTTATTTAAGATTTTAGTGGTTTTTGATTTTTTATATTTTCTTGATTTAATCTGGAGTTGAATGCAACTTACTTTGTATTTTTTATTTTTATACATTTATTTAATAATTTTACATGATTAGCCCAATTAATTCAATAAAAAATTCAATTTATAAGGCTATTGTTTATTTTTGATCTAAATCAAATCTAAATCACTTGAAAAAATTAATAGACGTCATAAATGATCTCTAAAGATGATTACAAGTGATTTAATTTATTTGCACATTTATTTATATTTTTAATTATTTTATTTATTTAATTAATGAATTTTATTTTATATTTTTAATTTTTTTTATTTTTATGTTTTATGAGTGGAGTTTTATTTTTCTCTAAAAGTAAATTCAATTAATAATTTTTTTGAAATTATTTTTGAATTTTCTAATTCAATATGAATTTATTATGATTTATCCATATATATATATATATATATATATTGGGGGAAACCCTTAGAGGGGCCTACGCTTTAATTAAAGAAAATATTACAAGATCTTTGAAAGGGACCTCAAGCTCGCTACTGCTCAAAAGAGCTACAAAAAAAATTAAAAAACACCTACGAGCTCAAGTTCCCTACTAAGCAGATGCACAAAAAATCCTAGATACATTCTAGGGTGGCAAGTAGCCAACACTAAAAAAAAAAAAAAGAAAGATCCAGTGATAAGCTTTAAGCCCCATCATTCCAGCAAAATATCTAAAAGCAAAAATGCCTGAACTAACCAGATCTTTGAAAATAAAGAGAACAACACAAGAAGAACTACATAGACAAGAGAGAAATCTAAAAATAACATTCAGATTAATGCTATAGGAAGTCATAGAAAATTCCATTGGATACCTAATAGTGGCAGTAGAGTTACAGGTAAAGAGGCATGTTGCCACAACAAAAACATTAAGATAATAAGAACTAATGACATTAAAATAGAAGTAAAATTTTCCAAGCTCATAGCAACACATCTAATAAGTAAAAAGAAGAGGCCACCACATAACCAAGAACACCCACAGCCAAAAACCATACCACACCAAACTGGAAGAGAATTCCCACCCAGCCGAGCAATAAATATTACCAAACCAAACAACCAGCCAGCAAGGAGGGTAGCTGAACATATCATATGCAATAGACAGGCTACTACAAGACACCAACAAAAAGAAATAAAACCTAACAATCAGGTAGGGAAATAGAGAGAACTAGAACAACATAACACAAATAATAAAAATAATAACAAAAGAAGAACTGCCAATTATACAATGTGAATTAGGGTTCACTAATTGATTGAATAAATGGCATCCAAATCCCTTAAAATTTAAATCATGTGTTAATCAAAACCCAAAAGTCTAAACCCTAGAAATTTGAAGCCGTCGAAGTCTTCCTTCAGGATTTAATCTATTCCCAAAGTATATATATACTATAGAAATTTAAATGGGGTAAGCTAGATCACACAGTGAGTTGAAATTATTGTTAAATGAACCTTGAGAAACTAAGCTAGCATAACAAAAAAAACCATGAACTATTGCTATATGTAGTGAATCATATGAATTTATAAAAATCTTGGTTAAAAAATGACCTATAATCTGTAAATTAGACTTATGTAAATATACTCATTAAACAAGCCTAGAAAAATTAGGGTAGGTCAAGGAAAATCCCTAATTTAACCTAGCCAAGTTTGAGATCAATTGGAAAAATTTTTAATTTGTATTTTTTAAGAATTAGTAAATAATCAATCAATAATTAGTCATCATCCACTCACATAATTAACTTGATTTTATACATTGATACCTTGCACATATTATTTCCATAAAGCTATTACGTGTAATTTTATTGAGTGTGATTTATGATTAATTTATGAAGTTTTAGCCATTTATTCTATTAAATAAATTATTTAAAGCCAATCAATAGCTATTACTGCCATCGATGTCATCACATCATCCTTGTACATGACACGTGGCACGATATGATTTATCCATGTCAAATAATGATGGTCAGTTCACTCCAACAGTGAAGCATGTTGATCCACCATTGGATCACCCTGTATTTGAATAGGTAGTCATGATAGCATCAAACATAGATATGTTCATTATATAGTTCAAACAGTTCAAACATATTGTGTTATTTAACAAGATTTAGGTTGTCTAATAGAATGGCTCATAAGTCTTGTTCCTCATTTAGAATAGAATTTTTCCTAAATGGAAGAGAGCTTTAAACCTTTAATACACCAGATTAAAAAGAATGAAACTTTATATTTTTCATGCTATCTATGGGATACTCCAATCCCACAATCCTAAGAACCACTTCAATGGCCAACCGGTGTAGCAATCGCATCTTGGGAGCCTCTTACTCCAACACACACCAATCCAGGAATTAGTCCATGAACTATGGATGCCAAACATCAGCCTCTTTCACCTCGGTGGGCAAAACCCTTCTAGGCAAGGGACATCAGAACCCTCCTTAGAAGATCGCATTCTGAAAATAGAAAAATCTTAGAATGAGATCCTTTAACTCCTGTGATAGACTCTGTAACTGGTGTTAGCACCACAGGATGAGACTCTTCTCGCTCGAGATCCACCATGGGTCAAAGATGTTTAACCCAAACATCTTCATGTCAAGATTCCTCTTCCTCCGCCAAGGATGCATCCTCTGACAGGTCAAGATAATAAACTTGCTGACACAACAAGCTCTACCCATCCTTCAGATTCAGGCCAGTAACCTGTCATTCCTCTAAACATCTCTGAGCACTTAGCCTGACCATAAATTACAGAACTCCATCGTAATGCGCTATAGCATGAACTATAAAGATTAGTCCGAGAAGAGTTCCTCGTAGAAGGCACTAAGTAATCTCTTTGTTAGTTGGACTTATAGAGTTATCACCCCTGACTGAAGCCATACTTCAACACTCCATTCCGGCAAGATTCAAACTACTAGGCATCGATCTGTATGATGGGACATCTAACCCGTACAAGCATATCGATCATTATAGAACCATAATACATATCCAGCGAGCCTCAGCTGTGATCCTCTGCCAGGTTTTTTCCTACCACCCTCAAAGGATAAGCTCGAACATGGTTGTATTCACTTCCAGCTGGAACCATTCCAATGTTCATCAAATTGGCTAAAGTGTTTGTCGAATAATTTATTACTGATTGGAGAATGGTTAAAGATTCTTCCCATCTCTCATGAATCTGCCAGAATGAAAGTGAGTACCTCAAAGAATACTTTCAAAGATTTTCTACTGAGGCTCAACAATTTCTAATGGTAGATCTTGAATTGCTTAGAGGAGTTATCCTCGAAGGACTATGTCCCAGCCCCTTTTACTTAGCACTTATGCGAGACACAGTTCATATATACACTGATATGATCTATCATGTGGAGGCACAAATCTCTACTAATGAAGCCTTTAATACTCTTAGAAAGCAATTTGAGTGAACAAATGGAAAGCATAAAAGTGTTTCAGTGATGAAAAATCCATCCTCATAGAGAAAGAAGCAAGGAAACTATAATTTGCCCCCCTCAGCCCTCACAGTAATGATGGGAGTCTCATTAAGAGGAGTATATGCCACTTTATGTATCTTGAGCAAATGTATTGATGGATATCTGAGATCAAGAGAATGTGTAGTGGCCAAATCCTTTTAAGCCCAATGTGCGAAATTAGAAGCAATAATGTCATTTCCACCATAGTTGGGGACACACTGCTAAAGCATATATGTAACTCAAGGAAGAAATTGAGAGAATAACCTGATAAGGATATCTTTGACAATTTATCTAAAACCCACCTGCTCAAGATGAAGCTGTTTCTACTAGGGACAGAATCAATAGTAAAGGTAATCATCAAATAGTCATCAAACAATATAGCATATAGGCAACTCAAGGAAAAAATTGAGAGAATAATCTGACAAGGATATCTTTGATAATATATCTAAAACCCACCTGCTCAAGATGAAGCTGGTTCTGCTGGGGGTAGAATCAATAATAAAGGTAGTCATCAAATATTTAGTGAAATTGACACCACTACCAGGGGCCCTTCAATGCCTAGTAAAGTCTTAATTGCAGCCAGTAAAGAGCTAACACCAAAGATGTCTCGCACCGATCACTCCATTACTTTTGATGATTCTTACTTAGAGGGAATAAAGACCCCTCATGAAGACCCACTCATGATTAGCGCAGGGATTGGTGATCCATATTACAATGTCAAGAGGATCTTGGTCAATAACAAGAGATCTATAAACTTCCTATTCTACTCCAATTTTCTTAATATGGGCTTCTCTAGAGAGAAACTATAGCTTGCCAAAGGTCCATTATATGGGTTTGACAATCAACCTGTATGAGTGGAAGGAATAATTAGTCTCCCAGCCGTACTTGGAGAGTTCACCTGGTAGGTTACACACTCCATCCAATTTATTGTAGTGAAATTGGAATCAGCCTATAACACTCTCTTTGGAAGGCCACTATAATCAATCTTTTAGATTATTGCTTCAATCCCTCACCTCGATTATTTTAGGAAGGCTCAACCATACCCATCGATTACTATGAGTATTATGGATTTTAATCTCTTGAATGAGGACATTCCTTAAAAGGCTTCCCCAATAGAGGATATTGCATACATATCTCTATGAGATGAGCATCGTTCAAGAATAGTGTAGATCAGATTGTTACTCTTGGAGGATGAAAAGACAAAGTATGTAGATTTTCTATATAAAATCAAGTTGTCTTTGGTTGGAGTCCAGCCAACATGCATGGAATCAACCCCTAAGTGATCATGCACTCCCTCAAAGTAAACTTGATGTGTAAGCCAGTTATCCAGAAGAAAGAAAATTTTATGCCAGTACACCAACAAGTAATTGAGAAGGAAGTTGGTAAACTCCTAGAAGTTGGACTCATACGAGAAGTGTAATGTCCCACCTAGCTAGCAAATGTTATTATGGTCAAGAAAGCTAGTGGAGCTTGGAGGATGTGTGTAGACTATATGGACCTCAATAAAGCTTATCCGAAGGATTGTTTTTTGCTCCCTCGTACAGACCAATTAGTTAATGCCACATCTAAGCACCAAATGCTGAGCCTCATGGATGCTTACTTTAGCTACAATCAAATAAAGATTAAACCCATAGATGAGGAGGCAACATCTTTTCAAACTGATAAATGATTATACTGCTATCAGGTTATGCCTTTCAGGCTCAAGAAAGCTGGACCCACGTATCAGTGCCTCATGAATAAGGTATTTAAATAGCTTATAAGGTATACTATGGAAGTGTATGTAGATGATATGATAGTGAAAAGACTTGAAAAATCTCAACATATCTCTGACTTGGAATAATGCTTCTGCCTCCTTCGATCTTATAACATGCATCTTAATCCCTCCAAATGTGCATTCAGAGTTGCCTCTAGAAAATAATTGGGGTTCATGGTTACCCACCACACGATCAAAGTGAATGTTGAGAAGATCAGAGCACTAAGAGATATGGTGCCCCCAAGGAGAATCAGAGAATTCCAACATCTAAATGAAAGAATTTCAACCACTTCTCGCTTCTTGGCTTGGTTTGGCAATAAATACTTTCCTTTCTTCAAGATATTAAGAGGAGCCCCTAGCTTGGGGTTCCAGTGGATAGATGAATGTCAAGGGGCTTAGAGTAGCTCTAAACTTATCTAGCCTCACCACCACTACTTTCGAAGCCCATACCCAAAGAATTATTGTACATGTATGTGGATGTCTCCTCCCATACTATAAGCTCGATCTAGGTTTGAGTAGACAATATTGTTCAACATCCTATCTATTATATTAGTAAGGTCCTTTTTGAGATTGAAGCACACTACCCATTAGTAGATAAGATAGGTCTGGTGTTAGTCTTCTTGAATAGAAAGTTACGTTCTTATTTTCAAGCACATACGATCGGGGTCTATACAAATCTACCATTAAGAAATATTCTCCAAAAGCTTGAGGCATCTGGAAGGATAATCAAGTGGTTAGTGGAACTTGGAGAGTTTCACCCACATGTCCTATCTAGACCCAACATCAAGTCACAAATGCTTGTAGACTTTGTGGTTGAATGTACTAACCCTTCCTCTAACGAACCACTGGCTACATCTTCTTCTTTCTTATACTGGACCTAATATATCGATGGAGCTTCTAGGAGTTCTGGCATTAGTGCTGGAATCCTGTTAATTTCCCCATGATGAACTACACTTGAATATGGACTTCGATAGAAGTTTACAGCAACAAATTATATTGCCAAATATGAGGCCCTTATTACTGGATTGAGGTTGGCAATCGATTGTGAAGTGCAGGACTTAGTGGCTCATAACTGATTCTTAGTTAGTCGCCTCTTACGTGGAGGGATAATTGGAAACCCATAATCCACAACTGACCCAGTACTGCCAAATAGTAAAATCCATTTTGGCCCAAAGAACAAAACATCAAATCATCCATGTCCTCTAGGAGTAGAATGCACGACCAGATGCTCTCTCCAAGCTTGCTAAATCTATAACTAGTGGTGTCTTCAAAAGGAAGTATATTGAGGATTTTTACTTCCCAAACATCCAAGGTTTAAAGGTTATACAATCAATCAATGAGTCAAAAGAGGCTTCTTGGATCAATCTCATTTTATCCTTCTTACAAGATGGTTTTCTTCCTAAAGACTTGATGGTGGTAATGCAACTTTGGAGGCAAGCAATAAGCTCCATTGTTATTGGTGGAGAGTTATACAAACGAGCCTTCATGGGACCATACCACAAGTGCCTTCCTCTTTAGAGGCAAATTATACACTTCGAGAAGTACATTCAGTATTTACAGAGATCATCTAGGTGGAAGGGCATTAGCCAATAAGATCATGTGATAGGATTTTACTAGCCAACGATGAAGTAGGATGCACTGGAGTTTGTATAAAAATGCAATAGTTATAAGTTACATGTCAACCTCACCCATTTACCTACTATAGAGATGTCAATATTACGAAGTCCCTAGTCTTTTGCCTAATAGGGGATTGACATAATGGGACCCTTTGCTATAGTCACTGGATAATAAAAGTTCACCACCTGATTGTGGACTATTTCACCAAGTAGGTGGAGGCAAAACCTCTGGTAAAGATCACTAAATCCAATACCAAATAATTCTTATAGAAGAATATAATATATTATTTTGGCATCCAGCAAAAATTATCATTAATAATGAAACTCAATTCACTTGAAAGATCTTTAGAACATTTTGTAAAGATCTTCATATTCAACTGGTGTATATGGCCATGGCCCATCCTCAAACAAACAAGCAAACAAAGGTCACAAATTGGACTATACTGAAATGGTTCAAGACACTGCTGGAAAAGGCTAAGGATTAATGGGCTAATGAACTCCCAAATGTCCTTTGGGCCTATCATACCACTGCTAGAACACCAACAGGAGAAATCTTATATAATCTCTGCATTGGTACAGAAGCTGTTATTTCTGTTGATATTGGAGTCCCAAGTCAAAGATTTCAAACTTTTAACTTCAACAGTAATGAGGAGAAGCTCAGATATAACTTAGATCTTCTTTCAGAAGAAGGAGACATGGTGATGCCCAAGGTTGTTGTATGTCACCAAAGAATTGTCCATCACTATATCATACTGAGATTACTGGTGGAGAGGTGCTGGTGCTGGTGCTTATCCACCCCCTACTTGCTCTGGCTCGGCATCATAGTAGTGAATGTTGTGGTGATGAAAATTATGAAGGATTGGAAGGAGTTATTGGAATAGAAAGTTGGGAGATGATTTAGTGGTGCAGGGAATGGGAGGTTGTATTTGGATTCAAGGATGAAGGCAATTATGTGACTTAATGTAATATTTAGCTTTCTTTTATGTCTAGGATCTCTAATGCATATTAATTTTTAAGATATCAAATAATTAAGTCAGCAGCATTAAAATAAATTTTATCCATTATGATGTAGGTGGTTAGGGATAGAAGAGGTGTGATATTGATTTGTTCCCTAACTTTTAGAATTATAGAGTTACGAAGGATATATTGAATAATTTGAGCATCTTGTACTAAGGTATTGATGTGAGCAATGTGTTATCCAACATTTGATTCCCTACTGCTAGTGCTAGCATACGTCTAGTCATAATAAGTGTTACACGCTACAAGGTGGACTTTTTCTCCAGTAGTTAAAACGTGGAGAAATTCATGAAGGCCTTGATAGGTAATTTAATAGGCCTTCTATTGATATAAGATTGGAGGATAGTACCCTCACTGTTAATACGGAGACTAGCAAAGAATTTAAAAAGGATTTCAGAATTGAATGGGTAGGCAAGAGTGAGAATGACGTAAGAGTGGTGCGAGCGAAAAGATTGAGTACTTGAAAGTTTAGAAGTTTCTAATTTATGACTTTGGATGGTGTGATCCAAGCAGTTTTGAATCTATTGTAAGCCTCTTTGTTTACTGTGGTAAAGCGAGGATGAATGGGATGTTGGGAGGAACTACCGATAAGAGCTCTAGAATACTTTCAACCAGCCATTTTAAGGATTGAGATCATAGAGAGGAAAGAAGAATAGTGGAATAAGAATTGAAGTAAGAAAAGACTGAATTTCCATCTCCTTAATAAAATTTACCATATCGTATAGTATGATAGATACATCATACAGTATAATCAAGTGCATTCAATTCGTCCAGTTCGATTAATTAAAAAAGGTGGTTTTATCATTAAGTACAATCAGAATCATACTAGTCGATTTAGAGAAGACGTTTTTCCTGAGGTATTAGCCTGGGCGATCGGTAACTAGTCATATTGTCCAGTACGAAAAGGTGTTTATATAGTACAAGATAATATTAAATATCACAATGGCTGAATTCAATTTGTCAAATGTCTATTGCCATGTGTATCATATAGTAGGAAGTAGGTATTTATACATTACGATTAGAAATAATTGATCAATCAGAGCTATTTAATGTGTTATGGGCAGTGATTTGGTGTTTTTGGGATTATCATACAATACGATGTGGAATTGTATAGTACGATGTGAACAAAATTCATAAAGTGATGTGTGATGATCAGGAAAGCTTCATAAAAAAAATATAAACTAAATCACAAAAATAAAAATAACAATACAAACAATCATAAAACAAATTCAGAAGAAAACACAAAAAAAAACAGTTATTTTTTCACAAATCATCCTTCACAAAAACAAAAGCAACAATACAAACAATAATAAAACAAATTCAAAAGAAAGACACATAAAAACATTTTTTTTTCAATTTTAAAATCATCTTGATTCAAGCATGAATATCTATAACACCAAATCTAGTCCTTAAGGTGCTAAAGGTTTCAAAAGCTAGGGGTTTTGCAAATATATCTACTAATTGATTTTCAGTAGCTACATGATGTAACTCTATATCCCCTTTAGTCACATGGTCTCAAATGAAATGGTGCCTTATGTCTATGTATTTTGTATTGGAGTGTTGGATTGGATTCTTTGAGATATAAATGGCACTGGTGTTATCACACATAATTGCTATAGTGCCGACATGAAGTCTGAGATCGAAGATTTGTTGTTTAAGAAATAGGACTTGTGCAACAACAAGCACTTTTAAAGACAAGCTAGGAGCCAAGTGAATCCTTAAGGAATTTTGTAGCAAGGTTCCAAAGAGAAATGCTTGATGTGAAGGATCTCAAGCCTATATTCACCCATGTTGCATTAACCTAAAGACTAAGAGAGTGCCCTATGGAAACACTCTTGGCTTATAATTTCTAAAGACACTTTCTATGCTATTGAAGCTAAAAAATAACCATGTTAATGCTAAAGAATATAACAAAATGATTGAGCTCTTCTTAGCCAATAACCCTTATAAATTCTTTACTAGGAGAGAGAAGTAGTGGGGGCTTGAAAGAGAAAGAATTTGTCCTAGGGAAATGAGGGGTAGAAAAACCATTCCAATAAGATACTATTATTGCATTGAATACATAAGGACACCCTTGTAACCTAGGCCCTTGAGGATTTCTTCACCATGAACTCCAAGGGCAGAGGAGCCCATCCGAGTTATATACCACTATCCTGATGAAATCACACTTCATATATTGATTTATCCCATTTATACTCCATTAAGAGTGTACATGGATAAGCTAATGGAGGCCATTTAGAGCAAGGAGTTCTTCAAGTGTGCTTCATTGATGAAAGTGAATGTGCATACTCGATGGGATACTTTTAAGGAATTGTAATTTCCACAAGGAACATAACCGTAATATGAAGGAATGTGATCACCTCTGAGGTTTGGTAGAAGAGTTGATCAATGCCAAAAATTTGCAGGAGTTCATACTTTCTAGCCCATGAATAGGTGCCTTGGTAGACTCATTAGTGGGCTACTGAATGATGAGCTTCTGAGATTTTTTTTCTCATGTTACCACCAAATAAAGATAAATTCAAGTGATCATGAGAAGACATCCTTTATATTTATAGATGGATTATACTATCATAAGGCCATTATACTACCCTAAAATAATGATGGATAAGGTCTTCAAAAATAGATGAGGAGGAACATTATGGTGTATGTGAATGATCTCCTAGTATAAAGTAAATCACCCAATCAACATATTAAAGATCTAAAAGAGATATTAACCACCCCACTAAAGTGTACTTTTGGTTTGTGATCATAGAAATTCCTTATATTTATCCTCACACCTAAAAGTATCAACGTGAATCCACATAAGGTGAATGACTTCTGAGAAATACAGTTGCCCAAATCAAGAAATAAGGTGTATCAACTCACCTTGTAAGTTATCGGACTGAATTTGTGTATCTCTTGACCCAGCTAGTGGTGTTTTTCCTTCTTAAAAGTTGTCAAAAGTGCTAAAAATATTTCTTGGGGTGAGGATTGTGAAGCCTCATTCCAATAACTCAAGCTTCTTCTCTCTTTTGCACCCTTACCAAAGTCCATGACCAGGTGAAGATTTGTAACTATATATAGGGTTGGGCGAGGATGCCATCATCCTAATGCTCATTAGGGAAGAAGGGAAGAACGAATGGCTAGTATATTATGTAAACAAGACACGCAGTATTGCATAGCAAAGATATCCCATCATGAAGAAGCTTGTATAGGAACTAGTGACCTAAACTAGGTGACTTGTAATTAAGCTTCCAAACCCATGCAACTCAAGTGGTAGCTGCCACCCATTAAAAGCTATACTCCTAAGCCTGATCACTCAAGAAAATTGCTTAAATAGTTGGCGGAGCTAAGTTAGTTATAAATTACCTACTCATTTAAGTAAAGTACAATGCCATACTCATTAGCTTGCAATTTATCACTTAAATAAGGGTAACTCAATTGGTGGTACTCTATGACTTATTGTTAAAAGAAACTAATGATGAAGAATCTAAGGCCCATAACCTAAGAAGAAGTTATGTATGTGGAGGATAATCATCTTACGAGTTTGATAAACAAAATCATAGAATACCTAAATACTATTATCATTAACAAAAAGGTCATCAACTAATGACAATTTAAAATCAAGGCAGCCAAATAACAACTCCTAGGACATGAATTGTTTAGAAGGTCAATGACCTCACTCAATTTGAGATATGTGAGGAAAGATTAGATGGATACAATACTTAAGGAAGTCCACTCGAGTAAGTGTGGTAGTCAATTTTGAGTAAGAACACTAGCCCATAGAATCTTGAGGCAGGGTTACATCTTGCCAATATTTAGAAAATATGTAAACAAATTCTCAAAGTGGGGGACCTAATGCAAGAAATTCTCTCCAAATAATTATAAACTTCTCACAAGCTGTAATATATCAATAGCCCATTGAAATTTATAGTCTAGAGAAAGAACTTGCTTGGATAATCCCCACCTTCTAAATTCACCTTAGCCATGATGGACTACTTCATTTGATAAATTAAAGCCAAAGCACTCATAAAGATGACCTCCACTATAATAAGGAACTTAATATGGATGAAAATCATGTATAGATATTATTTCCTATCACCATTATCACAAGAAATGGGCCATAATTCACCTCTTAAAACTTGAAGTACTCTTATATAATGCAAGAAATTTAGCTCTGTTCTCCACTAATAGACCAGTAGGCAAGTTGAAGATGCCAACAAGCATATCCTCAATCTCTTAAGAAAAAAGGTAGAAGAAGAACGAGGTGATTGGGTAAGGATTTTTCTTTTTATCTTGTGGGTACTAAGAATGACTCCCTTCTCAATAACCTATCAAACATTATTATTGTTGTCCCAGGGCATCAAGGCACTACTACTTATTAAACATAACCCACACAATTAGCGAGTTGTCATTATTGTCACTTATGAAGAAAATGAACTTGATGAGTGGGAGATGACTAACTAGGAAGGCTTGAGAATAGCAGCAAATCTTTTTGAGTAGCTTAGGGAAAAAACCACCCTGAAAGATGAAGAAGTCAGAAGTAGAATGTCCAAGTACTATAACTCGCATATGAGAGAAAAAATCTCCTAAGGTGCCAACCTAGTTCTAGAGAAAGTACATGTAGTTTCTTACCACTTTATTCTCTTCAAGTTGGAAACCATGTGGGATGATCCTTACATCATCAAGAAGAAAGTAGGCCCGAAAGGTTTTTAACTACAAACTCCTTCAAGAAAGAATTATGAAAAACATAAAGCGTCGATGACCTAATGACCTTTTATCTATAGGGGAAGGCCTAATGTTTGTATTCCTTATTCTTTACTGAATTATAATAAATGAACCACTCTCCCATCTCTTCTTCTAATATTTCTAAATGAGTGAGTTCCAAATTTAAGCAAGTTAATAACTTATAAATGCCTAGGGAATTCCCCTTTATATAAATTATTTTAGGGGAACTCATGTATCCATGAGGCCAAAAATAAAAGAGCTCACCCATATGAGTAACTCACCCAATGCATTGGGAACTTACACTAGCAAATTATGTTATTAAGGATCACCCGAGAGGTGTAGGTGGCTCAACTATAATCCTTGGTGAACTCCTAATAGTTGGAACTGAATCTTGTCAGCCTACAATAATAAAGTCGACTGAAAGAGATTGTAGCTGGTCAAGTTCTCATCTAGGTTCATGGAAAATAGAGACTCATATTACTCCCTATAAGAGTGTTAAGGACTCTAGTCCAAAAGGCCTAAAGGAAACCAAAAGCTCCAAGGAGAAAAAACTCTCTGTTATGGTGAGATCACTTTCTTTTTTCCCTATAAAGTTGCTTTAGTGAAGCATTGTTTAAATTCTTAAATAACACACACACACACACATACACACACATATATAAGAGAAAATTGAAGAAAGTAATGAAATGAGAGAGAAGTTACTTGAACAAAAATAATCAACTTACTACAAGTCAAAAAATAATAAACTCATTACCCTCATCATAGGTACTTGCCATTAGAGCATCAATTTATGATAAACTACAAAGCTATAATGGGCTCACTCCCTTACTACTTGAGTCCTATCTAAATGAAAAGTCTTTGTGAAAATTCACTATAGGTGAAAAAAACTACCCTAACAAGTAACTCTATAAGCCTTCTCCTCCCTTTGCTATAATATCTTTAATGAGTAATGTCAGAGTCCCCAATAATATCTGAATCTAAGTAAATGCCCTATGGCAACTAAAAACTTTGGCTAAGGCATGACCCTATGGACAAATTTAATTCAACAAGAAAATGCAATATCACACAGTATTTGGTTTAAATTTACATTTTAAGTTTTTTAATCATATCTGCATAGATTGATGATAGACTAATGTGCCACTATTAATTTGAGAAGAGAACTTTCCATTCACATTTAAATGATGCATTGGGAATAACAAATTTGTCCTAAAGGATAAAATAAACATTCACCTATCATTGATTTGGCTTATGTTAAGAAAGGTGAATAGGTATTTGATTTGGCTTATATCGATAAATCTGCCAAAATATATCCGATGCAAACTGTATTTTCACACAGGTACCCCCCTAAAAACATATACATGCCTTTCTTGGCATAGTAGGATTCAAGACTATAACTGCAATGTCGTTCAACATCGATCGTGCATGTCTTTCTTGATGTGGTGGGTAGGCTAAGATTACTTATATTTTCCCTAAATGGGGGATGCGCCAAGAGGCTGCCAGATTTTTCATTGACAAGGGACCTGTGTGAAATAACACCATTTGATTTAATAATCAATTTGAATTTAATCTATTTTCCTTTAAATATATATGTATAATCCTTAATATCTTCATATTATATATAGGCTAAACTATGGATATTGATGTATAACCAATTCACGCATTGATGAAAGACATTTGAAGATGAGTTCATTAATGGGGTGAATTTTTTCACACAGATAGCTTGTCAACTGCCTCGTTTCATCTCAAATAGAAAGTTTTGATGCCCATATTCTAATCATAAAAATCCAATGAACCTAAGACCAGATGATGTTATTATTGAGATAGATCAAAAGAGTTTATTCTAGAATAATTGTATTGGAAATCTCATGGTGAGTACGAGCAACATTTTGATTCCTGATGTAGCCCATCTACAAATTCAAATAAAGGTTAGGAAGAAAACATATGACCTCTTGAGGACTTAGTTTACAATACAATTGGAGCACAATTTGAAAAATATACAGAAGAGTCAACAAATAAGGAGGCATATAATTTTTATAATTTGATTCATGCTGCCCAACAACTAATATGGAAGGGGTGCACAACTCACTTAGAGTTATCTATTACTGTGAAGATGTTAAGCATCAACGGAGAATATAATGTCCACTGTGAATATTTTAATCAATTCGTGGGGCTGCTTAAGGAAACCAACTCCATATATAATATAATTTTTATAGATTTATATCAAACTAAGAAGTTTAATTTTAAACTTTGTTTGACATACACAAAGATAGATTATTATGTTAATAGATGTATGTTATACTATAAAGATGATTTATTGAAGATTATATGCCATCATTACAATGCACCTAGATTTAAACAAAAGCTTCGGGCAAAAAAAAAGATGAAGGAAGTACCAGTCATTAAGATATTTTACTTACCCATATTTCTTTATGGTTATATGTATCCATAAAATTAGTTGCACTTATAAGATGACATAATGAGCACATCTCATAAGAAGGTGTATTTATACATCCATTAGAAGTAGAGGCCTGGAAATACTTTAATTGTACATATCCTACCTTTCCCACAAAACAAAGAAATTTAAGATTAGGTTTATTCACATATGGTTTTACTCTAATTATCTAGTTTGCATCACCTTGCTCATGCTGGCCCATGATACTCACCCCTTACAATCTTCCTCTAGAGTTGTGTATAACTACTCCTTACATATTTCTGATGCTAATCATTCTAGGGCCACATGATTCAAAAGCAAAGATTAATGTATTTTTATAATCATTAATCAATTATTTAAATTCATTATGGGAAGGATTAAATACATATGATATCTCTACCAAATAAAACTTCATAATGAGGGCAGCATTACTTTGGATAATTTATGACTTTCCTATATATGGTTTGCTTTTAGGTTGGAACACTTTTGGCATGTTAGCTTATCTATATTATATGGAATTTACAAAGTCATGCACTTTAAATCATGGAGAGAAGAACACTTGGTTTGACTCTCACTGCATGTTCTTGCCTACAGGTCATCCTTTCAGGCGAAATAAAGATGTCTTTACTAAAAGTAAAATAGTGATCTCACAGCCTCCTCCTAAGTTAACCAGTGAAGAAATATTTGAAAGAGTAAGGTTCATACCACGATAGTGGATTCTCTAACATTAGGTGATTAAAAATTGCCAAGGTATGGTGTCAACCATAATTGGACCAGGAAAAGTATTTGTTGGTCCTTGCCATACTAGAGGACAAACCTAATAAGACATAACTTAGATGTGATACATATAGAGAAAAATGTTTTAGATAATATAATCAATACATTCAGGGACATCAAAGATAAATCCAAACATAATATAAAAGCATTGATGGACTTAAAGAATTTTTGTAGAAGAAAAGTTTTAGAGTTGAAGGATGGTGGAAATGGAAAACTTCTCAAATAAAAAGCTCCATTCACCTTGACTTTAGAGCAGAGATGAGAAGTTTATGAATGGGTAAAGGCTCTATGGGTACTTGGTGGATATTCTTCCAATCTAAATAGATGTGTTAACGTAAGATCTAGGAGATTGTTTGGAATAAAAGTCATGACTATCATATCTTTATGCAATATCTACTACTAACTATCTTTAGATTTATGCCATTTCCAATTTTAAAGCCCTTGATCGAGTTAAGTATCTTCTTCAAGAATTATGCTCTTCAAAACTAAATACAGAGCACTTGATTCTTATGGAGCAGCATATTCCTCTTATTCTGTGTAAACTTGAGAAGATACTTCCTCTAACATTTTTGACTCTGTGGAGTATCTTCCCATGAATTTACCAAATGAGGCTATAGTAGGTGGACATATTCAGTATCGATGGATGTATCCTTTTGAGAGGTTTTTAAATAAATAAAAAAGATTACTAAGAATAAGTAAGATCCTGAAGGCTAAATTTGTGAAGCATATCTAATGTACAAGATAACCTAATTTTACTTGAATTACTTTGACATAACATCACAATAAACTAGGAGTACTACGCCTCAAAGTGTGGTCATGCAGATTCATGTAAATCCTAAAATATAGATGTATTCAATGGAAGTTGTGAACTCATAGGTGCTAGCATCATGTGTTATTTGATTGATAAGGAGATGAGAGCTGACACATTATATATCTTACTTAATGGTGATAAAGTTAAGCCATATCTTGAGTTTGTATGAGCTAACTTGTTCATGCATTTATTACTCATAAAAATCATAACTATTTAAAATTTATAGGAGTTTCATTAATGGTTTGAGTACATTAATATTAGTAGAAGTCCAAAAGATAGTGAAAAAAGAATTCCCTAATTGGTTCAAAAAATATAGTATATATTTTAACTATTCATTCTATTAATTTGTCTTAATTAGTTAACACAGTAGTAAATAAATATGCTACTAATATACCAACATTTGATCGACTAATTAGGTGCACACTCAAGGAAATGATTTGTAGTATTAGGGACTACTAGATTTAGCTTTGGGACCAAATAGATTAGGGAAATATTAGCCAATTTTTTGGGTTAATGGCTATAAATTCCAAATCAAATCTTAGTGTGAAGGTGGATGATAGATATTTCTAGTGTTTGCATAAGAGGAAATAACCATACAGGTGATGATTCTGAGTACTACGGGATATTACAGGAATATTACATTTGGAAGATCCTGATCATGGGAATAATGTGTATCTATTCAATTATGACTAGTTTGATCCAGTGTAGAATAGAGGTATAAGGATATATCCACTTACATTATAATATAAGTAAAGCGGGGTAGGAGATACGTAAAGTTTTACCCATTCATCATTGCTAGCCAGGCAAGCCAAGTTAATTTTATTAACTATCTGAGTATATTATGAGGAAAATAGGATCACCTCATAGTTATGAAGACCATACCCAGGGGAGTTATTGAGAAAACTATATCAATACCACTAGCACATCAAGAAGAGTTTTTGCCAAACTTAAAAGATCATGCTAACGATGTGGATGATCAAATTTCAACTAATGAGAATGAGCTACAGTTTGAGGAAGTATAATCATAAAGGAAAGTCATTAGGAATCTGATAGCAGTGCATATGCTTCATCATATGAAAGTGAATCAATAAATGATGAGTATATAGAAGGTAAATATATTTATTGATTTTTTACAATCAATTATCAATCAATAATTTATATGAACAATATGATTTATTTTTAACAATATAGCAATAGTTACTATATTTATTTTATTGTTGCTCTATTTTATTTATGTAATTATTTCTCTATTTTATATTAAAAATTTATTATAATTTAAGTTGTTAATATTTATTAAAAAAAATTTATAGATGGCTTCAAGTGATGAGCCTCCCCGAGGATTGATAAAAATATTTTTGGTAGGCGCAAGAAAGTGACAAGTGGCTCAGTTAGTAGGTTTGTACGTATTGAGGGGACCACTTCTTCTCAGCCGCCACTCTGAGTCACCTTAGCCCAACTTTACTAACTCTTATAGCGAGTAGCCCGTAGTTTAACTCAACAGGCCATTACTTTCGTTCGCTAAATGCCATGCATAGTTCTCCCTTCTACCCTTACTATCCCCCCCCCCCCCCCCACCCCCACCTTCTCATGGAGGCCCTCCCACATATCCATATCCACCATATGTCCCATCATATTATCCACCACCACCCCCTCAGCCCATTATAGGTAGACCTTCCACCCCAATTACAACATAGAGAATGACATTATGATGCGTATTGATTGAACATGAGGGTGACACGTACGTACTTATTATATTCTTAATATGCTACTAAAATTTGATAAATGTTTTCTCACATAACATATTTTGTGTTGGTTTTATCCATCAAGGTAGCTGACACATAAAATACGGGACATCGTATGGAGCAGGTATAATGCTCCGTAAATTTCTTGGAAGAAAATCCTAAAAGAAGTACGTGACATGTGGTTTAGAGAATTTGAGGTTAGTTATTATACAAATATATTCTATATTATATATTAATAATTAAGCTAACAAAAAAATTCTATGTTGTATGTTTTTTAATGTGGAAAGATTTTTATTAGCTATCTTAGTGCAATGATAAAATCAGAAAGAATTTTTAGAAGTGCTGGTCAACTAGCATGTGTGACATGTTTACTAACATTAAAAAGTCAGGCAAGCAACCACTCTTGACTGGTGGGAGTGTATGTGCCGAGCTGACCAGTGCTTGTGGTAGCCCAAATTATATCTGGAGGGACCAGAATAGATAAAATTGGGCTTCTAATGTTGGGGACATGGGTAGTTCCCTCCATACTGGGAGCTTGATTCCATATACTGAGCACATGCAAGGTTTGGTAAGAAATTTAAAAAGATTTTAATAATTTACTTAGATATGAATAGTAATATAAGTATATTATAGAAAGAGATGCTGGGTAGAGAACTGACCACTGTTGAGTTATATAGTCATACCCATATGTGGCAAGAGGACTAGTAATGGGTTGATGAGTGAGCAAGGAGAGGCTACATGAGTACATAAGTTTAATATTTTTGGTAACATATGTAAATTACTTAATCTTGTATTAAGTTTTATAGGATGAGTATACATGACTTTGTGAGAGCCAGCTAAGAGAAGATAAGGGATCTTCTGGGGATCAGTAGATTTTTCTGACTACTGCACTTGGCTGCAAGCGATAGGAGGAGTACACAAAGGTTAGGTTTGAGGTTTAGGGTCATGAGCCTATGCATACGAGAGGCAAACATCTAGTGGCTCAAATTTCTCATTAAGTAGCTAGGAGTCATTATACAGCCAACATGTAGAAGCCCTCACAGCCGAACTAGCTAACTATCTATGTATGTGTAGAAAGGCTTTGTGGCTTGGATAGTTCCTTGGCTTTATTATTTAAAATTTATATATTCTTAAATTTATTTATTCAAGGTCTTTAAAAGATGATTTGAATTTAAGTTTTAATTATTTAAAGGTTGTAAATTTCTTTTAAAGATTTTTTGATTATTAAAGTTATTAATCTTTAGGTTTTTTAAAAAATAGTGTTCAACAACTTCTAAGTTCCAAAAGCTATTAATCAGTATGTCCTAGTCTCAAAAATGGAATGCTACTAACCCTCCAAAACTGGGGTAGATTAATAGCATATAGTCTTTCATTTAATTATATATTTTGATCCTCAAAGCTTTCATAATCCAATACATATTTGCCCCCGTAAAAGAAATGAAGCATAATGGTATGAAAAAGTGTAACATCTACATATTTTATTAATAATTTTTATTTAAATTCAATTTATTATTTACTAATTTATTTAAGTTTATATTTTAGTATTTATGTTCTGGCAAATTCATTAGTGACATTATCATAACAAGTATGAGGACCTAGGTCCTCCTTAGGACATGTAGCCCCATAACTCAAGCTAGTCCAGCTTATATTCTTTAAAAATGGGAATGTTAATTATTTATTTTAATATTATTTAATTTCTTAATTTCATTGAGCCAACTCATATTAATATTGTTTAACGATTTAATTTCAGACATTTGAGAAAATTTGAGTTCGCTCAATTTAATGAGTTCTACACCATATTTAGGTTTGGTGATTGATTTTTTAACTTAGAAAGGCTTTGATAGCCCAAATTCTATAGGTTTGAATCACATTAATCGTGTACATATGTTTTAAATTTCACTATATTTAAAGGTCATTTGGTCTGTCATTGAGTGAACCCATGATTCATGTATATAATTGACCTAGGATCTTTGAAAATTTATAACAAATTAATTTTAAATTCAAAATTTACAAATAATATATCAAAACTCTCAAAATTAAATTTATAATAAATGAAAAATAAAAGCCTCATCATATTCATCTGAAATTTAAATTAATTTTATTAATCAAGAAATTAACTAATAAATAAAATAAATACTTAAAAATTTATAAAAATTACCAAAATTATTTCATAGACTTGAAATCATACCTAGAGGTCATTTCAGACATTTGGGGAAGATTTCAAGAGGTTTGGTGTATAGTTGGTACAAAAATAAGAAAAAGCCATTAATTAAATAATTTAATAAATACAAAAATACACTAAACTTCAATAAATCATAACTCGTATTTCTACACCAAACAAAAATAATTTGAGTTCTATAACAATAAAATAAATATAGTTTAATGTTTTAATTTCTTCACCAAACCTATTCAAATCTTCGCCAAATGTCTGAAATCACCTTTGGGGATTATTTCAAGTCTATAAAATTATTTTGGTAATTTTTATAAACTTTTAAATATTTATTTTAATTATCAATTAATTTCTTGATTCATAAAATTAATTTTAATTTCGGATGAATATGATGAGGCTTTTATTTTTTGTCTATTATAAATTTAATTCTAAGAATTTTGATATATTATTTATAAATTTTGAATTTAAAATTAATTTGTTATAAATTTTCAAAGATCCTAGGTCAATTATATATATGAATCATGAGTTCACTAAATGACAGACCAAATAACCTTCAAATGTAGTGAAATTTAAAACATAGGTACATGATTAATGTGCTTCAAACCTACAGAATTTGGGCTCATCAAAGCTTTTCTAAGTTAAAAAATAAATCACCCAACCTAAATATGTGTATAGCTTTAGTGATTTATTTTAGAAGCTACACTTATAGGAATTGGGTTAAATCAGTGGAAAGTAACTTTGACATACATAAAATAGTTCATAGAGAAATGAAAATCTAATTCTAAGTGCATGCATAGTTATAAATTTTTAATGTTATGAGTCTAAAATGGACCCATAAACATGAAAATTCAAATCACATAAAATTTGATCTAATCAAGATAAAAAAAAGATAGGGCAAGTAAAGGAAATACCCTAATATACACCATCCAAATTTTAGGTCAAGTGGAACATTAGATCTTGAGAAATTTAAGAAAAAATAGATACTATTTATCTCTAATTTTCTTAAAATCCACTAGTGAAAAAAAATTATTTTTATAAAATAGTAGAGCTAAAGAGCTTTCTAACAAGCCGAAGAACACTAAATTTGAGTGAAAAACATATTTATATGATTTTTCCAAGATATAAGTATCAAAATAAATTTGAAATTCATTTTATTTCAATTTAACAGCAGTACAATGATTTCTTGACACACGTTGGGACACGTGGCATGCTTTGGTGCGCTACTTATCCACATCAGATGAGATCCATGGTTGTAGTATCAAATGTATGAAGAAGCAACGACCCCGATTACGCAGCATCATCGTGCGATTCAGTTGAAGGTTGCGGATTCAAAAATCACTGTAATGATGCATTGTTCAGCTCAATCTGAGCTATTCAATCATGATACACATGCGATCATACATTCCAGATCATGCTAGAAATTATTGTTCAAAATGAAATACAACTTCAAATGCATATAACTTTTGATCCAATTATCCAAATAAGATGAAATTTGAAATAGAGGATCTTTATAACTTAATCTGTCAATCCATGGAGTTTCAAGGATTCATACATGAAGATTTAGGAGAAAATTAGGTTTGATAAAAAAACTTCTAATCATGATAACTTGCTAACCTATTGTTGGTGTTTCTTGATCATAAACTTGTTGGAAAGCTTGAAAGACCCTCTTCAACTTCCTAGAAGTCTCTATTAGATGATGATGGTTGGATCAAGATATGGATTTGAATTATCCTTTCTCTCTCTTGCTAGTTGAGGTGATTTTTGAACTATGGAAGGGCTGGAGAGGCTATGGGAGAGCTGGGGGGCATATTGAGAGGCTGAGAATATGAGTTGATCAACCCTTTTTTAGAGGTTTGGGGCCATATTTATATTAGAGTGAAATTTTAATTGATAGTCTAGATCTTACCGCCTAAGCTTATGATAGCAGCTATTTTAGTTAGGGAATAATAATTGGGAGTGAAGAAAAGTTTTTAGAAGTTTGAGAGCACATGGATGCTTGTTGATGGAGTTAGGCTTGAACCAATAATTAGATAGAGGTTGTTTTGGTGGTTATTTCCACATCAATAGCCCATGTGGCATAAGATATTTTGGACAGGTGCAATGAGGCTTCTAGAGCCTACCATGTCCTAGCTCAAGCCTAATTAGGTTGGGTTGGGTTAAAGCTCCATTTAATGTGCTTTGGAGGCTTAGATCAACCCATACTTTGGCCCATGTCAGATTAGTGGTTCAATCTCTTAGGGGTTTTTCATGGGGTTAATACAAACATGCTATAGTAATTTTTAAAATTCAATTGATAAACGTGGTGATTTAGAGAAAGAAAACATCATGTTAAGCACCTGGTTCAACCCTATTGATCAAATAATATAGGCCCAATGCTTAGATATTTTTAGGGGACAAATGTTGTCCTCATGAACAATCTTAATGAGTTTGGTTCATTGATTTGGTTAAAATAATGAAAAATGTTTTTTTTTTTTGTGTATAGAGTAATTTTGGTCAACTAGGGTTTACCTGGTCATTTAGTATTGACAAGGGGTCAATGATGGGTCCAACACATTTCAAAAGGTGTTTTGGACTTGTTGGAGGAGGTCCCTTATCTTGGTGAGGAAATTTAGTGCAAAATGCATTTTTAAGGGCTTAAGGGTCCCTTCGGTCAACCTATGTTTACTTGGTCAACCAACGATGACCATGGCTTGGGTTTGTGTTCAATGCTTTTCAAATGTTATTTTGAGTTTATTGGATGTGGACCTAGTGTTTATGGGGCTCTCCATGCATGTTTTGTAGTGTATAGGGCAAAAGGGTAATTTGAACAACCTAGGTTGACTTGGTCAACCAGGGTTGACCATGACTTGGGTTTTGTTTCAATGATTTTCAAATTATATTCATGTTATGTTTGGGAAGGTTACATGGATTAGTTTGACTGAGCCATATTGAGGTTTTAGGAAAATTCATTTTTCAAGGATTTTGGTTGTAAGGTTTTGTGGTCAACCATGGTCAACCAAGGTTCAATTTTTGTTTAATATATCATGCTAGTGATAATGATAATGGTCAATGATTTTGGTGAATTTTCCATGATCATAATCACACGACGCCTTGTTCAGTGGCATCGACTATAAAAAATTGATAATTTTGTAGCATATGAAAATGCTTTGAATTTTAGTGGTTAGGCGTGTCCCCAGAGTTAACCACATAAAAAATTGATAATTTTGTAGCCTATGAAATGCCTTCAAATTTATGTGGTTAACCCTAGGGACACGCCTAATCAATATGCATGAGATAGATCATGAATTCAAGGTCATTTTGTTAGGTTTCAGGGCAATGAGAATTTCTCCAAAAATAGGTTATGAACCAAGGGTTTTGGGTTTTGTTGCAACACAGAATTTTGGAGTTTTATGATTGGCACTCGATTTAATCAATGAGATTGATTTATATTTGATTTAATGAATGATTTAGAAGGATTTAGGGTTTGCAATGCTCAAATCATTAACAATCAATGATAATTGTCAGTGATTGAATAGGTGATCAATCGATTATCATTAGGGACAATCAACTGACGAATTTTGGGCATTATTTTATTTCAGTTTTGAAGTGATTAATAAAGATCAATGATTTAATGAAATTTAGGTTTTATAATGATCTTATTAGTGATAATTTGGTGATTGTTAGCTGATAGATAAGATGATCAAATGATATCTAGGGGTGATTATCAAGTAATAATTTTGAAGTTAATGATTTGATCACTATGCCAAAGCTTATTGATGGGATGAATTTGAAGTTTGAAGTGTAGTTCAATGATTTAAGTGTGGAGAAGATATTTTTATTTAGATTATTGACCACACCCAAAAATGAGGTTAATAAATATACCTCTAATAGGTGGGATGAACTTGAAAAGTAAATCACCATTTTGGCATTGATTGAAGAAATCAAACAAATAAAGAAGATTATTTGATATTTAGATTTAAAGATGGATAAATTTATATTTAATTAGGGTAGCATCCCCTAGACAAGTGAATTAAGAATTTGAATGAGATAGTAGCTCTCAAACAGATGAAATGTATACTTGACTAGGATAGTGTCTCCAAGATAATAAGGATTGAAATCAGAATGAGATAGTGGCTCTCAAATAGGTAAAATTTATACTTGATAAGGATAGTTTCTCCTAGATAAGTAGGATTGCAATCTAAATGAGATAGTAGCTCTCAAATAGATGAAATTTATACTTGACTATGATAGCATCTCCTAGATAAGAAGGATTAAAATCTGAATGAGATAGCATCTCTGAAATTCATGAAATTTATACTTGACTAGGATAGTGTCTCCTAGACAAGAAGGATTTAAATTTGAATGAGATAGTGGCTTTCAAATATATGAAATTACTACTTGACTAGGGCAACATTATTTAGATAAAAAGGATTGAAATCTGAATGAGATAGTGGCTCTCAAAAAGATGAAATTTATACTTGACTAGGATAGCATATTCTAAGAAAGAAGAATTAAAACATGAATAAGACAGTGGCTCTCAAATAGATGAAATTTATACTACAATGAAGTTTATAAAATATGAGAAAGGATTTTATAAAACTTATAAGCTTTAGTATGAATTTCAAACCAAGCCTTACCCTCTAGACCTAACTTCTTTTACAAAATTCTATATTTGGAAGTAATGTACAAAAATAATGGCAAGAAAACTATATTTATTATAAAGTTTCTCTTTTAATACTATCCACCATAATAGTATTTGTGATAACATCCATTTATTAGGTAACATTAAATGATCTCCTTTACAATCATGAAACTAATAAGCAATAAGTTTAAATTTTGTAGTGTTTTATATATTTTATTTTCAGTGAAAATATGTGTTTTAGTTATTTTGGTATAGGAAAAACTCAAAAATGATAGAAAATTCTAATTAACTCACATCGCTGCAATGTCAAATGAAACAACGTTGCAGCGTCATGATAAAAACTGTCGAGGTGCTATAAATTGGATATTATGGTACCAAGTTCTCTATTTGTAAGTGTCACAGTGGTAACATAGTGAGTCTCGTAGTTTTACCAGCACCTCGATGTTAATAAGTCAGCATAACTATGTTGTATTTGCTATTTTTAAATACCGCAGCAGCACAATTGCTCACACCTTAGTGCCATTTTTTCTACTCAAGCACAATAGCACTCAAATGTTAGCCAATGCCATATTATTGCAGTTGTAACTTCCATGGGACATTATCTATCAGTGAAGAGACACGACTGTTCACTAAATACTCGATCGACATCAATAAATGCCATAGGTACTGAGGCGTTAGTTCACTTCAGTACCAGCTACCTTCTTTTCTATCCTATAAATAGTTTCGTTGTTATATTTATAAGGGTGTTCAATCACTTTTGTAAAATTCAGTACTTCATAGACTACTTCTTTATTTTCCTCTCTGAGTAAAATCAAAGTAAGGCTAAAGAAGTATATGATACAATCATTTGGATTGTTTAGCCTATGTTTCATAAAGTAATTCTATAAGTTAAGGGAGAAGTAGTGTGTAGGATATACTTTAATCCTTTTTGGTGATATCACTCTCTTGTATTTTTTTCTTTCATGAGTTTAGGAAAATGAGTTTACTTGTCATTTATTTAATGTCTAGATAATTCTCTTATTTTAGATTGATGATGTAATATTCATGCTAAGTACTAATAAAGAGTCTTGTTCTATAAATATTAAATGATATTATAAATATTATGCTGTTCTTAATTTATTATACTTAGTGGGCATAAGCATAGATAAAATATAGTGTAATGTATAGCCTCGACAGAGGAATGCAAGAATAATTAGAAATATTTAGATAGGATGTTTGCATGCCTTAATATAGGATGTAAAATGCTTTAGGTTCGTAAGGAGATACTATAACCATAGGAGGTTAGTAAATATCCTTTTCACCCCTACAAGCTTTACAAAGATCAAGGAATGCATATGCTCTGAATCACATCTGTAATTAAAAGTCTCATTAAGAAAGATATAAAATTTACACTCATTAATCCAAAGTACTCTTATTCAATATTATATCCAATATTTTTACTATTTTATTTAGTTATAGACTCTCCACAATTTTTATTTTATTTTAGTGGGATAATCATTATAATTAGAGTAAACAGTAGTAGTTTAGTGTAAGCATACTTCCTCAAAAGTTTGACCCTCTACTCTATCACATTAGTACTTGATTTGGCATGTATACTTATGTATATTAAGTGGGATTTTATTATTTTTTATATCAAAGGAAACCTAAGCATTATTTAGGGGTGGCAGAGCCCTAAATTTTTATATAATTCAAAAGTTCACTACATATCCCCCATCAATATGATCCCAATTAATATGCTTTCTTTATTACAAAAGAACCTTTCCATGTCGATTCAAACTTCCCACCAACCTTTCGATAGACTAAGATAGGTCTTCACAGAACCAAAATTGATTCTCCTACTTGGAAAGTACTTGGATGAACCATCTTATCATGTGATTGAATCATCTTGGCTTTGCAAAGCTCAAGGTTCTATTGAGCCTGTAAATTCTTCTCTTCTAAACCTTTGAGTGCTTTTAGTTTGAGTTTTGCATTATATTCTTTAGTAATCTTATCGTTGATAACAATCTGTAGTGATGGACATTATACCTCTAAAGGGAGAATAGCCTCTTCTCTAAATACCAAAGCAAATGACATTATTTGAGATGGAGCTCTATATGTTGTTCTATATGCCAACCAAGCCACTCCTAACTTTTCAAGCCAATAGCATTTATTATCATCTAGTATTTTATTTAGAATTTAAAAAGAGTTTTATTGAAGGCCTCAGCTAATTAATTTTCTCTAGAGTAATGGATTATTGAGTATCTTCAATCAATATTTTGATTTTTTGTAAAGTTAATTATCTTAATACTTCTAAATAATGGACCATTGTCAAATATGATTTAACGAGGAATACCAAAATCTGTATATGACATGATATTTAAAAAAATTTAAAGCATGATGAGCTTTTACTTCGCTTTAGGGTGTCGCTTCTGCCCATTGTTGACCTCATTTTTTATGAGATCACTAGGACCAATCCTAAGCACCATGATCTATCTAGACCCTAGGATTCTTTTAGACCAAGCCAACTCCTAGGATCTACCCTGACCTGAGATCCATCCATACGTTAGGATCTACCTAGAGCTTAGATCTATCTAGATTCTAAATCAATGTAGGCCCTAGATCAATCTAGATTTAAGTCAATCTTGACCCCAGATCTATTCAAACTCCAGATCAACCCAGACCTTAAATTAACTTATTCAAAAATTAAATCAATCCAGATTTCAAGATAATTTCAGCTTCTCATCAATCTAGATCTTAGTTCAATCTAGATCTAATCTCCAGACCTATCCAAGACCTTAGGACCTATTTTAGATACTATGAGCCATTTAAAATCTAGACCTTGTGATCTACTTAGGTCCCAAAATTCTTCGAGATCTTAGACCTTAGGATTTCTTAGACGCTAGAATCCTCCTAAATTCTAGACCTTAGGATCTTTCCAGGCTTCTATCAAACTCTAATTTTATTTAACCATGTATAATCATTTAAGTGATTGTCAATGATTTAGATAATCTAAAATTCAGCTTATGTCCAGGAATCCAGGCCAAAACCTAAGTCAAAGGGCTTTGGTCTTGAAAGCCCTTTTCAGTGAATTTTCAAATACTTCAAATTCTAGTCAAATGACCTCTGATTTAGAGTCTATCAATTACATATTTACTAGAGGCAACCCTCAAAATTTAAGCTTAATATAAGACCTCAAACCCCAGAAACTGGATTGAAATTCAAAGATTGTAAAACCTTCAAATATTTATGGCATATGCCATTAAGCCTACCATCAAGTAGATTTTGACCTTAGAGCTTTCCCCAAAGATCTAATCACTTCAAGGTCCTTGATTATGTCACGTGTAACATTATAATGCATTTTGATGGATCCATTTTGACCCAGGTTGACCAGGGCTCAAAATACCCCTTAGGGATGTGAACAGTCAATTTGGACCAAATGACCTCCAAATTGCTTGGAACAACTTCCAATAGGTTTCAAATTTCAAACCAAACCTATCAGATCCAAATCTAGGTCCTAAGTTAACCTAGGTTGACCAAATAGGCCCATAAGGGTCCAAACGGTCATTTTTATCAAATTGAACTCTCAAGACCTAGAGACCACTCCCAATAGTCTTCAAACATCTTATCAAACTTGTCCAACCTAGACCCAAATTTTGGGTCAACCTGGTTGACCAAGTCAAACTAGTGTAATTAGAATAACCCTTAAATTCTTTTACACCTGAATCGAACCCCCTCAGTATATTCAAATCTTATCCAAACTCCTTTGAATGCACCCTTAGTAACCTGAGCTGGTCTGATCAACTCAACCCAGTCAATAATTGACTTAGTCAACTGGGCCCTGGTTCAGTCAAACTTGACCCAATTAGGTCAATCCATGGCCTATGTTCAAACTCAAGCTAATTAAGCCTTTTAAATCTCTAAACTCTTAAGCTCATAGCAAAGAGTGATTCAAAGACATTCAAATATATTTAAAGTCAAGTCACCTTGATTTGACTTGTTCAAATTTTAGTCCATGGTTAAACCATTGGTCCTTCCATTCAAACATCAACGTTAATGCTTTGGAGACCTTTAAATTGATTTCATTCCATTCTTTGAACCATTTTAGCTCACTACAAACCAAGTCATAATGGAGTTGACTTGGTCAACTCATTAAGGCTTGCTCAAACCAATTGAGTTCTTATACTCCGATTCAAACCCCAACTACATAGCATTATACTTCTTTCAAATCATTACTCTAGCTCTATACACTATCCTATCTTCCACCTCAGTATTCCACTTGGACATTGACCAGTAAACATGGTCAACAAGCATTCAAATGAGTCACGAGTGGTCAAACTTTCTAACCCAATTTATCTAGCTAAACCCAGACCCATCTAGCCATTTAACCATACTCTAGAGACTTCTAAAAGTCTCTCTAATCCCTGGTTTAACCCCTTAATCCTCTCCATGTGCATGTGAGGACAAAACTCACTTTACACATCATTGTACCACCTTGTCCTCTCTAGCTTTCTAGCCACCCCGAAGGCAGGTGGTAATCATCCAGGAGTTCCTATAGTGAATCTCAGCCATCCCCTTAGGTCTTAGGGTTTTGATTAGGGTAAAAACCTCAAATTAAGCCTCATTCCAACCAAGGCACTCCCTCAAGCCCCTCCTCCACCCAATCTTATTTCTCATTTAAGCTCATCAGACCTTCATCTGTACTTCCAAACCTAAATCTAGCCGGTCAGACCTCGCCATCAGTAGCTTCCCAGCGGCATCAGTGAGATCTCCATCCAAGGTTCGATCTTCTCAATTCGGACATCATCAGCACTTCGAGTCTTCTATAGGATCGTACGTGGACAAACAACAAGCTCAAGTGACTCTTAAACCTTCAAAATGTTCCATTGGATGTGGTTAAATTTGTAACCCTAGGTTAGAACACTTAGCTTTAATTAACCTTTTCTTAAATGCATATTAAACTTTTAAACTACCATCCCATGAATTCTATTCATGAATTAGATCTATGTTTAAAATTTCATTAAACTTTATTAACTGGTTTAAGAGAATGAATTGATTTTTATTCTTAGGGCTTGATACATGATCTGTTTGAAATATACGAGACCTCCGCCTTTGATTTATGGATTAACAGCTGAGACCCCATCATCCTGCAGCAAGGAAAAACTATGTATCCGATCCCACGGTCGGATCTCTATCCGCCTTGATCACAACCACCCATTTCAAACCGCATTGGATCGAACGGCTCATGCCTTTCGCTGATGCGGATTAAGAAAGCTCATGGGTCCCGCGCATTAAACATTAATGATTATAGGCGTCTTAATCATTGGCCACCACTGGTAATGATTAGCGCATTTTAATCCCACCAATCAGGAAGTGTCACGTGTCCAACCCACCGTCGTTTAAAAAAATGTTTTTTAATTAATTTAAATTAATTTTAAATACCAAAAAAACTCAAAAAATTATTAAAAATTAAATATATATATATATATTATATTAAAATTTCTAGAAAATTTAATATCTTAATTTAAAATTAATATTTATTTAAAATATTGAATATATTTCAAATTATTTTAATTAATTTATTTTTTTATATTTAAATTAATAATTAATAAAAAATCTTTAAAATATTTTTTTACATTCAATATTTCATTTAAAATATTTTAAACTCTCTCACATTATATTTAGAATATTCTATTTTAAAATTAAGTATTAATTAGAGTATTTTAATAAATTTTTTTAATTTAAATATTAATTAACCCTTAATATCATTTAATTTAAAGTATTAATTCAAATATTTTTTTTAAATATTAAAAAATTTTTAATATTATTTTAATGAATCTAGGAATCATTTTTAATATTTAATTTTAAATTAAATTTAATATAAGAGATATTTATATTTTTAAGTAGTTTTTAATTAATTAAATGTTTAAATAATTAATAGATGTTTAATTGAAATTAAGTTAAAATCATTTTGAAACTTTGAATAAAAGCATTTTAAAAATTTTAAAATTCTAGAAAACATCTAAGTATAAATTTAATTTAATTTAAAGTCATTTTTAATATTAATTAATTTTAAATTATTTAAAAATAAATTTAATTACTTTAAACTTTAAAACAAATTCAATTCATTTTAATCAGAAAATTTTAAATAATATACCAGAATTTTTGAAATTTCAAATACTTTATTTTAAATTTTAATTTATTATGAATAATTTAAATTATTTGAATATTTTAATATTTAATTAAATATATATTAAATATTTCAAAAATTATATATTTACTTTCAAATTTATTTAAAATAACAAGAGGATCTCTCAAGTCTTTAAAAAATTATTTTGAATATATTTTAATTATTTTATTTTAAAACTTATATCCATATATATAGGTTTATATATATATATATATATATATTCAAACTACTTTAAAATTATATGTATCTAAATCTTTAATTTTGAAAGATCCCTTAAAACTTAAAACATAGATTGAGCATAATTGAATAGAATTTATTGGGAGTGATGATTAATCATTGAATAATTACTTTGTTAATTGTTCATTGATTAATCCTTCAATTAATTAAGTTTTAGCTTTAAGGCTCTCCTAGAGTTAGGAATTGATTATGCTTATATGCGGTGTATACATGTAAGGTTTTAGGGTTAGCAAAACATTGATTAAAACTTAGCGACATCATTAAGGATAATAATTAAGGATACATCTAGAAAACTTTGATTAATTCTAGAAATTAAAATAGATCTCCAATAGACTTGAAACTTAAACCATTTAAACTTAGTGACACCTTCAGCCTTAAGAAAATTCCTCATTGATTTTTAAAATTATTAAGCCCCTTAATTAATCAACTTAAGTTTAAACCCTTAATTAAGCCCTTAAACTTCTAGAAAATATAATAAATCAAATTTAATCACAAAAGTACATATAATATCTCTAACTGACCAGAGTTAAATCCTTTATCAATGAAAAATAAAATCCCCTTTACTCTACTTTAAAATCATGCCTAATTTAATTTTAATTAAAATTTAATATTTAATTAATTTAATTAATTAAAAATAATTTAAAATTCTAGAAAATTCCCAAACCCTTGGGAATCTTTTCTTATGTCATTCTTGACCTTTGGAGTTGATTTCAAAGAGTTGGGAGTTCATTTGAAATAAAATCATTAAAACACCCTTCATTAAATAAATTTAATAATTTAATAAATACTTTAAACTTCTAAAAATCAGAACTATTCATAGAAAACTTAAAATTGAACAAACTCAAAGGCATTAGACTCCATTTAAGATCTAATATTTATAAAAAATGTCAAACATTCAGAAATAATTCAAACTTGAAAAAGTCAATTTTTAGTCAAATCTAAGTCAAATCTTCAAACATTTATAACTAAATATAGAAAAATCCAAATCTAACATACTTACAGTCTAACTGATCATCTTAAGATCTAATATTTTATAAAAATATTAAATTTTCAAAATTTAAGCTTAATAAAAAAGTTAATTTTTTACCCCTTAATTAATTGATTAAATTAATCCAAAAACTTCCAAAATTTTGTAATTAATTTCAAGTTCTAGAAAATGTTAAGTTAATGTTTGAATCACTCAACCAACCAATTAATAAATATTAACCACTCCAAAGATGAAGTTTTTAGGCTCGACTACTCCGGGCTACGGGGCTACATATCCTAAGGAGGCTTTATTCCTCAAGCCTGGTGGCACAATACTACGAATAAATAAAATGGAGTGTTAAAAACATAAAATTAATTAATTATTAATGATTTAATCAAATTTAAAATCCTTAATTTAATTATATCAATCAAGTTTTTATGCTGGACTACTCCGGGCTACGGGGCTACGTGCCTTAAGGAGGTTTTATTCTAAGAGACTGGTGGCACAATGCCACGAACCAGTTCATAGCAAACTTAAAGCAATTCAAATCTTTAAAACCCACAAATAATCAATCTTAATTTAAATTCAATAACTTTTAAACTTTAATCAATCAAATCACTTCATTATACCGATAACCTAGGCCTACGAGGCTATTAAATTAGCCCCATGGAAGATGAAATAAACATCACAGCCTTGGTGAGCAACAAAGTTGGCAATTAATAAACCTTTATAATACACTTTAAAATCAATTTTAAGCCAGTAATACTTAAACTCAAACGTAAATCTCTTAAGCCTTTTAACAAACCAAAACCTCAAACAACTTTAACTAACTGCTCTACATAGGATATATCCAAGTCACACAGCCTACCCCACACACTTTAGATGATTTAATAGGACAACCAACTCTAGTTTCAGGATAGGCTGATGTTTAATTTTCTGCTACTTATGTGAGCCGGGTTTTCTATGATTTTCACTATATATTGATTATTAGAATTAAGTAATTGATTGATTGTTTATTTAATTTTTGCACTATATGTACTAATTGATTATGTGATGATTACTTTTAGGTTAAGGATGATTTATGCTAATTTAATCTTATGTACGTGGACATTCTCTCACAGGGAAATTAAAATAAAGGGTGCAAATAATTAAGTGAGTTATACTTAAGAAATTGCTTAAGACCCATTTTAAATTAAAAAGCATGGCCAAGCATGGCTGTAATTTAAGCATTTTAAATATCCAAATATTAATTGCTTAGGATGTTTATTCAAATGTTGATTTATTAGAATAACCCTGTAGGTTTAAGTTTAGATTTTAATTTTCATTTAAATATAACTTGATGTAAATTGAGTTATACTTTAAAGTGATAATTTGAGATGGGATATCATCTAATTTTGAATCCAAAGATGAAGGGACATCCCTTAGGGGAGAGTCCCCTCCATTCGAAGATCCAAATTAGGATGATTTTAAAACATCCAAAGAGGAAAGATAACACCCCTCTCAGGGGGAGTTTATTTTCATTTGGGTATACAGACCGGATAATCCAAGGATCTCCACAGAAGGATGAAGGAGTGAAAAATGAAAATACTCATTCTTAAAGTCACTTGAGTCTTAGGAGTAGAATTCGGATTATTGTCAGTTGTACCCGACCACTTTACTTTTCCTGCAGACCCTGTATTGTATAATTAAGTGGCACTTGCCACATAGACTTTCAATTTGAATATTAATTTAATTGATTTTATTATTATTGATTTATATGTTGATTGCGATATAGGATTGTAATCTTTTAGTAGTTTTTTGGTGATCTTGCATGTCATATTTGATTTAGCCTAGAACCCGACCGGAGGCTCATGAAGGAACGTTAAAAAATTCTTGTACTTAAATAAAATTAAAACTTTTAAGCTCACATAGAAACTCTAATATTTTAAGAAGTAAGCCTAGGACCACCTAGATTTCTCATATGCATACTTGTTGCATTTTTATTTCCTTTATTAGGCACCTCCCTGCCTGTAGGTTCTAGCAGACCACCTGGCCTATGTGGGTGCAGATCTGTGAAGGGGATATGTGCATTCTCTTGGAATAAAATCTATTTTAAGCCTTTTTAAAATTGCTTCATTCAAATTTTAAGTATTTAATCGAGTCAACTAGCATGTATTGTATTAGATACAAATTTAAAAGTGTCTAAATCTTTAATTGTTGTTTAGCTTAAATATCAAATACCCAATATAAGTTAAAGGGGCCAATTAGGAATTTGTTCTAGATGTCAGCCATGCTTTCCTTAAACTCAATCTAATTAATGTCCCTACTCGCTCTTACATAAAAGACCGAACCCATAGTTTTAAAGCATTTAGGTGGTTTAGTCTACTCCCCAATCCAGGCCGGGGTAAGTCCAAATTTACATTACATAAGCTAGGTTCGGGTCACTAATTTTTTAGACCCATTTTAGACTAAGGCTCTGAGGCAAGCTTAGGCTATAAGGCCTTAAATTCTGGGAATTGAATCCTAAATTTTTAATAAAATTGATCATTAAAATTTAAATATCATTCAATCAAATTCAAGCCCAATAGTTAGGATAGGCCGGGCTATTTTTGAAGTGATTCAGAATCTCAAAACACTCCCTACCCTTCTTCCTTTAACTCCAAAATAAATGTTTAATTTTTAACCACTCTCAGTTGAAAATTCTAGTTCTTACCTCTTTTGACATCAAGCTTTGAAAATCTAAATAAAATTCAGACAGCTATTTTAATCATGAGTATTCGTATGAGACTTCGGTCTCCCTACGATTTAATTAACTATGAGGGCTTGTGTTCGTAGGAGATTTAGAAACCCAGATCGAATTCTTAAAATCAAGCTTTTCAAAACTCTAATTAATTGCCTTTGGGAAAATCAACTTCGACGATCATTATCGTCAATTCAAATAATTAAAAATAAATGATATCTTCTTTCTCTAAGAAGATATACCATCCTATTATTATGATTTTGATAATGAAATGAATGATCGTGTTATCTAAATTATTATAGTTAAATACCTGATTGAATAATCATTTTGACCCTTTGGGGTCATATGTAGTTTTTCCTCAAATTCAACTACGATAATCAGGATAAATTCAAAGTTTTGCATTCTAAACCTATTAGGGAATGACATGTTCACCTTTCGAGGTGATATATCATTCATAACGTGCATTTGATTTAAAAAATTAAAATTCCAGAAATTAAACTTTCTCAAAGCAAATTAAATCTTTTTCAAAACATTTTTTTTAATCAAACACCCATTTTAGGAAATAATCTGTAACTGCTAATATGAACATATGATCTATGAAGGAAGATGGATCAATTGGACTAAAATATCTATACCCCAGCTTTCAAAAGATTGTGGAGCAATTGTTGGATGTAATACATTCTGTGGTTGATGTAGATCCACACTATGTACCTTGCATTGTTGACTATAACGTATAACTTTCATGTGGGTGTCAATCATCGATGCCCAATAATAACCCATGCTTTTAATTTTTATTTTCATCTTTTAACCCGATTGATATGCACCACACAATCTGGTATGTACTTCTTTTACTATTTTTAATTCTTTTGATTTACTTAAATACCTTAACCATATCTAATCAAATGATCTTATGTATAAGGTATCTTTAATTAACTTATAGGATAATGATCTTCTTCTAATTTTATCGGCTATTAATTTATCACTAGGGAGCTTGTTTTCTCGCAAGTATTCAATGAAGTGTTTTCTCTAATCCATCAGTATATTTACTACTAAAATAAATTTTACGTCGGTTGATGAATTTTTTTATATATATTCAAAGTTTATGGATGATATTACCTGTCAACCTTATACTTTTATAGGAATTGAATCCCCTTAGGGGAAAACCAAAGCCCTGGCTAATTTACTCAAAGCATTTGCTATAGAATTCTATCTACATGGAACCTTGTACAGTTTTACATTCAGGATTTGTTCGAGGAGATGCATCTTATAATGAAGGTAAGGGATCAAAATTTTTTTTAGTACTTGATAAAAACTACATATTTAATTAATCACTAGCTGTGAATCCCCGAAGATTTTGATCAATTAAATTTCATTTAGGACTGTTAATTCTAACCCAGTTTTAAGTACCTCATACTCAACTCTGTTGTTCATACAAGGTTTTGGCAAATTTAAGAGCAATGCATTATACCTTTTTTTGAGGTAACATATACTATACTGATTCTATCTTTTCCTAGGAAATTATGATAAAGTGTTTCTTATTGATTGGATGAAGCACCATCAAAATAGAATTTCTAGATGAATTTTTCATTTAACTCTAGATTCATGATTTATTCATATGGTAATTCATCATTGATTGGACAATCATCCTGATGTATTGGATGAGCTGCTAGAAAAATTTTCCACAGCTTGCCCTTTCATTGCTCATAAATGAATGAATGTGATTTCAAATTTTAAAGAATTATTGACCATCTTGCTAATATTCTTGGTAGCATAGGATGAGTCATGAAATATTATAATAATTTTATTCCATATATTAAATTCACTTTATGGGAAAGCACATATTGCCTCAACTTCTAAGCGGCAAATATTAAAGCAAGGATGTATTTTTCTATAGAAGGATAATTTACTTTACTCGAATGTGTGGAAAAATTTTATTTAACATCCAAATGAAATATACACAATATTTGCTATAAATTTTTATTTTAAGTTTCTTTAATCAAATCTGCATAGATTGACATTATACCATTCCTAAGGATAGACTAATGTGTCACTATAGATTTGAGAAGAGAAACTTTCCATTCATGATTGAATATTGCATAGGGAATATTCAATTAGTCTTGAAGGATAAAAGAAACATTCATCTAACATTTCAATTATGAAATTAGTCCAATGTTTAAAGCTTAGGCCTGCATTCCACAAATCATTCCCCTACCATAGAAAGAATTTAAGATAGGGTTTATTTTATTCTGGGTTGTAAACTCCTTAAATGGGAAAGCCCCTATAGCTAATTATATCGCCTAAGAGAATACACTCGATTAAAGAGAAGACTAAATTTTTTTAAATATATTTAAATCTAAAGAAATATTTGTCCCAACTAGATTTAATGTGTAAGCTTTAGATAATAAATTCTCTAGCTGTTCTCAAAATTTAGATTTTAATTTTTTTTTTAATTTAAAAGAATTGAATATGAATGTGCAAAGACTTAAGAGGTGTATATAACCTGGTCTTATACTTTTTTTGAGTGAGTTGGCAACTAACAATCCTTGTATAATCAATCACCTTACATACAATGTATGATAAGCTAATCTCTATTCTGAGAGATCAAAGGATAATTAGACTGTCAAATTTATGACTATGGATAAGTAATTTTAATTTTAATTATCAATAACACTAGCGAGAATACTCACTAAGAACTCTAAATTTTATCTTATTTAATTTACTTAACTTAATTTTCTAACCCTCAAAATTTGTTAGAAATTTTGGCAGAATAATGTTCCTATCCAAATAAAAAGTATAGCATCCCCTGAGTGCATTGGGGACCCTGCTACCTTTCCCACAATGGGCATAAAAGTTTGGCTTAACATTCCTTGCAAAAATTAAACTGCGTCTGCATGCATTATTGGGTAAAGGTGTTGGTTCTATGGTACCTAGTACTGTATCATCCTAAAACTAGTATACATATTCCTATAAAGTCTATAACATATACACCAAAACAAACCTATAAGAATTTCTACCCAAAAATGTAAACTATCGCCCATATCAATGCAATGCATGAAGCAAATGTAATAAATGAAAGCTTGAATATAAAAATAAATGTATTTGTTCATTGATTTGATAATTTACAATATACAAAAACTATGTAAGAAAAAAAGGTGGTTAGACTCCACCACAACAAATCAGGGCTTTTAATCCTACCATAAATATAAATTCAAATATACTTGCTTATGGTCTTTAAGCTCCAAGTTTTCTATGAAATCCCAAAACAGAGTATCATCGAAGCAAAAGGCTATCATCTTTTGGAGCTCCATTTATATATATATAAGCAAGTATATTTAAATCTTTTACAACATAAGACAGTGTACAACTTGATCTATATATATTTACTTTTATAATGACTGAATTAGTTATCAATTATTGAAGTTTGGGGTATTTTTGTATTTATTTAATTATTTAATTAGGGGCATTTTCTTATTTTTATACCAAATCAACTCCAAACTTTTTGAAATATTTCCTAAATGTTAGAAATGATCTTTGGGATGATTTCAAGTGTTTAAAATTATTTTCATAATTTCTAAATATTTTTAAATATTTATTTTAATTAATTAGTGAATTTCTTGATTTATAAAATTAATCTTATTTTTAGATGAATCTTATGGGGCTTTTTTTCACTCTGTTGTTATTTTAATTCTGAGAATTTTGATATATTATTATACTTTTAGGATTTAAAATGAATTTATTAAAAAATTTCAAAAATCTTAGGTCAATTATGCATATTAATCTTGGGTTCACTAAATGATAGACCAAATGACTTCCAAATATAGTGTTGAATCATAGGTATGTGGATACATGGGCTTCAAACACACTAAATTTTGACTCATTAAGCCTCCCTAGTTGAAAAATCAATCACCAAACCTAAATATATTTAAAGATTGGGTAATTTATTTTAGGATCTACACTTGAAACTTCAAATCATTTAAAATTTAATCAAACTATGATTTAAGAAAATAAGGGTTGGTCAAGGATACACCCTAATATACACCGTCCAAATTAACACCTTCTTTAGTTTGAATACATGATTAAGAAATTTAGAGTTCTCAAAACTTGAGGGTTGCTCAACATATACATATTCTTTAATTACCCAATTTAGGAAGGCACTTTTGACATCCATTTGATATAACTTAAATCCTTTAAAGCAAGCAAAGGCTAATAGCACTCCAATGGCTTCTAATATTGTTACAAGGGCAAAGGTCTCTTCAAAGTCAATCCCTTCAACTTGATTGTACCCCTTAGCTACTAATCCAACCTTATTTCTAATTATTTTGCCAGAGTTATTCATCTTATTTTTTAAAACCCATTGGGTTCCTGCCACACTCTGGTCTTTGGGTCTACTAACTAACTCGAAAACATCATTCCTAACAAATTAATTTAACTCTTCTTGCATGGCTAGAATATAAAATTCATCAGATAAAGCTTAGTCTATGTTTGAGGGTTCTATCAAAGAGATAAAGGCAGAGTGTCTAACCTCTTTTCAAATTCCATGCCTAGTTCTTACTCATACTAATGGATCTCCTAGAATGAAGTCCTTAAGATGACTCAATGAATATCTCCAATCTTTATGCAATGGATTCTGAGGCTCTATTCTATCTTCTATGTTAATAGATTCTATTGCTTTGGCGACCTAAACATCTTCTTCTTCTTATAATCTAGACCCACCAGATATATCAGATTCATCAAATACTATAAGAGTGGTCTCCTCTATCACTAATGTCCTCTTATTGATAAATCTATATTATTTCCCAATAGTTGAGTATCATAGGAAAACTTCTTCATCAGATTTAGGGTCAAATTTACCTAATGGAGATTTTTAATTATTTAGAATAAATAACTTACATCCAAGAACATGAAGGTGAGAGAGATTTGGTGGTATTCCTTTGAGTAACTCATAGGGTATCTTATTTAGCTTGGAACTAATATTAACCCTATTGAGAACATAATAAGTAGTGTTCACTGCTACTGCCTAGAAATACTTAAGAAGTGAGTATTCAGCTAGCATGTCTATAACAGCTTCTACCAAGGTTCTATTCTTTTTTTCAGCAACCCCATTATACTGAGGGATTCTAGGAGCTAAAAAATTATATTCTATGCCTAGCTCCTTACAATATGATTCAAATTTATCATTTTAAAATTCTCCATCATAATCACTATGAATAATTAGAATTTCACAGCCTAATTTTTTCTAGATCCATGTGTAGAATGTCCTAAACTCCTTAAATGATTCACTTTTATGTGACAAAAACCTAATTCAAGTAAACCTCAAGTAATCATCAACACTCACATATCCATATAATTTTCCTCCTAAGCTAGTAGTGTTAATTGGTCCAAATAAATCCATGAGAAGGACTTCTAAGGGTTGATCAGTGAAAAAGTCCTTAATTGAGTGAAAAGAAGTGTTAGTTTGTTTTCCTAATTGATAGGTATCACATAGGTATGCCTCTCACTAGGTCCTTTTGGGTTAGTTTTTTAAGATTTTTCATGCTTACATGACTAGTCTCCTATGCCATAGCTAGGATTCATAGATAATTATTTTTAAACAAAGAGAATTACTAGATTTAATACAGTTCAAGTCAAGCATATAAACATTTTTATTTATTTTTTGCTTCTAAAATATTATTTTCATTCAAACTAATCACATAACTAGTAGATAAGAAATTAATGTGAAAACTTTTAACAAATACTTGGTTAATACTAAGCACATTATGTTTCAAGCCATCTACTAACAACACAATTTCAATAATGAAATTTTTTGAATTACCAATCATAAATGTCTATACTACTTTTCTAATTATATTATTTCCAAGTGTTACCTAGCCTCATGCCCTAGCCTCCAGCATGATGAATTGCTTTATGTGTCACTAGGCCTTTTATGAGGGTACCCCTACAAAGTCAATCATTTATTAGATTTGGGAACCCAAGTGAGTTTGGATTCAGCCTTAAGTAGGACTTGTATGCATGCTATGTTATGATGCATATAATTTTGGTCTCCACACTAAATATGTCCTATAGTGTATATTATAAGTGTGGGCTATGAAACTTAGCATGCTACAAGAATAACACCTAACACCTGGAAAAAGGTTTACCAATCTATGTGGGTTATGGTGCCTCCTTCCATGGGTATATGATGTATGCTATGGTGAGTTATGCCACTATGACAATGTAGGTGATGGCTTATTATTTTGATGTGCAGTGGCTTTTACTTTTAGGAAATTATTAGCACTTTTAAAGCATGCCACTTCTAATTTCAATACACGCTCACAGCTAACTAGTTGATATGTAGGTGCTTCTAATTCTTTAAATGATCCTTCAAATTAAAGATGTTGTGACATAAAGGATTTATGTGCATTAGTTAGATCCACAAGCTTCTTGTTTAGTGCATCATATTCATCAGGTAAAGACATATGATCATTATCTAATATAGAATGATCTATTATAAGGCAGTTAAGTTTTTTTTGCAAATTTGAGAAATCTAATTTTAGACTAACATACATTTTCTTGAGCTTCCTATATGCATTGTGAATTTTTTTTGATACTTTAAATAACTCATTATAAGAAAGCTCACATACCTCCTCTTGATCAGAATGATCAAGATTATTTTCTGCCATAAGGCACAGATGAAAGCTCATGAAGGATTTTAAACCTCAAAGAACTAGCCTGAGGCTAACCAAGAGGAGGGTTGAATTGGTAATTTAAAATTTTCTTTAACAAAAAAAAAAAATAACTTTTTTAATATCTAAAAATAGATAATTTTATCACTTGATGCAGAAGCATATTAATTTCATAATAACAAATTGACCAGGGTTTTCAACCATACACTTAATAACAAAAAAATAAAGTGCACAAAATAATAAGAATAAACACATAAGAATTTAAAGTGGTTCGGTTAAATAATGACCTATGCCCACTCCCCGGAGTCCTCCCCTTAGTATTGCACTAAATGTTTAGTGACTCTCCCTTAGCCCCCACAGCTAGGCAGGGAAGCCCTTACAAAATCTATTTCATCTATCTGGTGCGGCAAAGGACCATACTCTTTTCACCCTCCTTGTGAGGCAAAGAACCTGAAATCTTTTTTCACCCTCCTGGTGAAGGAAGTGAACCTAAAATTCTTGTTCACCCTCCTAGTGAAGGCAATATACTCGAAGCTTTTTCTCCTTCTAGGAGAAGGTAGGGTACCTTGAATCCATTTTCACCCTTTAGGTGATGGTAGAGAACCATAACCTAGTGCTTTAGAATGTCTCCCTAGAGCCACCAAAGAATCAAGGCAGAGACTTGATGAAGGAAAGTAAGAACCTTGCTTGGAATAAACTTGTGAATCACTCATAACTCTCCCTCACAAAAAGCTCTTCCTCTCTTCTCTCCCAAATCTCTCCTAAACTCCTTCTCTATGCTCCCTCAAAAGACACTTAGCAGCAAAAAGCTTTTCAACTAGTCTAAGTGAGAGTTTAAATAGAGAGCCTCACAAAAAGCCCTAAATTTTAATCTATCATTTAAGATTGTTTAGTATGATCATACGATCGCCATGTATGATTAGTACAAAATAGCCCATTTAGACAATACGAACTATATTATCCTGCATGATCAGTTTAAGAGTTTGTACTGATCATCTAGTATGATAGGCGATGATGAATCATTATACCATGCAACACTAGGTTCATACAATATAAAATGGGGGGGGGGGGGGGGAGGTCGTCTTGTACAATTAGTTGAAAAACTATAATATTTCACCTTATGCGATAGACGATGATAAATTATCATCCCAAGCATCCCTCGAATCATATAATATGATTGTCACCAATCGTCCTCTATGATTTAATAAAATAAATTAATCATAATTATTCCCCTAATTACAGGATCAATTTAGGCATGATTGTTAAATATCACACAGTACGATTCATATCATATGGTATTATTAAAATAAAATTTAAATTTTAAAATATTACCTAAATTGCGATTGGCAGCTATTTTCATGATTATAACCTATCATCCTGTACGATAAGGATCATTCATTATGATTAGTTTAATCAACCTTAATTAATAAAAATATCATAACTAATGATTTTTTTGTTTAACTAATCATCTAGCATGATGTAAATCATACAATACGGTTATTTCAAAAAACTCATCTTCTTCCTAACTCACTAACTCAGCCCCTTGAGTGTGTGTGTGTGTGGGGTTACTAAGCTTTAGGATTCACCAAAATACATGATTGACTAAAGAAAGATAAAAAGTATATAAAGACTAAAAATACATACTTAAATCTTAGTTTACCCAATCTTGGGTTGATTAAAGTTGCAAGTGAATAGTGGACCTGAAATGTTAGTTTGCTGGGCAATATACATATGCAATAAACTTAATTATTAGGTGACAGCATAGTAAGAAATTTAATAATATTTTTTATCATCAAAGTCATAAGACTTGGGTCCTGATTTACAATAATCTCTCCATTTTGATGATGGCAAACATTCTCAGTTTATGTTTCAAAAGTATTATGATATTCTCTAAGCTCCCCCTCACTAAGTAAATTCTTTTAAAAATAGGAGAGGTTTTGTTTTTTTCTATTTTTTTAAATTAAAAAAAATAATACATAATAACAGAATACATAATATTTAAGAAAAAAACATAGAATTAAACATTTCAAAACAAAATACAATCTACAAACAATATGTTACTCCCCCTTTTTAGATCACAAAAAAGAGGAAATAATAACAAAAATAGAAAACTATAAATAACAAAAAGTACAAGAGTAAACAACGATTAGAAAATAGAACAAACTAAAACAAGGAGGGATCCTAATCAGGTAAAGGTGGGGGAGGTGGTGGTTGGAAGTACTAGTGGAGTGTAAAAAATAATAGATGTTTATAGAGTATTATACGATATTAGATATCGTATTGGCTGAATTCAATTCGTCCAACATCTACGGCCACGTGTATCGTATAATACGAAGTATATATTTGTACAGTACGATCACTAATGATTGATAAATATTGGTCGTTGGATGTGTTGTGATCAGAGATTTGGTGTTTTGTGAAGATCGTATAGTATGATATCAAATCATACAGTACGATGTGAACAAAATTTAGAAGGTGGTCCGTTATGATCAAGAACGCTCCAAAAAGATAACATAAAATAAATTATGATGAACAGAAGAACCAAGACAAATAATCATAGATCAAAATATAAAAAGACATATATATATTTTTTAATTTAAAAAGATGCATAAAGAAAAAAAGGAAAACAAAAATAACTAATATGAATTGAATGCAAAATGTTTTTTTTAAGAATCAATCAATTTCAACAAAATGATAATTTTACCTCATGACTAGATTAAAAATTTAGTAAGAAATGCATTAACAATGCTTAAACCTTAAATGGTTAGAGATTCGAATTTTTTTAACCCTAGCTCAAGCTCCTTAGAGGTTAAAATCTTTTTAAATAAAAATTCTAATTTAGAAAACAAATTATAGAGGAAATGTGATCTTTTCAAACTTCTTTACAGAAATATATCTAAGAGAATGGCATTGCTAAGTGATAAATTCAGAATCATGATTTTTAAATTCAAGTGTAGAAGATATCAATTGGCACATAGATTCTTCTAAGATTTAAAGATTTAACAGAAAGGGAAGCTACCTCATTGTTGGCTCATTTTATTTCTCTTTTTCAGTTTTTGCATACCTTGTGCATCTTTTGATTTTTGATACACTTTGTTCATCTCACAATTATTTGGCAATATTGTACATTTTTCAATTTTGGGCTCATTTTGTGCCTCTTTTAATTTTTGTAAACTTACTTTTTTCTAAATATTTAAAGAAAAGGTCCCCTCAGTTATTAAATTATCTTCCAAATATAAGAGAAGAAAAACTCACTCTGTTATATTAAAAAGAGTAAAGCACAAAGCAAAACCTGATCCATATGATAGAGACAAGCAACTTGCTTAAGAAAATTTGAAGGAGATTCATTTACTTGCAAAAATATTCATATGAGATAGAGGACTGTAGGAAGATGAAGCAGATGTCTATTTCTATGTCTAATTTTTAATTTGAAATAGATTTTGATTCAAAAAAATTACACCACCAAATAAGCTATAGGAAGAGGGATAATCGCTAATTTTTCTTCCTTTAACTATTTTGGAAGAGTCAATCACTGCCAACATAATATTGAAAAAAAAGTAATGTAAGATATTCATTTAAAGAAAAAATTCAACTACCGAAGTGAGTAGTGATCAGATTCTAAAATTTTAAAAGTTTTTTTTAAAGAATGATATAAAAAAATAAACAAACACATGCATAAAAGCAAGAATATAAAACACTAAAAGATAAAATAGAAAACAAAACACAAATTTAAATTTTAGATTTTCAAAGCATCCAATTTCAAGCATGAATATCAATGTCACCTAATCTAATTCCTTAGGTGCTGAAGGTTTCAAAAGCTAGTGATTTTATCAAGATATCTACAAGTTGATTTTTAATAGCTATATAATGTAGCTCTATTTCTCCTTTGGTGACATGGTCCCTATTGAAATGGTGCCATATATCTATGTGTTTGGTCATGGAGTGGTGGATTGCATTCTATGAAATACAGATAGCATTAGTGTTATCACATAAGGTTAGAATGGTGCCTATAGGTAGTCTTAAATCCAATATTTGTTGCTTTAACTAAATGACATGTGCCACATAACTTCTTAAGGATATATATTCTGGTCCAATAGTGGACAGGGCTATTGAGTTCTATTTTTTACTAGACAAGGAGACTAGAGATTATCATATAAATTGGTAGGTTCAAGAAGTGCTTTTCCTGTCAACCCTATATCCTGTAAAGTTTGAATCAGAATATATTATGATTTCAAAGGAAGTGCTATGCCTAGGATACTAGATGCTCAAGTTTTGTGTTCCTAAGAGATATCTAAGGATTCTCTTAACAACAATCAAGTGAGATTCTTTTGGACCAGCCTAAAATCTAACTCAGAGATAAACACTAAATATAATATTAGGTCTGTTAGCAGTCAACTAAAGAAGTGATCCAATTATTCCTCTGTATTTCTTATGATCAACTGATTTTCTATTTGAGTCTTTATCTAACTGAACCATAGGGCTCATGGGAGTGTTTATTGCCTTGGCCATATCCACTTCATATTTTTTAAGGATATCCTTAATGTATTTTGATTGACTAATGAAAATTCTATCATCCTTTTGCCTTATACTAAATCCAAGAAAAAAAGTTTAGTTCTCTCATCATATTCATCTCAAACTCCTTACTCATTATTTTAGAGAATTTATCACATAGTTTTTTATCAAGGGATCCAAACAAAATATAATCAACATAGATTTGGATAATGAGTAATTATTTTCCTACCTTTTTGAGGAATAGGGTGGTGTCTATGCTACCCATAACAAAGGTTCTATCTAGTAGGATTGTGCTTAGCCTTTCATACCATGCTTTAGGTGCTTATGTTAGTCCATATATTGCCCTTATTAATTTGAACACATAATTGGGAAGTTGTAAATTTTCAAAGCTTTAGAGTTGTTCAACATACACATCTTCTTTCATTACCCCATTAAGAAAGAAGCTTTTAACATCCATTTGGTATAATTTTAATCTCTTAAAGAATGCAAAAGCTAGTAGCACCCTTATGACTTCTAGTCTAGTTACAGAGGCAGAGGTCTATTCAAAGTCAATCCATTCTATCTTGTTGTACCTCTTAGCCACTAGTCCTATTTTATTTCTTACCACTACACCAGAGTCATTCATTTTATTTTTTAAAACCCATTTTGTTACAACAACATTATGGTACTTTGGTCTTTCAACTAGCTCTTAAACATCTTTTTTATCAAATTGATTCACTTCTTCTTGCACAGCTAGGTTTTTAAAATTCATAAAATATTGCTTGATTTATATTTATGGGTTGAATTATTGAGAAAAAGGAAGAGTTATTAACTTCTTTTTTAAGTCCATGCCTAGTTCTAACACCTTTAAATGGGTCACCTAAAATCAATTATTTAGGATGACTTCAAGAATATCTCCATTCTCTAGGCATTGAACTTTCAGGTTAAATCCTTTTTTTTAGATTTATATATTCTACTCTTAGGGTGACTTCAACCACTTCTTCTTCTTCTATTGAAGACCCTCAAGAATTATCATATTCATCAATACCGTATGAATGGTCTCCTTTACCACTAGTGTACTTTTATTGAAAACTCTAGGATTTTCCAACATTTGGGTATCCTAGTAAAATTCCTTCATTAGATTTGGAGTTCAACTTTTCTAATAGAGATTTCTCATTATTTAGAAGGAATACTTTACATCCAAAGACATGAAAGTGAGAGATGTTGGGTGTCTTACCCATAAGGATTTCATATGATGTCTTATTTAGCTTTGATCTAGCATTAACTCTATTCAGAATATAATACGTTGTATTTACCGCTTTTGCCCAAAAATATTTAGAAAGTAAGTATTCAGCTAACATGGCTCTAGCGGCTTTTACCAAGGTTCTGCTCTTTCTTTCAACAAACCCATTCTACTGAGGGGTTCTAGAAGTTGAAATGTTATGATCTATCCCTTGTACCCTACAGTAAGATTCAGATTTTTCATTCCTAAATTCTCCACTATGATCACTATGAATGGTTAGAATTTCACAGCCCTGTTTTCCCTGAATCCAATTGGAGATTGTCCTAAACTCCTTAAATGATTCACTTTTATGAGATAAGAATCTAATCCATGTAAGCCTTAAGTAATCATCAACAATCATATACCCAAAGACTTTTCCTCCTAGGCTTAGAGTGGTAATAAGTCCAAAGAGATCCATGTGAAGGACTTCTAAGGGTTTGCTAGTGTTAATATTATTGATTGAGTGAGAAGAGGATTTGACTTATTTTTCTAATTAACAAGCATCACACAGGTGGTCCTTAGATAAATTTAGTTTGGGTATACCTCTCACTAAATCTTTTTGGATGATTTTTTAAGATTTTTCATGCTTGTATGACACTGCCTCTTATGTCATAACAAAAATTCATCAGTAATAGCGTTTAGGCAAAGAGAAGTAGCAGATTCAATATAATTCAGATTAAGTATGTAGAAATTATTATCCTTTTTCCTTGCAAAATAGTATTTCATTTTAAGCAAATCATGCAAATAGGAGATAAAAATTTTATGCTGAAGCCTTTATCACACAGTTGGCTAATGCTGAGCAAATTATGTCTCAAGCCATCTATTAGTAAGATATTTTCAATAATAAAATATTTTGAGTTGCCGATTATGCCTGATCCAGCCACTTTCCTAGTGGTGTTATCTCCAAGTGTTACCTTGCCTCCTACCCTGGCCTCCAGCATGATGAATTGCTTTATATCTCTAATTATGTACCTTGAATATCTGTTGTCTAGGTACCATATGCTGTCACTAGGCCTTTCATGAGAGCATCCTTATAAAGTCATCAAAGATTATATTTGGGAACCCAAAAAATATTTGGTTCCACCTTATGGATTGACGGATGAAATGCTTGAATGTTATGTTATGATATATACAGTTTTGGCCTCCACACTAAATGTGTTTTATGGTGGATAGTGCAAGTGTGGGATATATGTCCTAGCATGCAATAAGAAAAACACCTAACTCCTGGGAATGGATTTACTAGTCTATGTGGGTTATGGTGCCTCTTCCTAGGTTTAAATGATGCATGCTGTGGTGATGAGTTAAGAAATTCTGTAAGTGTAGGGGATATTTATTTTCTTTAAAAGCTAGTTAATTTCATTGTAAAAAATTTGTTTACACTTTCAAGAATTAAATTGTCAATTTTTAATACATGCCCCCTATCATCAGCTTCATCTAAACATACTTTTAATTCTTTAAATAAATTTTCTAAATCAACATGATATGCTTTCAAAGAATCTTGTTTAGTAGTTAAATTAAGATGCTTCTTATTTAATGCATCAAATTCATGAAGTAAGATCATATGATTATTAACCAAAGTAAAGTCATCTATCCTAAGATATTTATGCTCTTTTCGTAAATTTGAAAAATCAGAATTAAGGCAGGCATACATTTTATTGAGCTTCCTATATGCTTTATGAATTTTTTTAGAAATATCAAATAATTCATTGTAAGAAAGAACACATACTTCCTCTTGATTAGAATGACCAATATGCTTATTTTCCATTAAGCATAGGTTGGTTGCCTCCACTTCCGCTTCTGTCACAGATGAGTTTAAAGCGGAGTCTTCCCATAAAGCCATTAGAGTTTGTTTCTTGCACTTTTTGAATTTAGCTTTTTCTTCACCTTTCTCTTTGATTGGGTGAGCTTTAAGATTTGGGCAATTAGTTTTCAAGTTCCCCGGCTTCCTATATTCAAAATAGAAGACATAATAAGAAACCTTAGAATTTTTATTAGCTTTACCTTTATTCCATTGCTAACAACGATTTTGCTTTTTCTTTAGAAAGCTTTTAAATTGACTTGTCATCAGCGCTATGCCATTATCATCTTCTAGTATTGAACTATCACTATCAAAATCATTAGCTTTTAAGACTACAATTTTCTCCGTTCTTTTCTCACCTCCATCAATCTATCTTTGACTCATTCCTTTCTCATAGGCAATGACTGATCCAAGCAATTAATAAATTGAATAAATATTTAGATCCTTAGATTCAATAATAGTAATTATTTTAGCATCATAAGAACTAGGTAAACAACGTAAAAATCATATTAACTTTTTTAGAATTTATAAGTTCTCTACCTAAAGTATATAGGGATATCACAGTTTGAGTGAACCTAGTATACATTTTAGAAATTGACTCACTAGGTTTCATACGTAATAGTTCATAATCATGGAGTAGAATGTTTAATATAGATTGTTTCACTTCATTATTTCCTTCATAGATTATATAGAGTTTATCCAAAACTTCTTTACCAGTGGTGTAAGTAGATATACGATATAATCTTTAGATTTTAATGCATAGAAAGAGCAGTTTAAACATTTAACATTTAATTGGGCTTAATCTCTATCCTCAATACTCCATTCAAAAAAAGTTAGTTCAATTTTAATGTTGCTTATAAAGCATGAAGGTGTAGAATATCCTTCCTAAACTAACATCCACAAGCAATAATCTATTTATTACAAGAATGTAGACATGCAAATTTTCCAAAAATCAAAAGAAGTGTTATCAAATAATTGTGGTTGTGTGATTGAACGTCCGTCTATAGTATTATGATTTCTTAAGTTAGCCATTGATCATTTTTCAAAAGTTTTCTAAAACTTAATTTTTGAATCTCACTCTAATATCACTTGAAAGTACATAAAGGTTGTTAAACCTCAAAGAACTAGCCCGAGGCTAACCAAGAGAGGTGGTGAATTGGTAATTTAAAATTTTCTTTAATAAAAAAAATCTTTTAAAAACTTTTTAAATATCTAAAAATAGATAATTTTATCACTTGATGTGGAAGTGAATTAATTTAACAATAACCAAAAGATCAGAGTTTTCAAACATATAGTTAATCACAAAAAAATAAAGTGAAAAAAAAATAAGAACAAACACACCGAAATTTATAGTGGTTCGGTCAAAAAAAGACCTACATCCACTCCCAAAGTCCTCCTCTGAGTATTGCACTAACTGTTTAGTGACTCTCCTTTAGCCCCCACAGCTAGGCAGAGATGCCCTTATAAAATCTCTTCCACCAACTCAACATGGTAGAGGACCTTGCTCTTTTTACCCTCCAGGCTAGCCAGAGAAACTAGAATCATTTTTCACCCTCCTAGTGAAGGCAGAGAACTTGAAATCCTTTTTCACCCTCTTAGTGAAGGAGCATACCTCAAATCTTTTTCTCCTTCCAAGAGAAGGCAAAGTTCCTTGAATCCTTTTTTACCCTACAAGTGATGGCAGAGAACCACGGCCTAGTGTTGTAGAATGTCTCCCCAAAGCCACCAAAGAATCAATGCAGAGACTTAAAGAAGATAGGCAAAAACCTTGCTTGGAGTAACCTTGTGAATCCCTCATAACTCTCCCTCACAAAAAGATCTTCTTCTCTTCTCTCTCAAAGCTCTCCTAAACTTCTTCTTTATGCTCCATCTCAAGACACTTAGTAGCAAAAAGCTTTTGAATAAGTCTAAGTGAGAGTTTAAACATGGAGCCTCTCAAAAAGCCCTAAATTTCAATCTTTCATTTCAGATTGTTTAGTATGATCCTATGATCGTCCTGTGTGATTAGTACAAAATAGCTTTTTTAGATAATACAAACTATATTATCCTGTATGATCAGTTTAAGTGTTTATATTAATCGCCCAGTAGGATATGTGATGATAAATCAACATCCCATGCAGTGCTTTGTTTGTACAGTAAAAATTTGGAGGGTTATCCTCTACATTTAGTTAAAAAACTATGATATTTTATCTTGTACAATAGGCAATGATAAATTATCATCCCTTACCTCACTTGAGTCATACAGTAAGATCATCACCAATCATCCTATATGATTTGATCTAATAAATTAATCATAAATATTCTCCTAATTACTGGATCAATTTAGGCATGATTATCATATATCATACAGTATAATGTATATCATACGGTATGGTTAGAAAAAAAAATTAATTTTAAAATATGACCTAAATTGTGATTGGCTGTTATTTTTATGGTTATAATTAATCATTCTGTACGATAAAGATCTTACAGTATGATTAGTTTAATCAATCTCAATTAACCAAAGTGCCTTAACTAATGATTTTTTTTATTAAGTGATTGTCTAGTGCGATGTAAATCATACAATATAATTAGTTTAGAAAACTCATCTTCTTCCTAACTCACTAACTCACCCCCTTGAGTGTGTGTGTGTGCAAGGTTACTCAGCTTTAGGATCCGTCAAAATATATGATTGACTCAAGAAAGATTAAAATACATAAAGACTAAAAAATACAAACTTAAATCCTAATCTACCCAATCTTGAGCTGACTGAAGTTGCAAGTGAATAGTGGACCTAAAATGTTAGTAAGTCAAAACATATATGTTATAAACTAAATCATAAGGAGATAGTTTAGTAAAAAATTCAATGATGTTTGTTATCATCAAAATCAAAAGTCTTGGGTTGAGATTTGTAATAATAGACTGGTTACCTCATCTTCTATTTCTATTTCTGATGAATCTGAAATAGAGTCTACCCAAACTACCCTCTAAGTCTATTGCTTTCCCTTTTTAAACTTTAACTTCTCTTCACCCTTCTCCTTGATCGAGTAATCTTTTGGTCAGGATAGTCCATCCTTAAGTGTCCTGACATCCTGCATTCAAAAGATATCGTATAGAAGGTGCCTTAAAATTTTTATTTGACTTACCTTTGTTCCACTGATCATGACGCTTTTATTTTCTTCTTAGGAAGCTTTTAAATTATCATGTCATTAGTGCTATGTCATCCTCTCCTTCAGCTGTAGAGCTATAACTTTCTAAATTATTTGCTTTCAGTGCTACCACCTTACCTTTTTCTTATCTCCTGTATCCTACAATCTTTAACTCACACCTTGTTCATAAGTCTTTTGATTATGAGATCATAACAACTTTAGTATCATACGTACTAGATAGGCAACATAAAATTTTATCAACTTTTTTAGAGTTAAAGAGTTCTCTACCAAATGCATGCAGGGATGTCACTATCTGTGTGAACCTAGTGTATATTTCGGATATTGATTTGCTAGGTTTCATGTGAAATAATTTTTAATCATATAGTAAAATGTTAAATTTCGACTATTTACATCACTAGTTCCCTCATATATAATGCATAGTCTATCTCATTTCTCTTTCCCCGTAGTATAGGTAGATACTCACATATAGTCCTCAAATTTTAAAGTATAAAAAAAATAGTTTAAAAACTTTACAATCATTTGAGCTAAGTCTCTATCCTCATTACTCTATTCAGTAAATGATAACTCAGTTTTAATGCCATTAATAAAAATAGATATTATAGAATAACCCTCTTGTACTAAAAATCACATGCAAAAATTGATACATTGCAAGTAGGTAGATATGCAAATTTTCTAGAAATCAAATGGTATATTTTCAAACAAAGGTAGATGATTAATAGAGTAACCTTCTATGGTGTTAGTATTTTCGAAGTATGCCATCGATCATTTTCCTCTAGGTTTTCTAAAACACTATTTTTTAGTACCACTATAATACCAATTAAAAGTTTAATAAGGATGTTAAGCCTAACTGAACTTGTCCCTATGAACACTGAGAGAGGGTGAATTGGTGAACTTGAAAAAACTTTCTTACTTCAAAAAGTAAAGATGATATTCTTTGATTTATCAGTTAATTTTTAGTTGATGCGGAAGTGAATAATTTTATCAAATATTAAACCAATGATGATAAAATTCTAATCAACAGAATGAAGTATTAATCATTGGTTTTTACCAAGTAGATTTCATAGAAATAAAGTATAGAAAAAGTAAAATATAAAAGTAGAAAATCAGAACAAACACATAAGAGATTTATAGTGATTTGATCAAATAATGACTTACGTCCACTCCCCGGAGTCCTCCACTCCAAGCATTACACTATCACTATAGTGTCTCTCCTTTTGTCCCCATAACTAGGCAGAGAAGCCCATACATAAATCACTTCCACCAACCCAGTGTAGTGGAGAATCGGAAGCTTTGTCACCCTCCTGGTGATGGCTGTGGACCTTCAATCCTTTTTCTCCCTCCTAGAGAAGGTAGAGAACCTCAATCCTTTTCTCCCTCCTGGAGATGGCAGAGAACCACAAACTCCTTTCTCAACCTCCTAGTGATGGCAAAGAATCATGACTTTGAGCTGAAGAACTTCTTCCTAAAGCCACCCAAGAAACCTAGACAAACACTTGGAGGAATAAGGAAAGACACTTGCTTGGAGAAACCGTATAAACCCCTCACACTACTTCTCCCTCACACATGATCTATCTCTTTCTTCTTCCCAAAGCTCTCCTAGATCTTCTTCTCCAAACTCTCTCTCAAGAACACTCAGCAGCTAAAAGACTTGAAGCAACTCTAATTAGTGAGATTAAATATAAGGCCTCAAAAAGCCTTAAAAATTTAATTCTGGTAACTCCACTCGTATAATTAAAGTATGACTAGTGCAAATTAATATCGTACAATATAATTAGTACAAATCACCCTATTAGTACTGTATGACTTATGAAGCATTATACAATTAGTTTAATATATTACATTGATCGTGCAATATGATATGAAGAGTCGCCCAAAATGATTTGTTGAAACAACTTGGTTTTCATCTTGTAGGATTGGCAACATTAATTTATCATCCCTTGTAGGGATCTAGTCGTATAGTTTGATTGGCTCCAATCGTCCAGTACGATCTTATTAAACAAATAAACCAAAATTATTTCCCTAATTATAGAATTAATTTAGGCAAGATTTAAATACATCGTATGATACGATACCTATCATATAACACGGTTAATATAAAATTTGAATTTTAAAATATTACCTAAATTATGATTGGCACCTGGAATCTTGATTTCAACTAATCATCTTATACTATATATATCATACAATACAACTAGTTTAAATTATTTTAATTCTCACAATTAGTTATTTTAATGATTTTTTAGTTAGCTGATCGTACAATACGATATAGATCATATAATATGATTAGTTCAGAGAATTCAACTTCTAATTTTATCACTTACTCACTCATTTGAGTGTGTGTGTGTGCATAGTCTCCAAGCTTTGTATCCACCAAATATATAATTTTGACTCAAGTAATATAAAAATAACAAGAAGCAAAATTACAGACTATTCCAAACACGTTAACCCTATCCTACATAGTCTTGAGATGATTAATTTTACACACTATATTATGGACATGAAATGTTAGTGCACAATAAAAGTAGATATACAATAATAGCAATTAATAGGAGATAGAATAATAAAGAATCAACAAATATTTATTATCATCAAAATTACAGGGCTTGGATCCATATTTGCAACACTATGTATAAAGTTCAATGCCATCATTGGCATTATCCTCCCTACCCCAGCTAAATAATCAAAGCTGGATGCCTTCACCTAATAGTAAGCTACCTTGTCTTTAACCTTAGAGAGGTAACCCCTCTCTTTAGCTCAGTGATCTCCCTCTTTAGCTCGATGACCTCTCTCTTAAGCTTAATAACCTCCTCTAAGGTTGAGGCCCCTCACAGATAGCCTAACTCAATGACATGTTGAATGTTTATGATCTTCTCCAATATAAATAATCACCCAATGACCTCCTCTGGCAAGATTAACCCCATGGAAGGGAAGATGGTTGTAGAATGACTAAATGATAGCAAGCCTCTGGGCTTCTCCTTATTTGCCTCATAGACATGATCCTATTCCTACTTTTATTCATTGTCTCAATTTAGTATCCTAAAGCATCAACCACTACTTACTAGCACCTGTAAGTTTGGCCACTCTAAAAGGCTTGACATCCTAAAATTATGTCACTTGCAACACCCTTGTAATCAAAAACAAAATCTCATCAATGGATAGATCTAAAAAACTTAGAGGCACGGCCATGAGCTGATAATGTAGGATAGTCCTCCTTGAGTACTAAAGATGTGCCCATTAATCCAAAGCCTTCATCTCCTACTTGCTTAGCAGGTGCCATAATAGCTTGCTTAAGGAAATTCATTATATATGCTCTCTCATAGTGGGTACTATTTTTTCCCTAATAATGTAATTTGAAAATACTTAAAATTGTCCATTTTTTCCATTCCTTCCTTAGGTACGACGCCTGAGAACTCACACAACCTCTTCCGTAGTCTCCACTATTAGGTGCCCTAGTGCCACTCACCTCTTTAGTCCCATGTCAAAAGCTCATCATCCACAGCAAGAGGTAGAATGCTCCTCATAAAATGATCAATATCATCACCAATGATGGAAGGCTTAACATTGCCAGTTTCCATGATTACCACATTAATGACATTGGTCGTTACCTTTAGGTCAACCTTACTCTTCTTAGTAGAAGGGGTGGCAATGAGTTCATAAGTCTTTGGCACTATCTAGACACCCCTGTTGACCACTCTACTTGTAGATCTCAATCACCTTCTTTTCCAACCACTTACATCACTCTTGGCGAAAGGCAATCTTATTCAAAGTTCTCACATGAAAGCAAGCTATCTCGATAGGGTTCATTCTCTAAGAATCACTGGCTCTCAAATCACCAAATTAAAAGAGCAAAGCTCTATCAATGCAAATCTCTTATTTATAAAGAGAAAAATATGAGGTGGCAAAATGTCACCATCAAATATCAAGTCAACATTTCAATGATGTTATAATAAAAATAATATAGTAACACTATATTTACTTTCATACTTTATATTTGGTTGTCACCTTTAATATCATTCAATCATCCTTTTCATCGCGCGCCTATACTAGGACTGACTGAATAAGCAAACTAAATGTATAATCACATATGACTTAAATAAGAATTTAGCAAGTAGCCCACCGGTCATGATAGGGGACCTCACCCTCAAGAGAAGACCATGAAAGGAACTCACCTAACAATTTAAGAGGAAGCACTTACCTGTAACCCATAGGAGAACTCACCCAACTTGATCAATAAATACTAATCACCTAGTCTTTCCAAGGAGTTCTTCTTTTACAGTTAAACCAAGGATTTATCACCAAGATAGTAGCTCAACACATGCCAAATATCTTGTTTGCCATCTTAGTCAATCACTTTCTCCCATAGTGAACATTTTCATACAAGCTCACCAAGCTCATCTATAGAAAACTGCATAGTAATGGAACCCTTAATTCATCTTACTGTGATAGTCCAACTTTAGATCTTTCCCATCTTGCAATAACATCTCACTTGCCTCTCTCTTCTAAGGTGATCTAAGATTTCTCACATATCTCAATTACAACATCAACAAGCATGCTAGTCGTTAGTCAACTAATTTCAATACTCACCCATAGACTCCCTCAAGCTTGCTTACTAACTCGATACTATTGAGATCACCTAGAGATAACTCGTCGAAGCTCTTCTGACCGCACCCTCCTTCAACCAATCGAAAGATGACATGTGTCTAGGATAGTTTGTGTAGGATTGCATTTTTAGCTTTTAGGTGTAATCTTTCCTATAAACCTTTCAATCTTCAAAATAAGGGGTGATGAGGAACAATTAGGGATATTTTTTGACTAATTTCAATCTTTAAAAACTAGGAATCTTATGCTAGTTTGAGATTCCTAGTTCTTAAGCTCTCTATAGAATTTCTCCTCTTTTGTAGCTCTTTTCTCTCCCTCTCTCGCTTCTCTCTCCATTAAGTCATAGGTTCTTTGCTCGTCCACTCATAGAGTAGACCTACTAGTGAAGTCGAGTGTTATCGACAGACAAATTTGGGTTCAACAATATTTGGTAATGTTCATTGAATTTTTTCTATGTTGTTACATTATCTAGTCATACTATATGTGAACCATCTAAATTCTAGCTGATGTGGCTCCTGTGGCTCTATGTTTTGCTTAAGTGACTACTTCTTCTTCCTAGATTCACTATTTTGATTCCTTTGAAGAAGAGAGCAATAATCGTGGCTAGTTTTGTGACATTATCATGATTTTGTTAATAGAAAAAATTAATGTCAGAATTTTCTAATCAAATTTTTAGTTAGGATGAGATCTAAGATTCATGAATTTATTTTGAAATAAATTTATCGAAAATTTTTGAAATCAATTCTAATAAATTGTTTGCCAGGACATCTTGACGTAAATTATATCCTTATAATTCATTTTTTTTTCTTTCTTTCTTTTTTTTTTTGTCATGATCCCGCAGTCAATGCATCTCTTTGCGTAACGGAGTTCTTGAGAATTTTTTTAGCTGCACACTCTTAATTATATTGAGTTTGATGGCTCTTTTTAGCTTTTGTTTTACACGTAATTTGTTTTTTTTTTTTGAGGATTTAGATATTAGATTTATAAATATCTAAAAAATTTTAATACTTACATAAATCCCTTCTATTTTTTTAATACAATTCAGCCTAGACTCCTAAAAAAATTTGCCTGTTTTCTTGTGCTGTTTCAAAATAATAGAAAAGCAATTAATTTCAATGGAACGGAGCGTTGTGAATGATTCATGCTTTTGGTCTTTTCCGCACGAAATTTTGAAATTTTATAAAGTTTTTCATATTCCTAAATACGACAAAAATATACGTAAGTACTAATAAAATAAAGTTTTCTTTTTTTCCTTTTTTTGGGAAAGTAAAATTTTCGCATGTACTTTTCGCTAGCTGTATAAATGAGTCTGGTTGAGTTGAGTTGTGACCTTACCAAACTTGAATCATCTGTCAAAAAGTGGACCTGGAGCCTAGCTCAAAAGGCAAGCTCGACCTCGACTCGTCCAGCAGCTCAAATCAGCATGCGGGCCCGCATCCTGCTCCTTGCAGGCGACCAACCATCGAGCGGCTTGTTTGTTCGTTCGTGGTTCACATGTGAACCCGCAACCCTCATCCTGATTCCCACCAAGCCATTCGGATTTCTTGCTTTCTTTCGCGTTTGGAAGCCCTCCTCGTTCCATCCTTCGAAATTCCCGCGCAATATCGGAATTCCCACTTCCTGTAGCCGCAAGCTATACATTACGTTGATATATAAATATTGTATTAGATAATTAATGATGGGCCGGCTCGTGAGCTCATGTGTCGAGCCTCGTCAAGTTTGAACTCAAGCTCGTTTAATAAACGAGCTCGAGTTTATGCTAGAGCTCGAGCTCATGGCTCACAAGCTCGTTAACGAGAGGAGCTTGAGTTGGCTTCTGGGCCGGCTAGACTCACTTAAACTCTTACTTTTAGCTATCCTATTCGTACTATTTATACTACGTGTACTTAACACAGAAAAACTATTGAAGGTTCTCCAAAATAGCAAGACAGTTAGGGGTGTCAAGTTTTGACACGACACGAAAACCCGACTCGAACCCGACCCTGAATTTTCGGGTTTGACCCGACCCGTTTCTCAAACGGGTCGGGTTCGGGTTGCGAAAATTGACCCGTTTGAAAAACGGGTCGGGTTCGGGTTGTCCCGGCGGGTTGCCGGGTCAACCCGATAACCCGTTTAATTTAAAAAAAAAATAAAATTTCCCGCTTCCCGCCCGCTGCCCGCTACCCGCTGCTCGCTGCCCGCGCGCCCGCTGCCCCGCTGCCCCGCCCGATCGAGCCTGCTGCCCCGCGCCGACGCACGCGCCGCGTGTCCGCTGCGCCGCTGCCCCGCACCCGCTGCCCTGCGCCCACGCCTGCTGCCCCGCTGCCCGCAGCCCGCGCCCCCGCGCTGCCCCGCTGCCGCGTGTCCGCCCCGCGCTGCCCCGCTGCCGCGTGTCCGCTCCGCGCTGCCCCACCGGCGACCGCCTCCGCCTCGCGCTGCCCCGCCGGCGACCGCCTCCGCCCCGCCTTCCCGTGTCGGGTCGGGTCAACCCGGCAACCCGCCGGGTCGGGTTCGGGTTCGGATTTCCGACCCGTTTTTCTACCCGGGTCGGGTTAGGGTCGACCCGTTTGTAACGCGGGTCATTCCAGGTTCGACCCGAACCCGACCCGTGACCCGAAATTGACACCCCTAAAGACAGTTATTGATAAGCTACAGAAGTTATGTTAAAATTTCACTTGATTTTATTTTTTAACTTAATTTGAATAATTAAATTTTTATAAAATATAATACAAATGATCGAATAGATTAAAGAAACAATCCATATATAATTTATGAATAACTCTCTTTCTATATATATATATATATATAATACAATAAATGACAATCATTCGAAATAATTTATTATTTTAAGAGGCATAGTTGAAATATCAGTGTGCCGAAGTTTTCCTCACGTGAACCAGCAAACATGCGCATTAAAATAAACAGAGCAATTCAGCTCGCCATTTGCCTGGCTAGTACAAGTCCTGGTAGCATGAGAACCCCGTGCGAAGAAGTAAAATTTTTTATTTAATAAATATGACAGACATTGACTCAATTCTTATAGAATTGTTATTGTATTTTTTTCTTTTTGTTAGCTGTAATACCCATTTTATAAAGCCTTTTTTAGACCGCTGTTCACTTGACAATTGTCATATCTATAGAAATTTAAAATCATATATTTTTTATGAACATTAAAATATTCAAAATAATTATAAGAGTTTTGAAATTTGTTCTTAGTGTTAGATCCAAATGTGTCTGGGTGATACCTGACCTTACTAACCGACAAATTAATCAGAAAGCTATGACTCAAAAACAGTATGAAAAGAATAGAAAAAGATTTGGGTGATAAAATATTATTAGCTCAATAGTCTCTTTAGAAAGTGGCCAACATGTTCATTTTCATATTTGCTTTATAGGGATTTAAGGGCTATAGAAAATATTATATCAAAAGATACAAAAGATTACTATAGTAAATGACCCCTAAAATAGTTTGTCCTCGACATAAGCCATAATCTAATAGGCCTTATGAATGGCTTCACCTTTCTTGTTCAACTTCACATCCTCTCGGTGAGTCCCATTGTGCCGATTACTCATGGGAAAGTGCACGAAGGTGAGTTCGCTGATGAGGATGGAACTGAAAGAGCTATTATTTATGAGTCATTTGGAGGCATTGGCAGCCTTCTAGATGGAGTCTCTAGATTGCTTCCATATCCTGAATGAGTCAGCTTAAATTATATATGACATTAGTGAACTTCTTCATCAATCGACTATGACAAAGTGAACTTGAATCTCCTTAGGAGAGTCCCTCGATGTAGCTAGGAAGATAGATTTCATTGATGACTATCCACCTGAGGTGATGGCGAGTAGCTTTAAATTTATGCTTTTTGCTAGAAGAGTGAACTCAAATCTGAGTTATTTGTGTGAACCCTTGATGTACGCAACTCTATTTTTGGCTATTTTGATGAGTCCAGTTTGGTGACCCCTAGGTGAGTCTTCATTGCTAAGGTCTACGAGATGCAAGTTCATTTATTATAACCTGACAACTAATTATTAAGTACCTAAGGTGACACATATGAGTGTATACTTTGGTGCATAAATGACAAGTATTTCAATTTATAGGTTAGATTAGTTTTATTAGTTATATCAATGTCTAAATAATTTTGTATAATACTATCATAATATTAATAAATTTCTCTATTAATTTAGTTTATTTTTTATTTCAAATTATTGTAATTGATTGTCTACCATATGCTTATGTAAATTGTAACACAAACATGAATGGTACATCAAGTTCATTCTCAAAATCCTTTTCCACAATATGATACTTAGTGTCATAGTCAGATCTCTCACATCAAATCTTTTTTAATAGTATCCACAAAAACATTACTTAAAGTATAGACTATTAATGTTGCCACTATTTTGGATAAGCTCTTTATTATTCATGTTAGTTATTTAAAAGAGTATTTTTTGGCCTTTTTAAAGGTACTTAGTCTATCATATAATATTGGAAGACTATCAAATCTATGTCAATGATCTAACCATGCTCAGTGCCCTAAGTAACCACGACGATCTCATGCTAAAAGCTTTAAGTAGCATCAATGATGACTACAAGTTACTCTATGATGCTATTCATTTACTGGAAACTTCTATCACCTTTGATGAAATGCATGACAAGCTGATAAATCCTGAGGCTTATTTGAAATTATAAGTAAGCCATAACACTCATCTACTAGCAAGTGTGAAAATCACTTAAAAGCTATCCAATGCACACAATTGTCCCCCTTGATCACACTATATCCAACCAATATCTCTATATCACTACCTCATATCACAATGTCTTCCACTGATCATTTTGCATGCAACTCTCAATCATATTTAGGCAAAAACCTAAGAAAAATAAGGCCACTTCGCAAGGTGCACCACCTATCACTACACTCTTTTGAGCATCTCTCAACAAACACATAACCACCTCTGCTACCTTTCTCTCCACATATAATATATTAATAATAATGGCATTCTAATAGGTAATGTCTCTAGCCTCCAAATTACTCATATGGTTTTCACATTTTTACTTTTTTCCTCTCAATATTTTAACTAATTTAAAGTCTTATATGTTTCTACTATTAAACATAATTTTTTCATTACATCATAATTTTGTTAAAACAATAGTGTTTATATTGAATTCTTATTTTATTATCAGAATTGATATAAATTACTACACAAAGTATAAGTGACGCATAAATCAGCCATTTTATTACAATATTTAGAAATATGATGAAAGAAAACATTATTGAAACTATTCAAAATACCTAGATCTTTATTCCAAAATTAATGTTGTTGCCATCTTGACCTCTCCATAGGCTCTTGAATGAACTTTATAATATTAATATTATCACCTTCAATAATAACCCATTCATATTCAAGCATCCAATTTTGAAGATGCTCTCTAATCTACAAAACCGCCTCAAATTCAAGTTGGGTTATATCCCAATGTATCTTCTTCCTTCCAAAAGAAAGAATAAATCTTCCTTTGTGATCTATGATAATACAACCAATTCATGCATGATTAGACTTCATAATTGATGCATCGATATTGATTTTAATCCAACCTAATGGTGGGAGATGCAAAACATTATCAAACTCTGAATGGAGACAAACATCCCAGTCTTATAGGAGAGGATTAAGACTTGGTTGTAAAGCTGTAGACAAAATATTCATAGTAATAATCAAATTTGAAGGCAGATTATTTCCATGCTTGACATTATTTCTGCACTTCCAAGAAAAATACACAGATGTATAATAAATTTTTGCAATAGTAGGATGATGCCTTGCAAATCTTAGGATTCCAACAATGAAATTATTTAAAGAATCAAAAACAGGAATTTGACAACCTAATTCTCTAAGCTTGCTGATAATTTCAATCAGATATTTACATTTAACAAGAATATGTAAATGATTCTCCACATCATCACATCCTTTGGCACAATGACCATCTTGAGTTAGATTCCTAATTTTAAGAAACTCATTGGTAGGAATAGCATTCTAACATAATCTCCACCATAACATCTAAACCTTTAGTCTAAGCTTCAATTTCCTTATGCAATTTATCAATCCTCCATCTTCATGTTCAAATCTATACATTTCTGAAGCTTCATATGCTAAAGAAAAAATAGACTTTCCAGAATGCTGAAACATTAATTCAATTTGGTCTTCTCCCATATCCGGGTAGATAAGAATTTGCTTTATAATATAAATATTATTGTCATGAAAGAATTTTTGAAGCTCTAAATCATTCCATTTTCCAACAGCAGAAATAAAATTTTCAACAGAGATTTCATGTAACCCACCAGAATCAACAAAGGTTGGCCAAGTGTTTAGCCTTTTATCCAAAATCCAAACATCATTAAGAACATCAACTTTTTTCTCCTTTAGACAATTTCTATCTAATAATAGGCTTAAGGAATTTAGCTCCATCAACAAAATATGCTAAGTAGATTATGATCCTCTTTTAATTTCAGTATTCCATATATCTTTCCCATATTTAGCAACAATATTCCTTTTAAGCAAAGAGGTAGGATTTTGAATAAATCTCCAAGCCAAGTTAGCTCTTATGTGTCCTATTTTATTTGCAGACGATTGTAATCCTATTCCACCATAATTCTTATGTTTACAAAATTCCTCCCAAGCTACATGATGTTACCCTTGCTTCCCTTTATCTTTGTGCCAAATGAAATTTTTGCATAAGTTGCTTAATTTAATCAATAAACCCTTAGGAACTAAAGAGTGAGTTGATAAGAAAAATAGGTAGAGATAAAAATGTAGATTATATCAGAAAAATTCTTCCAGCAATGGATAAAAATCTATTTCCCCAAGTATTCAACCTTTCCAAAGCATGATCCAAAATACTTTGAAAATTGGACACAAGCATCCTTTTTGTTGCTACTCGAGCTCACGAGTTTATGTTTTTGATGATAACAAATATTATGGCTCACATCTTTATGTTTCATTCTATACTTGTTTTGTGTGTATACTAATATTTCAGGGAAATCATACTCCAGACTGCTGAAGACTTTAAGATAGATTAGATTAGAATTTCTCGTAATGAAGTCTATAATTTTTCTATTTTTCTTGAGTCTGAGAGAGTGTGATTGTAATTGGGTAATCATTCACACACACAATGGGAGAGAGAGATAAAATTTGAATTTTTAAAACTAATCATACTGGATGAACTTCATTCATACTGTACGATTTGGACTTAGTGGTTTTTTCTCCAATGTGTAGTTAATCAAATTATGGCTTAAAATTTTGAATACATCGTATTGTACGATATTAGCGATCACAGACGACTGATAAAGTATGAAATGAGTTCCGTACCAGACTGTACCAATTGAATGAGTTCATTTTTGAATTGTTCATATAGTATGATGTCAGTTTGTATAGAGATTGATAGAGTATGAAATCAGGTTCGTACCAGTTCATACTGACGAATTTGAACTTTTCGTACTACACGATGTAATTTTTGTACAGACGACTAAATTGAGTTCATACATTAATTTTGAACTATTCGTATGAGACACTATGCATTCGTGCAGATGCATCATACGGGATAATATACATTCGTACAGATGATTGAATTGAGTGTGTATAAGTTCATACGGAGACACTATGCGTTCATACGGACAGATCGTACATGACATTATTCATTTATACGGGGATGATATGTGATCGTATGAAACGAAGGTAGGGATGTTTCTTAAAATTTTTAGTTTTTGGATGATTTTTCATACCTTTTTTATATAAGAAGACCTAAATATTATCACTAAAGACCTTTGTTGCGTATCTCTCTTGAGAGTGGCCATTGAGTGTGAGTGTTTGGGAGAGATTGTGAGAGTGGAGTGTGAGAGATCTAGTGAGGGGGAGTTGTGAGGGTTTCATAAGGTTTCCCAATGCGAGAAACTCTTTATCTTCTTCAAGTTTCTGCCCATCTCCTCTGGAGGCTCTTCAGGGAAGATTTTTAACATTGTGTCTAGGTTCTGTGCCTACACAAGGAGGGTGAAAAAGGATGACTAAGTTCTCTGCCTACACGAAGAGGGGGAAAAAGGATGACTAGGTTCTCTACCTTCACCAGGAGAGTGAAAAAGGATGACGGTTCGCTGCCTTCACTAGGAGGGTAAAAAAGGATGACAGGTTCTCTACCTTCACCAGGAGAGTAAGAAAGGACAACGGGTTCTCTGCCTTCACTAGGTGGGTGAAAAAGGATGATTGATCTCTTTTGCACTAGGTTGGTGGGAGACAGTTTGTAAGGGCTTCTCCGCCTTTCTATGGGGGCAAAAGGAGAGTCACTATTGTTTAGTGAAATACCTGAAGAAGGAGTCTTCAGGGAGTGGATGTAGATCTAGTTGGATCAAACCACTATAAAATTTAGTGTTTCTCTGTTCTCTATTATTTTTCGTATTTTTTATTTTATGCACTTTAATATTTTATGGTTGAAAAATCTTTTGTGAAAATCATATCTAATCAACTAAATGTTTTAAGGATCATTAATTAGGTTTTTTAGAAAAAGGTTTTTAATAATCTAAGAGAATTTTTAAATAGATAATTCACCCCCCTCTTGGTTAGCCTTGGGACAGTTCTATAAGGTCTAACAATCTACACAAACTTTCAAGTGGTATCAAATCCCATTTCAAAAATTAAGGTTTAGATAACTTTTTAAAAATCGATCATGACTACTTTTGGAAACTGGAACACTACTGAAGGATATTCGATCACTAGACCACCTTTATTTGAAAATATTTCCTTTAATTTTTGGAAAATTTGAATGTCTAATTTCTTGCAATCGATAGATTATCGAATGTGGCATATATTTCAAATTATTTATTCTACACTATCATATATTATAGATGGAGTTAAAACCAATATCCCATTTAATGAATGGAGTCGAGTAGAACAAATTTATACTCAATTAAATGCTAAATGTATGAATTATTTATTCTATGCTTTGAATTCTGAACATTATATTAGAATCTCTACATGTATTACTAGCAAGGAAATTTGGGATAGTTTATTCACTACATACGAAGGTACTAGTGAAGTCAAGAAATCTAAGTTGAATATTTTATGTGTGACTATGAACTCTTTAGCATGAAACCTTATGAGACCATCATAGACATATTTACTTAGTTTTCACAAATAGTAACATCATTGCAAGCTGTAGGTAGAGAAGTTTCAAACTTTGAAAAAGTAAAAAAAATCGTATGATGTCTACCTGAAAAATTTAATACTAAAGTCAATGTTATAATTGAATCAAAAGATTTGAATGATTATACTATTGATAATCTGATTGGCTCGCTCATTATTCACAAGCAAACTGGAAGTCAAAGACTTTCTGAAACAGGTGAAATGATAGTGCTAAAAGTCAAAGACACAGAGAAAAGCAACTCAGTAAATGATGAAAGTAAGGAGATATCATCGATAATGAAAAAATTTGAAAAGCTACTAGAGAGCAAGCATCAGCATTAACAAAAGAGGAACAAAAGTAAAAATGGTAAGGATATTAAGAATTCTTCTGAAGTAATTTACTTTAGGTGTAGGAAACTTATTCATATGAAAAATGAGTGCCCAAACTTAAAAACTCTTCCTATAATGGAGAAAGGTAAAAATAAGCAAATTGCAATAAGGGCAAATGATAAAAAGCAAAAAATTTCATGGGCATACCTAGCTTCTAAATCATCAAATCAGGAGCAAGATGATGCTTAAATCTTTGTTTGTGTGTTTATTTATTTTTATGTGCATGCATATTTTTATTTATTGTATTTTTATTTATTTTCTAAGTTTTCTTTGTATTTTATTTTTCCTTTAATTTTATATATTTTTTCAAATTTTTAATTAGTCTCCATGTTATTTGTGTAGTTTCTCTAATCAACATACACACATCATATTTTATTTCATATACGCTTTAGAAATCAAATCATTTTTTAAAGATCATTTTTTCTAAAAATAAAAAAAATTTCCTCCTATTTTCTTAAAATTCTATGTAAGTTGTGGTTGATTTCTCTAAAATCAGTTAAAGGAAGAAAACTCATAATTTTGTCTCTCTATCTCATTTCTTTTATGAGACTATTTCACTTTTGATTCAAAATCTTGATCAAATTATAAATTGGATTTTGAAATTAAACTTTTTTTCATCTCCCTATATTTTCTCTATCTCATAGGAATCTTTTGCGAGTTGTTGAATCTACTTTATTATTTTCATAATCAAGGTGTTCATTTTTGTCACAAGATTGGGTTTACTTTAGTCTTTAAAATGTCAAGAAAGGAAGCATATTTGTAAAAAGTAGAGAGGCACAAAATTAGCCTAAAGCTGAAAAGACGTGCAATATTGCCAAAATGAAAAGATATATAGTGTATTAAAAATTAAAAGATGCACAAAATACGCTAAAAATTAATAAAGAGGTAGAAAATGAGCCCACAATGAGTTTGCTTACCCTTCTTATATTTCTTAAATCTTAAGAAAACCCTTATATCTATTAATATTTTTAATTCTTGAGTTTGAAAATTATGATTCTTGATTAACAATTTTTTGCATTAATCTTCTACTAGATATATTTCATGCAAGGAGTTTTGAAAAGGCTATTATTTCCTTCTCTAATTTGTTCTTTAATTTAAATGTTGGCTTAAAAAGTTTTTGAGCCTTTAAAGAACCTGAGCTTAGATTAATAAATTCTGAATCTCTAACCTTTTTGGGTTGTGCATTGTCAATTTCTGTCTTGCTAAGTTTTTGAATAAAATCAAGAGGTAACTTTCTCATTCTAAGAAAATTTGTTAAAATTTCAAACTGTTTCTTCTAAAAAGATGACCTTCACTTTATCAGGGTCCGTTTGATCATTAGTTTATTTTTTTATTTTGAGTTTTTTTATGGTCCTCTTCTTTTTGATAAAGTCAAAGGGGGAGAACGTACTATTGTATTTATTTTATACTATTAAAAATATACTATCGTATATATTTCATATTATTGTTTTTGTTTTATTTTGTTTTTTTTTTATTTATCTTTTTGTTAAAAAAATTTAAAAAGAATGAAAATTATTTTAGTTTCCCTTATTTTTAAATAATTTTCTAAGTGAGGGGGAGATAAGGTGAAAGATAAAACTTAATTTACAAATTCAACCAGAAATGTTTGTCATCATAAAAAAGGGGGAGATTATTGTGACTCGAGCTCACGAGTTTATATTTTTGATGATAATACACATTAAGGCTGGCATCTTTATCTTTCATTTTATACTTTTTTTGTGTGTACACTAATATTTCAGACTGCTCCAGACTGCCAAAGTCTTCAAGACAAATTAGATTAGGATTTCTTGTAATAATGTCTGTAATTTTTATTTTTCTTGAGTCAGAGAGAGTGTCATTGTAATTGGATAACCGTGCACACACACAGGGGGAAAGAGAGGCAAAACTTGAATTTTAAAAACTAATCGTACTAGATAATCTTCAATCATACTGTATAATTTAGACTTAATGGTTTTTCCTCTAACGTGCAACTAATAAAATTATGGCTTGAAATTTTGAAGATATCATACTGTACGATATCAGCTCATACAGTTGACTAATAGAGTATAAAATGAGGTTCGTACCTGATCATACCAGATGAATGAGTTCATTTTTGAACTATTCATACAATACGATGTCAGTTCATATAGATGATTGACAGAGTACAAAATTAGTTTCATACAAGTTCGTACATATGAATTTGAAATGTTCGTACTGTACAACGTAATTTTATATGGATGGATAAATTAAGTTCGTATAGCAAATTTGAAATGTTCGTACGAGAAACTATCTGTTCATATGGATACATCGTACATGATGATATACATTCATATGGATGACTAAATTGAGTTCATACAAGTTCGTATGGAGAAACTATGCGTTCGTACAGACGGATCGTAAGGGATACTATTCATTTATATGGGAAGATATGCGATCATATGGTATGATCATAGTACATTTTTCTTGCATTTTTTAGTTTTAGGATGGTTCTTCATATATTTTCTATATAAGAAGACCTAAAAATTGTCACTAAAGACCTTTATTGCTTATCGCTCTTGAGAGTGGCCATTGAGTGTGAGTGTTTGGGAGAGATTATGAGAGTGGAGTGTGAGAGATCTAGTGAGGGGGAGTTGTGAGGGTTTCACAAGATTTCCCAAAGTGAGAATCTTTTTATCATCTTCAAGTTTCTACCCATCTCCTTTGGAGACTCTTAAGGGAAGATTTTCAACATTGTGTCTAGGTTCTCCGCATACACCAGGAGTGTCAAAAAGGATGACTAGGTTCTCTGCCTACACCAGGAGGGGGAAAAATAACAATTAGGTTCTCTGCCTTCACCAAGAGGGTGAAAAATGATCATGGTTCTCTGCCTTCACCAAGAGGGTGAAAAAAGGCAATATGTTCTTAGCTTTCATGAGGAGAGTGAAAAAGGATGACGGGTTCTCTTCCATCACCAGGTGTTTAAAAAATGATGACTGATCTCTGCCACACCGGGTTGGTGGGAGAGAATTTGTAAGGGCTTCTCAGCCTTGCTGTAGGGGCAAAAAGAGAGTCACTATTCTTTAGTGCAATACCTAAAGGAGGAGTCTTTAGGAAGTGGACCTAGATCTAGTTGGACCGAACCACTATAAAATTTGGTGCTCCCCTATTCTCTATTATTTTATGCATTATTTATTTTACGCACTTTAATATTTTGGGGTTGAAAAATCGTTTGTGAAAATCATATCTAATTAACTGCATATTTTAAGGATCATTAATTAAGCTTTATATAAAAAGGTTTTCAACAATACAAGAAAATTTTTAAATAACCAATTCACCCCCCTCTTGGTTAGCCTTGGGACAATTCTATAAGGTCTAACAACCTACACAAACTTTAACTTTTCACAATAATTTTCACAACTAAGTAATACATTTCTTTTACAATTTTAAAGCCCAACTTTTTAGAAAATTTTTTCTTTCCTCTATCATCAGCAAAAATTCCAAACAAAATATGAGATTTATTATTGTTTACCATCTGGCTAGTCCAGCCATAGAATTCAACAAAAATCTTCTTCATTTCTTCAGCTACCCATGTAGAGGCTAATCCAAATATAAGAACATCATCTACGTATAATAAGAGAGTAATCTTTTCAGCTCGAGGAATAATTTTGATTCCCAATTCTTCTTCTTTTTAATAGATAGCATTAGAAGGTAATTATGAGCACATGATGAATAAATATGGAGATAACGGACAACCTTGCCTAAATCCACTTCTTGCCTTGATCCATTTACATTTTCTTCCATTAATTAGACTATAATATCTAATATCTTGCACACATTCCATAATAAGTTTAGAAAACTTAGAAGGAAAACCAAACCATTTTAAAATCTGCTCTAAGGCCGACCAGTCCATACTATTGTGTGCTCATTCCATATTATTTTTATTGCCATCAATCCTTTCTCTGAATTAGAAAATATGAATTTATTAAAAATCTCTTGAGCCAAGGTTATACATTGATCTTCCAGGAATATAAGCAACTTGATCTTCAGTTATAATCTTAGGAAAGCACCACTTCAATCTAATTAAAATCATTCTAGTAGATATTTTATAAATAGTTTGACAAAGACTTATTAGTCTAAAATTTTAAGGCACACTAGGATTTTTAATCTTAGGAAGAAGAATAATAAGTGTATCTTTCCATTCATTATGCATATGACATATTTTAAAGAAACATTCAGTAGCTTCCCAAGTATCATCTTTAACTATTTTCCAATAAAATTTAAAGAAAGAGGAATTAATTCCATCATTTCCAGGAGAATTGTTATTGCCTAATTGGAAGACAGCAGTAATAAAGTCTTCTTGTGAAAAATTAGCATTTAGTAATTGTAAATTTGAAATTGAAATTCTCTATATTTCAGGCCAATCCAACAAATTGCAGTTTCTATTCCTCCGTTTGGCCTTGAAAAAGTTGTAGAAAACTAATTCAATCTGCTCATAATCTTAAACCAATGCATTATCTTCATTTTTAATTTATTTAATCCAATTTCCATTATGCCCAGCTGAAGCAAAATCATGAAAGAATTTTGAGTTGTAATCTCCTTCCTCCAAACATCTAGCTTTTGCTCTTTGACTCCACCATGTGGATAGCCTTGCCAATGCAACATTTAATTCATGGACTATCCTCTGAAGCAACCTTAAATTTTTTGGATTGAGACCTCTATTAGCAATTTCCTCCCATTGAAGTTCCATAATTTCATTGTTCAACTCTTCTTTGGTAGCACATAAACTCCTAAGCTAATTCTTATTTCAATAATAAAGTGCCTTAAGAGTTCTTGATTTCCTTTGTAGAATTTTAGAATAACTTCCAAAATCAGATTTTCTCCATGACTTCAAAATAATGTTCCAAGTTGCTGTATATGAATTCCAAACATATTCAAATCTGATGATTTTGAGTTGAGGTTGATAGACAATGCCCATAATAAAAACAATTGGACAACGATCGGAAGCTACTCTTGTAAGATGTCTAGTCTTTTCCAATGAAACACTTTGTAATGCTACATAATTAAGAAGGAATCTATCCAAGCCTTTTTGAATTCTAGATGTCCCTTCCTCATTAGTACACCAAGTAAACTTTGGTCCAATAATACCTACATCATGAAAATAATTGTTAGCCATAAAAGATTTCATTTCCTGAGGCCCTTGAGAAAATATGATTTTTTTTTCCTACCTCTATTATTCTCTTTAGATAAGATACAATTAAAATCCCCACCTATAATGGAAGGAATGTTATTAGAAGTATGTTTTTGAAGATTTTTCTAAAGCCCTCTCCTAATATGTAAATCTTTATTCCATTATATAGTAGCAACATTCCAACTACTATTAAAAGGAATTTGAACAATCCCAAAAATAAATTGAAATGAATGATCCACAACATTAAACTCCAACTCCTCTTTTTTCCATAAAACTAAAATACCACCAAATGTTCCCTCAGCAAGATGATGAAAAAAATCCCTATCATTCCCAATAATCATATCAACCTCCCTCCTATCAATATTAGCTAACTTGGTTTCAACTAACCCAATGAAAAGCATATTATTGTCTCTAAAAATCTCTTTAAGATATAGAGAAGTCTCCCTTTGCTTGGCTCCTCTACAGTTCCGAAAGAGAAAGGAAGATGTAAAGATATTGAAGGGGAGAAATCCCCAACTAATAATTACACACACCCATCCCCTCTTTGCTTCCTAGGAAAATCTTCAGTAGGTCCTAATGATTTGAGTTCATTATTAAGCTTTTATTTAATCAACAAAGACCTACCAATAACATTTCCTTTCAATTAAATTAACATAATTTTCTCGAGTAACCGGTTCATTTCTTTCCAACCTGGAGCTTTCTGGTTTATTACTATAATCACAATCATTTGGCACCTTCACTTGAAACTTATTACTATCAGATAACGGTTCTTTAGTTATCTCAAAAAGACCATCCTCATTACATTCTAATAAAGTATTAAATTTATTATAATATAATAATGTTTCAGGTGATACAAAAACTTTAGCTTCAGAATTAAACAACAAGTCTTTCAAATTCCCATTACCCGATGTAACAGGTAGATTTTCTGAACATTGGCGACCAAGAACTAGATCATTATGGCTATCATTTCCATTAGTTTGTGTAGACAAACTTTTTCCATCAATCAACTTGGAGGTAAAATTTGGAATTCCATTATGAACAGAGTTTTAAATAATATTTCTATCATCCTCCTTACCAGGCTTATTTGAACAAACATTCTTCTTAACTTCAACATTATAAACATCTAAATTCACTTTATAATTATTATTCTCAACATTACTAACTGTGGCCTTTATTCCTGATCATCCTTTCTTTTTAGAAAAATTTACATGAATCCAAGATCCATACTCCATGTGATTTCGATGATTATTAACATTATTGGTAATAACATTCTTATGAATACCATCAAGTTGCAAAGAGTTAATTTTATTTGCAATAACGTTCAGAATATCATATACATTATCAATCCTAATTTTTGGACAAGAAGTGCTCTCATGGCCAATCATCCCAAATTGGAAACACAAAAGAGAAATTTTTTTATATTCTACTTTTTTAAAAAATGTACCACTCAACCCATCAAACCAAACTCCACTGGGTAATTTTGAATCAAATTTTATATGAGTACAAATTCTTACAAATTCCCTTCTTTCCCATTCAAACATATTTCAATCAAGAAATTTATATATGAACACCAACTCCTGAAAAAAATTTTAATAATATTTATATCATCCCAGTATTGCAAAGGTAAATTAAGAAGACAAATCTAGACTGGAGATGATAACCCAGTCATGGTTAAGAGTGAGAAAAAAGGAGTCCATTTCCCCATTCCAATTATATGACCTCCTACATGCTATGGACCACCACTAAAAACACCTTCTGTAGCTTCAAAGGAATGGAACAAACACATAATCCAGTTTAATCCCAAATACGTTAAATGAAGCCCACCAAATTCACTCCATTGTTGTCTTAATTCCACTCTACAAATAGAAAACATAATATTATTGCCAACACTTTAACAACCAGCAATTTTTATAGTAATTGTGCATTAGCTTTTTCCTTATTTGAATTAAGTTTTACAGCAATACCATCCTCAGACATTTTAAAATCAACCAAAATATGATCAATTCTAATATGGGAAGGTTTGTTCCAAGCCTTTATCACATTTTTTTAGACACAAAAATACCACTATCAACATTGTTAATCTTAGGACTATTAATAATATGATCTTCAGAGATTTCTAAAAACTTATCACCATTCTCAGAATAATTGATAACAAATTTTTTGAGAAAAATTGCAATTAACAGCTTCATCAACATTCTGATTTGAAGAAATAAAACCAAAATATCTATTAACTTTAAGATAAAAATATGTCGACGATGAAGCTTCTAAATCATTAGACCCATATTATGGAATAGACTACACCTTGTTGAAAGATTTCCTTTTATTATCAATTTTAGAATCTGGAAAGGAAAGAATTTTTTTCCCTTTTTCTTCAATTACGGCATTTTGATAAATAATATGCTAATATCCTTCTCGGATCACTAATGCCTTTTGCTTCAACAAACTTTTGTGATCATATTCATCTTGACGATTCTTCAAACATTTGAAAGTCTCCAAACGATTAACAAAATTAGCCAACCAAGAAGACGAAGTAGGTACCGAGGAAGGATCATCCACATGAGACAGCCGACGATTAACCCCTTCCATACTGGACCACCCACAATTTTATCGCAATTCAAAAAAATGAAAACCAATAAGACTTTCTCTCTCTAAAAAATATGACATTCTCTCTCTGAATGTTTAATGGTTTTGAATGCTTCATGCAAAAGTTTGAGTTCTTGGGAGAGAGAGAGCTTCATGCAAAAGTTTTAGTAGTCTTATTAAGAGGCAAAATTAAATGTGATGTTTATGATTGACCCTCATAAGCCTCTAATAGATGTCCATTAATTTTTTTTTCAATGATCAAAATTTGAGCCACTCATTGGCTCTCACATGTTGGCCACCTCCCTAAAAACTCTTTTGTCATTTAATCAAAAAAATATATTATACATATAACCCAATTTGCACTTTTGATTTTCTTATAATACTTGCAAAAGCAACGAAAGGATTAATATTTATCCGATCACCAACTTTTGGAAATATGGAGTTACGAAGAATATTCTGGATGATCCTAGTATTTTATACAAAGGTGCTAACGTACAAATGTGACTATTAACATTAGATTCTCTCAGAACTATGTTGGCTTGGGTCAAGTAAAAAACAAGATTTTAGCTTGAAAGGGAATTTTTTCACCAGTAGTTAAAAGAGTGAGAAATTCATGTAGGTCTTGGTAGGTTATTTCTATTGGCCGCTTATTAACAAAGGATAGGAGGGCAGTGCCCTCGCTATTGATTTTAAGCTTGCAAAAAATTCAAAGAGTAATTTAAAATTGAATGGAAAGGCCAAAGTAAGGATGAATCAAAGAGTAGTATGGGCAAAAAGTTCAAGCACCAAAAAGTTTAATACCTCTTACTTTACTATTTTGGATGGGTTAATTCCAGCAGTTTTGTAGCGATGATAAGCCACTTCGTCAGCTTCTTAAGTGAATCTAGGATCAATGGTTCTCTAAGAAGAACTACCGGCGAGGGTCGAGAATGCTTTCCACGAGCCATTATAAGGAAGGAAAAGTTCAAGAGGGAAGGAGAAAGGATTGTAAGGGTGTGAAGGAAAGGAAGAAAATTGGCTCTTATAAAGAAATTGCTAGATTGTACAGTACTATCATGAGATCATGCTAGATGATCGGCTGCAATCAATTTGTCCAGACGATCAGTCAAAAAGTTGGTCTGATCATCCAGTACGATCAGACATTGTAAGGGATGATTAGACTCAGGACGATCATCCTGAGGAGTCATCATATATGATAGTTGACTAACTTGATCATATAGGATAAATACGTGTATCATTCTGGATGATTTCTCATAAGGAATTGGCCCAACCACATTCAAATCGTCTAACGCCTTCTGCCACATGGATCATCCAGTATGATGTTTGAATCGTACAAGATGATCACCAATAATTGATTTATATCGGCCATTGGATGTGCTGTGATCGGAGAGGTACATTTTTATTCAGATCGTATAGGATGATGTGGTTCGTCCTGGGCAATGTGAGTAAAACTAGAAAAGTTTAGGAGATGAAATGTGATGATTAGGAGATTTTCAAAATAAAAAATAAAAACACAAAAAGCATAAAATAACACAAAAACCAAATAAAAATATGTCATAAATAAAATCAAATTTTTTTGAATCGATCAACTCTAGTAATTGATAAATTTACCTTAATATCATATTCAAAAATCTATAAGAAATAAATTGACAATGTTGAGTTTCAGAAAGGGTAGAAACCCAATCTTGTTAGCCCTAGCTCGGTCTCCTTATAGGTCAAAATTCTTTTAAACAAAAAATCTAAATCAGAAAAGAAATTAGATAGAAAAAGTGATCTTTTCAAACTTCATTTCAGAAAAACTATCTGATAGAAATAATATTGCAATGCAATGATTAAAAAATCATGATTTTCAAATTCAAGTGATTGAAAATATCAAGTGGCATATGGATTCTTCCAAGATTTAATAATTTGAAGAGAAGGAAGCTTATTTCTTTGTGGGCTCATTTTGTACCTTTTTTTAGTTATTTGGTGCACTTTATCAATCTTTTAATTTTTGATATACTTTGTGTATCTTATAATTATTTGGCGGTCATTACGCATCATTTCATTTTTGGGCTCATTTTGTGCCTCTTATCATTTTTGTGAGCTTGCTTCCTTTCAAAACCTTTAAAGACTCTTAGCTGTGAGATTATCTTTTAGATATAAGAGAGAAAAAAACTCACTCTCTAATATAAGGAAGAGTAAACCACAAAATAGCCTCATAACCATATGATAAATCCACCAGCCAGATTAAGAAAACTTTGAAAGTGATTCATTGACTTGGAACTTTATTCATATGAGATAGATCACTATAAGAAGATAAAATAGTACTCTATTTTAAAATTTAACTTTTAAGTTGAAATAGATTTTTGCTTCAAAAAGAAAATACATCAATAAAGGAGTTAGAAGAAGAGTGACAATCATCAAATTTTCTTCATTTAACTATTTTAGGAGAGTCAAACACTGCTTACTAATTTCTATAACTAAATGTAAGGAAAAAATGTCATTTGAGAATTTAATTTCAAAAGTGAGCATTGGTCATATTCCTTTAAAAATATAGAAGAAAAAATAATAGAAAATTAAAATCACAAAATAAAAACATATACAAGGAAACAGACATACAAATAAAATGAAATAAATAGATATAACAGAAATAGAAAAGCATCAATTTCAAGCAACAATACTTATTACACCTAATCTGGTTCTAAAGATGCTGAAAGTTTCAAAGGCCAGCAGTTTTATAAAGATATCAACAAGTTATTTTTTAGTGGCTATATGGGGTAGCTCTATGTCTCCGTTGGTAATATGGTCCCTAATGAAGTGGTGCCTTATGTCAATGTGTTTAGTCATAGAGTGTTAGATTGGGTTCTTTGAACTGTAGATGGCACTAGTATTATTACATAGGATTGATATTGTGCCTATAGATAATCTTAAATCCAAATTTTATTTTTTCAAACAAAGGACTTGGGCCACATAATTTCCTAAGGCTATATATTTAGCTTCAGTAGTGGGCAGAGCAACTGAGTTCTATTTTTTACTAAACCAGGAGATTAAGCACTGTCCTATGAATTAACATATTCTTGAAGTGCTTTTTCTATCAACTTGGCATCCTGTAAAATCTAAATCAGAATATCCAATAATTTCAAAGGAGGTGCTATGCCTAGGATGCCAAATTCTTAAGTCTTAGGTTTCTAAAAGATATCTAAGGATTCTCTTAACAGCAGTTAAGTGGGACTCTTTTGAATCAACCTAAAATCTAGAACAGAGACAAACACTAAATATACTATCAGGTCTACTAGTGGTCAAGTAAAGAAGTTATTCAGTTATTCCTCTGCACTTCTTTTGATCAACAGATTTTCCATTTGAATTCTTATCTAACTAAATAGTGGAACTCATGGAAGTGTTGAATGGCTTGGAATTATTCATTCTATATTTCTTAAATATATCTTTAATGCATTTTGATTGACTAAGGAAAGTTCTATCATCCTTCTACCTTATGCTAAATCTAAGAAAGTAGGTCAGTTCTCCCATTTTACTCATTTCAAACTCCTTATTCAAAATTTTTGAAAATTCATCGCAAAGGCTTTTATCAAAGGATCCAAATAAAGCATCATCAACATAGATCTGAACACTTAATAGTTCATCTCCATCTTTTTTTAGAAGTAGGGTGGTGTCAATGCTCCCCTTAACAATAGTTCTTTCTAGTAGGATTGTGTTTAGCCTTTCATACCATGCCCTAGGTGCTTGTTTTAGTCCATATTATGCTGTTTTTAACTTAAACACATGATTAGGAAATTATGAATTTTTAAAGCCTATGGTTTATTCAACATACACATCTTCTTTTATCACCCCATTTAGAATGGCACTCTTAACATCTATTTTGTACATTTTCAATCACTTAAAATAAGTAAAGACAAGTAGCACCCTAATGGCTTTTAATCTAGCTATAGGGTAAAGGTCTCTTCAAAGTCAACTCCTTCTATTTGGTTATACCCCTTAGCCACCAATTTTGCCTTATTTCTCACCACTATGCTAGAATTATTCATTTTATCTTTGAAAAATCACTTATTTCCTACCACACTCTGTTCCTTAGCTCTTTCAATTAAATCCCAAACATCATTCCTTATAAATTGATTTAATTTTTTTTGTATGGCTAGGATCCATAATTTATTAGATAGGGCTTGATTTATATTGGTGAGTTCAGTCATTGAAATGATGGCAGAGTGGTTTACTTCTTTTTTAAGTTCATGCCTAGTTCTAACATATTCAGATGGGTCTCCTAAGATCAGTTTTTTAGAATGACTTGAATAATACCTCCATTCTCTAGGCAGTATATTTTTAGGTTCTACCCTTTTCTCTATACTTGCAGATTCTAATCCTTGGGTGACTTCTACAACCTCTTCGTCTTCTACCCTAGATCCTCTAGAGTTATCAGATTCATCAAATACAATATGAGTGGTCTCTTTAACTACTAGTTTTCTTTTATTAAAAACTCTATAGGATTTCCCAATACTTGAGTAACCTAGGATATCTCCTTCATCAAATTTTGGGCCAAACTTCCCTAGTTAATACTTCCTATTATTCAGAATGAACACTTTACATCCAAAGACATGAAGGTGAGACAGGTTGGTTGTCTTACCCTTAAGAATTTTATAGGGTGTCTTATTCATCTTGGATCTAACATTAATCCTATTCAGAATATAATAGGTTGTATTCACCACTTCTGCCCAAAAGTATTTAAGAAGTGAGTATTTAGCTAACATGGCTCTAGCGGCTTCTACCAGGGTCTTATTATTTCTTTCAGCTACCCCATTCTACTACGGGGTTCCAGGACCTAAGAAGTTGTGATCTATTCCTTGCTCCTTACTGAAGGATTTAAAATTTTCCTTATCAAACTCTCCACCATGATCATTATGCATTATCAAAATTTGACAACCTAGTTTCCTTTGAATCCAAGTGGAGGATGTCCTAAATTTCTTGAATGATTCACTTTTATGAGATAGGAATTATTGAAGCCCAGTAGATTGTTAAACCTAAAGCTAATGTCCCAAGGCTAACAAAGAGGGGGTGGGGGGGTGAATTGGTAATTTTAAAATCTTCTTGGTTATTTCTGAAAACTGTTCAATTTAAAATTATCACAATACTGAATTATTAAAAGTATTTTTTTAACCATAAAAAAATTAAAGTAAATATAAATAAATAAATTGTAGTAAAAGTAAGAAGAGAATACACCAGATTTTATTGTGATTCGGTCCAATAAGACCTACGTCCACTCCTTGGAGATACATTCTCTAGGTATTGCACTAAACACAAGTGACTCTCCTTTAATCCACACAGCAAGGCGGAGAAGCCCTTACAATTTTCCACTCTTCCACAAAACTCTGGTGTGGTAGAGAACTGTTATCCTTTTTCACCCTCCAGGTGAAGGCAGAGAACCCACCGTCCTTTCTCACCCTCCTAGTCATGGTAAAGTACCACTCATCCTTTCATACCCTCCTGGTGTCTATAGAGAATCGATTGTCATTTCATACCCTCCTGGTGTCGGTAAAGAGCCGGACCTTCTCTTAAAAATCTTCTCTCAATAAGCCTTCAAGGAAGTAGGGAAGAACTATGAAGAACAAGTAGGAGATCCTCACCAATGAGCACCTTTGTGAACCCCCTTAAAAATCCCTCTCACTAGATCTCTCACTTTTTCATTATCAAACCACTCTTCCAAACACACTCCAAAGGCACACTCAAGAGAATTTTTGAATAAGTCACTTAGACAGTCAGTTTTTTTGGACTCTTATACACAAAGAATAAGAAAAATTGCGCAAAAATTAAAAATTTCAAGTTTGAGGGAGTAGGATCGTACAGTATGATCACACTTCGTACGTACAAATAGTTTAGAAATGAACGTTTCATCCGGTACGATCCTGAATGAATCTTTTTTTGTACTCTATAAATGTTTATATGAAATCACATCGTATTGTATGAATAGTTCAAAAAATGAACGGTTCATCCAGTACGAAGCTGTACAAACCTATTTTCTTAATCTGTAAATGTTTGTACGAAATCACATCACACTGTACGAACAATTTAAAAAATGAACGATTCATCCGGTATGATCCTATATGAAACTATTTTCGTTCTCTAGAAAATGATGTACGAAATTCATTTCGTACAATATGATCCGTACTTAGAAAAATTTTAACTCATGAATCAATCAGGTTCATTCTAGAGGGATATTTAGTATAAATCATCCCATACTATTACAAATCGTACAGTATCATTAGCTTTAATAATCCATGTTTTGTGTCACTCCCTTGTGTGTGTGTACAGTTACACAATTACAATCATACTCTCTTAGACTCAAGGTACAAAATATAAACTCCAATTATAACACCCCCTAATCTAATCTGTCTTAAAATCTTAAGCAGTCGTAAGTATAATTTTCCTGAAACATTTGTACACACAAACAACAAAAGCAATATATCTAATACATGTTAGGAGAAACAGTAGTCAATATAATAATATTTTGGAATCATCAAAAACACACATAATAAGAAAATGCAGCTATGAAAATAAAGTTGCAACAATCTCCACCTTTTTAATAATGGCAAAAAAATTATTATTTGAGTTAATATTCTAAATAATTTTTCTTCTTAGCTCCCCCTAAATGAATAACCAACTGAATAACAAGGGATTCCAAGGGATTCCGATGAAGATAAAAAATACCAGACCTAACAAAAACACTAAAATAACTAACAAAACACAAAAACAAACAAATAATCGAAAACATACATTCATGCACAACATACACATACAAATTCATTCACAATATGCATATACACGTACACACATTCATACGCTTCACAATGCATCAAATATCATCAAACAACAAATAATCAAATAATATTCTTACTCCCCCTTTAGACAACTACAAAAAGGGAAGTTGATAAAGAAAAACATGTTAAATTATTTGAAAATACTAAAATTAAGATCATATGCAAAAGATAAAGACTCAAATTTTAAATCACAGAATAACTAGGATAAGAAAATTTGATTTGTGTCACTATTTGAAATAGACAGATTGTATAACCATAATATTGTATAAATGATGAAATAGAATTAATAGTATTCTAAATCAATAGTGAAGATCAATATTGATTATATAGATTTGTGGGACTGTGAAAATGATAAAGGAAAGATCAATTTGCGACTTTTTGCATCTTTTCAATTATTTGTGGCACACTTTGTACATCTTATCATTTTGGGCTAATTTTATGTCTAATTTCAAATTGGCGAGCATTGTGCATCTTTTCATATAATTGGCACACTTTGTGTATTTTATTAGTTTAGGCTAATTTTGTTCCTCTTTTCAAACTATGTCTTTCCAAAATTACCAACTCTTAATACAAATTGTAATAATAAACAAAGATGAACACCTTGAAATAGAAGTAAAAATAAAGGTATGACAGTAATTTGGTAACAACTATAGCTAAGTAATACTTATCTATTAAAAATATAAAATTGATCTTCTACTGTACACTCAGTCATGATGTAATCTAAACATTTTGAGAGATTAAATTTTGCAAGGAAATTAACTTTGTAGAGTAAATTCATTCAATATTTCATATTAATAATCAACTACATTTGATCAAGAAAAGTTATAATTTCATTCAGACTGCAATATGCATCAATACATAAAATTTTCATTTCATTGATACTCAACCAACTTACATTTATCACACATAACAAAATATCAAGTTCACCCATAATGTACAGCATCCAAAAATAATCATCCAAGTATCACATCCAAGAATACCAAGTACAACTGCCAACAAATCAAACTTTTAAAGAAAAGCCTAAAAGAAATCGAAAGACCAACAATAAAACCAAGTACATCAAAGCTGGAAAGAAAAATATCATAACTGTAGCATAAGAGTACAACCAGCTAATATCCTAAGGGGACCTGATCTGGAGGTGGTTAAATATAGAATATTATGAAGAAGCTATTTATTGTAGCTACATTGGCATTAACAGAATCAAAATATTTATGTATCCACCCCATGTCTTCAGTATATCCTGCATCCTGCTGGTTCATCCGAGTCTCAATTTGATCAAAGCGTTGATCAAAATGAGATTCCATTTTGTCAAATCACTGGACTATTTCTTGAAAAAAATTTTGGACAGGTCCAGGTTTAGGTGCAGGTGTTGGAGCGGGGGCTCCTTCTCCCTCAGAGTCATCTCCCCTTGATCCTTGATCTTGACTAAATAGAGCTCTAAAAGAGGCATTGGTAAAGTAAATAGGCAATTCAGTGGGAGGATCAGGATGGACCAGGTTGTGTTTCTTCTCCAAAATACAAGTCACTAGATATCCTAAAGCCACATTTTTCTTTCTCTTACTATGAGGACATCCAATATCAGTAAGTGTATATAGGTTGTCCATGATTAGTTAGGCTTAATCAATAGGTGTTCCAGTCATAATTAGGTATATGACAATGGACAAAAGAGGAGTTATATTTACATGATCACTAGTTTTTGGTATTATAGAGGTTCTCAAAACATGCTGGATAATCATAGCATTTTGCTTTAAGGTATAGACTCGAGGAAGATGACTAACTTGTTCTACACCTCTAAGAGTTAGGTTTACATCTATCTAATTATAGTCTACCCTCAAAGTCATAGTATGGGCTATAATTTTAATAGTCCTAAGATGCAGATAGTTTCCTAGATCCTCCTTAGTTATTTCTACATTTTGCTTGAGGATATTAGAGGTAATTCTGGTGTGGTCTTGATTAATCTTCATATTTTCGAAAAAGTGTTGAAATGTTTCACGATTAAAGGCATGAATCTAGGTAAGAATGAAGGAAATTAGGTTGAGTGAAACAGTGGCATGACAGAAAAATTTAAATCACTTTGAATGAGAATTCTATATAGGGTTATCTTAGCCACACTAAACCTATCGAATGCCTCTTCATTTTCTCTAGTCAGAAAGTTATCATCCCTAGTAGTTCTAGAAGAAGATCCCCTATAGAGTCGTCTATGTTTACTACTGCTGCTGTCCATTTTACTGTTTGAACTCGAGAAGGTTTGGATATTGAAGGTGATTATGATTAAAAATATTCAAATGCCTTTTTATTTAAAAAAAATTGCATATCGTACAGTATGAAAAATGGATCATACATACTATTTGAAAATCGTACGGGATAAAATTATTTTCATACAGATGAATGGAAACTGCCAAAAATGTAACGACTTTTCGTAAACTGCCCTTCCTAAGGAATCCTTTTGTATAGGCTTTTTGCTAACCGATCGCACAAATGATCACATGTTCATACAGGATGATCAAAATATTAAAGATTGTTTAATTGCCAGTGGGTTCATCCTTATCCAAATTTAATAACAAGGATCGTACAAATGAACTTTGATTTCATTCGTACGATCTAACAAATAACTGACATGCATGGAAAATCATCCCCAATCGTATATAAGAAACTACACCAGTCGTACAGTACGATACCCTAATCATAAAGTATGAAACTCTACAAAAAATTAAGTGCTATCACCTCAACTTAGAAAACTATCATGCACACGCTACAGAATTTGTATAGTACGAAAAGAGTTTCATACATTACGAATATAAACACAAAACACAAATATGACAAATTGAAAAGTTTATCAAAACAAATCATTTAAAGAGCATTAACTTGCAAACTTATCAAAACATTGTCAACGATTAAACACTCAAAAGAACGGGAACAAAAACAAACAAAAATAGCAAAAGAACCAATAAACTAAACTAAACATACACTTAACATAAACAAACACATGATAACACAGACAAATCAAGTTCGAATAATTTCAAGTCAAGCATTGAGATCAATCACACCTAGCCTTGTTCTTAAAATGCTAAAAGTGTCAAAGGCTAGTGGTTTTATAAAAATATCTGCAAGCTAATTTTCAGTAGTAACATGGTGCAGTTCAATTTGTCCCTTAACTACATGATCCCTTATGAAGTGATGTCTTATGTCTATATGCTTGGTTCTAAAATGTTGAATAGGATTCTTTGAAATGTAAATGATAATAGTATTATCACAGAAAATAGGGATTATGCCTACAGAAAATCCTAAGTCAATCAATTGTTATTTTAACCTAAAACATATGCCACACAACTTTCTAAGCCAATATATTCTGCTTCAGAAGTAGAAAGGTCTACTGAATTCAGTTTCTTACTGAACCAAGATATTAAAGAATTTCTAATGAATTGATATGTTCTAGAGGTACTTTTTTGATCAACCCTACATCCTACAAAATCTTAATCAGAATATCTAATAATTTTAAAAGAAGAGCTATGCTTAGGATACCAAACTCCTAAGTTTTGAGTTCCCAAAAGATATCTCAAAATTCTTTTAATAGCAGTCAAATGAGATTCCTTTGGATCAGCTTGAAACCTAGCACACAAGAATATACTAAACATGATATCTAGTTTACAAGCTGTCAAGTAAAGCAATGATCTAATTATTCCTCTAAATTTCTTCTGATCAATAAATTTTCTATTTGGATACTTATCTAACTACACAGAAGAACTCATTGGTGTACTAACTGGTTTAGCATTATCCATTTCATATTTCTTGAGAATGTCTTTAATATACTTTGACTGACTAAGAAAAGTTCCTTCCTCATTTTTCTATATGCTAAAATCAAGAAAATAACTCAAATCTCCCATTAAACTCATCTCAAATTCACTACTCATTATTTTTGTGAAATCATTATAAATTTTTTTTATAGATCTAAATATGATACCATCAATATATATTTGAATAATGAGCATGTCATCTCCTATTTTCTTCAAAAAGGGAGCGGTGTCCACACTTCCTTTTACAAAAGATTTCTCTAATAGGAAAATGCTTAACATCTCATACCAAGCCTTAGGTGCATGTTTTAGTCCATCCAATTCCTTTTTCAATTTAAACACATAATTAGTAAATTTAAAAATTTTTAAACCTGGAGGTTGCTCAACATAAACATCTTCTTGTATCATCCCATTCAAAAAGGTACTTTTGATATCAATTTTATACAATTTAATTCCTTTAAAATAGGCAAATGCTAATATAACCCTAATTACTTCAAGTATTGCTACAGGGGCAATAGTCTCTTCAAAATTAATTCCTTCTATTTAAGTATACCCTTTAGCCACCAATCATGCCTTATTTCTGATCATAACTCTTGAATCATTCATTTTATTTTTCGATACCCACTTAGTTCCAGCAACACTTTGATCATTTGGCCTTTCAATCAATTCCCAAACATTATTTCTTACAAATTGATTCAAGTCTTCTTGCATGGATAAAATCCCAAATTCATCCAAAAGTGCTTGATTTATATTTGTGGGTTCAATCATTGATATAAAGGATGAATGGTTCACCTCTTTGCTAAGTCCATGCCTAGTCCTAACACCCTCATTAGGCTCACCCAAAATCAATTCCTTAGGATGATTTTTATAAAATTTTCATTCTCTAACAAAAGGATTTTCTTTTTCAACATTCTCTTCCAAATTTATCTTTTCAATTTCATGAGTGATATTTTCAATATGATCTTCTTTTAACCTTTTCTCCTCAAAAATTCCTGATTCATCAAACAGTACATGTGTGGTCTCCTCGACCACCAAAGTTCTCTTGTTAAAAACTCTATAGGATTTACAAATACTTGAATAACTAAGGAAAATTCCCTCATCAGATTTAGGATGAAATTTTCCTAAAGGAGTTTATCCATTATTGTGAATGAACATATTGCATCCAAAAAGATTAGGTGTTCTTGCCTTAAGAAGTTCATAGGGTGTTTTGTTCAATTTCGATCTAATATTCACCCTATTCAGAACATAACACACTGTACAAACCGCTTCAGCCCAAAAATTTTTTGGAAGTGAGTATTCTGCCAACATAGCTCTAGCGGCTTCTATTAATGTTCTATTCTTTCTTTTAACTACCCCATTCTGCTAAGGAGTCCTAGGTGCTGAAAAATTATGATCAATTCCATGTTCTTTACAAAACTCTTCAAATTTTGCATTTTCAAATTCCCCTCCATGATCACTTTGAATTGCTAAGATTTCACACCCAAGTTTTAATTGAACCCACGTAGAAAAATTTCTGAATTCATCAAAAGATTCACTCTTATGAAATAAGAATTTAACCTAAGTGAATATAAAAAAATCATCAAACATTATAAATCCAAATACTTTACCTCCTAGACATACAGTGCTAACCGGTCCAAAAAGATCCATATGAATAATTTTTAATGGTTTGCTAGTTCTAAGATAATGGAATGAAAGGAGGACTTCACTTATTTTCCTAGTAGACATGCATCACACAGGTGATCCTTAGTAAAGTCTAGTTTTGGTATTCCTCTAACAAGTTCTTTTTGGATAATTTTTCTGAGGTTCTTCAAACTTGCATGACAGAGTCTCCTGTGCCATAACCATGATTCATCAAAAATTATTCTTAAACAAAAAGCATTAGAATATTTAATTTGATTCAAATCAAGCATGTACAGATTATTTACCCTAATTCCATTTAAAACATCAAATCCATTTTGGCTTATAATGCAACTAGTGGGAAAAGCCTTCTACATGTAAAACATTCTTAATGAAGAAATTGTTCAAGTTTTTAATTATACCTATCCCTACCGCCTTCCTTGTGGTATTATCTCCAAGTGTAACCTTGCCTCCACTCCTGGCTTCCAGCATATGAACTGTGTTGTGTCTCCAGTCATATACTTCGAACATCCACTGACCATGTATTAAATGCTCTCACGAGGTCTTGTATGAGAGCATTTTTACAAAAAGATCAAACATTAGACTTGGAAACCCAAAAAAGTTTGGGTTCACCTCTTGGTAATGATAAACCAGATGCCTGTGTGATATGCTATATTTTATGCATCTTTATTCTCCACACTATATGTGTTCAACTATAAATGTTACAAGTGTGGGAGATGTGTCCTATCATTCCACATGTAAAATATCTTACACCAGGAAAAAGATTTCTTAATCTATATGAGTTATAATATCTCTTCCTTGGTGTTGAGCTCATATTCTTTTGCTTAGACTTATAGAATTGTTCAAGTGTGGGTATTGATCTATTTTCCATAATAACCTTCATTTTCAATTCTAAATATGAGTTTTTATTATTTAACATAAAAATTTCCATTTTCAAATTAATTTCTCTAAATTATGCTTCTTCAAGTAAAACTTTATAATCATTTCTAAGTTTTGTGTGAGAAGATTTTAATAGTTCATGTTGTTTATTCAAATCATCAAATTCATCCAATAGACTTATGTGTTTAATATCTATGTTTGTATGATCTTTCCTAAGGATTTCATGCTCATTTTGTAAATTTAAAAAAATCTAAGTTCAGTTTAGCATGCAGTTTCTTAAGTTTCCTATATGTAGTATGAATCATTTTTAAAACTTCAAACAACTCATCGCAGGTTAAGTCACACACCTCCTCTTGATTTGACTGATCAAGCTTGTCTGCCATTAAACAAAGGTTGGTGACTTCCTCCTGAGCTTCTGTTTCTGATGAGTCTAAAGCTGAGTCAGCCCAGAATACTTTCTGCAGCTTCTTCTTGCCCTTTCAAGCATTGTTCTTCTCCTCGACTTTCTCCTTGCTAGGAGTAGCTTTAAGATTTGGGCAATCTGATTTAATGCGACCAAGCTTCCTGTATTTATAGCAAATCACATCATTAGAAGCTTTAGCATTTTTGTGGAACTTACCCTTATTCCATTGCTGACGTCTTTTTTGCTTTCTCTTTAGGAAATTTCTAAATTGCCTTATCATTAAGACAATGTCATCTTCATCCTCAGGCTGAGACTAATTACTCTCATAGTCATCCACCTTCAAAGTAATGTTTTTCTCCTTTCTCTTGTCACTTGCATTAATCTATCTTTGAGTCACATATTGCTCGTAAGTAATTAGTGATCCAAGAAGATTGTCAATAGAATAAATATTTAGGTCCTTTGATTCAATTATAGCTGTGATCTTTGCATCAAATATACTAGATAAGAAATGAAGAATTTTATTTGCTTTTTCTGCATTCGTTAGTTCCCTACCTAAAGCATGCAATGAAGTGACTATTTGAGTTAAACGAGAATACATATCACTGATTGCCTCATTAGGTTTCATACAAAAAAGTTTGTAATTGTGTAACAATATGTTCAACATAGATTATTTCACTTCATTTGTTCCTTCATATGTAATGCAAAGTCTATCCCATATTTCTTTTCTTACTTACAAGTTGAAACATGCATATAGTCCTCTGATTTCAATGCACAGAAAAAACTATTTAAATATTTAGCATTCAATTGAGGTAGTTATTTTTCTTCTACTATCTAATCATTAAAAGGAGTTTCAACTCTTATGCCTTCAACTAGTCTAGTGGGAGCAGTATAAGCTTCCTGAACTAATATCCACAAGCGATAGTCTAGCGATTGAAGAAAGTAGACATTCATGTTTTCCAAAAATCAAAGGGAATTTTATAAAATATTAGGGGTCTAGTGATCAAATACCCTTCTGGTGTGTTACAGTTTCCAAATATAGCCATGATCATTTTCAAAAAGTTATCTAAATCCTAATTTTTGAACCTGGCTTTGATACCACTTGTTAAAGCTCAGTAGATTGTTAAACCTAAAGCTAATGTCTTAAGGCTAACCAAGAGGGGGATGAATTGGTAATTTTAAAATTTTCTTGGTTATTTCTAAAAACCATTAATTAAAAATTATCACAATACTAAATTTTTAAAAGTAATTTTTTAACCATAGAAAAATTAAAGTAAATGCGAAAAAATAAAATGCAGTAAAAGTAAGAACAGAAGACACCAGATTTTATAGTGGTTTGAACCAACAAGACCTACGTCCACTCCCTAGAGACACCATCTCTAGGTATTGTACTATACACAAGTGACTCTCCTTTAGCCCCCACATTAAGACGGAGAAGCCCTAACAATTTTCCTCTCTTCTACCAAATCCCATTGCGGCAAAGAACCGTCATCCTTTTTCCCCTCCAGGTGAAGGCAGAGAACCCACCATACTTTCTTACCCTCCTAGTGATGGCAGAGCACCACTTGTCCTTTCACACCCTCCTGGTGACTGCAGAGAACCGATCATCCTTTCACGCCCTCCTAATGTTAGTAGAGAACTGGACTTTCTCTTGAAAATCTTCTCTCAATAAGCCTTCAGGAAGTAGGGAAGAACTATGAAGAACAAGTAAGAGATCCTGACCAATGGGCACCGTTGTGAACCCCCTCACAAATCCCTCACACAAGATCTCTCACTTTTTCACTCTTAAATTACTCTCCCAAACACACTCCTAAGGCACAATCTAGAGAATTTTCGAAGAAGTCACATAGACAATCAGTTTTTTGGACTCTTACATACAAAGAAAAAGAAACATTGTCTAAAAACTAAAAATTTCAAATTTGATGGAGCAGGATCATGCAGTACGATCGCACTTCACATGTACGAATGGTTTAGAAATGAACGGTTCCTCTAGTACGATCCTGTACAATCCTATTTTTGTAATATGTAAATATCTGTACAAAATCACACCGTACTGTACGAACATGTCAAAAAATGAACGGTTTGTCTGGTGTAAAGCTGTATAAACCTATTTTCATACTTTGTAAATGTCTGTATGAAATCACATCGTACTATACAAACTGTTCAAAAAATGAATAGTTTGTCCAGTGTGATCCTATACGAACCTATTTTCATACTCTAGAAAATGATGTAAGAAATTCATTTTGTACAATACGATCCATACTTAAAAAAATTTTTACTCATGAATCAATTAGGTTCGTTCGAGAGGGATATTCAGTACAAATCATCCCGTGCGATTACAAATCGTACAGTATGATTAGCTTTAAAAATCTAAGTTTTATTTTACTCCTCTAGTGTATGTGTGCATGATTACCCATTTACAATCACACTCTCTCAGACTAAAGAAAATAAAAAATATAGGCTCCAATTACAACAACCCCTAATCTAATCTGTCTTGAAGTCTTGAGCAGTCTGAAGTATGATTTTCTTGAAATATTAGTACACACAAATAACAAAAGCAATATATCTAATACATGTTAGGAGAAATAGTAATCAATATAATAATATTTTGGAATCATAAAAAATATACATAATAAGAAAATATAGCTATGAAAATAAAGTTACAACAGGAATTTGACCCAAGTAAACCTTGAATAATCATCAATAATCACATACCCAAAGACTTTCCCTCCTAGTCTTGAGTGCTGATAGGTACAAAGTGATTCATATGAAGGACTTCTAAGGGTTTTCTAGTGGTTATGTCTTTGATTGAGGGGAAAGAGGATTTGACTTACTTTCCTAACCGACAAACATCACACAGGTGATTCGTAGTGAACTCTAGTTTGCGTATTCCTCTTACTAAGTCCTTTTGGGCTGAGGCTTTTCTTGCTTGCATGACATAATCTCTTATACCAGAATTATGATTTATCAACAATTATTTTTAAGTAAAGAGCAATGTCAGGTTTAATATAATTTAAACTAAGCATGTAGACATTATTGATTCTCTTTCCCTACAAAATAGTTTTGTCATTTAAGCTTATTATGTAGCTGGTTGATAGAAATTTTATGCTAAAGCCTTTATCACATAGCTAGTTGATCCTGAGTAAATTGTGTTTCAAGCTATCTACAAGTAAATCATTTTCAATGATGAAATTTTTTAAGTTGCCAATTATACTTGAGCCTACCACTCTCCTGGTGATATTATCTCTAAGTGTTTTCTTGCCTCCTGCCCTGGCCTCCAACCAAATGAATTATTTTTCATCTCTAGGTATTTGACCTGAACATTTACTGTCCAGGTACCACTTGCTCTTACGAGGCCTTTTATGAGTGTTCTCCTATAAAATTATAAGATGGTAATATTTGGAACCCAAATAAGTTTTGGTCCCATCTTATGGATAGAAGAATGAAATACATGCATGCTATACTATAAATTTTGAAATTTTGGTATCCACACCAAATATGTTCTGTGGTGAATGGTGTAAGTATAGGATATGTATCCTAGTATTCCTCAAGAAAAGCATCTAACACCAGGAAAAGTGTTAACTAATCTATATGGGTTATGGTGCATCTTCCTAGGTTCAAAAAATGCATGCTTTGTTGATGGTTTATGAAACTCTTCCAGTGTAGGTGGTTTTTATTTTCGTTGAAAGTAGTTAATTCATCTTCTAAAAACTTATTTACACTTTCAAGAATTAAATTTTTTATTTTTAATGCATGTTCCCTACTATCTAAATTTGATGCAAGAGTGTCTATGTTCTTATATGCATTTTCAAATTCTGCATATATTATTTTCAAGGAATCATGCTCTTAAGTTAAATTAAGATGCTTTTTATTCAAAGAGTCAAATTCATTTAACAAAGCTATTTGATTGCTATCCAGAGTGGAATGATCTTTCCTTAGGATTTCATGCTCTTTCTGTAGAATTAAAAAATCAAATTTGAGGATTGCATGTAACTTTTTAAGCTTCCTATATGAAGAATGAATTTTTTCAGAAACTTCAAGTAATTGATCATAGGTAAACTCACATACCTCTTCTTGATTAGAATGATTAAGATGGTCATCATCCATTAAACACAGATTTGTTTCCTCCTCTTCTGCTTTAGTTTAGAGGAGTCTGATGTTGAGTCCGTCCAAAAAGCCATTTAGGTTCTTTGCTTGCCCTTCTTACAGTTAGGTTTTTGTTCACCCTTCTCCTTTCTTGGGTGAGCTTTAAGATTTGGGCAATCATACTTCAGATGCACTGACTTTCTATATTCAAAATAAATAACATCAAAAGAAACTTTAGTATTTTTATTATTCTTACCTTTGTTCCATTTCTCATGATGCTTTGCTATTTCCTTAAGAAGCTGTTAAATTTCCTAGTTATTAAAGTAATGTCAACATTTTCAAAATCAGAAAAATCAGTGTCAGAATCATTAGCCTTTAAGGCTACAATTTTCTCTTTTTTCTTCTCACATGCATCAAGCTGCCTTTCGTTCACTCCTTGCTCATAAGCAATGACTATTCCAAGTAAGTTATCAATTGAATAAACAATTAAATCCTTAAATTCAGTAATGACAATAATTTTTGCATCAAAGGAAGAGAATAAACATATTAGTATCTTATTAACTTTTCATAATTTGTGAGTTCTCTTCCTAAGTTATACAGGGATGTAACAATTTGTGTAAACCTAGTATATATTTCAGAAATAGATTCTATAGGTTTCTTGTGAAATAGTTCATAATCATGGATTAAAATATTCAGCATAGATTGTTTAACTTCATTTATACCTTCATATGTTATGCATAATTTGTCCCAAATTTTCTTGCCAGTAGAACAAGTGGAAATATGCATATAATGTTCAGATTTTAAGGCTAAAAAAAATAGTTCAAACACTTAGCATTTAATTGTGCTAGATCTCTATCATCAGTAGTCCATTCAGCAAAGGAATTTTAGTTTTATCACCATTTACTAATCTAATTGGTGCAGAATAACCATCCTAAACTAGCATCCACATGCAATAATCAATTACTTGTAAAAAGTTAGACATACGAGTTTTTCAAAATTCAAAAGGAATATTATTAAATAAAGGTGGTCTAGTGATTGAATATCCTTCAACAGTGTTTCTATTACCAAAAGTAGCCATTGATCTTTTTTTTAAATTTTCTAAAACTTATTTTATGAATCTCGTTGTGATACCACTTGAAAGTTCGTGAAAGTAGTTAAACCCTAAAGAACTAGTCTCGAGGCTAACTAAGAGGGGGGGGGGGGTGAATTTGGTAATTTAAATAATCTTTAACAAAATGAGAAATTTAAAACCCCTTGATGTGGAAGCAATGTAATTTCATAATAATAGAAAATTAGAAATTTTTAAACACAGATCTATACATAGAAAAATGCAGAAATTAAATGTAGAAAAAATAATAAAAAAAATACAACAGATTTATAGTGGTTCGGCAAACTTGACCTATGTCTACTCCCCAAAAACCTCATTTCCAGCTATTGCACTAAAGTAGTGTCTTTTTTTGCCCCCATAGCAAGATGGAGAAGCCCTTATAAAATCTTTCCATTGAACTGGAGAGGCAGAGTACCTTGAATCCTTTTACTCCCTCCTGGAGTAGGTAGAGAACCTAGAAATCCTTTTACTCCCTTTTAGAGTAGGTAGAGAACCTTGGAATTCTTTTACTCCCACTTGTACTAGGCAGAGAACCTGGATCTGATGCTGATGAAGATCTTTCCAGAGCCACCAAGGAACCAGACAAGTAGTTTCATGAAGATGGTAGAAACCTTACTTGGAGCAACCTTTGTGAATCCCTCACAACTTCCCCACATAAGAATTTCTCTCTCTCCTAAGCTCTCTCTCTTCCTTCTCTAGGTCTCTCTCAAGAAGACTAAACAATAACAAATTATCTCAATGATAATAAGAGAGCTTAAATAGAGAGCCTCAAAAAAAGTCCTAATTTTTAATATAGCGGTATTGAATGTCTTGTATGATCATACGATCATTATGTACGATTAGTTCAAAAATGCCAATTCAGTTAGTATGAATTGCATGGCTCTATATGATTAGTTCAAGAGAAATAGTCTGATCATCTCAGATGATTATAATATCATGCCTAATAATTTGTATAAAAATATTGAACATCTTTTAGTAGGATCCTCGGTGATGCCTTATCATCCCATGCACTTCTCTGTCGTTTGGTATGAAAGAGGTTAATCAACCTAGATGATTAGTAGAAATTTTATGTTATTTATCTGGGATGATATTTGGCGATCCATTATCATCCCATGCATGTTATCTATCATCCAGGATGATCATCACCGATCATCCTGTACAATCGAATCTAATCAAATTTTATAATAATTATTTTCCTAATTATAGGGTTAATTTAGGCATGATTGACATATATCATCCAAGATGATAATGAACATCCTATACAATATGTATAAAATTTGAAAAATAAAATATTGCCAAAATTGTGATTGGCAGCTAATTTCAATAATCTGAACTAATTGTCCTATACGATATATATCATACAGTATGATTAGTTTAATCTCTTAATTAATATGGATACCCTAATTTGGGTTTTTTATTTTTAACTAATCATCTTGTACGATTTAAATTATCCTGTATAATTAGATCAAAAATAAGAAATTTTCTCTAACTTACCAACCCATTCCTTTAAGTATGTGTGTGTAAGGTTACTTAGCTTGAGGTCCGCCAAATATATATTACTTGACTTAAGAAAGGTAAAAATTATATTAAAATTGAAATTATAGATACACTCAACCCTAGTCTACCTGATCTTGAGCTAATTAGCATTGCAAGTGAACTTGTTGACCTGAAAGGTTAGTAAGCATGGCAAACAAAATAGTTATGCAAAAATAAGAGTAGTACATAAACAATAATATTTGTTATCATAAAAATCACAACACTTGGGCCCAAATTTACAATAAAATTGACTTCTAAATTTTAATTTTGAAATCAAACATACAATTGGAAATGATGTACCACCTCTAAAGATAGAGAGAAAATTTTCTAATGGGTTCAAATATAGAATTATAAATTCCATCCTAAATATCGTAACCAAATTTAGGAAGGAACTACATATATCGCCATAGGGTCAAAATGGTTTTTGATCAAATATTTAGCAATGATAATGTAGATGTGTTATTGTTAATTTCATATCCAAGGTCATAATAATAAATTATAAATCTTCATAAGGAAAGAAAGTACTATTTCTTATTAATTATTTAAATATGATGATAATAATCATCTTTGATCTTCTTGATTTTTCCAAAGGGAATTAATTAACTTTTTAAATTGACCTGGGGTCTTAAATCTTTTATAAAGTCAAGCCCTAGTAGTTAATTACATCGTAGTAAGCTTTGTTACAAATCTAGTTTTAAAGGTTATGATTTTGATGATAACAAACATTTTTGTCTCTGGTTGCTTGTTTAATCCTTCCGGTACGGAGGATCAATTGCAAGTTCAAGCTAGTCCAAGATTGAGTCAGTCTGTTTTGAAATTTATGTCCAATGTACTATTTTCATCTTTATTAAGTCAAATGCTATGTAACTGATTCCCTAGATTAAGTAACCTTGCCCATAGACACTCAGGGCGAGAGCTTGGGTGAATTAGAGTTTTTGTCCATTTTTTATTCAAATCATCCTGGACGATATTAACATCGTCCTAGACGATCTAGTGAAAATAGAAACCCTAATTAGGATAATCATGTTAAGTCAGTTTGATTAAGCTGATCATCTTGGACGATATTAATATCGTACAGGATGATAGGCTTAAATCAAAAATTCTCAGCTGCCAGATCAAGTTAGGTAAGTTTTTATTTTTAGTGATTTGGTCTGATCATCTCGGATGATACATATATCATCCTGATTGATCCATTACAATCATGCCTAAATTAGTCTAGTGATTAAGAAAAGTAATTAAGGTCTAATTGATTCGATTATATCATCATGGTCGATCTCAAGATCGTACGGGTTGATGTGTTAAAAATCCTGACCATCTAGTGCCTATTACCTATACGTCCAGAGCTGTGTACTGGACGATATTCCTGCTTTTAAACTAATCATAAGGGAATTACCCATATCATCCCGGACGATCAAGTCATTTTGAGATCGTCCTGCATATTTCACTTCTACATCCAGAGCGGTGCTCAGGATGATTTTGTGTGGATTTGAACTAATCATACCGGATGATAGAGATACCATCCTGGACGATCAAGTCATTTTGTGATCATCCAGTATGTTTAACCTATACGTCCTGAGCGGTTTTCAGGATGATTTTGTGTGTTTTTGAACTGATCGTACAGGACGATCGCCAGATCATCCTGGACGATCCTGGCTGACCAGTTGAGATTTAGGGCTATTTTTGAGCCCTACTATTTAAGATCTTTTTCTTCCAACAAAAAAAATCTTTTGCCACTTTCCTTTCCATAGAAACCTTGAGAGAGAGAGAGAGAGAGCTTGGGAATCTTGTGAGGGGGAGTTTGTGAGGGATTCACAAAGGTTACTCCATGTAAGGATCAGAGTCATCTTCTTCATTCGTCATCTCTCATCTTGTCGGTATTTTGTGTGGGAGGATCATTCACAAGAAGATCCTGGTTCTCTGCCCGCTTCAAGAGGAAGCGAAAGGAGTTCAGGTTTTCTGCCTGCTTTAGGAGGAAGCCAAAGGAGTCTGGGTTCTCTTCCTGCTTTAAGAGGAAGCAAAAGGAGTTCGGTTCTCTGCCTCACCGGGTTGGTGGAAAGGAGTTTTGTACAGGCTTCTCCGCCTTACTATGGGAGCAGAAGGAGAATCACTTTTGTGTTAGTGCAATACCCGAAGGGGTGGCTCCGGGGAGTGGACGTAGGTCAAGTTTACCGAACCACTATAAAATATGGTGTGTTTTTTCTGATTATTTTGTACACTTTACTTTTCTGTTATTATCTGCTTGGGTGAAATCTATGGTTGATCTTTTCATTTCTTTGTTTACTTATTTTGGCTGCAAATTATCGAAAAGATCTTTTCTGTTGCTCACAAATTTTTTAAAATAACTAATTCACCCCCCTCTTGGTTAGCCTCAGGACTAGTTCATCAGGGCTTAACATCCTTATCGAACTTTCAAGTGATATCAATGCGGGATTCAAAAATTAAGTTTAAAAACTTTTGAATTTTATTCATGGCTAACTTTGGAAATTATAATACTGCTGAAGGTTATTCAATTACCTGACCAGCATTGTTTGATAACATACCTTTTGATTTTTAGAAAACTTGCATGTCCACTTTTCTTTAATCTATAGATTATCGCATGTGGATGCTTGTTAAGGATGGCTATGAACCACCTTTTAGAATGGTTAACAATATTAAAATTGAACTGCCTTTCATTGAATGGACTTTTGATAATCGTGACCTAGCCCAACTGAATGCCAAATGTTTAAACTATTTTTTCTGTGCCTTAAAATATGAGGATTACATGTCTGTTTCTACTTGTACAACTGGTAAAGAAATTTTGGATAGATTGTGCATCACTTATGACAGTACAAATGAAGTCAAAAAGTCTAGGTTAAACATATTACTTCATGACTACAAACTTTTTTGCATGAAATCTACTAAATCTATTTCTGAAATGTATATGAGGTTCACTCAAATTGTCACTTCTTTGCATGCTTTAGGAAGGGAACTTACGAACTATGAAAAAGTGAATAAGATTTTGAGATGTTTGCCTTCTTCGTTTGATGCTAAGATTACTTTAATTACTGAATCAAAAGATTTGAACAATTATTCTATTGATAACTTACTTGGGTCGCTCATTGCTTATGAGTAAGGCGTGAATCAAAGACAGCTTGATGCAGGTGAGAAGAAGAAGGAGAAAACTGTGGCGCTGAAGGGCAACAATACTGACACTGATTCTTCCGGGTCTAATAGTGATGATGTTGTCTTAATCACTAGGCAATTCAAAATCTTTTTAAGGAAGAAATATAAGAACTTTTAGAAGTGGAATAGGGTAAGTCCAGTAAAAATTCAAAAGGTTCATCTAATACTATTTGTTTTGAATACAGGAAGCCTAGACACATTAAGGTTGATTGTCCTACACTTAAAGCTCACCCAAGCAAAGAGAAGGGTGAGGAGAATCCCAAGTTTAGGAAGGACAAGAAGCAGATTCAAAAGGCATTCTAAGTAGATTCTGCATCTGACTCTTCTGAGACTGAAGCTAAAGAGGAGGAAACCAACTTGTGTCTGATGGCTGATGATCATCCTAATCAGTCTGATCAAAAAGAGGTATGTGAGCTTACTTATGATTAATTGCTAGAAGTTTTTGAAAAAATTTATTAATCTTATTGGAAACTTAAGAAATTACATGCCAGCCTGAAATTGGATTTCTTAACCATGCAAAAAGAGCATGATTCTATAGTTAAAGATCATTCTACACTTGATAGTAATCACATGTCTTTACTTGATGAATTTGATGAATTTAACAAAAAGCATTTTGATCTGATTACTGAGCATGATTCATTTGAATCCTCGCATGTTGATTTAGAAAGAGCTTTCAAAAAATTAGACAACATGGCATGTGATGTGGAGAGTAGTAAGGGAGCATTGAACTTTAAAATGGCAAGTCTTAAGAAGGAGAATGAATTTCTAAAAGTAAAAATTAGTGCTTTCGAGAAAAATGAAACACCTCTTACTTTTGCGTAATTTTATGCACCTCCATCTTTTGAAGAATCTGCTTCAGAATCATCAAAGCATGTTTCATACAAACCTAGGAAGAGGCACTATCACTCATGTAGATTAGTTAACCCTTTTCTTGGTGTTAGATGTTTTTCTTGTGGCATAATAGGAAACATCTCCCACACCTGCACTGTTTATCATAGTACACATTGGGTGTGGAGGCCCAAATTGCTTGTTTCACAGCACAACACACATGCATTATATTCTTCTTTTCATAAGAAGGAACCCAAACCTGTTTAGATTCCTAAATCTGACATTTTATATTTTGTAGGTGTGCTCTCATACAAGACCTCATGAGAGCATGTGGTACATGGACAGTAGATGTTCAAGACACATGACTGGAGATGTAAATCAGTTCATTTCACTGGAGGCCAGGGCTGGAGGCAAGGTTACACTTGGAGATAACACCACCAAGAGGGTGGTAGGAGCATATATAATTGGTGATTAAAAGAATTTCATGATTGATAAAGTGTTACATATAGATGGATTGAAACATAACCTGCTGAGTATCAGTCAACTCTGTGACAAAGGATACAACATCAAATTCGTGCCCACTTGTTGCATTTTAAGCTTAAATAACAAAATTATTTTGTAGGGAGAAAGGATCAATAATGTCTACATGCTAGATATAAGTTACTTTAAAGCTGATAATTCAATTTACTTAAAAATTGTTGCTGATGAGTCTTGGTTATGGCACAGGAGATTATGTTATGCCAGTATGAAAACCCTTAGAAGAGTAACCCAAAAGGACTTAGTTAGAGGTGTCCCCATACTTAATTTCACTAAGGACCACCTATATGATGCTTGTCCATTTGGGAAGCAAGTACAGTCCTCCTTTCACTCCATTAAGGACATCAGTACCTCTAGACCTTTAGAAATCCTTCACATGGATCTCTTTGGACCCATTTGCACTGCCAGCTTAGGGGGGAAAGTCTATTATTTTGTGATTATTGATGATTACTCAAGGTTCACTTGGATTAAATTTCTGTCACATAAATTTGAGTCATTTGAGAAATTTAAGTCTTTCTCCACTTGGATTCAGAGGAAGTTAGGTTGTGAGATCCTGACTATTCAAAGTGATCATGGTGGAGAGTTTAAAAATGTGAAGTTTGGAACTTTCTATGAGGAGCAAGGGATTAGCCATAATTTTTCAACTTCAAGGACCCCTCAGTAGAATGGGATAACTGAAAGGAAGAACAGGACCTTAGTGGAAGCCGCTAGTGCCATGCTTGCTGAGTATTCACTTTTAAAATACTTTTGGGCTAAAGCAGTGAACAATGCCTGTTATGTGCTGAATAGGGTGAATGTTAGATCCAATCTGAATAAGACACCTTATGAGATCATTAAGGGTAGAACTCCAAACTTATCCCACCTCCATATCTTTGGCTATAAGGTTTTCATTCTAAATAATGGGAAATCACCCTTAGGAAATTTTGACCCCAAATCTGATGAATGAGTATTCTTAGGCTATTCTAGTGTAGGAAAATACTTTAGGGTGTTTAATAAGAGAACTTTGGTGGTGGAAGAGATAACTCATGTGGTGTTTGATGAATCTGATCCTAAGGAGACTAGAGTTGAGGAAGAAGAAGAGGTAGGAGAGATTACCCAAGGGGTTGAAAATGCAAATCAGGAGGAAAGGGTAGAACCTCATAACATCATGCCTAGAGATTGGAGATATTCTTCGAGTCATCCTAAAGAACTGATCTTAGGAGACCCTTCTAAAGGTGTTAGGAGTAGGCATAGACTTAGGAAGGAAGTAAACAACTCTGCCTTTATCTCAATGACTGAACCCACCAACATTAATCATGCCCTTTCTGATAAATTTTGGATCTTAGCTATACAAGAGGAACTGAATCAATTTGTAAGGAATGATGTTTGGGAGTTAGTAGAAAGACCTAGGAATCAAAGTATAGTGGGAACCAAGTGGGTCTTTAAGAATAAGATGAAAGATTCTGGGGTGGTGGTTAGGAATAAGGCAAGATTGGTTGCTAAGGGGTATAATCAGATTGAAGGGATTGATTTTGAGGAGACCTTTGCCCCTTTACCTAGATTGGAAGCCATTAGAGTGCTACTAGCATTTGCTAGTTATATAGGATTTATGTTATTTCAAATGGATATCAAGAGTGCCTTTTTAAATGGGGTAATCAAAAAGGATGTCTATGTAGAGCAACCCCCAGGTTTTGAGAGTTCCCAATATCCAAATTAGGTTTACAAATTAAAAAAAGGCCTTATATGGATTGAAATAGGCACCCATAGCTTGGTATGAGAGGCTTAACACATTCCTGTTAGAAAGAGAGTTTGTTAAGGGGAGCATAGATACCACCCTTTTTCTGAGGAGACTAGGGGATGATTTACTTATTATCTAGATCTATGTTGATGATATACTTTTTGGATCCTCTGAAAAAAATTTATTTGATGATTTTTCTAAAATAATGAGTAAGTAGTTTGAGATGAGTATGATGGGAGATTTTTTCCTACTTTTTGGGTTTTAGCATAAGGCAAATGGATAATGGAACCTTTCTCAATAAATCTAAATACACTAAGGACATTGTGAAGAAATATGAAATGGACAAAGCTAAGCAAATCAACACTTCCATGAGCTCCTCTGTTCAGTTAGATAAGGATTCAAGTGGAAAATCTATTGATCAGAAGAAGTATAGAGGAATAATTAGATCACTACTTTACCTGACTACTAGCCGACCTGATATTATGTTTAGTATTTGTCTTTGTGCTAGGTTTCAAGCTGATCCTAAAGAGTCCCACCTAACTGCTTTTTAGAGAATTCTTAGATATCTTTTAGGGACCCCAAACCTAGGAATCTGGTACCCTAGGCATAGCACCTCTTTTGAGATTATTAGATATTCTGATTCTGACTTTGCAGGATGTAGGGTGGATAGAAAAAGCACTTCTGGAACTTGTCAATTCATAGGACAGTCTTTAGTCTCCTGATCCAGTAGAAAATAAAATTCAGTTGCACTTTTTACTACTGAAGCTGAGTACATTGCCCTAGGACGTTGTGTGGCCCAAGTCCTTTGGTTAAAGCAACAAATTTTGAATTTAGGATTACCTGTGGGCACTATTTCTATTCTATGTGATAATACTAGTGCCATCTATATTTCTAAGAATCCAATCCAACATTCTAGAACTAAACACATCGATATAAGACATCACTTTATTAGGGACCATGTTATAAAAGGGGACATTGAGCTACATCACATAGCAACTGAAAATCAGTTGGCTGACATATTTACTAAACTACTGGCCTTTGACTCATTCAGTATTTTGAGGACCAGATTGGGTGTGATTGATATAAATGCTTGATTATGATGACTGATGATTTTTGAGTTTTTCCTTCTTATTCTTATTTTATTTCTGTTTGTCTTTTGGATTTGATTGTCTGTTTCCTATTTTATTTTTATGCAGTGCTGATTTTCTTCTTACCGTTTATTATTTTTTTTCTGATTTGAGCATTTATTTTGATGATATTTCCTACTTGTTTTTGTTTCACTATTTTATTCCTTCAAAAGTTAGATCACTGCTCACTACTGCTGATAAACTGAATTTCTGACTAAAAATTTTGCCTTCTTTTTGGTTTGGAAGCTTGTAAGTAGTGATTGATTCCACTGGATCTATTAAAGGGAAGAAACATTGATGATTGTTTCTCTTCCTCTAACTCCTTTAATGGTGTATTATTTTTTTGGATAAAAATATTCTTCAAAATTAAAAAGTTAGTTTTTGAAATAGAGATCTATTTTATCTTCCTACAGTAATCTACCTCATGTGAATAGTATTTTTAATGTTTTGAGTCATTGTTATGATTTTCTGAACCAAGTGATAGCACTTATCATATGATGTCTGGTTTTTATTTTGCGAATTACTCTTCCTTATTATAGAGAGTGGGTTTTGACATCTCTTATATCAAGAAGGTAATTTCACTGGTGAGATTCTTTAATGATTTTGAAAATGAACAAGCTTACAAAAGATGCGCAAAGAGCGCCGAAATAAAAAGAGGCACAAAATTAGCCCAAACTGAAAAGATGCGTAATGTCGCCAAAAATTAAAAAGATACACAAAGTGTATCAAAAATTAAAAGATGTACAAAGCCCCAAACAAATTGAAAAAGAGGCACAAAATGAGCCCACAAAGAAATAGGCTTTCTTTCCTTTCAAATCTTTAAATGTCTTAAGAAAATCCATGCACCACTTAATATTTTCAAAAGCTTGAGACAAAAATTTATGATTTCTGATTCTTCACTTTGTAATACTATTATATCAGATATTTTTCTCGAACGAGGCTTGATAGGATCTATTTTCAAATCTAATTTCTTTTCTTCTGAATTGGATTTTTATTTGAAAGGAATATGAACCTATAAGGTGTCCGAGGTGAGAGTTATGAAAGTCGATTTTCCAACTTTTCTGGATTTCAGCGTTGTCGATCTTCTTCTTATGGGTTTTTGGATTAAAACTGAAGGGAAAATTTTGAATTATTAGAGCTGATCGTTTCAAAAAAAAAATTATTATTTTTAGTTTTATTTTTTCTTGTTTCTATTCTTTATTTAATTTACTTTTTAGCTTTTTATGTTGTGATATTTTCTATTTGTATTATCGTGTCTGTTCTTCCTCCTTTTTATGATGTTAAAAGGGGGAGTTGGTGTTTTGAGTGACTAATAGTTTCTTGTACTATTCTTGTGTTTGTAATTATTTCCCTTATTGTGTTTTGTGTTTAGTGAATTTGAAATAAAATATTTTCTTTCGTATGTGCATTGAGTACCCCTATCTATTTGATTTAAAACTACTTAACAAATATTTTCTATAATAAAAAAGGAGGAGATTGTTCAAATCTAGTATTAAAGATTATGATTTTGATGATAGCAAACATTTCTATCTCTGGTTGCTAGTTTAATCTTTTAGGTACGCAGGATCAATTGCAAAATCAAGCAAGTCCAAGATCGAGTCAGTTTGTTTTGAAATTTAGGTCCAATGTACTGTTTTCATCTTTATTGAGTCAAATGCTATGTAACTAATCCCCTAGCTAAGTAACCTTGCACACACACAGTCAGGGAGAGAGCTTGTGAATTAGAATTTTTGTTCATTTTTTGTTCAGATCGTCCTGAATGATATTAACATCATCTTAGACGAGCTAATGAAAATTGAAATCCTAATTATGATGATCATGTTAAGTCAGTTTGATTAAGCTGATTGTCCTGGATGATAATAATAACATATATGATGATAGACTTAAATCAGAAATTCTCAGCCACCAGATTAAGTTAGGTAAATTTTTATTTTTGGTGATTTGGTCTGATTGTCCCGGACGATACATGTATCATCCTAGACGATCCATTACAATCATGCCTAAATTAGTCTAGTGATTAAGGAATGTAATTAAGATCTGATTGATTCGATCATATCGTCCTGGCCGATCTCAAGATTGTACGGGATGATGTGTTAAAAATCCTGACCGTCTAGTGCCTATCACCTGTACGACCAGAGCTGTATGCTGGATGATATTCCTTCTTTTGAACTAATCATATGGGATGATACCCATATCATCCCGGATGATACCCATATCATCCCGGACGATCAACTCATTTTGAGATCATCCTGTATGTTTCACCTGTACGTCCAGAGCGGTGCTTAGGACAATTTTGTATGGATTTGAACTAATCATATCGGATGATAGAGATATTATCCTGGATGATCAAGTCATTTTGTGATCGTCTAGCATGTTTAACCCGTACGTCTAGAGTAGTTTTCAGAATGATTTTGTGTATTTTTGAATTGATCATACAGGACGAGGACGATCCTAGCCGACAAGTTTAGATTTAGGGCTATTTTTGAGCTCTCCTATTTAAGATCTTTTTCTTCCAATAAGAAAAATATTTTTCCACTCTTCTTTCCAGAGAAACCTAGAGAAAGAGAGCATGGGAGAGAGAGAGAGGATCTTGTGAGGGGGAGTTTGTAAGGGATTCACAAAGGTTGCTCCAAGCAAGGATCAGAGTCGTCTTCTCTATTTATCGTCTCTCATCTTATCGGTGTTTTCTGTGGGAGGATTGTTCGAAAGAAGATCCGGGTTCTCTGCCCTCGTCAGGAGGAAGTGAAAGGAGTTCAGGTTCTCAGCCTGCTTCAGGAGGAAGTGAAAGGAGTCCAGGTTCTCTGCCTGCTTCAGGAGGAAGCGAAAGAAGTCCAGGTTCTCTACCTCACCGGGTTGGTGGAAATGAGTTTTTTACAGGCTTCTCCGCCTTACCGTGGGAGCAGAAGGAGAGTCACTTTTGTGTTAGTGCAATACCCGGAAGGGAGGCTCCGGGGATTGGACGTAGGTCAAGTTGACCGAACCACTATAAAATCTAGTGTACTCTTTCTGATTATTTTCTGCACTTTACTTTTCTATTATTATCTTCTTGGGTAAAATCTGTGGTTGATCTTTTTATTTCTGTGTTTACTTATTTCCACTGTAAATTATCAAAAAGATCTTTCCTGTTGCTCATGAATTTTTTAAAATAACCAATTCACCCCCCTCTTGGTTAGCCTCGGGACTAGTTCATCATGGCTTAACATCCCTATCAAACTTTCAAGCTTGACTTTTCTTTGAATACTCTCAATTAAAATAATGATAGAAATTTCATTTTGAATTTTTAAGGAGTGATATCAAAGAAGTGAGGTTGGAAATTTAACTAGGATTAGATTAAATTTGAAATATTATTTTGGAGGTCAAAGGATAAAAGTAAGGAGGTGTTTTGGGATTCTAAAATATTTCAAAAACACCCCTATCTATCCAATATGTTAGGACTTAAGTTTTGGTCCGCAAAAGATTATAATTAGAGTTTTAAATTTATTAGAATATTGATATTATATTACTAGAGGTGGGGTATTAAGATTTTGGGTTTGCCCTAGATCCTAAGTATAATTTAAGCACCAAACTATGGTGACATGAACCTATCTAATGACATGCAAAATTGGACTAATCTCATCCTTGATTGGGAGCCATCTAAGTACCTAATGCTTCAAAATTATAAGTCTTGCTTTTATGAAAGATGGGTGGGGATATTATTTATGTTTTGAGGAATTAGGACCGACGTCTATAGAATATCCTAATTATCCACTTTACATATGTAGGGTGATTAAGCTTAAATGCAATAATAATTTATTAATTTAATTAGTTTCTAATGTAATGATTGCTGATTGACCTTGTATACATAAATGGTTTGAAGTAATTTAAAATTTTGGCTTAAAAATTTATGGTTTTTTTCTAGAGATTGCACAACATCCACTAGATAGAGCTGAACCATAATAAGCTAGCTGGTCTACCTCAACGCGTAGATGGGGAGGTGCCTTACAAGGAAGAGAATATTTAATATGAATGCATGACACCCTCGACGAGCCCAAGCTTACTTTATAAAATCATTTATCTTTCTATGTTAGCCTAAATATTTTATTTATTTATGAGAAAACATTTTTTTATCCTTAAAGAGCCTAAATGTATCCATGCTAAAACATAAAAGACATGTAAGAAATAAACCTCAAAAGATTACAAAACTCATAATGTGTACAAGCAAACATCTAAATAATATCATATAATCAAAATAAATCAAACAATTATAAAAGTCTATGTGGTAAATGCCACTTAATTATAACTAAGAGTCTATAAAAATTAAAAGTTGCTGGATACCACTAACAATAAACAAATTCTAATCCTAGAGTTGATGCAAATAATTTTATGAATGGGATATTCTTGATGTCATCATCTCTTCATCTTCCTCCCTTCTGTGAGATGTTATGACTCGTTGGGTCCAAGTATCCAAATGGAAAGAACTCCTTCCCGGAGAGGTGTTTCTTTCCTCTTTGATTTTCAAAAGATCATAATTTGAATATCCAAATGAAAGGAACTCTCCTCTAAGGGATGTTTCCCTTCTTTTTAGACTTCAGATTTGATGGTTAATATCCCATCTTAAAATTTAACTTTCACAACACTTTAAATGGAAAGATATGTCAAAATTTTAAAAGACTCTAAAACAAGCCGCACGGTTATCCTAAGAAGTTATAATTAAAATCATTAACATCATCCCAAGCAGACATATAATTAAAATACATAAATTAGATTATAAACATGCTTGGCCATACTCTTTTAATTTTAAGGAGGCTTAGCAAATTTTAGCTCCTGTAGAAAATTTATTAATTAAATTTAATTTGTCCCTTTTATTTTATAGCCATGCATGAGCATGGCCACCAATAAAAAATCATGTGAGCATCCAGATCATTCCTAACCTATGAGTAATTTAAAACACATCAAATTAATTAACATATATTATAATAAGATTAACACATCAGAAAACATGACATGAATCAATTCATTATAACCATCGTGTACTGAAATCCAAAAAAAGCCTCTCCATACAAGAAGCAAAAAAAAAGAGAACACCAGCCTAGCCTAAAATTTGATTAATTATCCTAACAACCCATCTAAAGTGTATGCATCAGGCTGTGTGGCTTGGATGTATCATATATTGGTTATTTGTTAAAGTTTTCTAATTTTAATTTTTTTGTTGTAAGTCGAAGGAGATTTTGATTTAAGTTTAAGTGTTATTATTTTAATGTTCATTTTCGGAAGAATTTTAAGTGTTGAGTGATTACTACCTTTGTTTACACTAAGGTTGTGAAGTTTATTTCTCCTTCATTGGAGTTAAGTTAATAGCCTCGTAGGCCCGGGTTACCTAATAGTAACCAATATTATTTAATTAATTTGATTAGTTAAAATTAAGGGTTAATGATTGTTAATTAAATTGGTTGGTTAATGATTTATGACATTAAATTAATTAAGTTTGGCATAATTGGTTCGTGGCATTGCCACAGTGGCCTCGAGGAACTAGGCCTCCTCAAGACACATACCCCGTAACTCAAGGTAGACCATCCTAAAAATCTAGTTGATGTAGTTATAATAATGATTTAAATTTGGTTAAACAAATAGAGATCAATTGATTATATGGTTTTGCACTCCATTGAAGTCATTCGTGCTATTGTCACAAAGGGCTTAAGGAATGAAGCCTCTTTATGACATATAGCCCTGTAGCTCAAGGTAGCTCATCCTAAATACTTTATTAATGGAGTGTTTATTATGTATTTTGGGTTTTCTTGATTGATTTTATTGATTAGACTAATGTTCACTAGAGTTTTGATCATTGACTAAATTTTTGGAGTTTTATGGATTATTTAATTCATTAAATAAAGGGGTCTAATTTTGACTTTTTAAATTAGATTGAATTTTGGAGTTTTAATTTTTTTGCCAAATATTAGACCCTAGGCTGAGTAAAAGGACATTATGTTTGATGGATTTGGATATTTTTAGATTAAGTTATAATTTTTAGAGTTTTGGAGCAATTTTGAACTAGAGTTCACCAAATAGTTGACTTATTAATTTTGAGTAAATTATTGAAGTTTAATAATTTTAATAAATATTAGACCCTTAAAGGAGTCTAATTTCTTTGTGTTGTTCTATTTGGAATTTTTTGAAATTAATTTTGAATTTTTAAAATTTGGTATTTAACTAAATTAATAAATTGCTTAATTAAGGAAGCTTTGGTAATTTTACACCAAACTCACTCCAAAATTCTTAAAACCTCCTCTAAAGGTCAGCGATGACCTGTAGGAGTGTTTTCAAGGGTTTGAAATTTATTTGGTATTTTTGAATAATATTAATTATTTAATTAAATAATTATTATTTTTCATTAAATATTAAATTAAGTTTAAATTTGAAGTCTACTAATGGTGTTTTTAATTTTCCTAGATAGAGAGTTCAACTATGAGAAAATTGACATATTATTTATATTTTTTTGATTTAATTTTAGTTTATTATAACTTTTTTAAAGTTTAGGCTCCTCAAAAAGCTAAATTTTAACTTGATTAATTTTCTGACTTAATGGACTCCAATTCTAGTGGAATTTGAGCATGAGGTGTATGATTTCAGTAATTTTAATATTATAAAGTGTCACCCCAATTGGGTGTATGTGAAATTTCCTTGAAAATTTTTAAGTCATCTAGACATTAGCCTTAATTATTTTCCTAGGTCTCACTAGTGATCTAATGCATCTGAAATTTTATTGAACTCACCCTAAAACATATGCAAGCACACCACTAAAAACTTATATCAAGATTCTATCAATTTGGTAACTTATGAATTTTTAAAATTTTTGGTCCAAAATGGACCATTCACTTTAAAAATTCACACCACAACATTTAAGAAAGTATCTAGGCCTATAAAAATTGAGGGGATGCCTATGATGGTCAAAAAAATTTCACCAAAAATTGGGTCCAATTTAACCATTAGATCATGAGAAAATAATCAAAATTGAATTTCAATCAAACTTAAAAATATTACAATTCACTAATTAAAGCATCATACGATTAAATTTAATAAATTCTAGGGCTTAAGCCATTTCCTATGACACCAGAATCACTCAATTTGGTGAAAATTTGAATTTATTATGAATTTTTAGAGTTTTCAATCTTTTTTTTTTGAATTTTTAAGTCCTCTAATAGCTCACGCCATTCATGGGTAATGATTGGTGCCAAAACTGTAGTGATGCACGACATAACGACACATGGAATGTGTGTATTGGCCTCTTAAGTACGTCGGTGCCTGACGTGGATGGTCGGGTCACGCTGGATCAGATGGGTGGCTTTGATTAAGCCACGTCAATGTGCATGAACTCTCAAACAAAGAGGGTCCAAATTTTGCTTCAGACACACGAAATTGGACTAATCCTGTGCCGTTTGATCAGGACAGAAGGAAGATCAGACAACTGAGATCGATCAAGCCCCTATTAGTTTAAAATGAAATAAGAAATTCAAATGCTTATTACTTTTAAAATACTCATTTAATTCTATAAAATTTGAAACATAAGCTCATGACAACTTAATCTTCTAATGCCTAGAGTTTGGAAGCTACATGCATTGAAGATTTTGGGAAGTTTTAAGTTGAAGATTTAGCTAAAAGTGAAGAAGTCTCACCAATTAGTGGATCAATTTTGATTAACTTTGACTCCTTTTGTTCCTGGTGATGTCCACTATAACTGTGTAGAAGATTCTCCAAGTATATGATGACTGGATTGAAAGTTTGATTATAAACTTTAGTTTCTCCCACTAGAACCCTCTCTCTTCAGCAAAATGATGTTTGGAGGCTTGGATTTGGTGGAGAAAAGCTAGGAATGGTTGGTGAAATATTTTGAGGAGTTGGGGAAAGAGTTTGAAGAGCTAGAGGCTATTGGAGAGAAGAGTTTGAATGAATGTGAGCATAATAAGCCATTAGGTCAAATTTTCGCCACTTAAGCCATTACTTTTTGACTGAATTGGGGCAAGCTTGGATGCATGTTAAGTGTTCCAAGGCTGTTAGAAGCCATGGGAGAGCGTAGGAGGTGATGGTAACTTTACTTAGTCCATGGGATGGGGGGACTACACCATTTTTCCCTATTAATCTAAACAAAGGCATGGCTTGGTTTAAAAGCTGGATTAAAAAAAGAAGATTAATTAAAATAAAATAAAAAAGTATACAATAAGTACAATCTAGGAAGAAGCATAAAAAATAAGCCTTCATTATCAAAACAAAATTAAAAAGAGAGAAGTATAGAACATGCTAGAACTTCCCATACATGCATACAGTTCATAAAAAAAAGACCAAAAATTGCAATTTTATTGTCAATGTGAGGCACGGGAGTCATCCCTACCACCCTTCTTCTTTTACTTCCTTGGTTGATGAGTAGTTGGCCCTAAGCATTAAAGTTCCTTAACAAATTGAGTTATAGAGATTTAATCTTTCCTTGGGCCATATCACCTTGGACGTAGGATGAAAGCCTCAATGTAGAATTTGAATGGTATGTTGGAGAGATCGCCATCCCTTGATGAAGCAACTTTCTTGGCTAGTTCACTAACTTCCTGACTTGTGACTTGCAAGGAAAGCGGGAGTAGCCTTCTGCCATCTTTTATCTCCTAGTTTTTCTAGTATTAAGTAGTCTCTAAGGCCCATATATTTTTGGATTAATCCCTTCTTTCTCACTAAGAATGATTGTAGAAAGAGAGTGCTTGATGTCTAATTGAGGTTGATGGAGGGTTGGCTAGATCTTGGAAGATAAATTTGCATCATTATTCACCGTAGGATGATGACTATTAGTGACGAGAGGGTCACTAAAGGAGGCGGTGCTGCTATTCTTTTGTAAAATAGATGGATTAGATGTGTATAGACATTTACGCAATCTAGCTAATCTTCTTTGAAGTTGTTGTGTGAGCTCCTTGGAGGATTGATGAACATTGGGACAATGACTTATTTTGTGCCCAACAAAGCCACAGTGAAAGCTAAGGTGAGTGAGCCCCTTATATTCTTCCCTTTGGAAAAACATGCCATGAAACCCAAAGATCTAAACTCTGGGAGGAAGCTTATAACCAAGAACCAACCTCACACACTCGAGCAAAAGAGTTTCACCCCAAAGATTTTATTTGAGCATCAACCTATAGAGGTTGACCAAAGAAATAAGCTATCCGAGCAAAGTTGGTGTTATCCTAAAACATTAAAGGCAGGTGAGGCAAGCAAATCAAAATAGGAGAAAATAGACCCACCATTAATTAGGGAGAGAAGGAAGAACACCAATGATCCAAGCCAATAATATACACACCAACCTAAAAATTTAAACTATTAGTTGAGTTGCTTGCCTTAAGGTGCTAAGTTTATATTCTGCAACTAGACTTCTTCATTTACAGTACCTATTTTTGGGTTGCCTTCCACACAATGCTAAGTTTATAGTCTTCTGTCGGACATTCCTAGATTTTTCAATTTGGTTGGGGTAAATTATTTCCATTCTTTAATTGATCTTTTTCTTTTTCCATCAAATTTATTTCAGTATGACTAAGTAAAGAACTAAAAGGCCTACTACTAATTGAAATTACGAGCTAACTTGTTTGATTTTCCAAATTTTTAATAGATGCTACTTTATTTCGCATTTGAGTTCCTAAATGTATAACTACAACTTGCAATGCTATTTTATTATTTCTAAATTAATTACTTTTATTAAATTCTTGAGACTTTGTAGGTATAAGATTAATAGTAGATTGTTGAGAATTGCTCCAACTTACTCATTAATTATTCTGCCCATTATTCCATTGATTACTAGCACCCATATTACTTGACTAATTAAAATTAGGATGATTCCTTTAACCTGGATTATATATGTCTTAAAAAATATATTTTATTTTCTAATAACATTAATGTGTTCAATCCCTCGTATATTATTATCTTTAATTAAAATTTGATCTCCTGAGATCTCTATTCCTATTCTAGAATTTATTTCTATGATATTCAATTATTTAGAAATGGTTGCAACTTATGCATTAAAAACTAATAAAGAATTTGATTCATAAATTCCAGTCACTTTTTAGAATTTACCCTATCAGCAGGTCACTGAAAAGTATTAGTAGTCATTTCCTCAACTGGCATAGACATTATTGATCCTCCAGTTGCAGCATCAATTATGAATCTATGAGATCCTACTAATCCATTGTAAATGTTTGAATTATTAACCAACCAAGTAATGCATGATGGGGGCATTTTCTAAGCATTTTCTTAAATCTTTCCTAACTCTCCTAAATGTATTATCCTTCAAACTGAGTAAAAGAAGTTTTGCCATTTCTATGTTTTGCAATTTTTTAAGGTGAAAAATATTTAGCAAGAAACTTATGACCCAACTCATTTCAAGTGGTTATATTGCCTGGGAATAAAGAATTCAACCACATTTTAGCTTTATCCCTTAGAGAAAAGCAAAATAATCTAAGCCTAACAGCATCATCACAGATATAGTTATAATTAAATATTACATAAATTTCTAAGAAATTCACTGAATGTAAATTCGATTCTTTTACAGGAGTTCCCCAAAACTAAGAGTTTTGAAACATTTGAATGATAGCTAGTTTTAATTCAAAATTATTTGCTTGGATTGTATGTATATTTATGCTCCGATGAATTCCATCTAATAAATGGTAAAATAATTATTAAGAGGCTTAGGATGATTTTACTCTACCTTAGGTTTTGCCATTTTCAAGATCTTTTATGTTTTCCATATTTTAGAAAGGGTTCTCCCAATTTCAAGATCAAATGACAACAATTCCATTGAAACCAAAAATATGTAAATAATCTAAATAAAATTAATAAAAATAAAAATGTAAGTAGGTCTAACTATGTAATTAATTTAATAATATAATAAAAGTTCTACAAAAAATGAAATCTTCCCTAGTAATGACGTTAAAAACTTGATGGGGGCAGTGGAGAAACCTATAGAATGGTGAGATGAATTAGGGCTCTATTAATCCCTATTAACGCTTAGGTTTTCTTTCAGATATATAAATTATAAAATTCCCACTTAATATATGCAATTATACGTGTCAAATTAAGTAATATAATGATAGAGTAGACTATCGATCCCATGTAGAAGATTTGCTCACTTCCAAACACTAGTAGAGTTTATAATAATTATAATAATTATTCTACTCAATACAAAATAAAGGTTTTGGAGGTTCAACCACTTTAATAAAATTAGATAAATAAAATGAATACACTATACGAATATAATATTTTTAATTGATTAATGTAAATAACATTTTTTCCATGATGAATCTTTTTTTATTATGATGCTATTTAGAGCATATGCATCCCTAGATCTCTATCGAGCTTATAGGAATAAAGGATGGCTATTGACTTCCTACGGTTATTTTATCTCCTTAAGAATTTAGTATATTTTACACCCTATGCCTTGGCATGATGCATTCTAATTCAATATTCATGGTTATGCTTGTTTCTCTCCGTCGAGGCCCAATATTACACATAATTTTAAATATATATATGGCCACTATGTGCATTAAAAAAAGATCTGGTAATATTGAAAATATATTTTTAATCTTTTAAGAAATAATTGAATTTATTAGTACTACATATGATACTTACATCATCAATCCAAAAAAAGAGAATTTAGACAGACATGGAGTAGAATTGAAGCAAACTCATTTTCATTAATAACATGATAGAAAGAAAATACAAGAGATAAATATCACCAAAAGGGTTCAATGGATCTCCTCAACACCCCATCTATTTACTAACATATTTTCTTCCACTAACACAAGCTAAACACTCTAATTATAATATCAAGCACTTCTCTAAATTCCCTAAAATTATCAAAGCGAGTAAACTCCCTTACAAACAGAATATAATGACTATTTATAAAATAATACAAAATATGCATATACCACTATGTCCATAAAAAGATCGGCACCGCTGCACCCAACAAATGAACTAAAACTGCTGCGTTATTTTTCTTGTGTCATCGTGATGCTTGCTGACATGGACAAGTAACTTGGTGAATAGTCACATCATTTCTCTAAGAAATCATGTCCTTCGAATGTTACAACTACTACACTGTGGCACTGCTAACTTTTAAAAGTTGTCGCACTGGAAGTGAAATATGGGCACCGAGGCATTTTGGATTGTGATGCAACTATGCAGGAAAATAGAGAACTCGATGCCACAAAGTTGATATTTGTCAACTGCGACGCTGTTCAAAGGGAAGTCGGCACTGTAGTGATGATATTTAAGCACTTCAGTAGTGTCTTTGATAGGGCTGCACTGTTACTTATTCTGATGCCACGACACTGTATGATTAGAATTTTATGCCTTTTCTATATTTTCCTGCACAATTTAATTAAAAGGATACATTTTTGCTCAAAATATAACACATAAAATAACAAATTATTTACTCTTATTAGAAGGCAGAGAAGCCCTTACACTAATTAATTCCACCAACAGTGCAGCTAAGAACCAATTCACTTTCATCTTCCTTGATGCAGTTGAGAACCAATTCACTTTAACCTTCCTTGTTGCGATAGAGTTACCTGCGATCTTTGACCTTGAAAACTTTATTATGTAAAGTTTCCCTCCAAATCAATAAATATAAAGGGAGAAACTAAGATAGAAGTTTGCTCAGAGCAATCATGTGAAAACTCCTCTCACAGTACTTTCCCTCACACACAACTTCTCCTCGTTTCTCTCACAAGTTCTAAGTTTTAACTATTCATAGTCTCTCAAGAAGACAAGCCCTCAAAAAGAACACTCTCATAATTCTTAAGATATCCAAAAGACTCTTCAAAATGAAATAAGAGAACTTTAAATATGAGGCTCCAAGAAAAACCTTAAAATATAATTCAGCAATCATAGATTATATAGTACAATTTCAAGATCATATAGTACGATTAGTTTAATTCTCCCTTTAGTACTGTATGATGACTATTTCCCTACACAATCAGTTTATAAGTTTTTTATTGATCATCTAGTATGATCTTAAAGTTCTAAAATTTGATTAGTTCAATTAAATAATAGTTCATCCTCGATGAAGCATGGTGATTAATTATTATTCTAGTTGCCGCTCAGTTCGTACAGTGTGAACCTCATGTCGTATAGTATGATCACTAATCACAATTAATTTTTGATTAAATTTCTTAATCTTAAGGATTTAATTACGTAAGATTTTTCAATATCTTATATTATGATTCATATTGAACAAAGAAAATTCGAATATTCAAAATAGTGCAAAATTATAAATGACAGCGAGAATTTTAAATATAAAATGATCGTCCGGTATGATTAATATTATATAGTATGATTAGTTCTTCTTAATCTATCTTTTCATTTTCATAATTTAAGTATTTTAATTAACTTTTTAATGAACAAATCATGAAATATGATCTAGATCATCTAGTATGATCTTTAAGAAAAAATAAAACCCTACATTTTAGGCGCCTCATGTGTATGTGCACTGTTGTTATGCTAGTATGCACCTTTAATAGTACATAGACCTAAGAAATATAAAAATATAGACTCTTGCATGCATCACCTTATTCTTCCCAGTCTTGAGCCTTGATTCCTTGGTGGTGCTTTGTGATGTTGTACCTAAAATGTTAATATTCATAAAAATTATATGTAATAATAACACATAGAAGAAACTAGATAAAGTCCAATAATAATTTTTATCTTCAAAATATAATCTCGGGCTCTTGAATTTCAACATAAGCTTTCAAAATCACCAAAAACTCTTAATCCATTTAAAGCATCATAAGCTTTTATTTTCATATATTTTTAGGGTTCATATTCAAAAATATCCAAAGTTCTATAAGCCTTACATCAAATTAGCTGAAACCTAATTCTTACCAACCCTAATTCCACTCAAATTCGAAATCCAAAAAGTATAGCTAAAATCTCATATGCATGTTAGAAGAGTTCCCCATACGTCATTTGGAGAACAAGAATTATGTAAAGACCATATAAGCATCACCTTTAAGTTTTGAAGAAAAAATATCTCTAACAAAACTCACATGTCATGATACAAAAATTTTGTTCTTGATGGAGTCATAGCATTTGTATGCACTTTACTTTAGAGATAGCTTAAACAAATATGTGGCATATAGAGAGACTTATGTTTTTTGAAAGTATATAGTTAAAGCCATGTGTAACATAAGAACTAAATGATGGATTATGTGGACAAATTAAATGATTAACCATTGATTTAGGTTTTTTGTATTTCTTTAGACAAATCTGCTTAATTAGCATTAAATATCTTGAAAGACAAATTAACAATGCATTATCGACTTGAGAAAAAAAAATTTATTTTCATATTCAAATTTAGCATAGGAGATATAAAATTCATTATAGTGGAAAGTATTCTGATACACCTATTACTTTAAATATTGAAAAAAACCCAGGATTAGCTTTAGTCATCATTCAAAAGATTTTCCCCTATCTTAGCTAACTAAGATAGGGTTTTTTTTTAATTGGGATCTTTGGTTCCTATAGTGGCAGGCCCTTATAGTCAATCACTATGCCTAAGAGAAAATTTTTTATTGAAGTGGAGACTAGACTCATTCCAAAATTAAAATATGTGATAATTTCTTACATGTATTCAAAATATCAATCACTCATTTGAAAATATCTTTAAATTTTATAAAATAATCCTTGAATTTCTTATAATTTTTCTAAATAGAAGTTTAAGGTGTGCAAATATCTCTAGTATTAAACTTGCTTGGAGTGCGCTGCCAGCTAATAACCTAATATACAAGCAATAATCCTGGATGTAGTGTATGATAACATCAAATCTATCCTAAGAGATCAAAGGATGAATCAGACTCTGAATAAGTGACTCAAAATTATTAATCTTAACTTTAAATTTAAATGACACTAATGAGATGACCCTCTAAAAACTCTACATTTAATTCTAATTAATTTACCAAACTAAAATTTCAAACTCCCAAAATTTCTTAGACATTTTGGTAGCATAACAACCCTAATAATAAGTGTATAATGGCCCCCATGCATGGGCCCCTCATACCTAACTGTTTGCTTGTGTGTTGGGCTAGTGTATATTACAAAAAATAAAATGCATGTATGCATGCTTGTCAGGGTAAAGGTGTTTGTGTATATGGTACCAAATACCATATCATCATAGATCTAGTGTACATATTCCTACAAGGTTTGGAACATATACGCTGATTAAAGCCTAAAAAAACTGTTACCCACTAATGTAAACTACTACTCATACGAATGCAATGCATGATGCAATGTAATAAAAAGTAAATATTGTGTATTAAATAATCTTATTTATTGATTAATTTGAAAATGTACAATAGACTCAGACTTTGCAGGAAAAAAAGGTGGCCATGATCCACCACAACAATCTAGATTTCTAGGCCTACTATATATATTTTTGGATATACTTGCTTATGGTCTTCTAGCCATAAGTCTTTTATAGAATTCCAAAGGAGAGCATTCTCCAAGGGAGAAGATATCATCTTTTGGACCCCATTTGCATGTATATATAAGCAAATATATTTGACTCTTTTATAACTCAATCTATATACAATCCATGATTTATAGGGACACATACATGTACATCATTCTTAGGTACATTCTACTTTAACTCTTGTAGGAAATGTAAAGCAATGGAAAAAGCATTAGCATATAAAAATAAAGTGTAGGAGAAGTTGTGTAATAACCTAATACTTTTAGTATAGTTCTTAAAGATCCTAAGTGCCCCAACAAAAATTTAAACCATATAATATTTAGATTACTGAGAAAAATAAATATATATAGAGTGCTCTCCAAGCAAAAAACCCAGAAAAATAATTAACATCACTGGTCTAGCCAAGGCTATGGCTATTTGTCTAGCAAATCATATAAGTGTGTGAAGTAGACTGTGTGGATTTGATATATCCTACAAAAGTTTAATATTTAAGTTGCATGAATTTATTGTGTTTGTTTATTAAGGGCCCAAAAGGACTGTTTAATTGATGTTTATCTTGTATAAATTTAGATTTTATTATTTGAGTTTTAAATGGTTGAAATGGATTATTTAATTTAAAAAAATGTTGTTAATAACTCCATGTGTGGTAGCTACCATCCTATAAATCCTAAGGCATACAATAAAAATATAATCATCCCATTTATATGATAGATGATTATAAGAAGCTTTTAAGGTTTGTTTGAGATTTATTAAGAAATAGAGAAGGGACCCTTTAATTCAATACATATGCTCTCCAAGTAGAATCAAGCTTGATGTATGGGATCTTTGGTTTATTAATGTTTGATTAAGGGTTATGAATCCCATACAACCATGCCTTCCATAAATTCAGGTTATCATAGTGTATAAAATCCTTACTTATCTATTAAAGTTTTTAAATTCTTTAATCAAATATTGGTGTGCTCAACTAAAAGGAATCAAGAACCAAATGATGGGATTCTTAGTGATTTAAGGTGCATTAAAGACCTTGAAAACTAATGCTAAAACACTCAAAAGGAAGCAAGTATTAGGCATAAAAGATCTTATTATTTAATTAATATTAAAAAAATTATAAAATTAATTTTGCTTTTATGTTTTAAATTTTTGTTGAATTCTTTTGATTTTTATTAAATTAATTAGATTTTTAATTAATTTAAATATATTATTAATTACATTTTATGCAAAACTTTTCTTTAAATTTAGATTATTAATTTCTATATTTTATTTTATTTTATTTAAATTTTGTGTATATTAAAATTATATTTATTATTTTTATTTAATTATATGTATAAATTGGTATTTAAAATTTTTTTAAATAGCCTAATTATTAACATAACTTGGGCTATTTAATTTTAATATCAAATTAATTCCAAAAATTATAAAGTTGATAACAATGGTTAAGGATAACCAATGGATGAATTCTTGAAATTTTGGCATTAATTATATTTGTGTTTTATTTTTTAAAAATTTATTTAAGTAAGGATTCATTAATTATGAATTACATTTTAATTAAAATTTGATTTGGGTTTTATTTTTCTTTGATTGTAGAGGTTAATTATTGTTGATTAAAATATTTTTGTATTTTATGAATTTTATTTGAATTATTATGAATTTTGGAAGATTTAGGCCTTAATTAAGGGCTGATTTTTTTTAAAGGTCAATTAATGTCAAATCAAGGTAGGATTTACTCCTATGATGTATAATGACTCTAAGTTTAAATTTTGATGTTTCATCCCTATTGGACATGTGTTTGAATTTCTATGATTTTTCTAAATTTATTTGACTTATCCTTAAATATTGCCCTTAGGTGTCACCAATGTTAGAATAGGATTGAATTATCATACTATCTAACCCTCACATATATAAAAGCATGGCACAACAATCATGTGTTATAATGCTCTATGGATGGATTATAATGAATTATCAAGCTTATAGGTTATATAATAACCTATCAACTTAATAATTCAAGCATGAATAATACGTAGGACTGATTTGGGCAAGATCAATAAGGAGATGCAAGGTACATATTTAATTAAACCCTACCTAAAATTTGGATCATATTATGCATATTTTTAGAGTATTTTAGAGAAATTAATGAATAATGACAGATAAATTATCATCAAATTATTATTAATCATGTACAAATTTATTTTTTAATAAAAGAGCCCATTTCACTGAATCTATAGAGCCCTAAATTGAATTATTTGGATAAATGTATAATTTAAAATAAATTTTTGAAAATGTTGCTAGAATAGTGGGCTATATTTTTGAAAATTCATTTATGAATGGATTAGGCCTAAAATAATCCAGGGAAAATTACTAGAGGGGTCAAACATCAAATAATTTAACCTATTTAAATTTGAGCTTGTTTTGACAAGTATATAAAGAGTAATGAAGGAAATTTGTTAAGAAAATAAAGCCACATTGCTCTCAATTTTCAACCAATTTTATTTTTAAAAGAACATAATTTTAATTCTAACGAAAATAAATATTTATTTGTTAATTTTGGGTGAAAAAAGAATTAATTATGAATTTCTAAAACTTTATCCATTTAAAACACTATAATATGATGTTAAAATTAAAATACAAGTGTCACTATTAGCTTTTATGCGTCTGAAGGTGAATGGGCCACCTCAGGTAGTGATGACGGTAGTGTGTCGTGCTTAACACATGGCGGCATCCTGGTTAACCATGTGTCAGCATGTGGTTAATCACTTAACCATGTTAAATGTGTCTTAGGGCTGTTTGATGCATACACGTTAAAAAAAATGATTAATATATGGTCGGATGAAATCTTGTTTGTCGAGATGCTTATGCTGGTTGAATCAGGCAATGTGAATGTGAAATCATGGCCATTGGAATTGAATAGAAGGAATAAATGACCATGATTTCATCTTTGAGCTCGAAAAGACACAAACCCTAATTTTATGTTTTATTTTAAACTTCCTTTACAATGTATTAATTGGCATGCTAATTAAGATTATTATGGAGGAAAAAATAGAAATTGTTGCAAATCTGGTTTTGATGATGACAAACATGTCTCTATTGTGTTTAGCTTGGCTAACCCATTTCAGGCACAAAAGATCACGAGCAACTCAAGCCAACTCAAGATCGGGTCCAAGTGTGTCTAAGTGTACTATTTTTCTTTTTCTTGAGTCAATTGTATTGTAACTGATCCCTAGCTAAGTAACCTTGCACACACTGACTCATGGGGAGAGCTTGAGTGCATTAGAGTTTCTGTCCAAATTTTTATTCATATCGTCCTAGACGATAGTCACATCATCTTGGACGATCAGGTAAAAATAGAAACCATAATTAGGGCAACCAAGTTAAGTGTGTCTGATTAAGCAGATCGTCCTGGACAATCTTTTGATCGTACGAGACGATATGCTCAAATTAGAAATTCTCAGCCACCAGATCAAGTTAGACAAGTTTTTATTTTAATATATTTGGTCTGATCGTCTAGGATGATACGTGTATCGTCCCGGATGATCCAGTATAATCATGCCTAAATTAATCTGGTGATTAAGGAAAGCAATTTATATTTGATTGATACGATCATATCATCCTGGACGATCGCAGGATCGTCCCGAACGATCATGATCGTCTAGTGCATTTCAGCTGTATGACCCGAACTGTGCACAGGATGATTTGGGCACATTTTGAACTAATCATATAGGACGATCTCCTTATCATCCTAGACGATCAAGTCATTTTTTGGTCGTCCAGCACAGTTTGCTCTGGACGACCCGAACTGTCTTTTGGATGATATTCCTCGATTTACACTAATCATCCCGGACGATCTCAAAATCGTACGGGACGATATAAATAACTTTTTATACTGATCTTCCAGAAGAGCCAGATCGTACAGGTTGAAACAGCTTATTTTGAACTGATCGTACAGGACGATCTAGGCCGACCAGTTGAGATTTAAGGTAAATTTTGAGCCCTCCTACAAAAGATATTTTTCTTCCAACAAGAAAAATCTTTTGCCACTTTCCTTTCCAGAGATACCCTAGAGAGAGAGAGTTTGGAAGAGAGAGAGAGGATCTTGTGAGGGAGAGTTCGTGAGGGGTTCACGAAGGTTGCTCCAAGCAAGGATCAGAGTCTTCTTCTCCGCTCGTCGTCTTTCGTCGTGTCGGTGTTCTTTGGGAGAGGATCATCGGCGAGAAGATCTGAGGTTCTCTGCCTGCTTCAGGAGGAAGCAAAAGGACGTTGGGTTGTCTGCCCGCTTCAGGTGGAAGCAAAAGGAGGTTAGGTTCTCTGCCTCATCGGGTGGTGGAAAGGAGGTTTTTTGTATAGGCTTCTCCGCCTTGCTATGGGAGCAAAAGGAGAGTCACTTTTTGTTTAGTGCAATACGCGGAGGGGAGGCTCCGGGGAGTGGACGTAGGTCAAGTTGACCGAACCACTATAAAATCTGGTTTGCTTTTCTGATTCTGTTCTGCACTTTACTTTTCTGATATTAACTGCTTGGGTGAATATCTGTGATTGATCTTTTCGTTCTTGTTTACTTTTTTTGGCTGCAAAATATCAAAAAGATTTTCATTGTTGCTCTCAAATTTTTAAATAACCAATTCACCCCCCTCTTGGTTAGCCTCGGGACTAGTTTACTAGGGCTTAACATCTCTATCGAACTTTCGAGTGGTATCAGAGCGGGATTTAAAATATAAGTTTAAAAACATTTGAATTTGATCCATGGCTAACTATAATAATCATAATACTGTTGAATGTTATTCTATTACAAGACCACCGCTGTTAGATAACATTCCTTTTGATTTTTAGAAAACACGCATGTCTACTTTTCTTCAATCAATCGATTATCATATGTGGATGTTAGTAAAAGATGGTTATGAAGCACCTCATAGACTTGTTAATGGTATTAAACTGAACTCCCATTCACAGATTGGACTTTTAATGATCATGATTTAGCATAGTTAAATGCAAAATATTTGAACTGTTTCTTTTGTGCTTTAAAATCTGAAGACTATATGCGTGTTTCTACTTGTACAACGGGTAAAGAAATCTGGGATAGATTATGTATAACATATGAAGGTACAACTAAAGTCAAACAGTCTAGGTTAAACATCTTGTTACATGATTATGAACTTTTTCTCATGAAACCTAGTGAGACGATTTCAGAAATGTAGACAAGGTTCACTCAAATCGTTACCTCTTTGCATGCTCTAGGAAGAGAACTAACTAATTACGAAAGAGTGAACAAAATTCTTAGATGTTTGCCTTCTTCATATGATGCTAAGATTACTGTAATTACTGAATCTAAAGATTTAAATACTTACTCTATTGATAGCTTACTTGGATCACTCATTGCTTACGAGCAAGGGGTGAACCAAAGACAGCTTGATGCATGTGAGAAGAAGAAGGAGAAAATAGTGGCACTGAAGGCCAACGATAGTGATTCTTACTCTTCCAGGTCTGATAGTGATGACATGGCCTTGATCACAAGGCAATTTAAAAGCTTTCTAAGGAAGAAACACAAGAACTTTCAGAAGTGGAATAAGGGTATGTCCAACAAAACTTTTAAGGGTTCATCTGATACTATCTGTTTTGAATGCAGGAAGCCTGGACATATTAAGGCTGATTATCCTACACCTAAAGCTCATCCAAGTAAGGAGAAGGGTGAGGAGAAACACAAGTTCAGAAAGGACAAGAAGTGGATTCAGAAGGCATTCTGGGCAGACTCTGCATCTGACTCCTCTGAGACTGAAGCTGAAGAGGAGGAAATAAATTTGTGTCTGATGGCTGATGATCACCCTGGTCAGTCAGACCAGGAAGAGGTATGTGAGCTTACTTACGATCAATTACTTGAAGTATCTGAAAAAATTCATGCATCGTATAGGAAGCTTAAGAAAACCCATGCTAACTTGAAACTGGATTATTTGACATTGCAAAAAGAGCATGATGTTTTGATTAAGGATCATTCCACTGTTAATAGCAATCACATGCCTTTACTTGATGAGTTTGATGAATTGAATAAAAAATATTCTGATTTAGTTAATGTGCATGATTCATTGAAAACCACTCATGTTGATTTGGAGAGAGCTTTAAAGAATTAGATACTATGGCATGTGAAGTAGAAAGTAGCAATGGTGCTTTAAATTTTGAAATTGCAAGTTTAAAGAAAGAGAATGAATTTTTGAAAGTTAAAATCAGTGCTTTTTAGAAAAACCAAATACCTCCTACTTTGCTCAATTTTATGCACCTCCACCTTTTGTAGATTCAGATTTAAAATCATCAAAGCATGTTTCGTATAAACCTAGGAAGAGATAGTATCACTCACGTAGATTAGTTAACCATTTTCCTGGTGTTAAATGTTATTCATGTGGCATGTTAGGACACATTTCCCACACCTGCATGGTTCACCGTAGTACACATTGGGTGTGGAGACCCAAACTGCCTGTTTCACAGCACAGCACGCATGCATTGCATTCTTCTTTTCATAAGAAGGAACCCAAACTTGTTTAGGAACCTAAGACTGATGCTTGATATTTTTGTAGGTGTGCACTCACACAAGACATCATGAGAGCATATGGTACCTGGACAGCAGATGTTCTAGACACATGACTGGAGATGCAAATCAGTTTATTTTGCTGGAGGCCAGAGCTGGAGGCAAGGTTACACATGGAGATAACACCACCAGGAAGGTGGTAGGCAAAGTTATAATTGGTGATTCAAAAAATTTTATGATTGATAATGTTTTTCTTGTAGATGGACTGAAACACAACATACTGAGCATCAGTCAACTTTGTGACAAAGGATACAGCATCAAATTCCTACCTACTGGCTGTATTTTAAGCTTAAATGATAAAGTTGTTTTGCAGGGGCAAAGGATCAATAACGTCTACAAGCTGGATGTAAGTTGCATTAAATCTGAGAATTCAATTTGCTTAAAAACTGTTGCTGATGAGTCTTGGTTGTGGCATAGGAGATTGTGTCATGCCAGTATGAAAACCCTTAGGAGAGTCACCTAAAAGGACTTAGTTAGAGGTGTGCCCAAGCTTAAGTTCACTAAGGATCACCTGTGTGATGCCTGTCAGTTAGGGAAGCAAGTCCAGTCCTCTTTTCACTCTATTAAGGACATTAGCACCTCTAGACCTTTAGAAGTTCTTCACATGGACCTCTTTGAACCCATTAGCACTGCCAGCTTAGGGGGGAGAGTCTATGGTTTTGTGATTGTAGATGACTACTCGAGGTTCACTTGGATTAAATTTTTGTCACATAAATCTGAGTCATTTGATGAGTTTAAGTCCTTCTCCACTTGGATTTAGAGGAAGTTAGGTTATAAGATCCTGACTATTCATAGTGATCATGGTGGAGAGTTTGAGAATATGAAGTTTGGAAATTTTTGTGAGGAGCAAGGTATTAGTCACCATTTTTTAGCTCCTAGGACCCCTCAGCAGAACGGGGTAGCTGAAAGGAAGAATAGGACCTTAGTGGAAGCCGCTAGAGCCATGCTTGCTGAGTATTCACTTCCAAAATACTTTTGGGCTGAAGTGATAAACACTGCATGTTATGTGCTGAATAGGGTGAATGTGAGATCTAAACTGAACAAGACACCTTATGAGATCATTAAGGGTAGAACTCCAAACCTGTCCCACCTCCATGTCTTTGGTTGTAAGGTTTTCATTCTGAACAACGGGAAATCACCCTTAGGAAACTTCGACCTCAAATCTGATGAAGGAGTGTTCTTAGGCTATTCTAGTGTGGGGAAATCCTTTAGGGTGTTCAATAAAAGGATTTTGGTGGTGGAAGAGACAACTCATGTGGTGTTTGATGAATCTGATCCTAAGGTGAATAGAATTGAGGAAGAAGAAGAGGTAGAGGAAATTACCCAAGGGGTTGGAAATACGAATCTGGAGGAGAGGGCATAACCTCAAACAACACTACCTAGAGATTGGAGATATTCCTCGAGTCATCCTAAAGAATTGATCTTAGGAGATCCTTCCGAAGGTGTTAGAACTAGGCATGGACTTAGGAAGGAAGTAAACCATTCTACCTTTATCTCAATGACTGAACCCACCAACATCAATCAAGCCCTTTCGGATGAGTTTTTCATCTTAGCTATGCAAGAAGAATTGAATCAGTTTGTAAGGAATGATGTTTGGGAGTTAGTAGAAAGACCTAGAAATCAAAGTATTGTGGGAACCAAGTGGGTCTTTAAGAATAAGATGAATGATTCTGGTGTGGTGGTAAGAAATAAGGCAAGATTGGTGGCTAAGTGGTATAATCAGATTGAAGGGATTGATTTTGAGGAGACTTTTGCCCCTGTAGCTAGATTGGAAGCCATTAAAGTGCTACTAGCCTTTGCCTGTTATAAGGGATTTAAGCTATTTTAAATGGATGTCAAGAGTGCATTTTTAAATGGGGTAATAAAAGAGGATGTTTTTGTAGAATAACCCCCAGGTTTTGAGAGTTCCCAATATCTGAATCATGTTTACAAATTAAAAAAGGCCTTATATGGATTAAAACAGGCACCCAGAGCTTGGAATGAGAGGCTTAGCACATTCGTGTTAGAAAGAGAGTTTGTTAAGGGGAGCATAGACACCACCATTTTTCTGAGAAGAATAGGGGATGACTTACTCATTGTCCAGATCTATGTTGATGATATAATTTTTGGATCTTCTGAGAAATATTTATGTGATGAATTTTCTAAAATAATGAGTAAGGAGTTTGAGATGAGTATGATGGGAGAATTGTCCTACTTCATGGGGTTTAGTATAAGGCAAACGGATGATGGAACCTTTCTCAATCAATCTAAATACACTGAGGACATTTTGAAGAAATATGAAATGGACAAAGCCAAGCCAATCAATACTCCCATGAGCTCCTCTGTTCAGTTAGATAAGGAATCAAGTGGAAAATCTGTTGATCAGAAGAAGTATAGAGGAATATTAGGATCACTGCTTTACCTGACTTCTAGCCCACCTGATATCATGTTTAGTGTCTGTCTTTGTGCTAGGTTTCAAGCTGATCCTAAAGAGTCCCACCTGACTGCTGTTAAGAGAATTCTTAGATATCTTTTAGGGACCCCATACCTAGGAATCTGGTACCCTAGGCACAACACCTCTTTTAAGATCATTGGATATTCAGATTCAAACTTTGTGGGGTGTAAGGTGGATAGAAAGAGCACTTCTGGAACTTATCAATTCATAGGACAGTCTTTTGTCTCCTGGTCCAGTAGAAAATAGAACTCAGTTGCACTTTTCACTGCTGAAGCTGAGTATATTACCTTAGGAAGTTGTGTGGCCTAAGTTCTTTAGTTAAAGCAACAAGTTTTGGACTTTGGTTTACCTGTTGGCCCAATTTCTGTCCTGTATGATTATACTAGTGCCATCTGCATCTCTAAGAATCCAATCCAACATTCTAGGACCAAACACATTGACAAAGGCATCACTTCATTAGGGACCATGTTACAAAAGTGGACATTGAGCTACATCATGTAGCAACTGAAAATCAGTTGGCTGACATATTCACTAAACCACTAGCCTTTGACTCTTTCAGCATTTTGAGAACCAGATTAGGAGTGATTGATATAAATGCTTGATTCTGATGACTGCTAATTTTTGATTATTTCTGATTGTTATTCTGTTTCTGTTAGTTAGCTTTTTGATTTGCTTATTTGCTTTCAGTTATTTTTATTGTTTCTTCATCTGCTGATTTCTGTGTTAGCCTTGCTGTTAGTTTGATTTGAGTATTTACCTTGATGTAATTTTTTACCTATTTTTTTATTCACTGGTTTATCTCTTTTATTTACCATTTTATATTTTTTAAAATCAGATCACTGCTCACTACCTCTACTAAACTGAATTTTTGACTAAGAGTTTTACTTTGTTTTTATTTTGAAGCTGGTAAACAGTGATTGATTCTACCGAATCTGTTAAAGGAAAGAAATATTAATGATTGTTTCTCTTCCTCTAACTCTTTACTGATGTATTATTTCTTCTGGATAAAAATCTTCTTCAAAATTAAAATATTAGTTTTTGAAATTGAGATTTATTTTATCTTCCTACAGTAATCTACCTCATATGAATAGCATTTTTAAAGTCTTGACTCATTGTTATGATTTTCTAAACCAAGTGATTGCACTTATCTTACGACATATGGCTTTTATTTTGTGAATTACTCTTCCTTATTTTGGAGAGCGTCTCCTATATCTGGAAGATAATTTCACAGCTAAGACTCTTTGACGATTATGAATAGAAGAAAGCTTACAACAGATGCGCAGTGTGCCAAATCAATTGAAAAAGAGGCATAAAATGAGCCCAAAGCTAAAAAGATGAGAAATGTCGCCAACTAAAAGATACATAAAGTGTATCAAGAATGAATAGATGCGCAAAGCGCCAAATAAATTAAAAAAGAGGCACAAAATGAGCCCAACCAAGTTTTCTTTCCTTTCCAATCGTTAAATGTCTTAGAAAAATCCGTGCGCCACTTAATATTTTCAAACGCTTGTGTTTGGAAATCTTGATTTCTGATTTATTACTTTATAACACTTTTATATTAGATATTTTTCAGGAACGAAGCTTGAAAGGATCTTTTTTCAAATCTTATTTTTTTTCTTCTGAATTGGATTTTTTATTTTAAAAGAGATTTGCATCGATAAGGTGCTTGAGGTGGGAGTTACGAAAGTCAATTTTTATAGCTTTTTCTGGTTTTCAGCGTTTTCAATCTTCTCCTTATTGGTTTTTGAATCTAAAATCGTGGAAAAATTCTGATTTATTGAAGCAGCTTGATAAAAAAAAACCGTTACTTTTATGTGTTTTCACTTCAAATTTTATTCGTGTTTGTTTTTTGTTTTTAGTTTTCATGGTTATGTTTTTGGGATCCTGATCTGTCATCTCCATCCTCCATCTTTTTCTATTTTCTTCACATCATCCTGGACGATACCCAAATCATCTTGGACGATCCTCTTCATCCTGGATGATCCAAACATCATCCTGAATGATTCATTCAAAACTGTTCCCAGTCTGATCCTGCTGCTGAGAAACACCAATTATTGGTGATCATCTTGGACCATCCATAAATCGTCCTGGATGATATGATCCATATCTTCCTGATCTGATCAAACGGATGACATTGCACCAATTATTGTCCATCGTCCTGGATGACCCACTTCATCGTCCTGGATGATCCATGTGTTAGCCGCTGGACGATTGGAATTTGGCCCGTCCGTCACACTTATTGCACATCGTCCACCTAATCATCCTGGATGACACCTTTTCGTCAACGATCGTCCGGCCTGACTCCTCGGGATAATCATCTGTGTCTAATCTTCCTGGACGATCTCTGATCATCCTGGACGATCGGACCACTTTTTTGACCAATCGTCCTAGCCGTCATAAATGTCCATATCGTCCTGGATGATCTCGTGATCGTACGGGACGATCAGGCTAAGTTCTATATAAACAGCCATTTTCTTAAGGGTTTTCCACACTTCTTCTTTCACTCTCCCTCACTTGAACCTTCTAATGGCTGGTGGCAAACATTCGCGATAAAAGGGTGCAAGTTCCTCCCGTGGGCATGTTGATCCTCGCTTCCCAAATGCAGCCGATCAGGCTGCTTTCGAGTGCTATCGTGACGTGGGGATCACGCATTCTAAAATAGTAAATCCTCGCACCCTCACCTATCCTATTCTTGATCTGTTCGCACACACCTCTCTCACCTTCATCCTTAAACTAGCCTTTCTGTTTAATCTTGAACTCCTTTAAATTTTCTTTTCCAATTTGCGCATTTTAGCGGACTATTCCACTCTTCGCTCGTATGTCAATCAACATCCCGTGGAACTTACTACCCAAGACTTTCACAACATTCTCCAACTTTCTGTCACTAGCGAAAAACTCCACACTCTTATCACTGACCCTGACTATGATTGGAGTGTTGCGAATCACTTCCTTCATAATACGAACGCACCCTATCATAACAATGCTTGCACCTCACTTCTAAAGGATGCATGGACCATTCAGCACGTCCTTCATTTCTCCATCATTCCAAAGGCGAGGGATCGAATTCACATCACCCCGTTACTGTCCTTGACCACATACTACATCTTGGCCCGTAAGGAGTTTAATGCCTCTGACCTTATTATCTCGTACATCGAGCACCTCACCACTAATAGGGATCCGGGTCATAGGCGTCACCTAAATCTAGCTTTAGGTCATCTCATTCATTATGCCATAGAAGCCAAATATGACCTTCAGTATCCTGTCCCTCCTGTTGTCCCTCCTTCATTCTTCACAAACAATTCATTCCACGTCCAAAACAGCACCCGACTACATCCAGAGCCCGCCCCGGATGTTGAGGAGGAAGAGGAAGAGGCTATTCCAGTTCTTGCTGCACCTGATGCACCTGCTCCCCTTCACATTGCCTCTCTTTTTGACCACCTAGTGCAGCACTTTGATCAGTGGGAGGCTAGATTCGACTCTTATGGGGCTGCCTAGGAGTAGCGGCACGCTGAGGACCTCCAGCGCTTCACTGACTATACTGCGCAGCAGCAACAACAGCATTACCAGGACATTGCCTGGATTGGAGCCCACTTTCAAGCCATTTATAGTTACTTCAACCCACCACCGCCACCTCCTCCTTCCGATCAGGATCCGCCTTCGTTTTAGTGTTCTGTTTTGTAGTTATTTTTTTTTTCTATTTTGTACTGATGTTTCAGTGTTTCTGTTTACCCTCCTCCTTTTTATGATGTCAAAAGGGGGAGTCAGTTATAGTCTTTTCTATTTTTGTTCTGTGTTATATTTCTTGTATTGCTTTGATTGTTAAAAGAAATTCTAAAAAAAAATTATTTTTCGATCTCCTAATTATTTTTCAAACTACTGTACAAATGTTTGCCATCATCAAAAAGGGGGAGATTGTTGCAAATCTGGTTTTGATGTTGACAAACATGTCTCTATTATGTTTTGCTTGGCTAACCCGTTTCAGGCACAAAAGATGACGAGCAACTCAAGCCAACTCAAGATCGGGTCCAAGTGTGTCTAAGTGTACTATTTTTCTTTTTCTTGAGTCAATTGTAATGTAACTAATCCCCTAGCTAAGTAACCTTGCACACACATACTCAGGGGGAGAGCTTGAGTGAATTAGAGTTTTTGTTCAAATTTTTGTTCAGATCGTCCTGGACGATAGTCACATCATCCTGGACGATCAGGTAAAAACAGAAACCCTAATTACGGTAACCAAGTTAAGTGTGTCTGATTAAGCAGATCATCTTGGAGGATCTTTGGATCGTACGGGATGATATGCTCAAATCAGAAATTCTCAGCCGTCAGATCAAGTTAGGCAAGTTTTTATTTTAAGATATTTGGTATGATCGTCCAGGACGATACGTGTATCGTCCTGGACGGTCCAGTACAATCATGCCTAAATTAATCTCGTAATTAAGGAAAGTAATTTATATTTGATTGATACAATTATATCGTCATGGACTATCGTAGGATCATCCCGGACGATCATGATCGTCTAATGCATTTCAGCTGTACGACCCGAACTGTGTATAGGACGATTTGGGCACTTTTTGAACTAATCGTACAGGATGATCTCCTTATCGTCCTGGACGATCAAGTCATTTTTTGGTCGTCCAGCACAGTTTTCTCTGGACGACCCGAACTGTCTTCTGGACGATATTCCTCGATTTGTACTAATCATCCCGAACGATCACAAAATCGTACAGGATTATATGAACAACTTTTTCTACTGATCGTCAAGAAGAGCCAGATCATACAGGCTGAAACAGCTGATTTTGAACTAATCGTGCAGGATGATCTATTGATCGTCCTAGATGATCTAGGCCGACCAGTTGAGATTTAGGGAAAATTTTGAGCCCTCCTATAAAAGATATTTTTCTTCTAACAAGAAAAATCTTTTGTCACTTTCCTTTCTAGAGAAACCCTAGAGAAAGAGAGAGTTTGTGAGAGAGAGAGGATCTTGTGAGGGGGAGTTCATGAGGGGTTCACGAAGATTGCTCCAAGCAAGGATCAGAGTCTTCTTCTCAGCTCATCGTCTTTCATTGTGTCGGTGTTCTTTGGGAGAGGATCGTCGGCAAGAAGATCCGAGGTTCTCTGCCTGCTTCAGGAGGAAGCAAAAGGACGTTGGGTTCTCTGCCTGCTTCAGGTGGAAGAAAAAGGAGGTTAGGTTCTCTACCTCATCGGGTGGTGGAAAGGAGGTTTTTTGTACAGGCTTCTCCGCCTTGCTGTGGGAGAAAAAGGAGAGTCACTTTTTGTTTAGTGCAATACCTGGAGGGGAGGCTCCGGGGAGTGGATGTAGGTCAATTTGACCGAACCCCTATAAAATCTGGTTTGCTTTTCTGATTCTGTTATGCACTTTACTTATCTTATATTAACTGCTTGGGTGAATATCTGTGATTGATCTTTTCGTTCTTATTTACTTGTTTCCGCTGTAAAGTATCGAAAAGATTTTTATTGTTGCTCTCAAATTTTTAAATAACCAATTCACCCCCCCTCTTGGTTAGCCTCAGAACTAGTTCACTAGGGCTTAACATCCCTATCAAACTTTCAGAAATGATGGGTGGTGGGAAAATTTATGTCGCCACGCAGATTTTGTGTTCTCCTATTTTGTAATCGAATACTACATTAAGAATAAAGTACAGTCTCGGGAGACTTACACAATATTCTATAATGGATTCAATATCAAAACAGGGTTTTAGAAAATAATATTTCTATAGTCAAACACAATTCTATGAATAACATATCATCTTGAGAGATGAACACGAAATTCTGTAGAATGTGTTTAAAAATAGAAATATAGTTTTGAAAAGTTCATCCATCCCTTTATTTAGGTGTAATAAGGAGAATATTGTATCATCTGAAAAGACGAACATAACATTCTTCAAAAACACCCAAAAGAAAGAATGGGTTTTATAAAAGTCATCATTTCTAAAATTGAACATAATAAATAGAATATTATATTACCTGTAAAGATAATAATAATATTCTATAAATATATTTAAAGTTAGAAATGAGGTTTTAAAACATGTCTGCGTTCCCAAAGATTTTTCCCTTATTTTATAAAAATAAAATAAGGTTTATTTTAATCTGGGATTCTCAAATCCCTATAGGGGCAAGCCCCTATAGTTAATTACATCCTAGGAGGGGTACTCCTAAGAAAACTCTCGATTAAAGCAGTGATTTTGTACCCTCTGATTACAAAGTAGAAGACAAGGGAAGAAGTAAGAATTTTCAAGGAGAAAGCTCAACGTTGAACAGTTATTAACGGGTCAAAGGAAGAAAAGTAGGAGGTGCTGGATTCTAAGAAGCTCAGAGGCAACCTCAATCTATCCTATGTTGGGCTTTACATTTTAAGAGATAAAATTTTAGGTTTGAGTTGATATTTTATTAGAAATTTGGGATTATATTCCCGGAGGGTGAGGACTTAAGATTTAAAAATCTGCCTCAGAACCTAAGTCTAAATTGGGTACTATAAAGTAGTGACCTGAACCTGACTAATGCAGTGCAAATCTGGACTTACCCCGGCCTGGATTGGGGAGCCAGCTAACCACCTAGGCGCTTCAAATCCATGTGTCCAGTCTCTTATGAAAGATGGGTAGGGACGTTATTCAAGTTTTGAGGAATCGGGGCCGACATCTAAGACAAAATCTAATTAGCCCCTTTACTTATGTAGGGTAAATGATGCCTAGGAGCATAATGCAATTAAAATTTTAGACTCTTTTGATTTGTATCTAATGCAATGCATGCTAATTGACTCGAATGCATAAAATAATTTATGAAGCAGTTTTAAAATCAGGCTTAGAAAATAGATTTTTCCCTAGAGATTGCACAACATCCCCTTGACAGAACTGCACCCTAATAGGTCAGGTGGTCTGCCAGAACCCGCAGGCGGGGAGGTGCCTAACAAGGAAGAGAAAGTAATAATATGATTATGCTGACTCTCGGCGGTCCGAGCTTACTTCTTAGATTCGTTAGAGTTTCTATGTGAGCCTAAAAAATTTTATTTTTAAATTTCAAGTAGAAAAAGTTTATCGTGATCCTTACCAAAAAAACACTCCGATGCGTATCCAGGCTAAAACAAAACACGGGATGCAAGAGTCCTAAAAAAAAAACTAGTGCACAAACAAAGTAAACACTCAAATTAAATTATCCAAAAATATAATGTCCAATGTCCAGTTTATTTACAACCCAGGGTCTACTGAAAAAGTAAAGTGGCCGGGCACCACTGACAACAAACCCGGATTCTAATCCTAAGACTGACGCAAGTGATTTCAAAATGGGATATACTTTTCTTTTTATCTTCATTTCTTCGTCTTCTTCATCTTCACTTTTTGTCTTCTTTTCTTTACAAGCTTCTTGGATCTGCTACGAGCTCCTTGGTTCCGCTACGAACTTCTTGGGTCCGCTACGAGCTCCTTAGGTCCGCCGGGCCTGGATATCCAAATGAAAAGAAACTCATCCCGGAAGGGGTATTTTCTTTTCTCTTTGGATATTAGAACCACCCTAACTTGGCTTTCCAAATAGAAGAGAATACTCCCCTAAGGGACATTCTCCTCTCTTTGGATTCCGCGTTGGGTGTGATATCCCACTTTTGAATCACTTTCACAACATTTGACTTTAACAGATAATTACATTTACATTACATTCCAGAAAGAAAAAGAAAATCTAGACACACCTGCAAGGTTATCCTAGACATTTATAATAAAACCATTCCTAAGCAGTTATATATTCAAATTAAATTTATCAGCCACACTTGACCATGCTCTTTTAATTTTAAAGGGGGCTTAGCATTTTCTGAAGCACCTGCAAAAATTATTGTTAATTTAAATCTTTAATTTGCCCCCTTTTTATTTAGCCCTGCACGAGCATGGCCACCTGCATAAGATTCTGTGAGCATCCAGATCGTTCCTAACCTAGGGGTAATCTATCGCCCATCACATCATATCACAGAGAGCGATAAAAGTAAACAAACACTCAATGTCAATCATACAAGCATGCAATGAAAACCGAGAAAGCCCGTCACAAAATAGCAAGAAAGTAAACACCGACCTAACCTAGAGCTAGAGTTGGTTGTCCTAGCAAACAAATCTAAGTGTGTGCGGTAGGCTGTGTGGTTTGAAGATATCCTGGGTTTACTATTGGTTATAATTATCTAATTGATTGAAATTGATTTGTTGAAGGGTCAAAGGGAATTTTAGTTCAGATTTAAGTTTTTGTGTCTTTACTGTTTTGAAGTTTGTTTTAGATTGAATTTTGATTGTTAAAGTTGATTAATAGGGTTTTGTTATTTAGTCATTTGAGTTAACCATTTTTTTTTTAAATTATTTTAATTAATGATTTATTGAATTTTTAATAATTTATTAAACATCTTAAAATTTTGTTAATCTTAAATCATTTATTGAAATTTTAATTGACTTATTAAAGTGTTAGTGTTTTATTAAAATTTTAATGATTTTATTTGATTTGTTAATGATTTATTAAATTGTTGATGATTTATTGAAGTTTGAAAAATTTCATTTAGTTATTATTTGATTATAAGATGATTAATGTATTAATTAGATTCAATTTTTATTTTTGTGTTCAAATTTAATCTCCTAGTGGTTATGTGTGTTAATTATGACTTAGTTATTAAAGGTTATGTGATTTTCATATATTTTTATTTGGATTATCATTAGTGTATTTGAAATTCTCCTTAATTAATTATTCAAGTTTAATTAGAGTTGATTAAGGTTGTATTAATAACATACAATAATCCAAAGGGGAATGTCACTAAGTTTTCTATGTTCTGTATTTCTACCCTAAAATGTGCATGCATCCTAAGTCTAAATTTTCTAAGACTCGGTCCTTAATTTTTGTCCTTAAATGTCACTAATGTTGTATGGGATGAAAAAGCTTGTTATCACTAACCCTTAGGACTTTGCGCACGTATACAGGAGTTCAAGGATCTAAAATGAAATGAAAATCATCCTAATAAAATTGAAGTTACTATAGGGGCCTAAAGGGTAGGGGTTCGCACAAAACACAACGCGGCCTCCTAGGGGCTTTCTAAGTTTTAAGAAAACTTACAACACCGGGGGCTATGACCCGGTGGATTTCGCCCGTAGCACCTCTACCCGGTTGGATAGAGGTGACTGACACCTTTAATCTGCTTCCTCTTGTTCACTTGATTGGTACCGTTCCTCGCCGTTCATGCAAATAAAAAATAGGAAAATAGTGATTAGAAGCACATTTAATAATTATTAATGAAATAATTGAAATTTACTAAAAATAAAATGTACCTTTCTTCGGGCTTGAAGACCGGCACAAGCTGTCAACCTTTTAAACAATTCCCTTTTGAAAGCATACTACTTATTTTTCCAATGTTCACCTCGAGGTATAAGAAGGGAGAGTAGTAGAAGAAGGAGAAAGAGAGGGGTAGAGAGAGAAAGAGAGTCATTGCTTTTCAACAATCACCCAAAGCCATCACTCTTTAGTACAAACAATTTCACTTTTCAATGATTACCCAACACAACTCACTCTCCAACATCTACACCTTTCACTTTTCCAAAATTACACAATTCTCTTTTCAAAGCATTTCACATTTCCCACACAAACACTTTCCAAAAAAAAAAACTTCTCTTTTCAATACAAACGCTTTCACTTTTGGCAAAACATACACTTTCTCACTTTCACTTTTCAAACTTAAACACAAAACTCATTCCACTTTTCCAAAACTCTCCACCTCACCTTTCAAAATCACTCATATACACCTTACTTCTCATATACACAACTCCACTTTTCCAAAATACATACAATTCTCACCTTTCCACCCACACACCTCACTTTTTATCTTTCACACACATCACCTTTTCAAAACAAAAAAACTTTTCATTCTCCAACGATCAAGCTTCACTTTACCATTCAAAACTCACATACTAAACTTTTCTTTTAAAATAATACACTTTTCAACTGCAAACACACTTTTCTACTTTTCACAAAATCACACACTTCCCTTTCCAAACCTCCCATACTTCCCTTTCCAAACTTTTCATGCATTTCACATTTCCAACACACACACTTTCCACACATTTCAATTTCCAAACCCATATACAATTCACTTTCCAAAATTTTCATTACTCAATTTTAACATACCCGCTAACAAGTTCAACTACAAATAATCTCCATCACCATTTTCTAACACATACAAATAAGTCACTTCAACACTCCAATACACTCCATTATTTCACATTTAAACATTTCACAATCTTTCACTTTCCAGAACAAATCTCTCCAATCCAACCTTTTATTTCCAACTTACCTTATCTCCCAAAATACTTATACACACACATTTCAACATACGCTTTACTACACTTTAAAAAAAATGCACATTTTCACACATTTCTCTTCACTATTCACATATACACTTAACCCTTCCAAAATCACATTTTTCACTATTCAAAGTTCATGTATTCCATTATTTAACAAACACTCCTCACCACTCAAAGATCTCACATTTTACTTTTAACACACATCCACAAATGCCCTCCAAAACATACACCTCTTACTTTCCAAAGAACACAAAGCAAAATCATTTTCGGATTTATGCCACATTCATGTTTGGAGCACATGAAATGTTCCAACTCTTTTCCAGAAATACTTTATAAGAGACTTATGCATACTCACAAATGGAAAAGAAAATACTCTGAATGCTCAAAACTTGACACAAAAAGGTATATGAAGATCTTCTCATAAAGATATCAACTCTTTCACCACACGATTTCAAACAAATACATCCCATTCTAGATTTCAAGGCTTCCACCATTAGTCATGATTCTCTAAAGCCAAATGCCCTTCTCAACATCACATCTTACTTAAAAAAAAGAATTGAAGACACGAATGCATATAATGAGAAAAACAATTCCTGGAATTATCATGCTTCATTACTGACTTTATCAAAAAGTTGGCGATCAGCCATAAGGATAACATCAATATACGAACTTTTACTACTATAAGGGATGCCTCACGTCAAGACATCCATAAATTTAAAACAAGAGTGTTCAAGGTAATCTCCTCAAAGATACCTTCCCATGTAAAATAAACAACAATACCCACTATATCTTTCTCAAATTTCCTTCCCAAACACATCAAATAAATCTTAGATCTCAAATTTAAAAGAGTTCTAGGCATGATTCATCTTCAAATTTGAAAACTAATAAAAAAGAAGAAGGAATACCAAACCCTCCTTTCTAAGTGATATCAAAATCCTCCATCATTTCTCTTGCTAAAAAGATAATGAAATAGGAGGGGAAGAAGATAATGGTCAAGAAGAAAAAAAAAAGTGGAGAACCAAAGAAAAAATAAGAGAAAACAAACCTGCAGTTTGAATGAGGGTTGTCGGCTAAGGCAGGTCAGCGGCTCGGCTAGGGCAGAGGAGATGGCGTCGGCTAGGGCACGAGAAACGTCGGAGATCAGCGAAAGAGGTGCAGCCGGGCTTGGGGTCGCGCAAAGCAGAGGAGAGGGATCGGAGCCTGGGGAGGATTTCGCCTGGGCTTCTTCCGAACAGAGAGTGAGAGAGCCTGGGAGTTTTCGTGCGAATGAGAGCGTGGGCGAGGGAGTTCGGGTAGTTTTTTTGAATTGCCAGAAAGAGAGTGCGGTTTTTTTGAACTGGGAGAGAGTGGGAGTTCCGAAATCTGCTTCTCCTAGAGTTCGTTTCGCGAATTAGAGGGGGGAGGCGGTTCCGCTTGGGGGTTTCTGTTTTGCCAAATGGGAAGGAGGAGACCACTCGGGCTGGGTAGTTTTTTGCGAACTAATAGGGGTAGTGGGGTTCGGGTGGTTGGACCGGCTCAATCGCACTTGAGGTTAGATTAAGTCCAACTTGATTTGAATTTTGATTTAAGAGCTGGTTATTAGGATATAATTTAAAAATAAATTTTATTTTAAAACACATAGAAAATTTATTTTAATAAAGTTAATATATTTAAATTGAATGAAATTAATGAATATTTAAATTAGATTAATTTAAATCTGTTGATTTAATTTAACTAAAGTCATTGGCTCACGACGAGTCAATCTAGGCTAATCAGAGTTATCATAATTTAAATCGAACTCGATTTGAATTAATTTGATTTGGTTCCGCGTCGATTGATGTAGCAAATTTTTGTTTAAAATAGTTGATTTGAGACGAGTCAAATTGGATTTAGTTTGGAATTGGATTAGATTTGGATTGAATTGATTCTGCTTTAGGTTGAGTTATTAAGTCGGGTTGATGCTACATCAGTGGGTATCCACCTAAAGGAAATCCTAAAGGCAATGTCTACGCTAAGCTATGAAGACCTAGATGCTATAGATTTGATTCAGGGAAATTGACCTCTGATAATGAGGTCAACAAATGGACCCCCAATAGGCATGATAAACTCGCCAGAGTTTATCGTGCGTATTGGTGTTGATCGAAACGATCAACTAGATCCAAAATTGAAAAATGAAAGTCTGGGTATTTGAATTGAAGGAGATTTGTGCTTTGATAGAAAATGATAATGAAAAGTTGATAGAGTTTCGAGTTGATTGAATAATTTAGAAGTTGATGTCAGCATTGATGGTGACTTTAGTGAAATGATAACTAATAAGATTAGTATCATTTAGTAAAGTCAAGGTATGAAAAAGTTAAATGTAATGATGTGAATGTAGTTTGACAAGAATGTAAGAGTTTGAATATGATTTTGATAAGACTAGAATCTTCTTTCTAGTTCAAGGGGAAGGATGGCACTAGGGATGTTTACTCCTAACTTCAAGGATGTCAATTGGATGCCGTAGAAGGACTCATACCTAAAGACGAATTCAAGATTTAGAATTTAATGAAGAGAAGATGCCGCTGGGGATGCTTATACTTCACTTCAGGATGTTAATAGGATGCTGTAAAAGCGGGCTTAGACCTAAAGATGGATTTAAACTGGATGGCTGCCGTAAAAGCGGACTTATGCCGGAAGTTAATAGGATGCCGTAAAAGCGGGCTTAGACCTAAAGACGGATTTAAACTGGATGGCTGCCGTAAAAGCGGACTTATGCCGGAAGTCAATAGGATGCCGTAAAAGCGGGCTTAGACCTAAAGACGGATTTAAACTGGATGGCTGCCGTAAAAGCGGACTTATGCCGGAAGTCAATAGGATGCCGTAAAAGCGGGCTTAGACCTAAAGACGGATTTAAACTGGATGGCTGCCGTAAAAGCGGACTTATGCCGGAAGTCAATAGGATGTCGTAAAAGCGGGCTTAGACCTAAAGACGGATTTAAACTGGATGGCTGCCGTAAAAGCGGACTTATGCCGGAAGTCAATAGGATGCCGTAAAAGCGGGCTTAGACCTAAAGACGGATTTAAACTGGATGGCTGCCGTAAAAGCGGACTTATGCCGGAAGTCAATAGGATGCCGTAAAAGCGGGCTTAGACCTAAAGACGGATTTAGAATTGGATGGCTGCCGTAAAAGCGGACTTATGCCGGAAGTCAATAGGATGCCGTAAAAGCGGGCTTAGACCTAAAGACGGATTTAAACTGGATGGCTGCCGTAAAAGCGGACTTATGCCGGAAGTCAATAGGATGCCGTAAAAGCGGGCTTAGACCTAAAGACGGATTTAGAATTTAAATTTTAATGAAGAGAAGATGCCGCTGGGGATTCTTATACTTCACTTCGGAATGAAGATTAGGATGCCACTAGGGATGCTTACACCTAACTTCAAGGATGTCAATAGGATGCCGCAGAAGGACTTATACCTAAAGACAGATTTAAGATTTAGTCGGGTTTGGGAATTTTAATGAATGTTTGATTTCTTGCAGGATTTTTGATCTTTTCCCTTCATCACAAATGGCATTAACAATTACTAGACGTCAAAAGCTTTCGTATATGCCACTTTCTAGAAGGGAAGAGAAAACCATTCAAAAGAATGAGCTTGAAATTTTTAGATTGAAAATTTTGCTCTCTCCCTTATTATAAATGATCTTTATAACTTACAAATCATCCACTGGGGATTATGTTTTTATATTGAATCATCATAAATGAAGAAAGAAAATAAATAAAAGGACATTTCTATAGTAATACTATATAACATCTCAGTTATTTCAAATTTTGAAATCTTTCAATTCTGATTTTCAAAAAAAAATACAAACTACTTGGACCCAGTGTATGTCACATTCATAAGCTTCGAGAACAACGTATATCCTGAAAAATTTATAATTTTATTACAAATCTTCATAATGACGTCATTACACATAGTATTTCTTAATATATCGTCCATTGATAGGCAACATAGGACGATCACCCTTACAATCCAATAATTGGTAAGATCCCCCTTGGTAGACTTTCTCCACCACAAAAGGACCTTCCCATGTAGGCTCAAATTTACCACCAAACCTTCGATGAGTTAGGATAGGTCTACGTAAGACCAACACCAACTCTCCTACTCGAAAGGTTCTAGGACGGACCATTTTATCATGTGCTTGAGCCATACGGGATTTATATAACTCGAGGTTCTGTTGAGCCTGCAAACGCTTCTCTTCTAAACCTTCGAGTTCTTCTAAACGAAGTCGGGCGTTCTGTTCATATGTAATACTATTATTAATTGCAACCCTTAGAGAGGGAAGCTGTACCTCTAAAGGGAGAACAGCCTCAGCCCCGAAGACTAAAGCAAACGGTATAGACTGAGTTGGGGTTCTACATGTGGTTCGATAAGCCCACAGAGCCTCACCCAACTTTTCGTGCCACTGTCGCTTATTGTCCTCTAAGATTTTCTTTAGAATTCCTACTAACGTCTTATTGAAGGCCTCCGCCAATCCATTCGCCTGTGGGTAGTAGCTTGTGGAGTACCTCCAATCAATATTATGATGTTTAGCGAAATTATTCATTTTGGTGCTCTTGAAGGAGGGACCATTATCGGATATAATTCGACGAGGAATGCCAAATCGATATACAATATGGTCTCGGAAGAATTGGAGCACATTATGAGTTTTGACTTCTCGTAGTGGAACAGCCTCCGCCCATTTTGAGAAGTAGTCTGTTGCTGCTAGAATGAACCGGTGACCTTTAGAAGAGGGAGGATCAATAGGGCCAATAATGTCCGTGCCCCAGCTTTCAAAAGGCCACGAAGCGATCGTTGGATGCAGAACATTAGGAGGTTGGTGCAGGACTACACCATGTACTTGACACTGGTGGCAACGACGTGCAATAGACATACAGTCGTCAATCATTGAGGGCCAGTAATAACCCAGTCTCTTGATTTTCATCTTCATTTTGGGGCCAGATTGGTGGGCACCACACAATCCGGCATGTACCTCGGTCACGATCCTTTGGGCTTCTTGTTTACTAAGACAACATAGCCACAATTGATCGAAAGACCGGCGGTACAAAATGCCATTCATCAGTGTGTAAGAAAGAGCCCTTCTCTTAATTTGATCTGCGGCAGATTTCTCTCGAGGGAGTTTGTTTTCTTGCAAATAGTCAATGAAAGGTTGTCTCCAGTCAACCGTATCATCATCAATGGCAAGAACAATCTCGCCCTCGGAAGGAAACTTTTTATTGATATATTCCAAGTCTATAGGAGACAAGATCTTGCGACCTTGAACTTCTATGGAAATGGACTCTTCTTCTATACAGGCTAATTCCTTTGCGAGCTTTGCTAGGGCATCCGCCGTAGAATTTCTTCCACAGGGTATCTTATATAAGGTTACGCTCGGAATTTGCTCAAGAAGTTTCATAGTGTACTGATGGTACGGAAGAAGTTTAGGTTTCAAGACTTTGTAAATACCAGCAACTTGATTGATGATAAGTTGTGAATCTCCAAAGATCTTGATTTCTTTGATTTCCATTGATATTGCTAATTCTATACCAGTTATTAGAGCTTCGTATTCGGCCTCGTTATTAGTGCAAGGCTCTAATAAATGGTAAGAATAACGCAACAATCCCTTTTCAGGGGTTATGAAAACCAACCCGATACCGGCTTTCCCTGGGATTACCTCCTGAGGTTCCCCGATCTTTTGTGAAGATGCGGCACCATCAAAATATAATTCCCAAGTATTTCCTTCCTGCTCCTCTAAACACATAATTTGTTCATCAGGGAGATCATCATTCAGAGGGGACTCAGCAGGGATCGGGTGTGCTGCTAAGAAGTCAGCCACAGCTTGACCTTTGATAGCACGTAATGGTATAAACGTGATATCAAATTGGAGTAGAAACATTGACCACTTTCCTAAACGCCCTGACAACGTCGGACGAGTCATCAGGTATTGGAGTGGATTAACTCTAGAGATGAGATTGATTTTATGAGCTAATATGTAATGCCTTAATTTTTGGGCAGCAAAAATCAAAGCTAAACAATGTTTCTCAATAGGAGGATAATTAGCTTCAGTTGGTAGAAGTCTCCTACTCAAGTAGTAAAGTGCATTCTCTTTTCCTTCCTCATTAGTTTGGGCTAACAAGGCGCCAAGAGAACTGTCTAAGGCTGCGGTGTAAAGTATTAAAGGTTTTCCAGGGATAGGGGCTGCTAAAACTGGTGGTGTTAACAAATACTGCTTTATGCTTTCAAATGTATTTTGGCACTTTTCATCCCAATGAAATCGGGCATCTTTCTTACACAAAGCAGCGAATGGTTGACACCTACCAGACAAGTTGGAAATGAATCTTCGTAGGTATGCCAACCTACCTTGAAGAGATCTTAACTGGGTAAGACTTTTAGGAGGTGGCATATCTAAGACGGCTTTTATTTTGGAAGGATCAATTTCTATGCCTCGGTGCCTCACTACGAATCCTAAGAATTTCCCTGAAGTAACTCCAAAAGCACATTTCAAGGGATTCATCTTTAGATCGTAGCGGCGCAACCTTTCAAAAACGATTCTCAGATCATGAAGGTGGTCTTCCCTTTGACGACTTTTGACTACCAAATCATCGATATAACATTCCACCTGTTGGTGTATTAGATCATCGAAGATTCGGGTCATAGCCCGCTGGTAGGTTGCACCAGCGTTCTTAAGTCCAAAGGGCATGACTTTGTAACAGAAGACCCCTATAGGTGTTCTGAAGGCAGTGAATTTTTCATCTTCAGGAGCCATCTTGATTTGATTATATCCAGATGAACCATCCATAAAAGAGAAAATTGCATGCTTAGAGGCGATGTCTACCATGAGTTCCGGTATAGGCAACGGGAACTCATCTTTTGGACAAGCCTTATTCAGGTCCCTATAATCGATGCATACGCGAATTTGACCATTCTTTTTCTTTACTGGGACGATGCTAGCCAACCAAGAGGGATATTTTTCCTCTCGAATAAAGCCTGCATCGATCAGTTTTTTAACTTCAGTCACCACTTGTTGTTCAATTTCTAAGCGCATGCGTCGTGGGGCTTGCTTGATAGGGATCATGTCAGGTTGAATTTCAAGTTTATGGACTGCTATTTCTGGAGATAATCCAGGCATCTCATTATAGCTCCAAGCGAAGCAATCCTTAAACTCTGAAAGCAACTTGACTAAGTTAGTTGACTCATCCTCGTTCAATAAGGCACTTATGAACGTCGGACGTTGATTTTCTTCATTACCAAGGTTAATTTCTTTCAGTTCATCAACAGTTGATTGGATCTCCTCCTCAAGTTCGGGAGGTACCTCCTTAACTTGGAAGTCATCCGAATCATCTGAAGTTTCTAGACAAAATTCATTTAGAATCTCAATGTCCTTCATAAAGAGACGATCAGATCCTAGATTGTTAGTTATCACCAAGCAGTAATCATCATCATTAAATGGACAAACGGTACTAAAACCCAATCCTGCCCTTGAATTTGGTTTATAATATTCAGTATTCCAAAGGTTTTCAAAGGACTGAGCTTGACGTTTAGTCCAAGTAGATGGGGTTAGACCTTGCTTAATTAAATTTTTAACACCATAAGGATACCAATCAAAAGGGAGTTCCACTATTTCATTCATCAAAGGATCATCAATGTGTACATCAGCTTCAACATTCTTGCTAGAAGAAGGAATAAACTTAGCAGTTTTACAATCATCGCTCAAAGCAGGTGAAACCTTAACTGCCAACCCGGCTATACTATCTTGAGATAGTGGGGTTAGAGCTAAAGTCTTCACATATCCTTTAAGCTTTTCATAGGTAGACAAATCTGAATCATCCTCTATTTTTGCCTTAATTTTATCATCATCACTGTCGTGTTCCAAAGAGATCTCAAATTTCGGCCTCTTGTTATTATTTTCAGCCTTAGATACACATGATTCATCCTCTGAGTCAGATTCTAAATCAATATGCATCGTAGGAGTTTGCTTTTGTATGATTTCATACGTTGCACTTTCATAATTTTGCCATCCTCTGCCTCTACCTCGCCCCCATTGGGTAATCCTACCACCTCTTTGTGAGGGAGGAGCAGAATGCCAACGGATGCTATCTTCGAGGCAGGGATATTCTTCATCTCTTTTTTCTTCTTTTTCTTTTTCTTTTTCATTTTTCTTTTCAAGTGCAATTTCACTTTTGGCCAATTTGAGATTCTTAGGAACAGTTTGCTTTTTAGGCAAATAATAGGCGGCATCTTCGTAAATTCCTACTTCATGAATTGAGAATGGTTGCAAATCTCCCTTAATACAGTGCTCAACACCATCTCTGATGTATTTAATGCACTGATGTAGGGAGGAAGGAACCATCCTATATTCATGAAGCCACGGTCTACCTAGAAGAGCATTAAAAGATGTTGGAGAGTCTATAATATGAAACTTTGCTTCAGTTTTAAATTCTTTAATCTCCAACAACAGAGTAACTGAACCCAAAGCCCTCTCGCCATTTTCGTTAAACCCTCGTAAGATCATTTTGTCTGAACTGAGCTTATGAACGTCTATCCTCAAATAAGCGAGAGTTCTGAGAGTCATAATATTAACTGATGCACCAGGATCAACCAGGATACGTGACAATCTGAAGTTGTCTATGTTTACTGTTATGTATAGTGGATGGTTGTGATCAGCCGTCCCTAAACATAGATCTTCATCAGAAAAAGAAATTTCAGGAACTCCTTTGGAACAAAGAGCTTCATCAGGCTGTACAGCTGCTAACTGGGCCATGCAAATATCTGGATCTAGCAGAGCTTTGATTAACGCTTCCCTCATTTCTTTGGAAAGGATCAGAGCATCATAAATGCTCAGTTTGGCAGGCAGCTTCCTGAGGTGAGCTAGGACATTGTAATCGACCTTGGGTATTCCACTCTCAATTGGACCCTGAAGGGGAACAGGCTGAGGTGGAAGAGAAGATTCTGGTTCGTCAACAACTTGCTTCCCTTTATCTCCAGAAGAAGCTTGAGGTGGTAGCACTTTGCCGCTACGAAGTTTGATTTGCATTATCTCTTCAGAAGAAGTGACATGTGGATTATCTACTTTGACCTCAGCTAACTCTGATTGTACTTCTGTTAAATTCTCAGAATCCGACATCTCTGCTTCAATACAGATAGGCGTACCCTGCAAATCAAGAGCAGGGGCATCACTATCTGAATAATAGCCAAGAGAATGTTTTAATTCTTCCAAATTAAATTGATTGTTAAGAGAATCATTTTCAGGTAAGTTTTTCAAGTCATCCGTAACATCGCTATCAGAAATAGACAAGATATACACAGAATCCTTTTTCATTGATTTGACATCATCACATGGAACAAAATAAAAGTCATCTAAAATAAGAGGATTGAGGATAACAGTCTCCCCATCCGCAGAAAACACAACTCTACTGGATACATCACAATCAACACTACTAAAAGCAACAAAACAATCTCTGGTATCCTCCTTCTCCTGAACTGTAGGACCCTGGCTGACTTGGGCTCCCTTAAGCTCTGAAGGTGGAGTCATCTCTACATCACCTTCTGGAACTATCAGATCAACCTGGAGAGGCTTCTGAGCTCCCAAAGACTCCTGAAGAGAAGAAAAATAGAGTTTGTTCAGAAATTTCTTTGAGGAACGGGATAAAGCTATATCCCAAGTTGAGTCAGAATTTAAAGAAGAAGCAGGAACAATAGGCTCACCAGTCACACACTTAGCTGATCCCTGCCCCGGATCCACTAAGTATTCTTTGGGAATCACTACAGCTCCTGATTTGATGTTCCTATCAAGCCATTCTTTAAAAGTAACACAGTCTTCAAGCTGATGACCCAACATCTGATGGTAAGGGTAATAATTAAGCTGATCAGACTTACCCACTTCCTCTGGCCTCCTAGGGGCAGGCAATTTAAAGTCTGGCTTTTTCAGAAGATTTTTTAATATCCTCTTTAAAGCCTCCTTTTTAAAGGGGTAAGTCTTGCCAATCAATGCATTAAATTTGTCCCAATTCTCCCTTCTTTCCTCCGAAGTAAGGTAAGGCCGTTGTTGATTAAACTGTGGCTGAGCTTGCGGTGGCGAATACTGTTTCTGATACTGTGGTGACGTATATTGAGGCCTCTGATACTGTTGATTATAAAACTGAGAACGTGGGTTCTCTACCTGAATTTTCATTGGCTGCTTTCCCTTATCCACAGCTGACACCGTCCCAGATTTCTTCTCAAAGACCTTCTGGGGTTTCAGCTTTTTAGGATCTGAAGAGGACTGATCAGTAAGGAAGGTGAACTGCGAAGCTTCTTCTTGTAGGCTAGAGGCTTTATTGAGCAGTTTTTCAAATATCTTGATGGTAAATCCTTTCAAAAGAAAGGCTACCGGTCCATGAATGTTCTTAAGCAGAATCTCAATCGCGTGTTGCTCTTGCAATTGAGGTTCGCACTTCATGCTCAAATTCCTCCACCTTAGTATATAATCAACCAGCTTCTCCCCAGGCTTCTGTTTCTCTATAACAAGATCCCCAACTGTAACGTGATGCTGACTGCCTGCAAACCTCTTGACAAACATGTTTTCCAGCTCTGTAAAACTGTGCACTGAACCATTGGGTAAGTCTGCATACCAGTCAAAAGCCACCCCTGACAGACTACTAACAAACTGCCTGAAGAGTAAAGCATCACTTCCTCCAGCGTTGCAACAACTGGCTCGGAAGTACGCTATATGCTGTCTAGGGTTTCCGGTACCATCAAAAATCTTGAATGAGGGGGGCACAAATCCCTTTGGATAGGGAACTGCATCAAACTCCTCTGGGTAGGGCCTACCCTTTGGGGTATACGACGCACTTTGTGACTCAGCTAATGCCTCCCTCACTTGTCTTTCCACCATCTATTTTAGCTCTTTTGATTGAGAGGCTTTGATTTCTGGATCTGATTGGTGTTCTTCTACAGCCTCAATTATCTGTTTCTTCCCTACCACCTGAACAGACTCGGGTTGAGAAGACTCAACCTGTGCTCGTGGTGGTAAAGGACCCTGGCACTGGAATGATGCCATAGTGGCCATCATTTCCTCTATCTTCTTCTCCATACTTGAGATCTGCTCATCTTTTTGTTTTAGCTGTTGTATAAGACGTTGAGTTAAGTCCGGCGTAATGCCTTCCTCAACTACGACATCCTGTATTCCAGCATCTTCAGCTTGATCATCATGAGTTGATCCCCTTGTTTCCACCATAAGGACATCGGCTACTGCATCATCTAACATGTCATCTTGATCTAAATCAAAGTTCAATGCATCTTCATCCTCCAGATCTTTAATGCTATTTTTCAGTTCACCTAGCATCTCCTCTATAGACCTTCCGGAAACATAGTGGGGATCAACGGGAACATATCTTTCATAGTCCATATGATCTGAAGGGTTAATTTCATGTTTCTCCTCTACTTCGAGTTTTTCTTCTATCATCTTTTCAGGTGAAGCCACTACCAGAGAAGCAACTTCCTCCTTAGGTCTCCAGATCTTCTTCTCAGCTGATGTTGGAGAGAGTTGGCTTGATGATTCCAACCGCCCTACATCCGGATGAGAAGATGAAGAAGGACCCGTAGAGGGGTGCCTATCTATCTGGGGAGAAGAGTGGACACGAGAGAACCGCTGAACTTTTCTAACTTCTTGAGATGTCATGGAGGAAGGAGACAACTGACGACTAGTTTTGTGAACAACATACTGAGTACTCTTAGATTTTCTCGACACATCAGTCAAAACAATACTGTCTGTCTTTCTGTCAGATTTCCTCGGTTCCCTAGGGTATCCATCAGTGAGTGCAGAGATTGCAACAGGTTTGAACTTTCTTTTGCTATCTCTTGCCCTCGACTGACTCACTACCCGGGCTCCAGTATTCTTCTGACTCGATGCTTCTTCTTCTATCTTTTCATTAATCATCCTTTTCATATTCCTCAAAAACCTTTCCTTGGTTTGGAAATGATTATCTGCACACTCTTGGACTATTGCCCTTACCATATTCTGAATGTGTGTTTCCTTATCTTTTACTGGCTCAGGCAGTAGGAACTGAACGAGCAATCTTCCTCACATCTTCCTCTCCATCAGCAGCGGAGAGAAGATGGAACCTACTACCACTAAGATGTGGAGAGGTGGGAGGAGTTTGCTCATTCTGATTTGATAGTCCCAATTTTTCCATTCTCCTCTTTGTTCGACGATTTTTATTTCTCCTCTGAGTTTTAGTCATAATCGTCGACATGTTGGAAGAGGAGCCTATTTCAAACTTGCTTGGAGCACTGAAAGGAGTAACACTAACTGCTACGACAACTGATTTGAGTTTCTGATCCTGGCTAGGCTGTTCAATTCTAGCAAACACTGAGGGCCTAGGGGCTACAGGGGCAGTCTGAGACCCACATCCCAAAGTGAACTCTAGAATAGGCTTCTGGTTTGCAATTTCAGCAGGTGGGACAATAGTGAACTCAGGTCCACTAACAGACAACTGCAAATCCTCAAATCCTTTTCCAAATTTGATTATACTTCCGTCAGCAAAAGGATTGTAAGCCAAGTTCATATTATCCGACAAGGAAAAGATTAGTTTACCCATCATTTTCCTGAAATTCAAGAAAAATTTTGAATTAGTCTTTTGAAAAAAATTATTTTAATTGCAAAAGCTTAATTGACCCAACCAAATAATTCAAGTCTTATCTCATCGCATATATATCGAGTTATATTAAAATATAACTGCAATACATAATGTTGAGATAAGAATGAATATTATTTAGTGTTTCAATTTTCACTCTAAGAATTTGGACCCAGTGCTAAGTCAAACATCAAGCTACAATAAAAATGTAACTGCAACGTTCAAGTTAGCACGTAGGGATTTTATTTTCTGATTATTTAGACAAAAAGGCCATTAAAGGAACTTCCCGTCGATATTTTGACGGGGGTCCAAAATAAGACCTCTACAATTTCTTTTAGATACCGGCCAAATTATTCAAGAATGAAATGAATAATATAACCGGCGGAAGAAAGGTAGTTACAACTCATGCCAAGCACAAGTATACTACCGATGTAAGGGTATGAATCACTGCTAAAGATGGAGAGAGGATAGATCCCCAGCGGAGTCGCTAGAAAAACCTTGGTGGGAAAATTTATGTCGCCACGCAGATTTTGTGTTCTCCTATTTTGTAATCGAATACTACATTAAGAATAAAGTACAGTCTCGGGAGACTTACACAATATTCTATAATGGATTCAATATCAAAACAGGGTTTTAGAAAATAATATTTCTATAGTCAAACACAATTCTATGAATAACATATCATCTTGAGAGATGAACACGAAATTCTGTAGAATGTGTTTAAAAATAGAAATATAGTTTTGAAAAGTTCATCCATCCCTTTATTTAGGTGTAATAAGGAGAATATTGTATCATCTGAAAAGATGAACATAACATTCTTCAAAAACACCCAAAAGAAAGAATGGGTTTTATAAAAGTCATCATTTCTAAAATTCAACATAATAAATAGAATATTATATTACCTGTAAAGATAATAATAATATTTTATAAATATGTTTAAAGTTAGAAATGAGGTTTTAAAATATGTCTGCGTTCCCAAAGATTTTTCCCTTATTTTATAAAAATAAAATAAGGTTTATTTTAATCTGGGATTCTCAAATCCCTATAGGGGCAAGCCCCTATAGTTAATTACATCCTAGGAGGGGTACTCCTAAGAAAACTCTCGATTAAAGCAGTGATTTTGTACCCTCTGATTACAAAGTAGAAGACAAGGGAAGAAGTAAGAATTTTCAAGGAGAAAGCTCAACGTTGAACAGTTATTAACGGGTCAAAGGAAGAAAAGTAGGAGGTGCTGGATTCTAAGAAGCTCAGAGGCAACCTCAATCTATCCTATGTTGGGCTTTACATTTTAAGAGATAAAATTTTAGGTTTGAGTTGATATTTTATTAGAAATTTGGGATTATATTCCCGGAGGGTGAGGACATAAGATTTAAAAATCTGCCTCAGAACCTAAGTCTAAATTGGGTACTACAAAGTAGTGACCCGAACCTGACTAATGCAGTGCAAATCTGGACTTACCCCGGCCTGGATTGGGGAGCCAGCTAACCACCTAGGCGCTTCAAATCCATGTGTCCAGTCTCTTATGAAAGATGGGTAGGGACGTTATTTAAGTTTTGAGGAATCGGGGCCGACATCTAAGACAAAATCTAATTAGCCCCTTTACTTATGTAGGGTAAATGATGCCTAGGAGTATAATGCAATTAAAATTTTAGACTCTTTTGATTTGTATCTAATGTAATGCATGCTAATTGACTCGAATGCATAAAATGATTTATGAAGCAGTTTTAAAATCAGGCTTAGAAAATAGATTTTTCCCTAGAGATTGCACAACATCCCCTTGACAGAACTGCACCCTAATAGGTCAGGTGGTCTGCCAGAACCCGCAGGCGGGGAGGTGCCTAACAAGGAAGAGAAAGTAATAATATGATTATGCTGACTCTCGGCGGTCCGAGCTTACTTCTTAGATTCGTTAGAGTTTCTATGTGAGCCTAAAAAATTTTATTTTTAAATTTCAAGTAGAAAAAGTTTATCGTGATCCTTACCAAAAAAACACTCCGATGCGTATCCAGGCTAAAACAAAACACGGCATGCAAGAGTCCTAAAAAAAAAATTAGTGCACAAACAAAGTAAACACTCAAATTAAATTATCCAAAAATATAATGTCCAATGTCCAGTTTATTTACAACCCAGGGTCTACTGAAAAAGTAAAGTGGCCGGGCACCACTAACAACAAACCCGGATTCTAATCCTAAGACTGACGCAAGTGATTTCAAAATGGGATATACTTTTCTTTTTATCTTCATTTCTTCGTCTTCTTCATCTTCACTTTTTGTCTTCTTTTCTTTACAAGCTTCTTGGATCTGCTACGAGCTCCTTGGTTCCGCTACGAGCTTCTTGGGTCCGCTACGAGCTCCTTGGGTCCGCCGGGCCTGGATATCCAAATGAAAAGAAACTCATCCCGGAAGGGGTATTTTCTTTTCTCTTTGGATATTAGAACCTCCCTAACTTGGCTTTCCAAATAGAAGAGAATACTCCCCTAAGGGACATTCTCCTCTCTTTGGATTCCGAGTTGGGTGTGATATCCCACTTTTGAATCACTTTCACAACATTTGACTTTAACAGATAATTACATTTACATTACATTCCAGAAAGAAAAAGAAAATCTAGACACACCTGCAAGGTTATCCTAGACATTTATAATAAAACCATTCCCAAGCAGTTATATATTCAAATTAAATTTATCAGCCACACTTGACCATGCTCTTTTAATTTTAAAGGGGGCTTAGCATTTTTTGAAGCACCTGCAAAAATTATTGTTAATTTAAATCTTTAATTTGCCCCCTTTTTATTTAGCCCTGCACGAGCATGGCCACCTGCATAAGATTCTGTGAGCATCCAGATCGTTCCTAACCTAGGGGTAATCTATCGCCCATCACATCATATCACAGAGAGCGATAAAAGTAAACAAACACTCAATGTCAATCATACAAGCATGCAATGAAAACCGAGAAAGCCCGTCACACAACAGCAAGAAAGTAAACACCGGCCTAACCTAGAGCTAGAGTTGGTTGTCCTAGCAAACAAATCTAAGTGTGTGCGGTAGGCTGTGTGGTTTGAAGATATCCTGGGTTTACTATTGGTTATAATTATCTAATTGATTGAAATTGATTTATTGAAGGGTCAAAGGGAATTTTAGTTCAGATTTAAGTTTTTGTGTCTTTACTGTTTTGAAGTTTGTTTTAGATTGAATTTTGATTGTTAAAGTTGATTAATAGGGTTTTGTTATTTAGTCATTTGAGTTAACCATTTTTTTTTTAAATTATTTTAATTAATGATTTATTGAATTTTTAATAATTTATTAAACATCTTAAAATTTTGTTAATCTTAAATCATTTATTGAAATTTTAATTGACTTATTAAAGTGTTAGTGTTTTATTAAAATTTTAATGATTTTATTTGATTTGTTAATGATTTATTAAATTGCTGATGATTTATTGAAGTTTGAAAAATTTCATTTAGTTATTATTTGATTATAAGATGATTAATGTATTAATTAGATTCAATTTTTATTTTTGTGTTCAAATTTAATCTCCTAGTGGTTATGTGTGTTAATTATGACTTAGTTATTAAAGGTTATGTGATTTTCATATATTTTTATTTGGATTATCATTAGTGTATTTGAAATTCTCCTTAATTAATTATTCAAGTTTAATTAGAGTTGATTAAGGTTGTATTAATAACATACAATAATCCAAAGGGGAATGTCACTAAGTTTTCTATGTTCTGTATTTCTACCCTAAAATGTGCATGCATCCTAAGTCTAAATTTTCTAAGACTCGGTCCTTAATTTTTGTCCTTAAATGTCACTAATGTTGTATGGGATGAAAAAGCTTGTTATCACTAACCCTTAGGACTTTGCGCACGTATACAGGAGTTCAAGGATCTAAAATGAAATGAAAATCATCCTAATAAAATTGAAGTTACTATAGGGGCCTAAAGGGTAGGGGTTCGCACAAAACACACCGCGGCCTCCTAGGGGCTTTCTAAGTTTTAAGAAAACTTACAACACCGGGGGCTATGACCCGGTGGATTTCGCCCGTAGCACCTCTACCCGGTTGGATAGAGGTGACTGACACCTTTAATCTGCTTCCTCTTGTTCACTTGATTGGTACCGTTCCTCGCCGTTCATGCAAATAAAAAATAGGAAAATAGTGATTAGAAGCACATTTAATAATTATTAATGAAATAATTGAAATTTACTAAAAATAAAACGTACCTTTCTTCGGGCTTGAAGACCGGCACAAGCTGTCAACCTTTTAAACAATTCCCTTTTGAAAGCATACTACTTATTTTTCCAACGTTCACCTCGAGGTATAAGAAGGGAGAGTAGTAGAAGAAGGAGAAAGAGAGGGGTAGAGAGAGAAAGAGAGTCATTGCTTTTCAACAATCACCCAAAGCCATCACTCTTTAGTACAAACAATTTCACTTTTCAATGATTACCCAACACAACTCACTCTCCAACATCTACACCTTTCACTTTTCCAAAATTACACAATTCTCTTTTCAAAGCATTTCACATTTCCCACACAAACACTTTCCAAAAAAAAAAACTTCTCTTTTCAATACAAACGCTTTCACTTTTGGCAAAACATACACTTTCTCACTTTCACTTTTCAAACTTAAACACAAAACTCATTCCACTTTTCCAAAACTCTCCACCTCACCTTTCAAAATCACTCATATACACCTTACTTCTCACATACACAACTCCACTTTTCCAAAATACATACAATTCTCACCTTTCCACCCACACACCTCACTTTTTATCTTTCACACACATCACCTTTTCAAAACAAAAAAACTTTTCATTCTCCAACGATCAAGCTTCACTTTACCATTCAAAACTCACATACTAAACTTTTCTTTTAAAATAATACACTTTTCAACTGCAAACACACTTTTCTACTTTTCACAAAATCACACACTTCCCTTTCCAAACCTCCCATACTTCCCTTTCCAAACTTTTCATGCATTTCACATTTCCAACACACACACTTTCCACACATTTCAATTTCCAAACCCATATACAATTCACTTTCCAAAATTTTCATTACTCAATTTTAACATACCCGCTAACAAGTTCAACTACAAATAATCTCCATCACCATTTTCTAACACATACAAATAAGTCACTTCAACACTCCAATACACTCCATTATTTCACATTTAAACATTTCACAATCTTTCACTTTCCAGAACAAATCTCTCCAATCCAACCTTTTATTTCCAACTTACCTTATCTCCCAAAATACTTATACACACACATTTCAACATACGCTTTACTACACTTTAAAAAAAAATGCACATTTTCACACATTTCTCTTCACTATTCACATATACACTTAACCCTTCCAAAATCACATTTTTCACTATTCAAAGTTCATGTATTCCATTATTTAACAAACACTCCTCACCACTCAAAGATCTCACATTTTACTTTTAACACACATCCACAAATGCCCTCCAAAACATACACCTCTTACTTTCCAAAGAACACAAAGCAAAATCATTTTCGGATTTATGCCACATTCATGTTTGGAGCACATGAAATGTTCCAACTCTTTTCCAGAAATACTTTATAAGAGACTTATGCATACTCACAAATGGAAAAGAAAATACTCTGAATGCTCAAAACTTGACACAAAAAGGTATATGAAGATCTTCTCATAAAGATATCAACTCTTTCACCACACGATTTCAAACAAATACATCCCATTCTAGATTTCAAGGCTTCCACCATTAGTCATGATTCTCTAAAGCCAAATGCCCTTCTCAACATCACATCTTACTTAAAAAAAAAAATTGAAGACACGAATGCATATAATGAGAAAAACAATTCCTGGAATTATCATGCTTCATTACTGACTTTATCAAAAAGTTGGCGATCAGCCATAAGGATAACATCAATATATGAACTTTTACTACTATAAGGGATGCCTCACGTCAAGACATCCATAAATTTAAAACAAGAGTGTTCAAGGTAATCTCCTCAAAGATACCTTCCCATGTAAAATAAACAACAATACCCACTATATCTTTCTCAAATTTCCTTCCCAAACACATCAAATAAATCTTAGATCTCAAATTTAAAAGAGTTCTAGGCATGATTCATCTTCAAATTTGAAAACTAATAAAAAAGAAGAAGGAATACCAAACCCTCCTTTCTAAGTGATATCAAAATCCTCCATCATTTCTCTTGCTAAAAAGATAATGAAATAGGAGGGGAAGAAGATAATGGTCAAGAAGAAAAAAAAAGTGGAGAACCAAAGAAAAAATAAGAGAAAACAAACCTGCAGTTTGAATGAGGGTTGTCGGCTAAGGCAGGTCAGCGGCTCGGCTAGGGCAGAGGAGATGGCGTCGGCTAGGGCACGAGAAACATCGGAGATCAGCGAAAGAGGTGCAGCCGGGCTTGGGGTCGCGCGAAGCAGAGGAGAGGGATCGGAGCCTGGGGAGGATTTCGCCTGGGCTTCTTCCGAATAGAGAGTGAGAGAGCCTGCGAGTTTTCGTGCGAATGAGAGCGTGGGCGAGGGAGTTCGGGTAGTTTTTTTGAATTGCCAGAAAGAGAGTGCGGTTTTTTTGAACTGGGAGAGAGTGGGAGTTCCGAAATCTGCTTCTCCTAGAGTTCGTTTCGCGAATTAGAGGGGGGAGGCGGTTCCGCTTGGGGGTTTCGGTTTTGCCAAATGGGAAGGAGGAGACCACTCGGGCTGGGTAGTTTTTTGCGAACTAATAGGGGTAGTGGGGTTCGGGTGGTTGGACTGGCTCAATCGCACTTGAGGTTAGATTAAGTCCAACTTGATTTGAATTTTGATTTAAGAGCTGGTTATTAGGATATAATTTAAAAATAAATTTTATTTTAAAACACATAGAAAATTTATTTTAATAAAGTTAATATATTTAAATTGAATGAAATTAATGAATATTTAAATTAGATTAATTTAAATCTGTTGATTTAATTTAACTAAAGTCACTGGCTCGCGACGAGTCAATCTAGGCTAATCAGAGTTATCATAATTTAAATCGAACTCGATTTGAATTAATTTGATTTGGTTCCGCGTCGATTGATGTAGCAAATTTTTGTTTAAAATAGTTGATTTGAGACGAGTCAAATTGGATTTAGTTTGGAATTGGATTAGATTTGGATTGAATTGATTCTGCTTTAGGTTGAGTTATTAAGTCGGGTTGATGCTACATCAGTGGGTATCCACCTAAAGGAAATCCTAAAGGCGATGTCTACGCTAAGCTATGAAGACCTAGATGCTATAGATTTGATTCGGGGAAATTGACCTCTGATAATGAGGTCAACAATGGGAAATAGTTTAAAGCTCTTTACATGTTATCCTTTGAAATGTATTTAAGAACCTAGGTGGATATCTAGGGTTAAGAAAAAACCTATATAGATGCTATTTTGGAGATAGTTTTATGGCTAGATCATTTCCTTGTGAGTTCCATAATAGGTTCTATAAGGATAACAAGAAGTGGAAAGGACCATATGATAATTAAATGAAGCTTGGATAGAGTTAATCTTGGTCCACCATCATTTTCATCACCAACAACCCCCAAATAATAGGGAAATGACTAGAGACTGTGTAGAAACCTCAGGGAGAGCAAAAAAAAATGCTAGACGCACTGGAGTATGGCTAGGGTGAGAATGAATCCAGTATATTTCTTTTACATATTTTGGTCCAATTTAGCTACTAGGGTTACTGTGGATAATCAGGATTGATCAGGAAACTTTAGTTGATGTTGGACATCTGTCTCTGGCTGTTGGGTAGTAGAGAGAAAACATGGGTAGTGAGGATGTGGCCTTGGTTTCTTTGTACATGGGGAGGGGACCACCTACTTATTTAAGGCAAAGTAATTATTAATCTAGGTTTAGGCGAGGTTTAGGAAGGTTATGGAAAAATTTTGAATGGATTGGATGAGATGGCATAGATGGAAATGAGGTATATTGGGTGGTTTGACTATTCGAGCAGTGTTTTAGATCTTGTTGATTATTTGATAAGTCAACTAGTCAATGATGACTAGGATAGGCTTTAGGAATGGTTGGCTTACTGTTGGGGTCAATATTAATGAGTTTAATAGAGTGGGTTTGGTGTTTGAGAAAATGAGTGGATGTACGCTTTAGTTTCACCACCCTTGGTGGGTTGAACTAATCAAACCCATGGTGGTTTGACTAATGGTGGGTTTAAGTTTGTTTAAACCATGCATGAAAGAAGACTTATAAGTTTAGATATTTTGTGTTGATGGTATGCAGCGGTTTATCCCAACTAGGTCTTATTAGACTAAACCCAACCTTAGTTGACCAAGTTAACTATTGAATTGGCCAAGGTGTTCAATCAAGTCCAATCAGCTAGGAGTGATGTTTTGGAAAGTTTAGTGAAAATTAGATGTGATTTGTGGTTTAATTGAAGGTGATAGAACTCTATGATCAATTGGGCTAGCTTGAGCTTGCCCAATGTGGTCAAATTGATCAATTATTTATTAAAATGTCTATTGATAGATGATTTATCATATGAATATCTTAGTGAAGTGGTTTGGATCATGAGTGAGGATAAAGAGCCAGTGCACTATGATGGATAATGCACTAGGTTAATAGATTGTAATGCTAGGTATGTTGATTGTCTTAATGATTAATGAATGCAATTAAATATCCATGGTGATTGCGAATCAAATGGATATAAACTGATTGATTATATGTCAAGTGATTATATGATTGATTGATGATTGATTGTATATGATTGAAGACTGGAAAGTTATGGACCAGATTACTATAAATCTAGTGATTATAAGCTGGATGATTGACCATTCGATGATTGTCAATCATAGGATTGAGGATCAGGAGTTTGGTAGTTCATGATGCCCTCACAAAAAAATGAGGTCAACAGATTATTTCATCAAACTTGGGAGGTGGCCGAAAATTATTTCAAAGGAGGACATAATAGATGTTGAAATCTGGGAGAAGGACCTAGTATTTTAATGATTATAATACTATTGGCCTAATAATTTTCAAGCCTCCACTTTACATATTGTCTGTTCCTTTTGTGTGTTACTAACCAATTGAGATACAACATACACTATCAAAAATTAAAGAAGAAGGCTCAAAATAGTCAAATGTTAAGGTCTAGTTAGTTTGTAATAAAGGAGTTTGTATTTTTTCTTCTCGTGAGTCAATTATGTAATTTGGGGTATGTTGGCAGGACTACCAAGCACATACTCACATAGAGGAATAATGATTGAATACTTGAATTGATTATTAAGTCGTATAGTACTATCCAAATAATACAATATATAATCTATTAATCAAAAAATTAATTCAAGTTTTTAATTAAATAAATAAATTAAAATTGAAGAATAATTACCCTTCTTATATGATCTTCAATTGTACAGGTCAATTTGCTATTTTAATAAACCCCACCATTGAATCTACTTTGCCAAAATTAGATCAATTTAATTTTTGAGATTTAAACTAACTGTATTATACAATGGATTTTGTACTGTATAATTAGAAATGAATGTTATTTAATTTCATCCCATAAATTAAAGAATGAAAGTAGGATCATCAAATCCTAATTCATTATTGTATTGTAGAATTCTAATCGTACAGTCTGATCAACTCTTTAAAAATATGGTTTCATTTAAATAGCCCACGTCAATTCTTTTTCATAAGGTTTGAAGGATAAGGTTGCGTAGTTAGAGATTTGTTTTTCTTAGTGAGAGAGCTTTAGAGAGGGAGAGGGTCTCATTGCTTATAAGAGAGAGTCCAAATCACTTGGGAGAGAGAGGAGGTGAGGTTGAGGGATAGTTTCCTTGATGGAGTCAAAGAGTCTGAGGGATTCAAATTGGCATCTCAATCATGTTTGTGAGAATATGGTGGGAGGCTTTTGGGAGAGAGAGTATATAAAGGTCATTCTCGAACTTAGAATATAGAGGGGCTTCTCTGTCTTACTAAGTTTAGAAGGACAGTAAAATACCAAAAGAGGATGACCGATGGGGAGTAGATGTAGGTTTATTTTGATCAAACAACTAAAAAATTTGGTTTACTTTTCTTTTTTACTTTACAACATTTTATTTTCTACAAGATTTTAATTTGTGAATCTTGGTTTGATTACTTTATGCTTGCAAATTGCTTCTAAGTTTGTTCTAAATATTTGCTTTGAATCTATCTTTTGAAATCTCATTGTTCTAATATTTAAAAATAAAAAGAGGAGTATTTTTATAAAACAAAAATAACTTAGTATTGTTTGCTTTGATTAGTTTTCTTTTGAAATATTAAGTTAATTTTCACTACATATTTGATTTTTTTAAAAGTAAAAAAGTTTTTAAAAATTCTAATTCACCACCTCTTGGTGTGCCATAACACTTTTAAGTGATATCACAGTGGGGTTCTAACTTTTGTCAGTTTAATCACCTATGTAGATCCACATTGCATACATTGGCAATTATAGCACATTTGAAGGGTATTTTATTCCCTTAATGCCACTATTGATAATATCCCGTTTGTTATTGGAAAATTATAATGTATTACTTTTTCCAATCTATTGATTTTTGTAGGTGGCATATGATTCAAATTGGTTAATCTTTGCCTTATAGAAAATTTAATGGTGCTAAAGTAGAAATTCCCTTTACTAAATGGTCTTTAGAAGATCATGATCTTGGCCAATTGAATGCTAAATATCTTAATTGTTTATTTTGGGCTTTGAAATCAAAAGATTATATGTGCGTGTCAACCTGTACTATTGGAAAAGAGATATGGGATAGGTTATGTATTATTACATGTGAAGGAAATAGTGAAGTCGAGTAATCTAGATTAAATATTTTGCTTCGTGATTATGAAATATTTAGTATGCTACAAAATGAAACTATTTTTAATATGTACACATATTTTACTAAAATAATAACTTGATTGCATGCACTTGGAAAGGAGATTTAAAATTATGAGAATGTAAATAACATTCTTAGATGTCTTATTTAATCTTGAGATGCCAAGGTGATGGTGATATCTGAATCTAAGGATTTAAATGCATATTATATTGATAAATTACTTGGTTCACTAATTGCACATGAATAGAAGATTTTCCAAATAATTGTAGATATAGGTCACAAAAGAATGGAAAAGATAATTACATTATAAGAAAATGATTTCGAAAATAAGAATTCGGATAGTGATAAGAATAAGAACTTAATATTAATTATAAGGCAATTGAAAAGGATCCTCAAGAGAAAGGATAGACGGTACAACAAGAAAGGGAAAGGCAAGTATATTAAATTTAATAATATTTCAACAGATGTTGTGTGCTTTGATTGAAAGAAAATAAGTCATATGAAATATAAATGCCCAAACATCTAGAGCCAACCAAAAAAAGAAAAATCTGAGGATAAGGGCAATGAAAAGAAGAGCAAGAGGAGAGATCAGTGAGCCTTCTAGGTAAACTATAACTAAGAATCATTTGAGATTGAGGAAGAGGAAGAGGTCACCAAATTATGCTTGATGGATAAAGAATGCATAGGTGACATAGACAATTATTATGTATGTGATTTTACATACAATCATTTTAAAAATTCTTGCATGCTAGTTACAATAAACAAAAAAAGGAAATTTTCAAGCTTAAAATAAGAACATAATGCATTATTAGAAGAGCACATAGATTTAATTGATACATTAGCATATATAACAAATGAGTATACTGCATTAAAGGATTTACATTCTAATTTGAAAAAAAAAATAAAAAAATTGAAAAATGATTTTAAAGAAAAATCATAGGAGCATATCGAATTCAAAGTGACATTTTAAGAATTAGAAGAATTAGCCTTAAAAATGGATAGTAGTGAGCATGATGAATCACTAAAATTAAGAATGTATAGAAGTGCAAAAAAAAATTTATGAAAATAAATTAAAGACTTGAGGGTTAATGTTTTGAGATCCATGCATACACCTCCTAGCAGAGCACCATATGCATATCCATCATATAGGAAATCATCATTCATAAGTGTTAGGTGTTTTTTCTTATGGAATGGTATGGTAGGCACAATGCAAGCATATGCACACATATAGTCCACCATAAATCACATTTGGTTTGGAGGCCTAAGGCCTCATTAACCCAATATGGCATGACTTCATTTTCTTATACAATGGGACCCAAGCTAGTCTGGGTTCCAAAAAACTGAACTTGATTTATTTTTGAGGTGTGCATTCACAAGGGGTCCAATTAAAGCATGTGATACTTAAATAATGTAAGTTAAATCCAAATGATTGGAGATATGAAAAATTCCTTTTTTCAGTCTCTAAAGGAGATCAATGCTAGTAGACCACTAAAAATTTTATATATGGGCTTTTTGGATCCATTAGCACTAAATGTCTAGGAGGAAAAGCTTATGGTATTATCATTATAAATAATTATATGATATGTAGTTGGGTTAAGTACATAGCTAGTATGAGTGACTCATTCGAAGAATTTAGAATTTTCTTAAATTGGATTCAAAGGAAGTTATGATGCTCTATTGCAACCATTCATAGTGACCACAGAGGAGAGTTTTAGAATAATAAATTTGATTCTTTTGTAAAAAAGTTGGGATAGAGCATAACTTTTCTTCACCTACCTAGGATGCCCCAGCATAAAGACATAGTAGAGAGAAAGAATATAACCTTGGTAAAAGGAGCTAGAGCCACATTAAATGAATATAGTCTACACAAATACTTCTATGATGAGGCAATAAATATGACATATTATGTTCTAAATAGGGTGAACATTAAATCAAAGTTGAATAAAATGCCCTACAATCTTTTAAAGGGTAGAACTCCAAATCATTTCCACCTACATGTATTTGGATGTAAATGTTTTATGGTGAATAATGTAAAATTTTATTAGGAAAAGTTTGATCAAAAATTTGATGAAGTTGTATATTTAGAATATTCCTCAATTAGTAAAGTTTATAAGGTATTCAATAAGAGAACTCTAGTAGTAGAAGAGTTAATCAATGTAGTTTCTTATGAGACCTATGTGGATACACCACCTAGAGAAGAAGAGAAAAGGGTTAAATTACCACTAGAATTAAAAATATAGATTTAGAAGGTAGAGAGGAATCTGTGGACTTCCTTCCTAGGGAGTAGAGATATGGATCTAGTCATCCTAGGGAACTTATCATAGAAAATCCATCCCTATGTGTTAGGACTAGGCATGGACTTAATAAAGATGTTAGCAACACAACCTTCATCTTGATGATACAACCCACTAGCATATAACATACAGTGGAAGATGAATTCTTCGATATACTAATATAAAAAAAATTAAATCAATTTATAAGGAATGATGTGTGGGAACTAGTCTATATACATACTAATTAGAGTGTTGTTAGAATAAAGTTGTTATTTAAAATAAACTAAAAAATTTGGATCAGTAATCAAGAATAAGGCTTGGTTGGTAGCAAAGAGTTATAACCAAATATAATGATATAATTTGAGAAGTCATTTAGCTCAGTTGCTAAATTAGAAGCCATCATGGTATTATTAATATATACATATATATATATATATATATATATATATATATATATATATATATATATATATATATATATATATATATATATATATATTAATTTCAAGGGATTTAAAATGTACTAAATGGATATAAGAGTTCCTTTATAAGTGGAGTGATTAAGTAAGATGTCTATGTAAAATAACTCCATGGTTTTGAGAATTTAGTTGTTCCAAATCATTTTTATAAAATGAAGAAAGCACTATATATGCTTAAGCAAGCACTTAGGGTATGGTATGATAAGATCAATGCTTTTCTTTAAAAAAAATTCTTTGCTAAGGGCAAGGTAGATACAACAATCCAAATCAAAAGAATTGGATATGATAAACTCATTATGAACATTTATGTGGATGATTCTCTTTGGATTCATGGCTGAAAATTTATGAAAAAAAAATTCTTAAAAAATAAAGAAGGATTTAAAATGAGTATGATGGGTGAGTTAACCTACTTCTTTGGATTTAATATAAAGCAAAGAGTAGATGGAACCAAATTAAATAGGAATTGGGTATAAGATAGGTCAGTCAAAAGAACTTTACAAGGATTATAAGATCCTTACTTTACTTAATCGTCAGTAGGCCCGGCAATCTTTTTAGTGTTTATTTATGTGCTAAGTTTTTATCTCACTCCAAGGACCTCCATTAAAAGAATCTTAAGATATCACGTAGAAACTCATAATTTGGGTATCTGGTATCTAGGAATATCTTAACCTTTGAATAAGTTGGATATTCATATTCATTTTTTACTGTATTTAAGATAGAAAGAAAAGTAACATAGGAACATACCAATTGATAAGATAATCCTTAGTTCCCTAGTCTAGTTGAAAGAAAAGTTTAGTAGCCATGTCCACTGAACATGTAGCAATATGAAGCTGTATTTCCTAAGTCCTTTGGCTGAAGAAACATCTTCTTATATTTGGATAATAAGTAGAAACCATCCACATCTTGTGTGATAACATGTGTGTACTCTACATCTCTAAGAACCTAATTCAACACTCTCTTATGAACACATTGATATGAGACATCACTTTTGAAGAGACCGCAGAAAAGTGAGATTTTAACATATAATTTGTAGACGCAGGAAATTAGCTAGCAAGTATTTTCACTAAACACCTAAGTTATGGTAGGTTCAACACACTTGGAATTAGATTGGTAGACATTACTATAAGTGCTTAGGAAATTAGGGTCACTACATGTTATGTTGGTGTTCTATTTTTATGTTTTATTTTAATTTATGTGTTTTTGGGTTTATTTTCTAGTTTATGTGTTTGTGTTTGTGCCAATTTTATTGCATTCATATTCAGTAAATATGTTTAGGTGTTTTGTCATTTGTTTGTTTATATGTTTATTTTGTATTTTAAATTTAGTTGATTAACTTCTATATCACTAGTTATGAGTTTTATATTAGTGGATTATGTGTTATTAATTACAATGTTAGAGCTCTTAATCATCACACACAAGAATAAAGAAATTTTATAAATCATATTGTATGATCACCATTGTAATGTATAATACAGGTCGATCGGTTTGAATAAACCCTTCATTTGAAGCCAATGGCTTAGATTGAAACATATTTTGTGGTTCATATTATATAAACACTTATCATACTATATGAATGACATGGCACAAATACATGTAGTACGAAGTTAATTTGGTCAATATAATCATTATTGTACATCTCACTATATAAACTCTTATTCAGACGACCCATCAAGTCAATGATCTTACAAAAGGCTCCTTCAAGACAAAAAAAACATAAAGATCATATGGGATGATTTGCCCAATTTTTGCACTATTTTGGATGAAATGATTTTGATTATATTAATCATACTATCTAAATGCCATCATACTATACGATTTCTTTTGTACTGCATGATCAAACATAGGTCATAAATAATGGGAAAATTTTTATTTCAAAACACACCACCTCTTCTTCCAATCCTCCTTCCATGTACTTTCTAGTCCCTAGCATTCGAGATGGCTGGAAAGTGGGCTTGATGTCTCTTAGGGGGTCCCTCTCGACCCTGAGTTCATGACAATTTTCAATATGAAGATGATGTTATTTCCTACTAAACGTGTAGAGAAGTTATGATCATTGAGTCAAAAATCATAGACTAGGATACCCTAAGCTATCAGGTACTTGAACTTTTTGTAGGGAACACATTACAATTTTTTTATACCCTTGCATTACCCTACATCTCTAAGTTAATACTAGAATTTTTCACAAGTTTAAGAATAAATATCGAACGAAACTCACTTCAATCTTATGTTAATAAGTGACCTGAAGAGCTTACCCTAAGACTTTCATGATCACCTTCATGTTTTCATCACTAGCACGATACCCTAAGATTTTTCTATAGTTAGTGATTATAACTAGACACAAGTGAATCTCATAATTAGGAAGAGTCAAATAAACCTACCCTAGCCCCTTGTCAACACTTTAGTCTTCAATGCATATGTTATTCAACACACTCTTTGACACTCTATCATACCTAAACCTTGCGATATGTTTAGTATCATCTAACATCTATCTAATGTCATGCATTTTTTTATGATTATAACTGAGTTTAATCTTCCTATCATGCTTCTCTGTTACATAGAAAAGTTGATTACTATTAGGAACCCTAGGGCACACCATACACAAAACCTTGTATTAGGCCTTATCATAGATTTTCTTTTAGAATCCAAATATATCCAAATGTACCCTACCCTTGTAAATAAATTCCTAACATACTTGATGAATATATCATTCCATTTTCCATATAGAGATAGATGTTGAGGAACACAATCTGTTAAGGAGCATGGCTTAGAGGAGGAATGGGGAGCACTAACCACTGCATTTTAGCTAACTCCTCTTGATTCATGGGTTGAGCATTTTGATCACTTACAACTAAGATTAGACTCACACATTTAGCAGTCCATAACATATTGGTGGTAGCCAAAACAATAACATGAGGTAGCTAGGAGCATCTCTCTTCACTTCACAAATACTTCCATCCACTACCGCCACCATCTAATCAAGGGCCCTTTGATGAGTAGAGTCTATATTTATTTTTTTTCTTCATGTGTTCAATTTTCTTATTTTAAGTTTTTTTACTGTATTGTACTCTTGTGTGTATACTTTAATTTTTTTTAATATTTAGTTTTCAAGCTCTCTATTTTTTTTATGTCAAAAGAGGGAGTAGAGTTGTGTTGGTTGTATTGTTTTATTTCTGATTAGTGTTTTTTACTAGTTCAGTGTTTTTGTTATTATGTTTTTTATTTATTACTTTATAAATGTATCTTTTTATTTTTAAAATAAAAATATAAAAAAACAAAAATAAAAATTCTGAGGTTTTTTGAGCTAATTTTAATGAGGCCATTTAATGAGGAGGAGAACTAAGCAGGGAATTAAAATATTAAATTACAAATTTAAATTCCAACTAGTAATATTTATAATCATCAAAAATAAGACTATTATTAAAATATGGCAGCCTAGCCTAGTATTTTGATGATTTCAAATATTATTGGCTTGATCAATATTCACTAGTCTTTACTTTATATATTATCTAATTCTTTTGTGTGATATTAACCATTTTAAGTACAACATATATCAAGCGGAGTTAAAGAAGCAGACTCAAAATAGTGCTTCATTAATACCTAATTAATTTGTAATAAATAGTTTGTATTTTTTCTTTTTTTGAGTCTATTATGTAATTAGGTGTATGTTAGCAAGACAACCAAGTATACACTCACAATGGGGAATTAAAATTCACTACTTGAATTATCTGTAAAATTATTTTGTATGATCCAAATAAAAATGTATGATCTATTAATCAAAATTTTAATTTAAGAATTAAATTAAATGAAATAAATTAAAAGTGAAACATTACTAATCATATTATACAATCTTTAACCATATAGGATGATCAATAATTTTGATAAACTTAGCCATCAAATCTTTGTTATCAAAATTAGACAAATTAAAATTTGAAATTTAATCTAATTGTACTGTACGAAGGGTTTTAAACTATACATTTATTAATTAATGTTTCCTAATTTTATCTCATAGATTAAGGAATCAAATCAAGATCAAATTCTAATTAATCATTATATTATATGATCCAAATCATATAGTCTGATTAACCTGATAACTTACTTGTTGACTCTTAGCAACCTAGATGATCTCTTATTCAATATAACTAATTATTTTGTATGAATAAATATCGTACAAGTTGATCTATGATAAGAATTAAACTAATCAATTATTATGACCCAAATATGGTACTATACGATCAGAGTAATTAATTAAAAATTAAGATTTAAATTAAATATCCAATTTTTAAGGTCTAAGGGATTGAGTTAAGTTGTCAAAGATATTTTTTTCTAGGTGAGAGAGCTTTAGAAAGGGAGAAGGTCTTCTTGCTTTGTAAGAGAGAGTCAAAACCCCCTAGGAGATTAAGGTGGTGAGTTTGTGGGAAAGTTTTCTTGACGGAGTCACCTAGTTATTCCTATTAGCATTCAACATTGCTCCTCTGCATTTTGGTATTGGTTCTCTTGAAGAAGAGCTCTAGGAAAGTCCTTGGAAGAAATAACTTTACTTATCAAGGAGGCTAGGGGAGCAGCATGTTCGCCATTGTGAGAAGTTGAAGGAGGGACCAATATCTTCACCATTATGAGGAGCAGAAGGAGGGATTGACATCTCTACTATACTGGTGCATAGAAGAAGGTAGTCTTTATGGTGGAAGTGTCTATAAAGGTCATTATTAACCTGGGAATGATCATGGATTTTATCACCTTGTTGATTGCAAAAGGAGTGTGACTAGTAGAATATCAAAAGAGAACAACCCTTGGGGAGCCAACATAAGTCAATTTTGTTGTGACTCTAGCTCACGAGTTTATATTTTTTATCATAACAAATATTATGGCTCACATCATTATATCTCCTTATATTTTTGTTCTATAATTATTTGTGCATATACTACCATTTCAGGAACACCATGCACCATCCAATGAAGAATCATAAGCTCAAGATTGAGTCGAATAGGTTATAATATAATGAGTTTGTAGTATTCATTAACGTAATTTTGATTTCTTGAGTCAAGTCCTATAAAAGTGTTTGCTAGCTTGGTGACCATGCACACACACACACTCAAGGGTGTGAGATTGAGTCAAAACCAGAAGTTCAATTTATAAACAAATCATACTGGACATTTTTGATCATCTTGGATTATCTATTTTAATTATGAAAAATAGTCGCCAATAATAATTAGGCAAGATTTCAAGTTTTAGTTTTTTGTTCTAATCGTCAAGGAAGATGTACATCGTACTGGATAATCTATGATAATTATGCCTAAATTGATCCTGTGATGAGGGGACTAATTATGGTTAATTTGTTCAATCTGATCATCTAGGATGATCTGTGAAGATCATACCAGATGACCCAAGAGCTTCATGGGATGATACTTGATCGTTTCGGATGAAATACCATAACTTTTCTTCTAATCATCCAGGATGATCCCCAATACCGTATTGGACGATCTATTCAAATTTGAGCTGATCATCCTAGACTATCCAAATATCATCTAGGACTATCAAGTCAAATTCTACAAATCATCTTAGACGATCCTTAGATCATACACGATGATTCTTGGTAGTTCAATAAAGTTTTATGGTTTTCTGAAGCCCACTATTTAAGCACATCGTACTAGACGATCCTACGATCGTCCAAGATGATCTTTTCCACTAGAATTGATTTTCTAGGGTTTTTAAAGCCCTCTTTTTAAGCTTTCTCAAGGCACTTGGCAAGTGTCTTTGGCTGCCATTATGTCTTCATTCTTCTGGAGAAAACTTGAAGAGAGAACTTGAAAGGGAGAGAGGAAAGGGTGGAGTATGAGAGGGAGAAGATCCTTGGAGGGGATTTCAAGGGAGTGTGGAGGGGATTTCACATGGTTACTCCGGTAAGCTTGCACCTTAGTATCATCAGATTCAAGGTGCATCTTGAGGGAAGTTTTTGGAAGAAGATAATTTTAGTGTCAAAGGACCCGGCTATCCGCCACACTAGGGAAGGTGAAAGGGATTTGTGGTTCTCTGCCATCTCTTGCAGGGAGAAAAATGAGTCAAGGTTCTCTGCCTGGGAATGGAGTTTCGAATCTCTGCCACACCGGGTTGGTGGAAATATCTTGTAAGGGCTTCTCCACCTTCATGTGGGGGTGAAAGGAGAGACATTAAAAGGTTTTAGTGCAATACCTGGAGGGCACCTACGAGAAGTGGACGTAGGTCAGGTTGGACTGAACCACTATAAATTTGGAGTGTTCTTTCTAATTTTATTTTTTTTGCACTTTATTTTTTGTATTTATTTTTTGATATAACTGCCTAGATGAAAATTTGTAATTGATATTACATTGTATTGATTATCTGTTTTCATATGTTGAAAAAGATTTAAGAAGGGGATTTTTCTTTTTGTTAAAAGAGGTTTTTTAAATAACCAATTCACCCCCCCCCCCCCCCCCCACCCTCTTGGTTAGCCTCGAGACTAGTTTTGTAGGGTTTAACACTCCTCACGAACTTTTAAGTAATACCAGAGCGGGATTCATAAATTAAGTTTTTGAAAACTTTTGACAATGGCTAACTTTGGAAATCATAATATTGCGGAAGGATATTTAATCACCCGACCATCATTATTTGAAAACATTACTTTTTATTTTTGGAAAATTTGCATGTCTATTTTCTTGAAATTAATAGATTATCGAATATGGCATATGATTGGTTATTTTGTATCGTCACGTGTTATAGATGGAATTAAAACTGATATTCCTTTTTCTGAATGAAGTATAGTAGAACAAATCAATGCTCAATTAAATGTTTATTGTTTGAAATATTTTTTTTGTGCTTTGAATTTCGAAGATTGTATATTAGTATCCACATGCGCTACTGGCAAGAAAATTTTGGAAAACTAAGCAGTACATATGAAGGTATTAGTGAAGTTAAGCAATCTAAGTTGAATATTCTAATGCATGATTATGAACTTTTTTGCATGAAACCTTATGATATAATCTTAGACATATATACTAGAATTACTCAAATTGTGCATCATTACATGCTTTAGGTAAAGACTTTTCAAACTTTGAAAAGGGCAATAAAATTCTACGTTGTTTACTTGATAAGTTTGATGCTAAAGTTATTGTTATTTGTGAATCAAAAAATTTAAATGAATAATCTATTGATAATCTGGTTGGCTCACTCAATGCCTAGAAGAAAACTATGAGTTATAGACTTATGGATATAGGTAAAATAATAGTAATAAATGCTAAAGACATGAATGAAAGTGGCTTAGTAGATGATAAAAGTGAATAATTAACATCAGTAACGAGCAAATTAAAAGGTCTACTAAAGCACAAGCATAAGCATCAACAAAAGTGGAACAAACGCAAAAATGGTAAGAATGATAAGATTTCTTCTGACATTATTTACTTTGGATGTAGGAAACCTTGACAGATGAAAAATTAATGTCCTAATTTGAAAACTCTTCCTCCAAAGGAAAAGGGTAAAGCTAAGCAAAATTGTAAAAAGGGCAAATAATGAAAGAAAAAAATATCTTGGGAAGACCTAGCTTCTTAATCATCAAATTAGAAGCAAGATGATGTTTAAACCTTTTCTTGTATATTTTTTTATTTTTTGTTATTTTTATGTGCGTGCCTGTTTTTATTCATTGTATTTTTGTTTACTTTTTGTGTTTTCTTTGTGTCTTATTTTTCTTTTTATTTTATATTTTTTCTTTTGTGTCCATGTTATTGTGTAGTTTCTATGATCAACACACACACATCATATTTTTTTTCATATATGCTTTAGAAAATCAAATCATTTTCAAAGATCATTTTTTTCTAAAAATGAAAAATTTACCTCCTATTTTCTTGAAATTTTATATAAGTTGTGGTTAACTTCTCTAAAATCAATCAAATGGAGAAAACTCATGATTTTGTCTCTCTATCTCATTTCTTTAATGAGCCTATTTCACTTTTAATTTGAAATCTTAATCAAATTATAAATTAGATTTTTAAATTGAACTTTTTTCATCTCCCAATATTTTCTTTATCTCATAGGGATCATTTGTAAGTTGCTAAATTCACTTCATTATTTTCTTAATTAAGTTGTTCATTTTTGTCACTAGATTGGGTTTACCCTAGTCTTTAAAATTACAGAAAAGAAGCATATTTGTAAAAAGAAAAGATGCACAAAATGAGCCCAAAGTTGAAAAAATGCGTAATGTCGCCAAAATGAAAAGATACATAAAGTGTATTAAAAATCAAAAGATTCTTAAAGTGCACAAAAAATAAATAAAGAGGAACAAAATGAGCCCATAATGAGTTAACTTTCCTTTCTTGTGTTTCTTAAATCATAAGAAAACCCTTCCTATATAATAAAATACATGGCTTTATAAAAAGTACTGGGAAAAATATTTTGGTTTAGTTAATATTATTTTTTCCTTGCTAGTTTGGTTTAATTTCTTATTCATACATCTCTTATTTGTAAAGAGCAAATAAGATATTTCAATTATAAATAGCCATATATATGCACACATATTGGTCCTAATACTTTAATGTGTATCCGCACAATGCTCTAATAATGAGTAGATCAAATTTCTTCAAATATTTATATCATAAAAAATGAACAAATAAAGTTGGAACTTGGGATCAATAACTTTCTCGTAAAGTCCATCATGATGGGGCATCTTAGGATTCGTTTGGGACAACTTTCTTACTAATTTTAAAATAGTCTTTAGTTTAAAAATTTCTAATTAAAAAAAACATTTGTACAAAAAAAGTTGTTTTAGAAAGCAATAAGAAAGCTATCACAAACGAAGTTGGGGTCAGCTTTCTTACTGCTTCTTAAAATAGATTTATAGTACAAAAATTAAAACTTTTGTACTAGAAAGCAGCTTTAAGAAACAGTAAGAAAGTCATCCCAAACGAAGCCTTAGGCTTCATTTGGGACTTAAAGGAGCTTTCTAGTAGAAAAATTAAAATTTTGGTATGATAAATTTGTTTTAAGAAGCAGAAAGAAAGCCGTCCCAAACGAAGCCTTAATCATATCAATAACTTGCCAACTTTATATATTTATACCATCGCCAATAATAATAGGAATTCTTATTTAGTTCCAATTTTTTAATATTTATTATTTAAAATTTCTTTGTTATAGTTTAAAAAAAATATTGTAATTCACAGGTGAATGTATAATCACATTTATTCTTGTTGCGTCCTGGAGTATTCACGGCGGTAGAAAAATATAAAGTTTAATGTCTTAGCATTGTACAAAGATCCAACACATAATTAGATGGAAGAGAGATAGTGTAATACTCATAAGAGATACTAGAGTTTTTATGTGGAAACCCGTGAAAGGGGGAAAAACCACAGGGCCTGGCCCAATTTGAATGAATTCACTAGTATCTGCAGTTAATTACAAATGAGGCCCTCCTGTTTGGGGAAGGACTTGGCTTGATATAGCCAATATACATCATATATAGTGCATTACATAATGGGAATCAATATAGACATGTTTGTTGGGTCGGCTGACCATAGTTAGCAGGCGACGGAGGTCGAAAGGATCGTAGTTGGCAGGAGATAGGGTTCAGAAATATCATTGTTCGGCGATGGAGGTCGAAAGGACCGTAGTCTAATGAGAAAGGATGGCAGGACCTTAGTTGGTCGCATGATGGAGGTCAGAAGGACCATAGTCGTAAGGTAGTGAGATTCTATTTATAAGAATTCTTGAGTGGCATGGCTTGTAAATAAGTGGAAGATCAAGATTAAATTTGGAGTGGTTCGAATGGACAACCGATCTTGATTCCTGCAATCATGCACCATTCAATGGACCTTTGACTATCTTAATGATATCAGAATTTGATAATCTTGGGCTCGTTGGATTCGTCTCATCGAGCTGCTCGATTAGACTGTAAGAATGTCATGATTAGAGATTGTTTGGAAACCCAAATTGTGGTTTGATCCTTCCAAAAGTGCTTCGAGTCTTTGATTTTGACTCATTTGGGCTCGGATTGGGTCGATTTTGTTGTCGTTGGGTTTGTGTTTTCGAGATGCTCAATTCGACTATAAGTTTGCAGAAATCAGAGTTCAGATAATCCCAATTTTAATTTTTGAATCTTCCAACTTGATTTTGCTTCAAGATTCGTGCCTGATCAAGATAATTTTTTGATGATGTATCAGCTGCCCCCCTATTTTCGAACATTAAAATTTTAGAAGTCCAAAAATATATAATATAGCCTCTCAGAAATTTTTTATGCAATCCAGATTAAGAAAATAATCCACTTAATGATGCCCTTTTGAATTCTAAAAATTAATGATTTTTCATTAATTTGAAGTTGCGCTTCATCTCTCCCTCATCATTATTCCACTTAATGATGCTCTTTTTAATTCCAAAAATTAATAAATTTTCATTAAGTTGAAGTGGCTCTTCATTTCTTCTTATCATTATTCCACTTAATGATGCCCTTTTGAATTCTTAAAATTAATGAATTATCATTAATTCTATGTGGCTCTTCATCTCTCCCATATCATTATTCCACTTAATGATACCTTTTTGAATTCTAAAAGTTAATAAATTTTCATTAATTTGAAGTGGCTCTTCATTTCTTCGCATTATTATTCAACATAATGATGCCCTTTTGAATTCTAAAAATTAATATTTTTTTTATTAATTTGAAGTTTCTCTTCATCTCTCCCTCATCATTATTCCACCTAATGATGCCCTTTTGAATTCTAAAAATTAATGTATTTTTACTAATTTGAAGTGGTTCTTCATCTCTCCCTCACATAATTATAAATATCCCCCTTTGGGGTATGAAAATTTGCACCTCCCCTCTCTTCTCCTCTTTCTCAAGCTGAGGCCTTTCCCTAGCTCTATTCAGATGGGTATCCCCTGTTCAACCCTAGGGCCCCTCATTGAGAAGAAATTTTCTCCTCTTCCTTCGAGAAATCTTGTGGTTAAGTAGAAATTCTGCGTAGGGTAAAAGCCCGACGAAAGTCTGACTGTGGGTAGAAATTCAATGTTAGGGTAGAAGCCCGACGAAAGTCTGGCGACAGGTAGAAGTTCATCGATAGGTGGAAATTTAATGTTGGGTATAAGTCCGATAAAAGTCCCGTGACGTATAGAAGCCTAACAACGAGAGGAAGTTCGGCGTCAGGTAGAAGTCCGACAAAAGACCAGTAATAGGCAGAAGTCCAACAACGAGAGGAAGTTCAGCGTCGGGATAAATTCCAGCAAAAGTCTCACAATGGGCAGAAGTTCAACGAGAGGAGGATGTTCAGCATCGGGTATAAGTTCGATGAATGTCCTACGACGTGTAGAAGTCCATCAACAGGAGGAAGTTCGGCGTCGAGTAGAAGTCTAACAAAAGTCCCACAACAGGCAGAAGTCTAGTAACGAGAGGAAGTTCAGCGTCGGGTAGAATTCCAATGAAAGTCAAGCAATGGGCAAAAGTCTAGTGACAGGAGGACGTTCAGCGTTGGGTAAAAGTCCGACGAAAGTCCCAGGATGTGTAGAAGTCCAATAACGATAGGAAGTTCATCGTGAGTATAAGTCCGATGAAAATTTTGTTACGGGTAGAAGTCCAGAACAGGGAGGAAGTTCAGCATCGGGTAAAGTCCCATAATGGGCAGAAGTCCAGCGAAGGGAAGAAGATTAGCGTTAGGTAGAAGTCCGACGAAAGTCCCATGATGGGCAGAAGTCATGCAATAGGAGCAAGCTCGACATCGGGTAGAGTTTCAATGAAAGTCCTGCGATGGGCAGAAGTCCGACGACGGGTAGAAATTTAGCATCCGGTAGAACTCCGACGAAGGTCCGGTGATGGGTGAAAGTTCAACGTCAAAGGCTTCTTGATGACATTAGCCTGTGTGGATGAGATCGAGAGAATCCACCAACGATGTATGACCTATCCAAGATTATATGTCAGAGCATTGCTCGATGATGCTAACATGTATAGAAGGGGTCGAGAAAATCCACTAAGGATGTAAGACCTATCCGAGGTCATATGTCAGAGCTTTTGCCCGATGACGTTAACCTGAGTGGAAGAGGCTGAGAGAAAGACCTATCCGAGGTTATATGTCAGAGCATTGCTCGGTAATGTTAGCTTGTGTGAAAGAGGAAGAGAGAATCCACCAAGGATGTAAGACCAATCCGAGGTCATATGTCAGAGCTTTTGCTCGATGACATTAACCTATGTGGAAGAGGCCAAGAGAATCCACCAAGGATGTAAAACCTATCTGAGATTATATGTCAGAGCCATTGCTTGATGATGATAACATATATGGAAGATGTGGAGAGAATCCACTAAGGATGTGTGACCTATCCGAGGTTGTATGTCAGAGCCTTTGCTCGATGACGTTAACCTGTGGGAAAGGGGTCGAGAGAATCCCCCAAGGATGTGTGACCTATCCGAGGTTGTATGTCAGAGCACTGTTCGATAACGTTAACTTATGTGGAAGAGGTCAAATCGAATCCCCCTGGGATTGATTTTATCTTGATTGGGAGGGGGCGAATGCCATGTATATCCCGAATCAAGGGTAAAGAATAGTATATCTTTAGACCATCACTGCCTTTTTGAGATCGAGATTAAGACCCTGCTCAAGGAGTAGAAGTCCAGCTGGGGACTATATGAAGCTTGAAATTTTTTGGAAGCATCCTTGTATTTGCTGGAAGTATTCTGAAATATCATTTTGATATTGAAAGTATTGGAGGAATCTTTTCAAACATAATTGGAGTTAAGGTTGCCCCCCAGTCCGCATCTAATTCCCATGAAATTGGTGCAGCCGTGGCTGATGTCAGGATGTTGAAACGAATGACCTTTTGAGGTTTGAGCAAAATTGCCCCCCAATCGAGAACCATGTTCCCATAGATGACGCCAAAATGTTACGTCATGGAGTATTCACGATGGTAGAGAAATATAAAGCTTAATATCTTAGCATTGTACGAAGATCCAACATACAATCAGATGGAAGAGAGAGTGTGTAATACTCATAAGAGACACGAGAGTTTTTATGTGGAAACCCCTGAAAGAGGGAGAAATCATTGGGCCTGGCTCAGTTTGAATGAATCCACTAGTATCTATAATTGATTACAAATAAGGCCCTCCTTTTGGGGGAGGGACTTGGCTTGATATAGCCAATATACATCATATATAGTGCATTACATAATGGGAATCAATATAGACATGTTTGTTGGGTCGGCTGACCATAGTTAGCAGGCGACGGAGGTCAGAAGGACCGTAGTTGGCAGGAGACAGGGATCAGAAAGACCATTGTCTGGCAATGGCTTTTGGAAGGATCGTAGTCTGATGACAAAGGTTGGGAGGACTTTAGTTGGTCGGGTGACGGAGGTCAGAAGGACCATAGTCGTAATGTAGTGCTCCGGTAGAAGTGAAGGGCCTCAGGTGGTGGTCTGGCGGAGCTCAGGGCGTCCAGCGGTGGTCCGGCGGAGCTGAGGACGTCAGGTGGTGGTCTGGTAGAGCTCAGGGTGTCAGGAGGTGGTCCGGCAGATGTCCGGGCCTAAGGTGGTGGTCTGGCAGAGCTGAGGACGTCAGGTGGTGGTCCAACAGCACTCCAGTGTCAGGCGATGGTCTGGTTGTGGCAATTCAGTGTCAAGTGGACACTCCAGCTTTGGATGTCACTTCGACGTCCTTTGATGGTCTGGTGGTGGTTTGACAGAACTCCAACATCCCTTGGTGGTCCGGCGGTGGTGCGGTAGAACCCGATGGTGGTGCTGCAGAACTACGGCAGCGGTCGAAGAGGAGCTAGGCGGCTGGAGCTTTCTTCCTTTTCTTACTTCTCTCTTGGCTTCGATCCCCTTTTCAAGAGGAAATGAGGTTCAATTTATAGAATTCTTGAGTGGCATAGCTTGTAAATAAGTGGAAGATCAAGGTAAATTGGGAGTGGTTCGAATGGACGGCCGATCTTGATTCATGCGATTATGCACCGTTCAGTGGACCTTTGACTATCTAAATGATATCAGAATTTAATGATCTTGGGCTTGTTGGATTTGCCTCGTCGAGCCGCTCGATTTGACTATAAGAATTTCATGATTGGAGACCGTTTCGTAACCCAAATTGTGGTTTGATCCTTTCAAAAGTGCTTCGAGTCTTTGATTTTGACTCATTTGGGCTCAGATTGGGTTGATTTTGTTGTCGTTGGGTTTGTGTTTCCGAGACGCTCAGTTTGACTATAAGTTTGTAGAAATCAAAGTTCGGATGATCTCAATTTTAATTTTTAAAGCTTCCAACTTGATTTTGCCTCACGATTAGTGCCTGATCACGATAATTTTTTGATGATGTATCAATTCTCAAAATTTTCTTCATTATTGCATCTCTATTAAACATGAACTTAGTAAAACATGTTAGTTTGTGGAGCCAAATTGTGTCCCATGAAGAAAACGTGCTACCAAGACTTAGTTAATTGCCTTAGAAGTTTTTTCAGATACTTATATATACGCATGAATGAATTTACAAGTTTCAGTATAAATTTTAGAGGTTAAAATACAGAGTTTTGGTCTGAATAAATATATGGTAGATCATACTCGTTACTTGGCTTATTAATTTCAATCTAAATCAAATCCATATCAATTCAATCTATGATAGCTCATCAATGAACATAGCCCTTACAATTTTATTCTATCTAAAATACTGAGCTTACAATAATTTACGGCAGTTAGTTAATTCATTCATGTAAATTTTAAGCAAAAAAAGATCTTCATTAAAAATATTGGTATCATTGCGATTTTAGATCAAGAATTTGAATAAATTTGATTAAATTTTTAACCGCATTTATTGTGTATTTTCTCTCACAAATTAAAATTATATGATATAATATATTTGAACCAAAATTCATATAGGTTTCTCGTTTTTATAAATCAACATTGATAGGAAGTTCCAAAAATAAAAATAAATAAGACAAAGTTCGTTGATAGTTTAGAAGAGATCAACTGAGAAACAAATTTATAAGGCTTCCAGATATGCAGCCACATCAAAGTTGCTTATAATTATGCTTTTGATTGCAAATTAAATAAATAAATAAAAATAGTTTGCATGCAAAAAAATAATTTTATCATAATTTATTATTTAAAATATACCCATTAAAAATTACATTTTCAAAGGACGATTCTTACGAGGGCAACTGTGATGTCTTATATTTCTAGCCTGAATTAAAATGACGTGCAAATTTTGTTTCAATCTGCTTGTAAGTATTCAAAAAGGCTTGGAAATTTCCAAAGCAGTGACTCTCAACCAGTTTTGTTACTACTATCAACCTGTATACAAATACATTTCAATATACTTTGGAGGCTGACTTGCAAACCTTCTAGATTCAAAGGCCTAGCTTAAAAATAATAAACAAGTTGGTTTTGTATTCTATGATTTCATATTGCCATATGCCAATTCCAAATTATAATATTTTCTATGGAATGATTAAGGGAAAAAAGAAAATTTATGTTCAGAGAAATGAAGATTTTAATATTCATTCAAATTAATATTTAATGTTATCGTCTCTCACAATTTGGATTTTTTTCTTGGAGTCATAGATGGTTGAAATTTCACCGAAGTTCAAATGACTAGAGAGTTTAGGATTACTGATTCTTTTGAAGACAAATGGAGTAATTTTGGGACTATTTTTTCCATTACAGACAATAAAAATTTATATGCAGTGTAAGAGACAATAATTTTACTTAATTGGTGCTCCAATTGGGGGCCTTGGAATGAAAAATTCTTATAATGTTGAACCTGCGCTCGAACTATCGTAATGAGATTTCGAAGAGGTTTTTGATTAGGATGAAGCAAGTGTTCATTTATGGATTTTAGGAAATTAGTAAGAAAATTATGGAGAATAATTACAACAGCACAATTGCAATTTAGTTGTATAAAATATAATCTAAATTGAACAGAAAAAAACATTATTTAATTTAATTGGCAAACATTACCATGAAATTTAACTTACATCCAAGCATATAGCTTGATTTATTTTAAAAAATAAAATTTAAATTATATTTTTCTTCTTTATGCTTGAAAAAGTCCTAGAAAAAACATTTAATTCAAGATATCTTGATTAATCTTGATTAAATTTTGATTATACATAATTGAATCCAAATTAAATATTTTTTTAGATTTATGTAATAAAAATTTTAATTGGCTAATCATATATTATATTCTAAAGAAAATATAATAAAATTCATTTGACTGAATTATCGATCTTGAGAGTCTAATGAAACACAATGTTGGATTTTCAATCAATAAAAACTAAATTACATATCGCCATTTGGGATCCATATTCTCATTTACAAACAAAAAGAAATTATCAAGTAGACTCAGAAGACCTAATTACTTGGAAGAAATGGTCGAATAAGGACATTATATTTGGCCCCTTTGGTGTATGAAAATCTGTCCTAATACGGGAAGTGGCACCCAAAAAGTGGAATTGTGGTTTACAGCAAGATTGCTTGGAAATATACTAATTGGAATATCTTATATTTTATGTGAGTTGGTTATGCTGTACACATCACACAAGGGATTCAGAAAATATTAAACATTCGATGCACAATTTTTAAAAGCCAAACGCCAAAGATAATAATCATGCAATTTAATCAGTATCATTGTTCCAAATATAAACAGGTCAAATTTAGAAATTAAAATCCATGGTTTGATAGATACATTTGATAGGTGCATAAGGTTTCATTTGGTTGAGAAATTATTCTGTGCGGAGTCCGGATGGGAAGAACCGTTCGGATTGTGATTATACACATACTGTGTACATATTGCACATAATGTATGTCTTATCTGTGTATATACACTATGTACAGTGTTTGTACACTAATATGTCTGAACGGTTTTTTCAGTCCGGACTGTGCAAAGAATAATTTCTCCATTTGGTTGTCATGTTGCTGCTATAAAAATTTATTTAAAAGCAGTTGTGCAGAAAGTGAAGTTTATGAAAATATTGTTTGAATGAAGCGAAGTGCATAATGTTGTTTGGATAAATTCCTTTCTATATGCTTATTTGTATTTAAAGCACATATTAATTATTTGATTAGGTTATCATCTTTAGCATTTAAATGACAAAAATGCTTAAATATCAAAATTATTTTTTTATAAAAAATTTTCAAAGAAAGTTTACACTTAAGTGAAATTTTTAAAAACAGCCGTTTATAATATCATAACCTGTTATATAACACTTAGTATGACTACAGTAAAAAATTAATCTATTACTAAATAATTATAATAATTGTTTTTGTTAATGTTTATTTAAATATATAGAATCTATGAACGCTAAATTATTCATCAAAAACCTAATTGACCAAGCTCGGCTAGGTTTCCCTATAATCCTCCCGGCGGTGTTGGCCGCCCCCATCTGCGGGAACTTTTATTGGGTGTGGACTCCGGATGTAGCTCTACGTTTGGAGTCCAGTAGCATCGCGCTTGGTGGATTACCCCAACCCCACAATTTATTAACCACGTTTTACCCCGTTACAGCATGGCCCGACGACCCAACCAGCCCCATTCGCCAAAAAAAAACGCAGCAATATGTAGGGTTTTTTTTATAATCGCGCAGACTTATTTCCTCACTTGAGACAGGTTATGATAGCTAAAGAGCTGAGAAAGAGAAGAAAGAGAAGAGAGGAGGCTTTGAAGATTGAATCTAGTTTTAAGGATGGCGAATATTGCAAAGACATGGGAGGCGTTACGCAAAAGACGCAGCGATCTAAGGAAGAAGTACCTAAGCAAACTACTGAAGAGAATTCAGTAATACTATCGGTAAATATAATATTTCGAAGAGGTTTTATTCTTTTTTCTTCAAGAAATCAAGAACCTAGAGTGGTTTTTAAAAAGTGATTTTAAGTGTGTTAAGCTCGTGTACTGCAGCATTACTACTAGGTACGATTACGTACCAGTAGGAACCACTAGGTACCACTATGTACTCCTAGGTACCTATTGGTTCAGATGGTATGTACCGGTGTTCAAGGGTTATAGGTATCGCTAAACTGCTTTAACCTCGGTACCGCTCGGTACTGCTCGGTACCGATTGGTACCCAGTAGCATCGGTGAGGTTTTTTTTCGATGTTAAATTGTAAGTGTTATTTTTTATAAATTTTCTGCTTCGCAGGTTGTTTTTAACTGGGAGAAGGAAGCGTATGAGATGTATTGTCATTACGCTCATAATGTTAGTTTTAGCATTCGCAAAGAACATCACAGTTACTAGCCTAATTCGAGAAGAATAAAATTCAAGGACTTTGTCTGTTCGAAAGCTAGATTTAAGAAGGGTGTTGATTTAAACTCCATTTCAAAATATAAAAAATTCAATACCAGGACCAGGTGTCCCGCAATGATTAGATTTTCAGTGGACCTAGATGGAGTATGGACGGTGCAAAAATGTATAGAGAGCCACAATCACGAATTAGCTAGGCATGAAGATCAACATTTGCTAAGATTATCTAGGAATATTAGTGATGAGAAAGCATCTATTCTTAAATCACTGACAGAAGCTGGGATAAGAACCTTTGATGCATTTATATACCTAGCTGATGAAATAGAAGGTGTGCAAAATTTAAGTTTCTCTAAAAGGGATGCATATAACTACATTAAAAAAGAGAGAAGAGCGAAGATGGAGAATGGGGACACGAATTATCTAATTGAATTATTTAAAGAACGACTTGTTCTTGACAACATATTTACATGGGACATCCAAACTGATGAGGATGATAGATTGTTGAATTTTTTTGGGTTGATGGGTTGCGGAGAATAGATTATGATTGCTTTGGAGATGTGATAATATTTGATACTAGTTATAGGCTTAACAAATATAATCTAGCGTGCGCACCCTTTGTTGGAGTGATAATCATTGGTAAAATGTTCTTTTTGGGCTGACATTTCTATCAGAGGAAATAATTGAATCATTTATATGGTTATTTAGAACATTTTTACGAATAATGGGTGATAAACATCCCATTACAATATTTACTGATCAGGACCAAGCAATGGCTAGGGCAATAGAGATTGCATTACCTTAAACACTCCATAGACTTTGCCAATGGCACATCAGCAAGAAGGCGCCGTCCAAGGTGTGCTGCTTCAATAGCAACAACAAAGTTAGAAGCCTTTGTTACAGATGTTTGAGCAAGTGTGATTCCGAGGAGGATTTTGAGAGAGCTTGGGTTGAAATGATCAAAGAAGGGGACCTCCATAACTATGAATGGTTGAAAGAGCTTTACAGAATAAGGAAGAAATGATCCACAACATTCAACAAGAGTTATTTTAACCTTGGTATTCTTTCAACACAGCGTAGCGAATCTGCTAACATGATATGTCATGGTATTTTTAAGGCCACAGGCAGTATAACTGATTATTTTTTGGGGCTAGAGAAGGTGATGAACACATGGCGTCGAAATGAACAGGATGAAGATTTCAAATACAACCAGTCTGAAGTTTTGCCTATAATAAAAAGTAGTTCAATACTCAAGCAAGCTGCTCGATTTTATTCCCGAAAATTGTATTCATTCTTTGAGGAGGACTTCTTACAAGGTGTTGGTGGAATGTGCATAGATCATGCCTCAAGTGACTCATCAATATTTTATGTCAGAAGTGTCGAGAAGACTAATGAGTCGAACCATTAGGCAGTTCATTTTAATGCAAATAAAGGTACTATTGAATGCAACTGTGGAAAGTTCAATATGATGAGTTTATTATGTTCTCACTGCATGAGAGCAATAAGGAAGTTAGATATAGTGAATATTTCATCAAAGTACCTAATTCTGAGATGGTCGGGTAGAGCTAGAAAATACATTTATGCTTGGCGGATGTTTGTATGTAGGGGGAACAATGTTAGCACATCTCATGAAGGATCGGGAGAATTGGGAGGTATGATATTTAGAAATCATTTTAGTAGATTTGTATATCAAATAAGCACACTATTACAACTCGGGCTCCTGAGTATATAATTTTGATGATGACAATATTATTGAGTGCCTCTTTATTTCTCCTAATATTTGTTATGTATACATATTTGTGTGTTGACTAACATTTCAGGTACAACAGGCACCGATCTTTAAAGATTCAGGGCTCAAGATTGGGTAGAATAGGTTATGTCGAAAGAGAATGTAATTTTCATTTATTTATTTTAACTTCTTGAGTCAAGTCCTGTAAAGGTGCATGATAGCCTGGTGACCGTGCACACACACACAAGGGGAGAAATTTTATTTTTAAATATTTTAATTTTTCTGTACATCGTACTGTACGATCTGGATCGTACTGTACGATCGGGTATTATAGAAATTAATTAAAATATTTAATTTTTTCTGAAAAAATTCTTTTGAAATATAACTAATCGTACAGTACGAACACCACATCGTACTGGACGATTTGGTATAATTAGAAACCCCGTCGAACATTAAATTAGGCAAAAATTTGAATTTGAAAATTGTTCTATTCGTACTGTATGATCTTAATCGTACTGTACGATGTTTAAAATATTGCCTAATTTAATCCTGTGATTAGTCAATCGAATTTGCATAATTTTAGTATTTGGTTCATACTGTACGAACTGGATCGTACTGTACGACTGACAGAGACGATTTTGGTCGTCCCAGGATTCGTCCTGGACGATCTGCACTTCGATTGAACTAATCGTACTGTACGATTCTGAGATCGTACAGTACTAACAGGTCAAATTCTGCACATAGTACTGGACGATCCTGCGATCATATTGTACGATATTTGACGGCTGAATTGGATTTTTAGGGTTTTTTGAAGCCCTCTATTTAAGCTTTCTCATAAGACTTTTTAGGAGTCTTTTGGGCATTCATTGAGTTGTTTTATTCTAAAGAAAGCTTGAAGAGAGAGCTTTGGGTAAGGAGAGAAAGGGTGGAGTTTGTAAGAGAGGGAGAAGATCCTTGTGGGCTTCAAGGGAGTGTGAGAGGGGGTTTTCACACGGTTGCTCCGGCGAACTTGCACCTGAGTTCTTCCAAGAGTCAAGGTTTATCTTGAGGGAAGCTTTGGGAAGAAGAAGACCTCTTTGGTGTCAAAAGACACGGCTACTCCGCCGCACCAGGGAAGGTGAAAGTGATTCAAGGTCCTCTGCCTCACCAGGAGGGTGAAAAGAAGTCAAGGTTCTCTGCCTGTGAAAGGAGTACGGTCCTCTGCCACACCGAGTTGGTGGAAGAGAGTTTGTAAGGGCTTCTCCGCCTAGCTGAGGGGGCTAAAGGAGAGACACTATAGTGATAGTGCAATACCCGGAGAGGAGGCTCCGGGGAGTGGACGTAGGTCATGATTTGACCGAACCACTATAAATCTGGTGTGCTCTTTCTGATTTTATTTTCTGCACTTTATTTTCTTGCATCTTATTTTCTATTATAACTGCTTGGTGAAAATCTGAGAATACTTTTTTATTGTGATAATTAGAGAATAATCACCATCTTTATAATTAGTTACAAATCATCAGCTTCCGCATTTAACTAGTTAAGTTATCATTGTAAGAAATTTGAAAAATCAATAAATATTAGAACTCTTAGTGCATCTCGTACTTTCACACACGAGTACAAGGGAATGAAGAAGCTGAACAGTACATGTTAATTGCAATGACTGACATGGCTAAAAATGTCGACTTGATATTGGAAGGCAAGAAGAACCATATGTTTGTTACGAACAAAGGTGGTGCACAAAAATTAAAAGACCCACTAAAGTCCAGGCCTAAAGGTATCTCTAATGCAAGGTGGAAGACTGCATGGGAGAAGAGGAAATGTAAGAAAAAGAAAACTGAAAAATAGCTACTCCGTCAATTGAAGAATGCAGCAGACTTGTGGTAGCGATTAGGGAGGTTAGGTTTCCAAGCATACCAGAATGCTTCACAAATGAGTATACTCTCTGTCGACCACCCAACGAGCTGTTAGCTGAATATCTAAGTAAGATGATTGGAATAATTGATTATGAGAAACATGGTTGATTTATGGTTCTTTATGTAAAATTGTTATTATTTGTTGTGGCAATTGTTACTGTATCCTTCCATTTTCTTGTTTATATTTCATTATTATTCACCGTTAGAAAGTTTAAGGTACCACTCGGTACCGCTCGGCACCTCTCAGTATCGCTCAGTATCTCTTGGTACCGCTCAGTACCGCAATATTGCATTGTACCATGATACCGCTAGGTTCCACCCAGTTCCGCAACGTACTGATATATCGCTAGGTAAGTTGGTGAAGATATTTATAATTGTTACTTGGTAGGTACCGCTATTTAAGCCAAATTTTTATGATATTTAAAATGGTTCCCTGTTTTTATCTATATAAGTTGTTATCTCTTAGCCATTTAACATATCTCTATTATGGTCTATCAACTACGTTAGCCGAACGCTAAATTGCATCTAGGTATGCCTATGAAGCTTTATGTCGATATTGGCACTATTAGGATTCATGAAAGCATGTTGAGCTGTTATGATGGTCTTCTTGAGCAAAGAGCCAAAGCAAATGAAATATTCAGATGTTGTACACATACATGGCAAAATCATTCTGATGATGTGCTTAAAGAGTCATGGTGGGATGCGATTTCAATTAAGGCCAACAAAGCAGGAAAATTCCTTAATTCAAAAGGGTGGCGTTCACTGGAAGGTAATTTTTTTGAGAAATATCATCACCTCGTAAGTGGTCAATTTATTCAGCGTCATTTTCATGAGATAAAGCGGCCCAAAGGCGAAGCCTCCTGTTCAGACTATGTTGATAGGTCACCTTGTGATCTACAAAGCAAAATTTTTTATCACCCTTGGTATGAAGCTGAAGATGCATTTACTTTAGATCTTTATAAGAAATTATTGAAGAAGCATTTGCATGGAGGTAAGCGAAAGAAGTTCCTAAACTTGATTGATTGGCAAGATTTATAATTTGAGTTCATGACAACGTTCGGATGTTGTCCTACACAAATTAAACTCCAGCAATGTATTAGATATTTACTTAAGAGGTAGTAATGTGATATTATTTACAACTAGTATTGTGTATGCAACAGTTCTTGTAATGTTATTTTGGCAAATGTAACATATTATGACTGATTTACAAACTACATATGAACATGTACAATATTTGATAAACGAGTCCATAGTATTTATTTTATAGTTCCACATAGAATTGCATATGTAGGTTCGGCTCTGTATTTAGGCATCTCTAATTGCCAATCTAATTGTTCTTTCCAGTTGACTACACGAGGAAGGATTATAGCTTCCATATATTTGCAAAAAACATTTTGTAGTCGAAGCCATTTATTTGATTTGGAATTCTAGTAGCAATACGGAGAGGCCAATTCCTTACGTCACCTTCAAAATAATCCTCATATGTTTCCACGTACAAATGATTAATCTACACAGATTTTTATAATTTAATGGTTAATATGTACCAGATAACCTCTCTGTTACTATGGTATTGTTAGGTACTTATGTTGTTTACTGCTCGGCTCGGTACATCGCTGGGTATCACTAGGTACTACTAGGTACATATGTTGTGTACCTATCGATACATGTTGAGTTCCACTCGGTACATCGCTGGGTATCACTAGGTACCGCTCGATACATATGATCTTTAACACTCGGTATATCACTGGGTATAGCTAGGTACCACTTGGTACTGCTCAGTACCTACGTCTGGTAAGTTATATATGTGACTTTTCACTTATTATTTCAAGAAATTCACTTACTACATCTAGAAGGACGGTCCTATGAGTCAAGTTATGATAAGAATCAAAGAAAATCCATGCTTTGCTCTTCAAATCTGCAACTAGAAGTGTCCAATGTTACTGGTCCACCACTGGCATCAACAGGAAATTAGAGGCTTGAATCGACTCCTTACTCATATAGGAAACATATCGTTTGCTCTTGTACATATATAATGTAGATCCCTGTTGTGGAACATGCTCAAGGATATTAACATAAGTTAAACATATTTATGTTGGAAGAAGTTTAATACTTCATAGATTACCTAATGCAAGCTAAAAACAAAAATGAATGGATGGTAATGGCCTAGACAAAGTAAGTTCTTCTTAGCTAGCAAAATGGCGAAGGCCTCAATGTGGTTGTTGTCGAGGTATTGATCCGTTAAAAGTTTGTCTATTTGACTTCTAAAAATCTGGACGTTCCCTACCAAATAAATAAGGTCATCCCTGTAGAAGGAAAGTAAAAAAGATCAGCAGCAGATATTTCGATACCCAGCGGTACTCACCTGTAGCGAGCGGTGCCGATGGGTACCTAGCGGTACCTAGTGGTACCGAGCAGTACCGATCGGTACCTGGTGAAATAAAATTCAAACTTACCAATTAGTATACTTTTGAAGATAGTTGTCGATGAACTTCCTCATCTCTTCACTTATGAATGCTCTACCAGGATATTCTATTTCGGGAGGTGAAGGTCTAGGTTCTGGTGATTTTATGGTTTCAACTTGAATGACAGCAGTAGTAGGAACTTTAGGGGGAGGAGAAGGCATTATAACTACTTTCTTAATTAGCATAGTCTTTCTCTTCTTATTCTGACCGGTTATAAATGGGGTCTTAACCTCTTTGGCCTTCCGATCAGCCCTTTATCGCACCCTTTTGGCTATGCCTGTTGAAGTAGGAATAATATAAGCAAGGCCATCATCGTCATGATACCCCTCAAACTTGGGCAGATCAGGTTGGTTCAGCTCATCTTGTTTGACTGGGGTATCGATGAGAATAATATTTGGAGTAGGAGTATGAGGAGGAGTCTTCTTCTCTTTTATCACAGTCCTTGAAGAACTTTCTGGTTGCTGCCCTGGAATAAGAGGTTTAAATTTAGGGAAGTTCTCAGATAAAAACTTCTCCATGGCCTTAAAATCTCCTATCTTTATCCCGCTATTCAAAAACATGATGTTCTACTGCAATAACTCATCTCTCAAGAAATGCAGTTGTTGCCTCAAAATGAACTAAGCGTTTCTATAAAATTTTATTCTGAGCTATGAACTTGCTGATGGTTTCCTCAACGCTCCCATGGTGATGTTGATCTATTGGGGGTGGGGGAGTAAGTTATTACTGTCCAAGTGAATGGGGGGGGGGGGGGGGGGGGGGGGGTCGTGGGTACCTTGTGGGCTAGGAGGTCTTAATGGGCTTGGGGGTTTGGAAGGAGTAGGTGAGGTAGAAGGTGAAGAAACAACATAGCGAGGTTTACGCAAGGTGAGTTGTAAAGTGGGTGTTTAATCTACAGGTGCATGTGGGTGTTGAGGGGGATAATGATTTAAGAATGTCCTCTCCTCACTACTTATACAGTCAAAAGAATTTAATATATGTACATCTTCAAGACTTTCAAATAAATTAGAAGCATCTGCTTTGTTATACATTATATCAAAACCCCACAGAAGAAAATGTGGTCTTGATTTAGGATCTACTGGTGCATGAACTGTTGTATGCTCTACAAACCATAACTGCAACCATAATAGAATGATGTCAGACAAAAAATATAAATCGAAGAATCTCATGTAAGTATAAAATGTTTTATATAATCACAATTAAAACATGTATAAATCCATTCATGTATCCTAGTAGTTGTACTTTTGCAAACTTCTTTGCAATTGCATCAAACTCACCCACAAGGAAATCTCTAATTGATTCTGCCTAGTTGTAAGATAAAAAATTTTCTGCATTACGAGTGACACTAAGGATAGAAGCTAGTGTTCGGTAGTTACGCAGAGAAAAGAAAAGGTTTGACAACAAGTAAATGATAAATTTTTTCACGATATTGGGAAGTGGAGTTGAATCATTTAGACTAAGAACCTCCTTCTTAATATCATTTACAGATTTCTCGATAATTCAGGCACTTCCCAAGTCAAAATGATTTCCTCTGTTCAGCAATCCTATGATCATAAAAACTTCATCGCTAGTGAATGCTAACTTTCGGTCCTTGATGATAAAGCATTGCTTCTTAAAATCCCAAAATGAAAGCAACATGTAAACCAATGAAACATTTTGAACGTACCGAGGCATCAAAATAAACTGATATAGATTAATTTGTGTCAGTCTATCCACAAAGTCTAGCCCAAATGTTTCAACCTACGGATCGCATACTTCTCTAAATATCGATGCTTTGCAATAGAAACTAATCTTTGGCACATATCCCTATAATATTAGCTATTGTTGATCAGCAAAAATTACATAACTACTCACTTAACTGGGTACCCACCAGTAACCAGAAGGGAGTAGCTATGTAATTATGATGGGTTACCAAGCGGGTTACCCAGCACTACCTAAACTGGGTATATATACTGGGTACCTTTAGGTACCTAGTGATACCCAGCAGTACCGACTATACCAAGTCGGTGTACCCAACAGTACTCATAACTAGGTAGCCACCAGTACCAAGATGGGGTACCCAGTAGTACCCAAACGGTACACCCAGCATTAGCCAGATGATGTACCGAGCGGTACACAGTGATACCCAGCAGTACCGATGGTACCCAGACAGGGTACCTGGGTACCGAGCGGTCCGCACATACAAACTGGTATCCTATTAGAAAATACAAAAAAACCTAACCCTAAACATGCCATATAACAAACACTCTAACCCTATCCTTACTGTTCCCGCAACGCATAGAGGTACCAAGACAGGATACCACTGGGTACCCAGATGGGATATCGCTGGGTACACAAACGGGGTACTCAACGGTACCCAGTGGGGGTACCCAGCAGTATGGAGACACTTAGCAGTACCCAGTGGGGGTACCCAGCAATATGGAGACATACAAATAAAAAACTACTACAAAATATACAAATGAATAGAAGTTATCCTATTATGAAAAAACATACCTTAGCCATGCATGCTGTTTCTACAATGAAAAAAATGGAGTAAACGAAGTTGGCTCTTATTGAAGATAAAGATCGCCGCCTGCAACTCTTCTTTCTTTCCTATAAATGTGGAGTAAATTGATAGGCTCATTCGATTGTGCAGAACTGAAATGCTTCGGGTGATTTTGAAAAGCAGAACTGAAATGCTTCAGTTCATTTTGAAAAAAAAAAATTTTGGCGAATGGGGCGGGTCGGGTCATCGGGCCTCGCTGTAACAGGGGAAAATGTGATTAATAAATGGTGGGGTCAGGGTAATCCACCTGGCGCGATGCTACTGGACTCCGGACGTAGAGCTACGTCCGGAGTTCGCACCCAATAAAAGTTTCATCTACGGGGAGTTTGTCTCCTGAAGGACTTGCTGGTTTGCTTTAATTTCTTATTCATACATCTCTTATATGCAAAGAACCAATAAGATACTTCAATTATAAATAGTTAGTCGTATATGCACACATATTGGACCTAATGCTTTTATGTGTATCTGCACAATGCTCAAAAAATGATTAGATCAAATTTCTCCATATAGTTGTATCATAAAAAATGAACATTTAAAGTTGGCACTTGGGATCAACAACATTCTTGTAAACTCCATCATGATGAGGCATCTTATGATTGGTTTTAGACAACTTTCATACTACTTTTTAAAGCAGTTTTTTAGTACAAAAATTTCTAATTCAAAAAAAATTTGTATTAAAAAGTTATTTTAGAAAGCAATACGAAAGCTATCCCAAATAAAGCTTGGGACAGCTTCCTTAATGCTTCTTAAAATAGCTTTATTAGAAAGAAGCTTTAAGAAGCAATAAAAAAGCTGTCCCAAACGAAGCCTTAATCATATCACTGCCATCATCGATAATAGGCATTCTTATTTAGTTCAAATTTTTTAATATTATTATTAAAAATTTCTTTGTTTTAGTTAGGATTTTTGTATTTCTCAAAATTTCACAGGTGAATGTATAATCACATTTATTCTCAAAATTTTCTTCATCATTGCATCTATCTTAAACTTGAGGTGGAGCCAAATTTTGTCCCATCAAGTGCATAACATTGTTTGGATAAATTCTTTGCGTATGCTTATTCAATTTTATTATTTTTTTAATTTTTAAATGATGATAAGTATAGTTTCATGGTGGGGTGCATTGTTGATCAAGTTCTTCTTAATTGAAGAGGAAAAATGTGGAATAATAAATTTTATTTATTTTAATAAATAAAGTTTAAATTATACTTTTCTTTTTTATTCTTGAAAAAGTCCTGGAAAAAACATTTAATTCAATATATCTTGATTAATCTTGATTAAATTTTGATTATACTTAATTATTTCAAAATTAATTTATTTTTAGATTCATGCAATATAAATGTTAATTGGCTAATCATATATTATATTCTAAATAAAATATAATAAAATTCATTTGAGTTAATTATCTTGAGAGTCTAATGAAACACATTGTTAGATTTTCAATCGATAAAAACTAAATTACATATCGCCATTTGGGATCCATATTCTCATTTACAAACAAACAGAAATTATTAGGGACTCAAAAGACCTAATTACTTGGAAGAAATGGTCGAAGAAGGACATTATATTTGTCCCCTTTGGTGTATGAAAATCTGTCATAATAGGGGAAGTGGCACCCAAAAAGTGGAATTGTGGTTTACAGCAAGATTGTTGGAAATATACTAATTGGAATATCTTATATTTTATGTAAATTGGTTATGCTGTACACATCATACAAGAGATTCAGAAAATATTAAACATTTGATGCACATTTTTTTAAATCCAAACGCCAAAGATAATAATCATGCAATTTAACCAGTATCATTGTTCCTAATATAAACATGTTAAATAAAGAAATTAAAATCCATGGTTTGATAGCTACTTTTGATAGGTGCCTAAGGTTTCATTTTATTGAGAAATTATTCTGTGAGGAGTCCGGATGAGAAGAACTGCTCGGACTGTGAGTATACACATATTGTGTACATATTGTACATAATGTATGTCATATCTGTGTATATACACTACGTACAGTGTGTGTACACTAACATGTCCGAACGGTTTTTTCAGTCCGGACTGTGCACAGAATAATTTCACCATTTGGTTGTGCTATGACTGCTATAAAAATTCATTTCAAAACAGTTGTGTAGAAAGTGATGTTTATGAAAATATTGTTTGAATGAAGTGCAAGTGCATAATGTTGTTTGGATAAATTCCTTTATTTATTCTTATTTATATTTAAATTACATAATAACAATTTGTTTAAGTTATCATCTTTAGCATTTAAATGATTAAAATGTATATATTTCAAAATTAGTTTTTTTAAACAAAATTTTCAAAGGAATTTTACACTTAGGTGAAATTTTTAAAAACAGTCGTTTATAATATCATAACCTGTTATATAACACTTAGTATGACAACAGTAAAAATATTAACCTATTACTTAATAATTTTAATAATTTTTTTAATGTTTATTTAAATATATAGAATCTATGAATGCTAAATTTTTCATCAAAAAGCTAATTGACCAAGTTCGGCTAGGGTTTCCGTGTACTCCTCCCAGCGGTGTTGGCTGCCCCTATCTGCGGGAACTTTTATTGGGTGTGGACTCCGGACGTAGCTCTACGTCCAGAGTCCAGTAGCATCACGTCAGGTGGATTACCCAAACCCCACCATTTATTAACCACATTTTCCCCAATCACAGCGCGGCCCGACGACCCTACCCGCCCCATTTGCCAAAAAAAATGCGTTAATATGTAGGTTTTTTTTTATAATAGCGCAGAATTATTTCCTCACTTGAGATAGGTTATGATAGCTGAAAAGCTGAGAAAGAGAAGAAAGAAAAGAGAGGAGGCTATGAAGATGGAATCCAGTTTCGAGGATGGCGAATATTGCAAGGACATGGGAGGCGTTACGCAAGAGACGCAGTGATCTAAGGAAGAAGTGCCTAAGCAAACTACTGAAGGGAAGTCAGAGATACTATCGATAAATATAATATTTTGAAGAGGTTTTATTCCTTTTTTTCAAGAAATCAAGAAGCTAGAGTGATTTCTAAAAAGTCATTTTAAGTGTGTGAAGCTCGTGTACCGCAGCATTACTTCTAGGTACGACTAGGTACCACTAGGTACCACTAGGTACTCCTAGGTACCTATTCGTACATATGGTATGTACCGGTGTTCAAGGGTTGTAGGTAATGCTAAGCTGCTTTAACCTCGGTACCGCTCATAACCTCTCAGTACTGCTCGATACTGCTCGGTACCGATCGGTAGCCAGTAGCATCAGTGACATTTTTTCCGATGTTAAATTATAAGTGTTGTTTTTTATAAATTTTTTGCTTCGCAGGTTGTTTGTAACTGTGAGAAGGAAGCATATGAGATGTATTGTCATTACACTCAAAATGTTGGTTTTAGCATTCGTAAAGAACATCATAGTTACTGTCCTAATTCGAGAAGACTAAAATTTAAGGACTTTGTCTGTTCGAAAGCTAGATTTAAAAAGGGTATTGATTTAAACTCCAATTCAAAATATAGAAAATTCAATACCAGGATCGAGTGTCCAGCAATGATTAGATTTTCGGTGGACCTAGATGGAGTATGGACGGTGCAAAAATGCATAGAGAGCCACAATCACAAATTAGTCAGGCATGAAGATCAATATTTGTTAAGATCATCTAAGAATATTAGTGATGAGAAAGCATCTATTCTTAAATCAATGACAGAAGTCAGGATAAGAACTGTTGATGCATTTACATACCTAGCTGATGAAGTAGGAGGTGTGTAAAATTTAAGTTTCTCTAAAAGGGATGCACATAACTACATTCAAAAAGAGAGAAGAGTGAAGATTGAGAATGGGGACATGAATTCCCTAATTAAATTATTTAAAGAATGACTTGTTCATGACAACATGTTTGCATGGGACGTCAAAACTGATGAGGATGATAGATTGTTGAATTTTTTTTGGGTTGATGGGTTGGGGTGAATAGATTATGACTTCTTTGGAGATGTGATAATATTTGATACTAGCTATATGCTTAAGAAATATAATCTAGCATGTGCGCCCTTTGTTGGAGTGAATAATCATTGGCAGAATGTTCTTTTAGGGGTGGCATTTCTATCGGAGGAAATAATTGAATCATTTACATGGATATTTAGAACATTTTTACGAATAATGGGTGATAAACATCCCCTTACAATATTTACTGATCAGGACCAAGTAATGGCTAGGGAAATAGAGATTGCATTAACTCAAATACGCCATAGACTTTGTCAATGGCACATCAGCAAGAAGCGCCATCCAAGATGTGCTGCTTCAATAGCAATAACAAAGTTAGAGGCCTTTCTTACAGATTGAGCAAGTGTGATTCCGAGGAGGAGTTTGAGTGAACTTGGGCTAAAATGATCAAAGAAGGGGACCTCCACAATCATGAATGGTTGAAAGAGATTTACATAATAAGGAAGAAATGGTCCACATCATTCAACAAGAGTTGTTTTAACCTTGGTATTCTTTGAACACAGCGTAGCGAATCCACTAACATGGTGTGTCATGGCATTTCTAAGGAGACAAGTAGTATAACTTATTATTTTTTGGGGATAGAGAAGGTGATGAACACATGGCGTCGAAATGAACAGGATGAAGATTTCAAATGCAGCCAGTCTAAAGTTGTACATATAATCAAAAGTAGTCCAATACTCAAGCAAGCTGTCCAGTTTTATTCACGAAAATTGTATTCATTCCTTGAGGAGGAGTTCTTACAAGGTGTTGGTGGAATGTGCATAGATCATGCCTCAAGTGACTCATCAACATTTTATGTCAGAAGTGTCGAGAAGACTGATGAGTCTCACCATTGGACAGTTCATTTTGATACAAATAAAGGTATTGTTGAATGCAGCTGTGGCAAGTTTAATATGATGGGTTTACTATATTCTCATTGCATGAGAGTAATAAGGCAGTTAGATATAGTGAATATTCTACCAAAGTACCTAATTCTGAGATGGTCAAGTAGAGCTAGAAAAGACATTTATGCTAGGTGGACGTTTGTATGTAGGGGGAACAATGTCAACACATCTCAGGAAGGATCGAGAGGATCGGAAGGTATGATATTTAAAAATCATTTTAGCAGATTTGCATATCAAATAAGCACATGAGGACAAGGGAATGAAGAAGCTGAATAGTACATGTCAATTACAATGACTGACATGGCTGAAAATGTCGACTTGATATTGGAAGGCAAGAAGAACCATAGGTTTGTTACAAATAAAGGTGGTGCAAAAAAATTAAAAGATCCATTAAAGTGCAGGCCTAAAGGTATCTCTAATGCAAGGTTAAAGAGTCTTTGGGAGAAGAGGAAATATAAGTAAAAGAAAATTGAAGAACCAGCTACTCCGTCAACTGAAGAATGCAACAAAACTGTGGAACTAATTAGGGAGTTTATATTTTCAAGCATACCAGAATGCTTCACAAATGAGTATACTCTCCATCGACCACCCAGCGAGCGGTCAGCTGAATATCTAAGCAAGATGATTGGAATAATTAATTCCAAGAAACATGATTGATTTATGATTCTTTATATAAAATTGTTATTATTTGTTGTGGCAATTTCTACTGTACTCTTCTATTTTCCCGTTGATATTTCATTATTATTCACCGCTAGATAGAGCAAGGTATCTCTTGGTACTGCTCGGTACCGCTTGGTACTGCTAGGCACTGCTTGGTACCGCTCGGTATCGCTCTGTATCTCTAGGTACCGCTCGGTACCATGATAATGCACGGTATTACGATACCGCTAGGTCCCGCCCGGTTCCGCAACGTACCGATATATTGCTAGCTAAGTTGGTGAAGATATTTATAATTATTACTTGGTAGGTACCATTATTTAAGCCTGGTTGTTGTGATATTTAATATGGTTCCCTATTTTCATCTATATAAGTTGTTATATCTTAGACATTTAACATATCTCGATTATTGTCTATCAACTATATTAGCTGGACGCTAAACTGCATCTAGGTATGCCTATGAGGCTTTATGTCGATATTTGCACTATTAGGATCCATGAATGCATGTCAAGCTGTTACGATGGTCTTTTTGAGCAAAGAGCCAAAGAAAATGAAATATTCAGATGTTGTGCAAATACATGGCAAGATCATTCTGATGATGTGCTTGAAGAGTCAAGGAGGGATGCGATTACAATTGAGGCCGACAGAGCAGGAAAATTCCTTAATTCAAAAGGGTGGCATTTAGTGGAAGGTAAATTTTTGGAGAAATATTATCACCTCGTACATGGTTAATTTCTTCAGCATCATTTTCATGAGATAAAGTGGCCCAAAGGGGAAGCCTCCTGTTCAGACTATGTTGATAGGTCACCTTGTGATCTACAAAGAGAAATTATTTATCACCCTTGGTATGCAGCTGAAGATGCATTTACTTTAGATCTTTATAAGTAATTATTGAAGAGCGTTTGCATGGAGGCAAGCGAAAGAAGTTCCTAAACTTGATTGATTGACAAGATTTATAATTTTAGTTCATGATAATGTTCAGATGTTGTCCTACACAAAATGAACTCCAGCAACGTGTTAGATATTTACTTAAGTGGTAGTAATGCAATATTATGTACAACTAGTATTATGTATGCAACAGTTCCTGTAATGTTATTTTGGCAAATTTAATATGTTATGACTGATCTACAAACTTCATATGAACATGTACAATATTTTATTAATGAGTCCATAATATTTATTTTATAGTTCTATATAGAATTGCGTATGATAGTTTGGCTCTGTATTTAGGCATCTCTGATGGCCAATCTAATTGTTCTTTCCAGTTGACTGCACGAGGAAGGATTGTAGCTTCCATATATTTGCAAAAAAACATCTCGTAGTCGAAGCGATTTGTTTCAGTTGGAATTCCAATAGCAATACGGAGAGGCTAATTCTTTACGTCACCTTCAAAACAATCCTCATCTGTTTCCACATACAAATGATTAATCTGCAAAGATTTTTACAATTTAATGGTTAATATATACCAAATAACCTCTACGTTACTATGGTATCGTTAAGTACTTATATTGTGTACCGCTCGGCTTGGTACATCACTGGGAATTGCTAGGTATCGCTTGGTACATATGTTGTGTACCGCTCGGTACATCGCTGGGTATCGCTAGGTACCGCTCGGTACATATGATCTGTAATGCTCGGTACATCGCTGGGTATAGCTTGGTACCACTCGGTACCGCTCAGTACCTATGTCCGGTAAGTTATACATATGACTTTTCACTTATTATTTCTGAAAATTCACTCAATACATCTGGAAGGATGGCCCTATGAGTCGGGTTAGGCAAAGAATCGAAGAAAATTCATGATTTGCTCTTCAAATCTACAACTAGAAGTGTCCAATTTGTCTGGTCCGCTACTGGCATCAACAGGAAATTGGAAGCCTGAACCGACTCTTTACTTATATGTGAAAGTTCGTGAGGGATGTTAAGCCCTTGTGAACTAGTCTCGAAGCAAACCAAGTGGGGGGGATGAATTGGTTATTTTAAAAATTTATGAGCAAAAATGATTTAGAAAAATCTTTTTAAATGTTTTAACACAATTACAATTTCACGATGATGTGTAGATATTCACGATAACGAAATAACAATCACATTTACATAATCAACAATAGAAAAATAAGTGTGGAAAATAATCATAAAGAACACACCATATTTTATAGTGGTTCGGTCAACTTGACTTATGTCCACTCCCCGGAGCCCCCCTCCAGGTATTGCACTAACACTAAGTGACTCTCCTTGTGCTCCCACAGCAAGGCATAGAAGCCTGTACAAAACTCCTTTCCACTAACCCGATGAGGCATAGAACTTAGACTCCATTTGCTTCCTCCTGAAGCAGGTAGAGAACCTGAAGTCCTTTCGATTCCTCCTGAAGCAGGTAGAGAACCAGGATCTTCTTGTGGACGATCCTCCCACAGAGACATCAAGAAGATAAGAGATGACGACCGGAGAAGACGACTCAGATCCTTGCTTGGAGCAACCTTTGTGAACACCTCACAAACTCCCCCTCACAAGATCCTCTCTCTCTCTCTCCCAAGCTCTCTCTCTCTCTCAAGGGTAAAGGAAGGTGGCAAAAGATTTCAACGATTAAACAAAAAGGATTTTAAATAGGAGGGCTCAAAATTTCACTAAATCTCAACTGGTCGGTAAATATCGTCCAGGATGATCCTTAAATCATCCTATATGATCAGTGTAAAACAGACCTTTTTGGCCTGAATGATCAGGTTCCTCTGGATGATTAGAAGCTAAATATGTTCAGATCGTTTGGGATGATTTTGCGATCGTCCAGGACTATTAGTTCAAACTAGGAAGATCGTCCAGTGAATTCTTCAGGTCGTCCAGCCAAACCATATAGGACAATTTCAAAATGAACTGATCTTCCAGGATGATATGTTTATCATCCCATACAATTAGTTCAAAATTAGAAAAATCATACAGCACATTTCTCGGGTCGTGCAAGTGAAGTGCTCTGGACTGTCAAGATTTTGCATGTGTCGTATCAATCAAAAATTAATTACTTTCCTTAATCACCAGACTAATTTGGGCATGTTTGTAAAGGATCGTCCAGGATGATACACGTATCGTCCGGGATGATTAGACTAAATCTCTAAAAATAAAAACTTGCCTAACTTAATCTGGTGGCTGATAATTTTTTATTTGAGCCTATCTTCCTATACGATTGGTATATCGTCCAGGATGATCTATTTAATCAAATCAATTAAATATGGTCTCCCTAAATAGGGTTTCTTTTTTCATTGGATCATCCAGGATGATATGAATATCATCCAAGATGATATGAACAAAATTTGAAATAAAAACTCTAACTCACTAAAAGTCTCCTGAGTGTGTGTGTGAAAGGTTACTTAGCTTGGGGATCAATTACATTATATTTGACTCAAGAAAGGAAAAAATTACATTTAAACATACGCTGACCCGATCTTGAGTTGGCTTGAATTTCATTTAATTTTTTGTACCTAAAAAATTAGTCAATTAAAGTAGAAAGTAGAAATATTTGTTATCATCAAAACTATAATCCTTAAATCTAGGTTTGCAACAATCTTCCCTTTTTTATGATGGCAAATATTTATTTAGTAGTTTCAAATCAACCAGATTGCAGTAATTAAAGCACAGGTGAGAGAAGATAAATTTTACTAATCATTAATAACCAGTGACATTCAATACAATAAACGAAACTACTACAACACAAAAAATAATAAGAGAAACTACTAGTAACATAAAAATAACTCCCCCTTTTGACCTCACAAAAATGAGGAATAGAAAAGACAAAACAACAGCAAACTAAAACATCACAACAAAACTAAAATAAATAACATAATAAAGAGGCGGATCCTGATCAGATGGAGGAGGTGGTGGTGGATGAAAGTAGCTGTGAATGGTGGTTAACTACTCACCAAACCAGGCCATGTCCTGGTCATGCTGCTATTGTTGGTGATTCACAAATGAATTGAAGAGAGCAACATCAGCCGCATGTTACTCCTCTTATGCTGCTATATAGGAGTCAAAGTGAGCCTCCAACTGGTCAAAGCGATGCACTAGGTTATCCAGAGAAGAGCAGGTGTTGGTACCGGAGCAGCTTCTTCCTCTTCTCCCTCAACATCCGGGGCAGGCTCCGGATGAAGGCGTGTATTGTGCAAAATATGGAAGGAATTATTGGAGAAGAAGGAAGGGGGGACATCGGGTGGTACCGGATATTATAGATTATATTTGGTCTGGAGAGCATATGCAATGATGTATCCTAAAGCTAGATTTGGGAGTCCTTTATGGCCCGGATCCCTAAATGCTAGTTAGGTGTTCGATGTATCGAAAGAGGAGATCGGTAGCATTGAATTCAAGATGGGCCAGGATGTAGGGTAGTCAGTGAGAGTAAGGGGGTGATATGAATACGGTCTCCAGCTTTTGAAATAATAGAGGTGCGAAGGACATACTGGATTGTCCGAGCATCCTTAAGTAAGAAGGAGCATGCATTATTATGATAGGGGATGTTGATGCCCCTAAGAAATTGATTTGTGACACTCCAGTTAAAATCAGGGTCAGAGGAGATGAGATGGAGTTTATCGACAAAAATTGATAGTTGAAGAATATCGTGGAAGTCTTGGGAGATAAGCTTGAAAGGGCGGCGATTGACAAAGGATTGGAGGGCGGAGTGAGACGAGTCGATGTGAAGGTTCACAAAGAAAACACGTAAAAGCTTAAAACTGAATGGAAAAGCTAAAGTCAGGATGAAAGTGAGAGAAGTGTGGGAAAAAAGATCTAAGATAGGATAAGTTAGAATGCGGGGATTGACAATTTTAGATTGGGTGATCCCCACCTCAAGGTATCGTTGGAAGGAAACCTGGTCGGCTACTTCAGAAAATCAGGGATCGACATTTCCTCAGGATGAACTAGCACCCCGATGTCGAGAACATTTACCACCAGCCATTAAAAAAGGATTGGAGGAAGGATTGGAAGAGAATGCGTGAAAAATTCTGAAGAAAATGGCTGTTTAAATAGAATTCGGCCAGATCGTCTAGGACGATCGCAGTATCGTCCAGGACGATAGGGGTAATAATAATGTCCAGGATGATTGGTCAAATAGGCAATCTGATCGTCCAGGATAATCAGATATCATCCAGGATGATTAGACACAGGCGATCATCCCGAGGAGTCCAGCCGGATGACCTTTGACGAAAAGTATCATCCCGGATGATTCGGTGGATCATCCAGGATGATATGCAATAAATGAATCAGACGGGTTGAGTTTAAATCGTCCAACTACTGCCATGTGGATAGTCTGGAATGATGAGTTGGATCGTCCAAGATGATCACTAATAATTGGTGCATACCAGCCGTTAGATCATGGTGGGCTGATTTGAATGGATCGTCTAGGACGATGTTTGGATCATCCGGGCTGATGTCGGATCGTCTAGGATAATGTGGGGATCATCCATGACAAAAATGAAAAAGGTTAAGAATGGAGAGGAAAGATCAAGGATACAAAAATCACACGAAAAGGAAAAATAAAAAACAAAGCAAATCAATGGACAATACAAACGGGAAAATAATAGTAAAAATAATGATTTTTTTAACAGCTCCAGTAAAATAGAATTTTTCTTCATTTTTAATTTAAAAGACTATAAGAAAAAAATTGACAATGTTGAAATCCAGAAAAAGTTTGAAAATTAACTTTCGTAACTCCTACCTCGTACAGTTTACAGGTTCAAATTCCTTTCAAACAAAAGTCTAATTCAGAAGAAAAGAAGTTAAATTCAAAAAGAGATCCTTTCAAGCCTCATTCCAAAAAAATCTCTGATATAATAGTATTACAAAGTAAGGAATTAGAAATCATTATTGTTCTATCTCAAGCTTTTAGAAATATTAAGTGACGTATGGATTTTTCTAAGACATTTAAAGATCTGAAAGGAAAGAAAGCTTATTTTTTTATGGACTCATTTTTTGCATCTTTTTCAATTTGTTTGGCGCTCTTTACGCATCTTTTGATTTTTGATACACTTAGTGTATCTTTTTAATTTGACGATATTACACATCTTTTCAGCTTTGGGCTCATTTTGTGCCTCTTTTCATTTTGGCGCTCCTTGCGCATCTTTTACAAGCTTGCTTCCTTTCATAATTGTTAAAAAATCTCAGTTGTTAAATTACCTTCCAGATATAAGAGTGGACAAAACTCACTCTCTACAATAAGGAGGAGTAATTCACAGAACAAAAACCATACATCATATAATAAGTCCAATCACCTCATTAAGAAAAACATAACAATGATCCAAAACTTTGAAAACACTATTCATATAAGGTAGATTATTGTAGGAAGATAAAATAAATCTCTATTTAAAAAATAACTTTTTAATTTTGAAGAAGATTTTTATACAAAAGAAGCAATACACCAATAAAGGAGTTAGAGGAAGTGAAACAATCATCAACGTTTATTTTCTTTAACAGATTCAGTGGAGTCAATCACTGCTTACAAGCTTCTAAATAAAAACAAAGCAAAACTCTCAGTCAGATATCCAGTTTATCAGCAGTAGTGAGCAGTGATCTGATTTAAAAAAATAGTAAATCTTGAACAAGTAGGAAATCACATTAGAATAAATACTCAAATCAGAAAAATAACAACACTAAAATGAAAATTAGTAGAAAATACAAACCAACAGGAAATAGATAATCAAATCAAACAAATAACTAATAGAAATAGAATGAAAAATAGAAAATTTAGAAATCAGCAGTCATCATATTCATGTATTTATGTCAATCACACCCAATCTAGTCCTTAAAATACTGAATGAGTCAAAGACCAGTGATTTAGTAAAGATGTCAGCCAATTGATTTTTAGTTGCTATATGATGTAGCTCAATATCCCCTTTTGTAACATGGTCCCTAATGAAGTGATGCCTTATGTCAATGTATTTGGTTTTAGAATTTTGGATTGGATTCTTAGAAATGCAGATGACACTGGTGTTATCACATAAAACTAAAATTGTGCCAACGGGTAATCCTAAATCCAAAACTTGTTGCTTCAACCAAAAGACTTGGGCCACATAACTTCCTAAGGCAATGTACTCAGCTTCAGCAGTGGAAAGTGCAACTGAGTTCTATTTCTACTTGACCAGGAGAATAAAGACTATCCTATAAATTGACAAGTTCCAGAAGTTCTCTTTCTATCCACCCTATATCCTATAAAATTAGAATCAGAATATCCAATAATCCCAAAAGAAGCGTTGTGCCTAGGATACCAAATCCCTAGGTTTGGGGCCCCTAAGAGATATCTAAGGATTCTCTTAACTGCAGTCAGGTGAGATTCTTTAGGATCATCTTGAAATCTAGCACAAAGATAAATACTAAATATAATATCAGGTAAGATAATAGTCAGGTAAAGAAGTGATCCAATTATTCCTCTAAACTTCTTCTGATTAATAGATTTTCTATTTGAATCCTTATCTAACTGAATAGTGGAATTCCTGGGAGTGTTGATTGGCTTAGCTTTATCCATTTCATATTTCTTTAAGATGTCCTTAGTGTATTTTGATTGATTTAGAAAGGTTCCATCATCCATTTTCCTTATGCTAAACCCCAAAAAGTAGGACAATTCTCCCATCATACTTATCTCAAACTCCTTACTCATTGTCTTAGAAAAATCATTACATAAATTTTTATCAGAAGATCCAAAAAATATATCATCAATATAGATCTGGATAATGAGTAGATCACCTCCTACTTTCCTAAGAAAAAGGGTGGTGTCTATGCTCCCCTTAACAAACTCTCTTTCTAATAGGAATGTGCTAAGCCTCTCATACCAAGCTCCGAGTACCTGTTTCAATCCATATAAGACCTTTTTTAATTTATAAATATGATTTGGATATTGAGAACTCTCATAACCTTGGGGTTTCTCTACAAAGACATCCTCTTTTATTACCCCATTTAAAAAGGCACTCTTGACATCCATTTGAAATAGTTTAAATCCCTTATAACATGCAAAGGCTAGTAGCACCCTAATGGTTTCCAATCTAGCTAAAGGGGCAAAGGTCTCCTCAAAATCAATCCCTTTAATTTAATTGTACCCCTTAGCCACCAATCTTGCCTTATTCCTAACCACCACACCAGAACCATTCATCTTATTCATAAAGACCCACTTGGTTCCCACTACACTTTGATTCCTAGGTCTTTGTACTAACTCCCAAATATCGTTCCTTACAAATTGATTCAATTCCTCTAACATAGCTAAGATCTAAAATTCATCAGAAAGGGCTTGATTGATGTTGGTTGGTTCAGTCATTGAGATAAGGGTAAAATGGTTTACTTCCTTCCTATGTCCATGCCTAGTTCTAACACCTTCAGAAGGGTCTCCTAAGATCAGTTCTTTAGGATGACTTGAAGTATATCTCCAATCTCTAGGCAAAGTGTTTTGAGGTTCTATCCTTTCCTCTAGATTTGCATTTTCAACTCCTTACGTAATCTCTCCAACATCTTCTTCTTCCTTAACTCTAGTCTCCTTAGGATCAGATTCATTAAACACCACATAAGTTGTCTCCTCCACCACCAAAGTCCTCTTATTAAACACCCTAAAGGATTTCTCCATACTAGAATAGCCTAAGAACACTCCTTCATCGGATTTGGGGTCAAATTTTCCTAAGGATGATTTTCCATTGTTCAGAATGAAAATCTTACAGCCAAAGACGTGGAGGTTAGACAGGTTTGGAGTTCTACCCTTAATGATCTCATAGGGTGTCTTATTCAGATTGGATCTAACATTCACCCTATTCAGCACATAATAGGTAGTGTTCACCACTTCAGCCTAAAAGTATTTTGGATGTGAATACTCGGCAAGAATGGCTCTAGCGGCTTCCACTAAGGTCATGTTCTTCCTTTCAGCTATCATGTTCTGCTGAGGGGTCCTAGGAGCTGAAAAGTTATGGCTAATCCCTTACTCCTCATAGAATATTCCAATTCTTATATTTTCAAATTCTTCACCACGATCACTATGAATAGTCAAGATCTTATAACCTAACTTCTTCTGAATCCAAGTGAAGAAAGATTTAAATTCATCAAATGACTTAAATTTATGTGATAGAAATCTAATCCAAGTGAATCTCGAGTAATCATCAACAATCACAAATCCATAGACTTTCCCCCCTAAGCTGACAGTGCTAATGGGTCCAAAGAGATCCATGTGAAGGACTTTTAAAGGTCTAGAGGTGCTGATGTCCTTAATGGAGTGGAAAGATGATTGGACTTGCTTCCCTAATTGATAGGCATCACACATGTGGACCTTAGTGAACTTAAGTTTGAGGACACCTCTAACTGAGTCCTTTTGGGTAACTCTTCTAAGGGTTTTCATTTTGGCATGACATAATCTCCTGTGCCACAACCAAGACTCATCAGTAGCAGTTTTTAAGCAAAATAAAGCAGCACATTCTATATTATTTAAATCAAGCATGTAGACATTATTGATCCTCTTGCCTTATAAAATAGTATTATTATTTAAGCTTATGATGCAAGTATTTGCCAGGAACTTGATGCTGAAACCCTTGTCACAGAGCTGACTGATGCTAAGCAAGTTATGCTTTAATCCATCTACAATTAAAACATTTTAAATCAAAAGGTTTTTGGAGTTTTTGATTATACTTGCACATACCACTTTCCTGGTGGTATTGTCTCTAAGAGTGACCTTACCTCCAGCAAAATAAATTGATTTGCATCTCCAGTCATATATCTTAAGCATCCGTTGTCCAAGTACCACATGCTCTCATGAGGTCTTGTGTGAGAGCAACCCTACAAAATCATCAAATATCAGATTTAGGAACCCAAACAGATTTGGGTTCCTTCTTATGAAAAGAAGAATGTAATGCATGTGTGCTATATTATGAAACATATAATTTGGGCCTCCACAACCAATATGTACTATGGTGAACAGTATAGGTGTGGGAGATGTTTCCTTATATGCCACAAGAAAAATATCTAACACCAGGAAAAGGGTTAACTAATCTACGTGGGTGATAGTGCCTTTTCATAGGTTTGAATGAAACATGCTTTGATGATTTTGAATTAGATTCTTCAAATGGTGGAGTTGCATAATATTATGCAAAAGTAGGAGGTGTTTCATTTTTCTCAAAAGCACTAATTTTTACACTTAGAAATTCATTCTTCTTTTTAAAACTTGCAATTTTAAATTTTAATGCTCCCTTACTACTCTCTAAGTCACATGCCATGGTGTCTAATTCTTTAAATGCTCTTTCTAAATCAAGATGCAATATTTTTAATGAATCATACTCAATAATTAGTTCTGAATGCATTTGTTTAATTCATCAAATTCATCAAGTAAGGACATGTGATTATTATCAAGTGTAGAATGATCTTTAACCAAAACATCATGCTTTTTTTTGCAAATTTAAGAAATCCAATTTCAGGATGGCATGGGTTTTCTTAAGTTTCCTATATGATGAATGAATTTTCTTAGAAACTTTAAGTAATTGATCATAGGTTAGCTCACATACCTCTTTTTGGTCAGACTGACTAGGATGATCACTGCCATCAAACACAGGTTTGTAGTCTCCTCTTCAGCTTCAGTCTCAGAGGTGTCGGATGCTGAATCCACACAGAAAGCCTTTTGAATCTTTTTCTTATCATTTTTTAAACTTGGGTTTCTCCTCACCCTTCTTCTTGCTTGGGTGATCCTTAAGTGTAGGACAATCAGCCTTTATATGTCCAGGCTTCTTACATTTAAAACAAACAGTATTAGATGAACCTTTAAAATTTTTGCTACTCTTACCTTTATTCCACCTCTAAAAATTCTTGTGTTTCTTACTTAGAAAGCTTTTGAATTGCCTAGTGATTAAGGCAACATCATCGCTATCAGACCCGGAAGACTCAGTGTCAGTATCGTTGGCCTTCAGCACCACAGTTTTCTCCTTCTTCTTCTCACCTTTATCAATTTATCATTCGTTCACTCCTTACTCGTAAGCAATGAGTGACCAAAGTAAGTTATTCATAGAATAAGTGTTCAAATCTTTGCATTCAGTAATTACAGTTATCTTGACATCATAAGAAGAAGGCAAACATCTCAGAATTTTGTTAACTTTCTAATAATTAGTAAGCTCTCTTCCTAAGGCATGCAGGGAGGTGACAATTTGAGTGAACCTAGTATACATTTAAGAAATTGATTTAGTAGGTTTCATGCAAAAAAGTTTATAGTCATGAAGTAAGATGTTCAATATAGATTGCTTAACTTCAGATGTACCTTCATAGGTAATACATAATTTATCCCAGATTTCTTTACCAGTAGTGCAAGTAGAGACACGCATGTAATCCTAAGAATTCAGTGCACAGAAAAAATAGTTCAAGCATTTTGCATTCAGTTATGCTAAATCACGATAATCAAATGTCTATTTGATAAAAGAAAGTTCAGTTTTAACGCCATTAACAAGTCTAAATGGTGCTTCATAGCCATCTTTAACAAGCATCCACATGTGATAATCAATTGATTGTAAAAAGGTGGACATGCGAGTTTTCAAAAAATCAAAAGGTATGTTATCAAACAAAGGTAGTCGAGTGATGGGATAACCTTCAACAGTATTTCTATTATCAAAGTTAGCCATGGATCAATTTTAAAAGTTTTTCAAAACTAGATTTTATGAATTTGGCTCTGATACCACTTGAAAGTTCGTGAGGGATGTTAATCCCTTGTGAACTTGTCCTGAGGCTAACCAAGAGGGCAGGTAAATTGATTATTTTAAAAATTCATAGCAAAAATGATTTAAAAAAATCTTTTTAAAAGTTTTAATACAATTATAGTCTCGAGATGATGTGCAGATGTTCATGATAATGAAATAATAATCACAATCACACAATCATCAATAGAAAAATAAGTGCAAAAAATAATCAGAAAGAACACACCAGATTTTATAGTGGTTCAGTTAACTTGACATACGTCCACTCCCTAGAGCCTCCCCTCCGGGTATTGCACTAACACTAAGTGACTCTCCTTTTACTCCTACAGCAAGGCAGAGAAGCCTGTATAAAATGCCTTTCTACAAACCCGGTGAGGCAGAGAACCTAGACTCCTTTCGCTTCCTCCTGAAGTAGGTAGAGAACCTGGACTCCTTTCCCTTCCTCCTGAAGTAGGCAGAGAACTTGGATCTTCTTGCGGACGATCCTCCCATAGAGACACCAACAAGATAAGAGATGATAACCGGAGAAGACGACTCAGATCCTTACTTGGAGCAACCTTTGTGAACACCTCACAAACTCTCCCTTACAAGATCCTCTCTCCCAAGCTCTCTCTCTCTCTCAAGGTTTTCTCTAGAAAGGAAGGTGGCAAAAGATTTCAATGATTGAACAAAAGAGATCTTAAATAGGAGGGCTCAAAAATTACCCTAAATCTCATCTGGTCGGCAAAGATCATCAAGGATGATCCTTAGATCGTCCTGTACGATCAGTATAAAATAGACCCTTTTGGCATGGACGATCAGGTTCCACTAGACGATTAGAAGCTAAAATATGTTGAGATCGTCTGAGATAATTTTGTGATCGTCCGGGATGATTAGTTCAAACTAGGAAGATCATCCAACGGATTCCTCAGGTCATCCAGCCAAACCATACTGGACGGTTTCAAAATGAACTGATCATTTAGGATGATATGTATATCATCCCGTACGATTAGTTCAAAATCAGGAAAATCATACAACACATTTCTTGGGTCGTCCAGGTGAAGTGCTCTAGACGGTCAGGATTTTTCATGTATCATCCAGGATGATCTTGCGATCATCCAGGATGATATGATCATATCAATAAAAAATTAATTACTTTCCTTAATCACTAGACTAAATTAGGCATGATTATAAAGGATCGTCTAGGATAATACACGTATTATCCGGAACAATCAGACCAAATCTCTAAAAATAAAAACTTGCCTAACTTAATCTGGTGGCTGAGAATTTTTGATTTGAGCCTATCATCCAGTATGATTAGTATATGGTCCAGGATGATCTATTTAATCAAACTGACTTAATATGGTCACCCTAATTAGGGTTTTTATTTTCACTGGATCGTCCAGGATGATATAAATAAAATTTGAAATAGAAACTCTAACTCACTAAAACTCCCCCCCTGAGTGTGTGTGTGCAAGGTTACTTAGCTTGGGGATCAATTACATTACATTTGACTCAAGAAAGGAAAAAATTACATTTAAACATACGCGAACCCGATCTTGAGTTGGCTTGAATTTCAATTAATATTTTGTACCTGAAAGATTAGTCAATTAAAGTAGAAAGCAGAAATGTTTGTTATCATCAAAACTATAATCCTTAAATCCAGATTTGAAACAATTTGGGAAAGATATCGTTTTCTCTCGTACTTATATAATGTAGATCCCTATTATGGCACATGCTCAAGGATATTAACATAAGTTAAATATATTTATGTTAGAACAAGTTTAATACTTCGTAGCTTACCCAATGCAAGTTAGAAATAAAAATGCATGGATGGTAATGGCCTGGATAAAGTATATTCTTCTCAGCTAGCAAAATGATGAAGGCCTCAATTTGGTTGTTGTCGAGGTATTGATCCGTTAAAAGTTCATCTATTTAAATTCTAAAAATTTGGACATTCCCTGTCAAATAAATTAGGTTACCCCTGCAGAAGGAAAGCAAAAAAGATCAGCAGTAGATATTTCGATACCCAGCGGTACTCACCTATAGCGAGCGGTACCGATGGGTACCTAACGGTACCGATCGGTACCTGGTGCAATAAAATTCAAACTTACCTATCAGTATACTTCTGAAGACAGTTGTCAATGAACTTCCTCATCTCTTCACTTATGAATGCCCTACAAGGATATTTTAATTCGGGGGTGCAGGTCTGGGTTCTGGTGATTTTATGGTATCAACTTGAATGATAGAAGTAGTAGGAGCTTTAGGGGGAGTAGAAGGCCCTGAAACTACTTTCTTAATTAGCATGATCTTTCTCTTCTTATTCTGACCGGTTGTAAATGGAATCTTAACCTCTTTGGCCTTCAGGTCAGCCCTTTGTCGTACCCTTTTGGCTATGCCAGTGCTTCCTATTGAAGTAAGAATAGTAAAAGCAAGGCCATCATCGTCATGATGCCCCTAAAACTTGGGCAGATCAGGTTGGTTCGGCTCATCTTATTTGACTGGGGTATTGATGAGAATAATATTTGGAGCAGGAGTTGGAGGAGGAGTCTTCTTCTCTTCTATCACAGTCCTTGAAGAACCTTCTGGTTGGTATCCTGGAATAAGAGGTTTAAATTCAGGGAAGTTCTTAGACAAAAACTTCTCCATTGCCTCAAATCTCCTATCCTTATCCGGCTGCTCAAAAATATAATGTTTTACTACAACAACTCGTCTCTCTAGCAAAGCAGTTGTTGCCTCAAGATGAACTAAGCATTTCTGTGAAATTTTATTCTGAGCTATGAACTTGCTGATGGTTTCCTCAACGCTCCCATGGTGATGTTGATCTATTGGAGGAGGGGGAGTAGGGTGTTGCTGTCCAGGTGAATTGGGGGGCCATGGGTACTTTGTGGGCTAGAAGGTCTTAATGGGTTTGGGGGTTTGGAGGGAGTAGGTGAGCTGGAAGTTGAAGAAACAACATAACAAGGTTTGTGCAAGGTGAGTTGTAAAGTGGGTGTTTGATCTATAGGTGCATGTGGGTGTTGAGGGGGATAAGGATCTAATAATATCCTCTCCTCACTACTTATGCTGTCAAAAGAATTTAATATATATACATCTTCAAGACTTTTAAATAAACTAGAAGCATCTGCTTCACTATACATTATATAAAACCCTACCGAAGAAAACATGGTCTTGATTTAGGATCTACTGGTGCATGAACTATTTTATTCTCTAGAAACCATAACTGTAACCAAAACATAATGATGTCAGAAAAAAAATATAAATTGAAGAATCTCATGTAAATATAAAATGTTTTATAAACTCACAATTAAAATATGTACAAATCCATTAATGTATCCGAGTGGTTATCCTTTTGCAAACTTCTTTTCAATTGCATCAAACTCACCCACAAGCAAATCTCTAATTGATTCTGCCTAGTTGTAAGATAAAAAATTTTCTGCATTATGAGCTACACTAAGGATAGAAGCTGGTGTTCTGTATTTATGCAGAGGAAAGAAAAGGTTTGACAACAAGTAAATGATAAATTTTTTCACGACATTGGGAAGTGGAGTTGAATCATCTAGACTAAGAACCTCCTTCTTAATATTATTTATGGATTTCCCGGTAATTCGGGCACTTCCCAAGTCAAAATAATTTCCTCTATTCGACAATCCTATGATCATAGAAACTTCATCGGTAGTGATTACTAACTTTTGGTCCTTGATGATAAAGCATTGTTTCTTCATATCCCAACATAAAAGCAACTTGTATACCAATGAAATATTTTGAACGTACCGAAGCATCAAAATAAAGTGATGTAGATTAATTTGTGTCAGTCTATCCACAAAGTCTTGCCCAAATATTCTGACCAACTGATCGCATACTTCTTTAAATGTCATTGTTCTACAACGGAAACTAATCTTTGGCACATATCCCTACAAAAACAGCTGTAGTTGATCAGTAAAAATTACACAGCTACTCCATTAACTGGGTACCCACCAGTACCTAGAAGTGGGTACCCACCAATACCCAGTCGGGGTACCCAATAGTACCTAAACTGGGTGCACATACTAGGTACCTCTAGGTACCAGTGATACCCAGTAGTACCGGCTGTCCCCACTCGGTGAACCCAACAGTACTCAGAACTGAGTAGCCACCAGTACCAAGACGGGGTACCCAGCAGTTCCAAGACAGTATAGCCAGCATTAGCCAAACGGTGTACCAAGCGGTACCCAAAGATACCAAGCAGTACCAACGGTACCCAGACGGGGTACCGAGCGGTGCACACATACAAACCGGTATCCTCTAAGAAAATACAAAAAAATCCTAACCCTAAACGTGTCATATAACAAAAACCCCAACCTTATCCTTAATATTTTTGCAATGAACAGAGGTACCCAGATGGGGTACTCAGCGGTACCCAGTGGGGGAACCCAGCAGTATGGAGACACTCAGCAGTACCCAGTGGAGGTACCCAGCAGTATGGAGACATACAAACAAAAAACTACTACAGAATATACAAATGAATATAAGTTATTCTATTATGAAAAAATATACCTTAGCCATGCCTCTTGTTTCTGCAATGAAAAAAATGGAGTAAACAAAGTTGGCTATTGTCGAAGATGAAGATCGCCGCCTGTAACTCTTCTTTCTTTCTTATAAATGTGGAGTAAATGGATAGGCTCGTTTGATTGTGCAGAACTGAAATGCTTCGGATGATTTTGAAAAGCAGAACTGAAACGCTTCAGTTCATTTTGAAATTTTTTTTTTGGTGAATGGGGTGGGTCGGGTCATCGGGCAGCGCTGTAAAGGGGGAAAATGTGGTTAATAAATGGTGGGGACAGGGTAATCCACCTGGCGCGATGCTACGGGACTCCGGACATAGAGCTATGTCCGGAGTCCGCACCCAATAAAAGTTCCATCTGCGGGGCGTTCGCTCTCCAGAAGGACTTGCTTGTTTGCTTTAATTTCTTATTCATACATCTCTTATATGCAAAGAACAAATAAGATACTTCAAATATAAATAGTTAGCCGTATATGCACACATATTGGTCCTAATGCTTTTACGTGTATCTGCACAATGTTCAAATAATGATTAGATCATATTTCTCCATATATTTATATCATATAAAATGAACATTTAAAGTTGGCACTTGGGATGAACAGCATTCTTGTAAACTCCATCATGATGAGGCATCTTAGGATTAGTTTGAGACAACTTTCATACTACTTTTTAAAGTAGTTTTTTAGAATAAAATTTTCTAATTCAAAAAAAAAATGTACTAAAAAGTTATTTTAGAAAGTAATAAGAAAGCTATCCCAAATAAAGCTTGGGACAGCTTTCTTACTGCTTCTTAAAATAGCTTTATTAGAAAGAAGCTTTAAGAAGCAGTAAAAAAGCCGTCCCAAACGAAGCCTTAATCATATCTATGACTTGCCAACTTTATATATTTCTACCATCATCGGTAATAGGCATTCTTATTTAGTTAGAATTTTTTAATATTTTTATTAAAAATTTCTTTTTTTTAGTTAAAAAAACATTGTAATTCACAGGTGAATGTATAATCACAGTTATTCTCAAAATTTTCTTCATCATTGCATCTATATTAAACTTGAACTTAGTAAAAGATGTTAGTTTGTGGAGCCAAATTTTGTCCCATCAAGTGCATAACGTTGTTTGGATAAATTCTTTGAGTATGCTTATTCAATTTTATTATTTTTTTAATTTTTATATGATGATAAGTATAGTTTCATGGTGGGGTGCATTATTGATCAAGCTATTCTTAATGGAGGAGGCAAAAGGTGGAACAATAAATTAGGAAAAAATAGGCTTTGGGTTTTCTTCTCGCTTTCGTTGTCGTGGGCTTATTGACGTTTTGGACGATGATGAGGCGACCCCCTGCTTTTCTCGCTTTGGGCCTGGGCTTGTTGGCATCCTTGGTGGTGTGCCCTTTTGCTTGGTGTTTGCCTGTGTGGGATGTTTATGAGTGGCTATTACCAATGGATGGTTAGTACCTAGTTGCGAGTTGGTTGCAAAGGGGCCGCCACCTTGAGTCCGCTGTTGACTGTTGACTCACTTTATTGCATCTTTCTCTGTCTGTTTTATCTAGGTTGCATTCTTTTCCTGTCTTTTCATGTATTTTGGTGTCTACTGTTTTTGGGTCGCTGTTATACTCCTTTCTTTGTTGGAATAAAATTTGTTTTTCCTTAAAAAAACAAGTAAAAAATTATTCTATTTCTTAATAATTATAATAATTTTTTTGTTAATGTTTATTTAAATATATAGAATCTATGTACGCTAAATTATTCATAAAAAACATAGTTGACCAAGTTCGGCTAGGGTTTCCCCGTAGGGTTTCCCTGTACTCCTCCCGGCTGTGTTGTCCGCCCCGTTTGCGAGCCGTTCGCTCTCCGGTTGGACTTGCTAGTTTGCTTTAATTTCTTATTCATACATCTCTTATATGTAAAGAACAAATAAGATACTTCAATTATAAATAGTTAGCCGTATATGCACAGATATTGGTCCTAATGTCTTTATGTGTATCTGCACAATGCTTAAATAATGATTAGATCAAATTTCTCCAGGTATTTGTATAATAAAAAATGAACATTTAAAGTTAGCACATGGGATCAACAACATTCTCGTAAACACCATCATGATGAGGCCTCTTAGGATTGGTTTGGGACAACTTTCATACTACTTTTTAAAGCAGTTTTTTAATATAAAAATTTCTAATTAAAAATAAATGTACTTAAAATTTGTTTTAGAAAGAAATAAGAAAATTGTCCCAAACGAAGCTTGGGACAGCTTTCTTATAGCTTCTTAAAATAGCTTTATAGTACAAAAATTAAAATTTTTATACTAGAAAGAAGCTTTAAGAAGCAGTAAGAAAGCCGTCCAAACGAAACCTTAATCGTATCAATGACTTGCCAACTTTATATATTTCTACCATCATCGATAATAGGAATTCTTATTTAGTAAAATTATTGATATTTTTATTAAAAATTCCTTTGTTTTAGTTAAAAAACATTGTAATTCAGAGGTGAATGTATAATCACATTTATTCTAAAAATTTTCTTCATCATTGCATCTCTATTAAACCTGAACTTAGTAAAACATGTTAGTTTGTGGAGCCAAATTTTGTCCCATCAAGTGCATAACGTTGTTTGGATAAATTCTTTCGGTATGCTTATTCAATTTTATTATTTTTTTAATTTTTAAAGTCAGACGAGAACATTGTAATTGAGCACCTCAAGCTCAGCCAAAAAGGTCTGAAAAACATTTAGTTTGCATAATCATGATGATTTGGATGATAGACATGCATATGTTCTAGTAGCTCATGAGATAGATATTGAGTTACTTGTTTAGAAATTAAGAGTAAATTACTGCCACCACCAACTACTTGATGGAGAAGCTTTCAAACTTGCCAGTTCATCATTGCCGTTAAAGCTCATACAAAGGTATATCAGAATTGAAGAATTTCACTTGATGAAAACACAGTTATGGCCCTCCTGCATATAAGCGAGTCCATTCCTTGGCTGTCTCAACAGCTTCAGCCTCGTTTGTCTTCCAATGTTTAGCAATATTGTCAGAAAATGGGTCATCTGGGTTTGGAGCACTCAGAAGGGCTTGGATGCTCAACAGAACTGTTCAAATATATAGAGCAGGACTCCACTTATCCATTAACATATCCTGACGTATCCGTCGTAAAGCACATATTAATTATTTGATTAGGTTATCATCTTTAGCATTTAAATGATTAAAATGCTTATATATCAAAACTGTTTTCTTTTATACAAAATTTTCAACAAAAGTTTTCATTTAAGCGAAATTTTTAAGAACAGTTCTTTATAATATCATAACTTGAAATTTATAAACAGTTCGTTTGGGACGGATTTCTTCTTGCTTTCTACAACAACTTTTTAGTACAAAATTTTTTTGAATTTGAAATTTTTGTACTAGAAAGCAGTTTTAAAAAGCAGTTCAAAAGCAATCCCAAATGAAACTTTAGTTTGACTACAGTAAAAAATTAATCTATTACTTAATAATTATAATAATTTTTTTGTTAATGTTTATTTAAATATATAGAATCCATGAAAGCATGCATTATTTAATTCAATTAGTTTTATTTAGAATCGTAAATATTTTCAAACTGCCGAAGATTACATGCTGCAAATTTCTTTTGTTATCGTTTATTTAAATATATATTGTACGAATGCATGCATTAATTATTTTTAACGTTTTCTTTCAAACATTAAAAAAAAATCAATTATTTTTGTTTAGATGTTTAAAATATTTTATTTTTTTCCATTTAGAAGTCGTAATTATTTTCAAACTGTAAATATACCCCAAAAAAAAGTACAAACATCATATTTATAATATTACTAAATAAGGAACATAAATTTAAATAACAAACTCCACTGTACACTTCAATACAAATAACTATCATTTTATGATCATATATTCAAGCAAAAAATATGAAAATTAGAATATAACATATGTATGTCTTAATTGAGTTTTCATGAAGCCAAATACGTTGTTCATCAAATTTTGTTAGCAAACCTGAAATATATCCAGAGGATATTACAATCAAAACATGATTAATGAAATATAATATTGGCTTCATTTGAGACAGTTTTCTTAATTCTTTTTAAAGTAGTTTTATAGTACAAAAAATTTCTTAAAATCAACAACAAAGCAGTAGTCAAAGGTTATCCCAAATAAAGCACTTATTTAAAAATTATTAAAAATCACTTATTAAGTATTAACATTTAACTAACTTTTTGTACTGTCTATTATAACTATATAAATCCAATGCTATACTCCCTCTAAGTACAACCATCTTGTTTGTACCTTCATCATCAGCCAAATTTTCATCAACATCCATAATATTAATTTGTTCAACTTGTTGTCTCACTCTAAACTGATATGCCTTTGGATGAACAAAATTTCATTGATATCACATTTATAAAATTCATGACCGCTCTATGAGATTTTTCTCCGTTATATAGTTAAAAAGTATCATTTTAGCAATAATAATAAGACGTTTCTTGAATGAGTAATTTATCATATCTTTCATAATTCTCCATTTTTCTTCCATAATCCAAATGCGCGTTCTCTTTCACTCTGTAATGAGGAATGTCCCCTATTTAAAACTTCCTAGAGATCGCAAACAAACCGACTAACTCATACAAAATCTAGTATATATGATATCTCGTCATTATGTAAGGCTTTTGAATCCTTGTTGTACAGGGTAACAAATATTAAATAAGTAAAATTTTTCAATAAATAAAAAAGTTATTTTGTGCATATGCTATAATAAAAAAAATATATCAATTAAATTAATTTAATGTATTTAAAAGTACCAGGTTGTGGTGCACGAAAATTGTACCAAGGATCCATCACAGCACGTGAAAAAATAAGAGCGTCATGTGCTGAACCCTCTCATTCTAGTGCGACAAATATAAAGCACATCTCAAAGTCACATATAGCAATGCTTAGAGGCCAATAAAAAAATATCAACTATTTATTTCTGTGGAGTACTAGAACGTCTTTGTGGTTGCTCTTATGAACTCATTGTGTCGTAAAATGAATAAATAAAAGGAAAGAACTTCTCAAATGTTAGTTTTATGTAATCCACATAACTCATGATATGATTTAGGAAAGCAACATTTCTTTATCATATTCATCAGTAGAGTAATATCCATCGTCCTTTGACTTTGTGCTTCCATTTTATTGTAAACGTCACAAATAACTTTTTGATAAAATACATTCAAAAGTATCATTTACTATACAAAGGCTAAATTGCAACCTGTATATAATTTAGCATCAATATTTCGTTTGGGATAATTTTTTCACTATTTTTAAAGTAGCATTTTAGTACAAAATTTTCTTTTTTTAAAAAAAATTGTGCTAAAAATTTACTTTATAAAGTAGTACGAAAGCTGTCCCAAACGAAATCTTAAAAAAACATAAAAATCGTACTCCATTACAAACACGAAAACCCCAATCGACATTAAAATTACTTATAAGTTTGCTTAACATATCTTAAAAGGAGAGCTTAAGCAGGAAGAATTTTAGAACTGAACATATTCCATAGTTTAACAAATGCAACAAATGTCTTTTATTTAAACATATTACCATATACGAGTGTAGTTATTATAACCAATTCTACATATCAACTTCACAGCAAGGCTGCTCCGACCACTTTTAACAGATGAATGTTAGCTATCTTTTTTAATATGAAGGAAAATTTTATGGATGACCTTTTTTAATTTATGGCTTATTATCAATATCTGTTTACGTCACTTAGAGCTGGTACTAAAAAGGTGTAGGGAATTTAACCAGATTTTTAACTTATAGAAGTGCCATTTTTTGGTAGAAGAGGGATGTGCTCGTATTCGTCATTTTCGCTCTGGCTTCGCTCTGCTCCCTACAATTCTTGGGCACAGCTAGGGCTTCGCCCTGGCCGCCTCCTCCTTCGCGCCTGGAACCGCATCTCGGCCTTCCATCGCCACCTACCCACAGGGAAGTTTTCCTCTCTCGGTTTTTGACTTGTCTCTATTCGGTTTTCTATTGTGCCATTTTCTCTGCTTGTGGTTATGGCAGGTCATCTTGTTGATCCTAGTTTCTTAAAGGGGATGCCTTCCTCACGTTCCTTCAAAGATGCTTTAGCTATAATGACTCTCATTCTTCAAGTTTCCCTAAGTTTAAAATCACTTCACATCGCGGCATGCCGTTACTCTGGATTTCGGAAGGCGAAATCTTAACTCTTGCTACACCCTTTGAATTCGCCCTTATTTTGGAAAAATTTTGGCTCGACGTCCGTCCCTTGAGGCCATCCGTAAATTCTTTTTCAATCTAAAACTTATTGGTGAAGTTTATGTGACTATTGTCAATATAAAGCATGTTCTGATTAAGCTAGTTAATGATTTGGATTATTGTAGGGTGTTTGCTCACCAGTCTTATTTTGTGAACAATTGCTATATGAAGCTTTTTAAGTGGTCTCCCATGTTTGATGTTGAGGTGGAATCTCCTATAATCCCTATTTGGGTATCATTGCCCCATCTTAGACCTCATTTTTTTCACCCCGTATCCTAATGGATTAGGTTCCCTCTTTGGTCGGCCTATTAAAATTGACCATGCTACTTCTTGTGGTTCTAGCCGGTGATTGTTTAGTTCTAGTTGAGCTGGATGTGACCAAACACTATCCAGACTGGCTGTGGGTTGGTCTTGAAAATTTGGGTTATTTTCAGACTGTTATCATGGCAGAATTTCCTTCTTATTGCTTGCACTGTAAATCTCTTAGCCATTCGAAGTTGGAATGTTGTTCCCTAAACACTATTTCTCCTTCTAAACCTCTTGTGGGTAATGAGAGTGTTTTGCCAACCATTGTGGAGCTTCTTAATGAGAAGGTGGATTTGGATCCTCTAAAAGAGGCTATTGATGTTCGACATGGTCATTTAGGAAGCTATGCTGATGGTGGCAGTTTGGGTTTGCCTATTCCTATGGTAACTTCTGTTGTGTCTCTTGAGATTGTGTTGGTTTTTGAGGTTGTGCACTCTCCTGTGCTAATGGTTGCCCCTTATGAAGAGGGGGAGGCTAATGAGGAAAATCTCACTCAAGTGGTTGATCTTGTTATGGGAGTTGCCAGCCCATCGTCTATTCTTTGCCGATGTTTCCTTCCTGTGTAATTAATAAAGGTTGTTGTTGTGGATCATGAGCCGAATCACGGCTTAGTCAATTTTGTAGCTAGTTCTATTGGGGATGTTAGTGACGATGAACATACAATTTCAGCTTATCCTATGGACTACGATTTGGTTTCACCTGCGGGTGGAACTTCTCCTGTTGAGAGTGGTGAGATGGCTAATGCTTTGGTTACACCTTCTAAATTTAGTCCCTTATTGTATGGGGGTGTTGATGTTGATGTCCCTCTAGTCGATGTGCCTATATCAGTTATTTCGAGTGATGCTTTGTTAGCTCGACTTGTTTATAAATCAAGGGATGAGGTGGTGTTGAATGATGACTGCTTTGATGATGGCTTTTCCTCTGCTGATGGGGAGGAAATGAATGAAAAATAATTGGAGTCTTAGGATAATTTTGGTTAAAGCAATCTTCAAATTGATGATGTTGGTTTTTTTAAAAAGAACGGTAAGCATAGAAAACGGAAATCCAAAAATAAATGAATTTTTTTGTTCGGGTTTAGCTTTCTTTCTGCTAATTCATTTGTTGATTAGTGTGGGTGCTGCTCTCGGCTTTATTGAATGGATCGTTTTGAGGAGTTTGTTTGTTTGGCGTTCACGGATTGAAGACCAGGCAATGATGTGGAGGTTTTTCACTCATTACCTAGACGTCCTGGCTAGTTGGCAACCATTGGTGGTGCTTTTTCTTCCTCTGTTTGGCGGTCTTTGTGGGGTGTGTGATTATGCTTTGACCGTTTCATCTCCTCCTTTGGATGGTCCTTGTCCAACTTCTGGGTGGTGGTTTAAAGCTTATCAACAACATGTTTACATTCAGGGGTTAAAAATACGGTTAAGTAAATGATTTATAAATTAGGAATGTTCATACTGTAGTTCACTTTGAAAATCTATTTATAAACATCAACATATTTTTGGATGCTTACACTTCCCTTGATTAATTTAGTATTTAGGTTCTTTAGGGATTGCACTCTCAGGTACCAAGTTTTTATAATTTAGTACTCATTTTTCTTCTAAATTTTTGTTTCTTTTTCTTTTCTTCTTTTTCTCATTTTATTTTTACTTTCCAAAGTACTTAGTAATAGTGTTGAAAACTTGATTGCTTTTTCCCTAAACCCTAATAACAAAAATTTGATTTAATTAAGGGTTGTTATAAGGTTTATTAATGTCATACTTAGTTTTTAAAGTGTTTTGAAAATTAGTTAGGGCATAACCTTTTCTAAATTTAGACAGCTAGTCTATAACCATTAATCAAGGGGTTTGGTGTTATTGTTATTAAATATATGAAGTATTAACTTAAATGATTTGAGTAGTTATTATTAAGATTATTTTATATAGTAATTAATTTTCTTTACTTATTCATCTAAGCACCTTTAAAGCCATAATTCTATCTCCAATTCTATTAATATTTATAACATTATTCTTTAAACTCTTATCTATAATCACGCTTACACCATTTCTAGTACGACTCTTACTTTAATACCAAACTTTAAATCCTAAACTATCAATCTCCTTAGCCTTCTCTCCAACCCATTTAGTTTCTTGAATGCACAAAATATTTATCTTACTATGAATCATAATATGTATTAATTCCATTAATCTTCCTATAAGGGAACCTATATTCCAAGTTCCTATCCTAATATTAGTATTATGGACTAGCTTCTTTGCCCACATCCGTCCTTGATGTGGGAACCCTTGCCTATTTAACATTGCACCTGGGCGCCGATGTAGAGGCCCTTGTACACTTTTCACTATATTCAGACCATACAGTGCGTCACTTCCAGGGACGCCCTAGCATTAACACAATTTATTAAAGGATTCATGTTATGGTTATTCGATAAGTTTTACGCTGGCTGTCGACTACCTAACGCAACCCACCACTTTTCTCATCCAGGACTTGGGACCTGGCCGGCAACGGCAGTGTTTAGATAATGAAGGTGGTAAGACCATATTAGATTTTTCTTTAGCTTATGTTTTTTTAATTGCTAATACCTTATGTAAGAAAAGAGATGAGCATCTCATCACTTATAAGAATAGTTATAGTAAAACTCAGATTGATTATTTTCTTATAAGAAAAATATATCGTTTATATTGCAAAGATTGTAAAGTTATTCCGAGTGAAAGTTTATGTACCCAACATCGCTTATTAGTTTTAGACTTTAAGATGAAGGGACAGAAAATAAAAAATAAAGTAAAGCAATTTTCTAGGATTAGATGGGGGCATTTAAAGAATAGTAATAAAAATATTTTTGAGAGTAAGATTTTAGATTCTAAGATTTTATTTGTGCATGAGGATGCTAATGTTATGTGGGAAAAAGTGGCTAGTGTTATTAAAAATATTGCAAAATATGTGTTTGGAGTATCAAAGGGAAAAGCCCCTAATAGTAAAAATAGTTGGTGGTGGAATCCAATTGTGCAAGAAAAGATAAAAAAAAGAAGATTTGTTATAAAAATTGGTTTAGATGTAAAAATTCTGATAATTGGGAAAGATATAAAGAGCCATGTAAGGATTCTAAGAATGCAATATGTGATGCAAAGAGCTTAGCTTTTAATGATTTATATAATAGATTAAATACTAAGGAGGGAGAAAGATATATGTATAAGCTAGCCAAACAAAGAGATAGGAGTAGTAAGAATTTAATTCAAGTGAAGTGTATTAAGGATGAAGATCAAAAAGTACTTTTCTTAGAAGATGATATTCAACAAAGGTGGAGGAGATATTTTGATAAACTTTTTAATGACGATTGTAAGAATACAATTGACTTTAGTGAGCTTAGCACCCTCAATGAAAATAAAGATTTCTATTTTTATCAGCATATTAGTAAAACCGAAGTTAGACGGGCTTTAAAGAAAATGAAGTGTGGAAAAGCTGTTGGACCTGATGATATGCCGATAGAGATGTGGAAATGCTTAGGAGATGAAGGAATTTCTTGGCTAACTAAACTTTTTAATAATATTTTAAAGACTAAAAAGATGCCAGATGCATGGAGAATGAGTGTATTGATTCCTATTTATAAGAATAACGGTGATGCACAAGATTGTGCGAATTATAGAGGAATTAAGTTAATGTGTCACACTTTAAAACTATGGGAGCGAGTTATGGAGCGTAGGCTGCGGCGTGATACTAATGTTTCTCAAAATTAATTTGGATTCATGCCTGGTAGGTTTACTATGGAAGCCATACATTTATTGAGAGGTTTGATGGAGAAATATAGGGAGAATAAGGAGGATCTACATATGATATTTATTGATTTAGAGAAAGCATATGATAAAGTTCCAAGAGAAGTGCTATGGAGAGTTCTTGAAAAGAAAGGAGTTAATAATGCTTATATTCAAATCATTAATGATATGTATGAAGGAGCTATTACTTGTGTTGAAACACAAGGTGGTTTGACCAAGTATTTCCCTATTTCGGTTGGATTACATCAATGATCAACTTTAAGCCTATATCTTTTCGCGTTAGTCTTGGATGTTCTCACTAGACATTTACAAGAGGATGTACCCTGGTGTATGCTTTTTGCTGATGATATTCTTCTTGTTGATAAGACTAGAGAGGGAGTTGAAGGTAAACTTGAAGTCTGGAGATCAACCTTAGAGTCTAAAGGTTTTCTCTTGAGTAGATCTAAAACTGAATATATGGAGTATAATTTTAGCAGTAATAGACCTAGTGAGGGGATTGTGACTTTGGGCGATCGAGTCATTAACAAGAGTACACATTTTAGATATCTTGGATCTATTGTTCAGAGTGATGGTGAAATAGTTGGGGATGTTATCAGTAGAATTCGAGTTGGATGGTTGAAGTGGAGGAATGCATCGGGCTTGTTGTGTGATAGAAAAGTTCCCCTCAAACTTATGGGAAAATTCTATAAGATGGTGGTGAGACCTACAATGCTTTATGGTGCAGAATGTTGGCCATTAAAAGAGAAGCACAATACTAAGTTATCTGTTGCGGAGATGAGGATGCTCAGGTGGATGAGTGGATTTACTCTTAGAGACAGGATACGAAATGAGCATATACGTGAAAAGGTTGGAGTAGCTCCAGTGGAAGATAAGATTAGAGAGAGTTGCCTTAGATGGTTTAGTCACATAAAACTGCGGCCTTCTGATGACCCAGTTAGGAAAGTAGAGGTATTTGATTTGACTTATGTTTAGAAAGGTAGAGGTAGACCTAAAAAGTCTTTGTTAGAAAATATTAGAAATGATCTTTCTTTATTAGATTTAAATGAGAATTTGACTTTGAACCAGACACAATGGAGAAAAAGGATTCATGTTGCCGACCCCACGTAGTGGGACAAAGGCTTGATGTTGTTGTTGTATTCATCTAAGCACCAGTAGTGTTATATTTTTTTACCTAAACTAATTTATAAATTTAATATCAAATAGTGCAATTTTAGAACTAGTAAGGAGTAATCAATACTTGAGCATGTAGAAAATTGGAAATAGAATAAAAAACATTAGGTTAAAATTATAACAACAATAAACTATATAAGCACAATAGTGTACAAAATTTAAAATACAAAAACACAACTGCTTAAAACTAATGAAATACCAAACAAAAAAATATACAAAATTAGGTTTCTTAAAAAAATATTGCCTATTCTTCGACACCGATCATAATTCCTAACACAAGTATTAATATTCTTAAATATAGTAGGCCAATAAAATTCTAATTGAAGAATTTTAGAATCTGTTCTAAATCTCCCAAATGCCCTTCATAATGTGAATCATGACATTTCGTAATTATAGGTTCTATTTCCTCCTTAGGAATACATCTCTTAATTATTTGATCTTTACATTTTTTAAAGAGATATGGCTCATCTCAAAAGAAAATTTTGGCATCATGCATAAATTTTTATTTTTGAGTAGATGATAAATCAAAAGGAATCACTCCACTTATATTAAAATTTATAATATTAGCATACCAAGGCAATCTACTCAATTGAAAAGAAAACAAATGTTCATCAGGGAAGAATTCATTAATATCTTTTTCATGAAGTGCAAATTCTTCCAATTCAAGTCTTAAAAGATTTTCAAAAATTGGTTCTTAAAATATTTCATATCCAAAATTTCTACATCAAATTCTAGCAACAAATGTATCCATCTCATGAATCTAGACTTGTCATCTCTTTTTCTTCATAAGTTATTTCATTGTAGAATGATCAGTATATATAAGAACCTTTGTGCAAATCAGATAAGACAAAAATTTATCAAAGGCAAAGATAATAACTAATAGTTCTTTTACCATAGCGGTATAATTATATTGTGAAGCATTTAAAGTTCTACTAATAAAACAAAATTACATTAAACCTTCTGTCTTTCCATTGATCTAAAATAGTACCCACAACATAATCACTTACACTACACATTAATTCAAAAAGCAAACACAAATTAGGTGCAATAATAATAGGTGCAATGATTAAATATTATTTCACTATTTTAAAGGCATCAGGACATAAAGTATTAGACACAAATGGAACATCCTTTTCCAATAAATTTTGTTTTTCTTTTTAAGTCGATGGTAAATCATAAGTTCATCTTTCAAGAAAGTATGATGCTAAATATGAGGATTTAACTAAAGAAATATAAAGTGAATCAGTGGCACATTTATTTGTCCACATCATTATAACTCTAAATTACAAATCAACTTCTCCATAACATAGATATTATTCTACTCTAATTATAATAATTTTTCTCTAATTTTTGGGCATTGTTGTAATTCCTTAAGAAGTTGGCATATGTTATTATAAGTAGGGGTTTTTGGGACCATTAGGTATCCGTTTTATAAACCTAATTCAGTAAATCATTTTATACATGCTTATATGATTTATATAAACTATTCTATAATTTTTGGATCTTTAAATTTGAAGATATAAAAGAATTTACAAGGATATTTTTGCTAAAAATTGAAAAATTGGCATAATTTCCTTTGTGTAACAAACATATTTTATTATAAATATCTATCATTAGAAGTTTTTAAATGCCATTTCTTTTCCATCTCATTCATTTAACAATGAGTACAAAGAATAGAAAATGAAAAATAAGAGAAAAAGAGAGGATAGAGAAAAGAAATGCTAGTGTTTTAGGATTATAAAGCAATTTTTTTGTCCTTTAACCTAGTTGGAAAATTTGTTTGTCTTGATGTAGGTAACTTTTTGCCTATTTTAATTTTTAATAAATTTCTATTTAAATATTTTAAAATTAAATTTTAAATTTTATTTACAAAAATATAGTTTTATTGAATTCTAATAAATTTTATTCTTGTAACTTTTAATATGTTATCGATATGACTATTCTGGTCTTTTTGAGTACCTATTTGAGAGTTTTCACTCAGTAATTTTTAAAAAATTAGCAATTTTAATTAATTTAAAATTTTATTTTCACATCTAAAAATAGTGCTTTTGTTCAGTTAAAGATTCAAGACATTGTTACCAATAATCTTTGGAAATGTAGTAAAATTTTGAAAACATAGTTTTGGCAGACCATGGAACATCAGGTAGGGAATTATTTTACAACTATAAGAGCATTATCATAGACTCATATAATAATAATGTGATTATTTTAGTAGTGTAGAATGCACTTTATTTTTTGTATCTATGATTGAAATATTGAATTAGCAATGAGAAGGGATTCTGTTGGTAATGAGAAGGGATTCTATTATCTGCTATATGATAAAAACTTTAAAGCTAAAGGGCTATTATGATTGTGAAGCTTTAGGGATATTCTAGTATTCCCTAAGAAGGGATTTTTTTTGTGGAGAGAAAGGATTCTGTTAACTAATATGAAAATTAGTAGTAAGAAGGGATTCTACTAACTAATAAATATGAAAAAGAAATTAGAGCCTAGGGTTTATTCTAACATTTGCTATCATATATTTATCTATGTATTAATTTCAATATAGTATCAATAGTTATTTAAATGCTCATTAAAAATTCAGTATCAGTAATTACTTTTAAGTTTTATGTACAAATCTATAGATTATTATTATAGTACTATTTTTTTCAATCCATTTGGTTTAACATATTGAATCCGGTATTAGGCTATGATAGCCTATCAAGCCATGTTAGATCATCCATTCTTTTGCTTTGTTTTTTATGGTAAGTGAATTCATGAGGAGCGAGCTGAGTAGTTTTGATAGTTGGCTCAGATCTGTGTTATAGGTATATTTTATTTAGTTTAATTTATTATAGGCTTGGGTTTCATTTTTGTGATATTTTCTATTGCTAAGCACTATTGTAAATAGATCTTAGATTGTACATAGATTTTTTGGATTATATATAAAAAAAATTCTTTTTAGATTTAGTAGTCTTCTACTTTAATGGTATGCAATAGTAGCTCTGTGTTATATATGTACAAATAGAAAGTTTAGTTTTTAATACATCTCCCTCTTGATCTTGGGGTCAGTTTCTAGTTCTTTCCAAGATCTGGCATGGTAAGAACTTTGTGGTATTGGGTCATATTAGGTCGTGTTGTGACAAGATTTTTTGTATCAGAGCATTGATTAAAGAAGTGAATCATAATTAAGCAATAAGATTTAATCTATATAAGAGGGAGATGATTCTGAAAGTTTTGGGTGCTCATTTTGTTTATTTTTTATATGTTTGATTAACATATAATTATGTTATGTATTTCTAAGATGGATCAACTTGATCTAGATTTGACCAATAATCAAAACTCTAATCTGGTAACTTAGGTTTTTGGTATAAATCCTATGATAAGTTCCACGATAGTTTCTCACATTATAGGTCTAGTAGTATAGCTAGTAGGTAAGGCTCATATGTGGGTTTTTGGTACCCAATCTGATGACATGAAAATGCATTTATAAATCTTTATGAGGTTATAGCCTCCAAGACTTTTAGGTGTTATTGATCCTAGATCGACTAAGGCTTAGCTAATAAGGATATAAAAGACTCTAGATGAGATGCATTATCCTTCTGGGAGGATTGTTACATTAACTACCTTTCTATTAATTGGTGAGGAAGAACATTAGTGGCTTAGCTAACAGAAGCAGAAGTTTTAGGGTCAATAAATATCATGATTACTAGAGGCAATTTTTCCAATTCTAGTGGTTAAATTAGTGGATCACTATTATGTTCATAATGTTGTAGGAGGCATAATAGTTAGTGTTATAGAGCATTAGGAAGATATTTTGTTATATTCAGTGCATACCCAGAATTACTAAGTGTTAATACGGTGGATTTGATAGACATTATGATTTGAGGTCTGAAAGTTCTAGGAAGCTGATTGTAGGTAGGCTAGGATAATATAACCCCGATCGTATTCTAAGGCTTCTGGCTATTGCGGTGTTGGTCTGGCACCGAGAAGTAAGCATTCTTGAGTTTCACATGGTACAGGGAGTTATATTTCTTTGACTCCAGTAGAGCCTCGAGTTTACAGATTAACGTAGCAAGAGGCTATTGAGTCTTCAATTATTCTCACTTGTATGACTTACATTTCTGCATCTCGTTGTCATATTTTATTTGATCTGGCTGCTGATCATTCTTTCATATCGAAGAAGTCAATTGATTCTCTTAATTTTCATTCCATACTATTATGTATTCCTTTATTTGTGATTTTGCATATGTGAGATGAAATTGTAGTTAGTAGAGTTTATTTCTGTGATTTTGAGTTTTTTTGAGAGAATTTTGAGATATGGTTTGATTTATTACCTATTTTGGCATTTAATATTATTTCAAGTATGGGCTGGATGAGTCAGTATATGGCTTAAATGAAAGTTCGATGTAGTATGTTAATCCTAGGTGCCCCAACGGGGGGGGCTGAATTAGTAGTTTTAAAATATCTTACTATAAAATACAAACTTAAGTTTTAATTTTGGGATTTTTTAATAACTTTAAAATATCAAAACTTAACACGAAATATAGAAGTAAAATTTTGAAATGAGATTTTAACAATGATGATGATTGATATATTAAATCAATTTATTATTTACCCTATAATTTCTATCATGCAATCTCTAGCAAATTAAAAATGTAGAAAAGTAAATTACAAAAAATTAAAAATAAGAAAGAATACACCAAAAATTTTATAGTGGTTCGATCAAACGATGACCTATATCCACTCTCCGGAGTCCTCCTCTCCGAGTATTTCACTAAACTTGAGTGTCTCTTTTTTAGCCCCCACAGCTATACTGAGAAGCCCTTATAATCTTTTCACCGACCTAGTGTGGTAGAGGACCTTGACCTCCTTTTTCACCTCCCTAGTGAAGGCAGAGAACCTTGACCTCCTTTTTCAACCTCCGAGTGAAGGAAGAGAACCACAACCTACTTTTTAACCATCCTGGTGATGGAAGAGAACCATGATGGTCTTTGCACTGATGATCTTCTTCCTAGAGCCACCCAAGAAGCCAAGCAAGACATTTGGAGGAAACTTGGCAAGACACTTGCTTGGTGCAACTTTGTGAACCCCTCATAATACTTCTCACTCACACACAAACTCTCCCTTTCTTTTTCTAAAAGCTCTCTAAGATTTTTTCTCCAAGCTCTCTCTCTAGAACACTTAGTAGCCAAAGACTTGTACCAAGTCAAACTAGAGAGATTAAAAATAGGGCTTCACAAAAAGCCCTAAAATTTAATTATGTCGGCACAGATCATATAATATGATTAGTTCAAATGATTTTGTTAGTATTGTATGATAAGTTAGGCATTATACAATTAGTTAAAGATCGTCTAGTTCGATTTGAAGCATCATCTTATATGCTTTATTCAAATGACCTGACTAATCATCCTATATAATTGGCGATGAATAAATATCTTACTATGCAGTAAAATCATTATTTTGTAGAGTACGATACATATCGTATGGTATGATTAGTGCAAATTTTGAATTTTAAAATATTTCCCTTTTTCTTATTGGCGGCTGAGATCTTGATTTCAACTGATCATCCTATATGATATGGATCATCCAATATGATTAGTTCAAATAGCTTTGATTACAAAATTAGCCATTTAATCGTTTTTCGAATAGCTAATCCTATAGTACGATGTTGATTGTATAGTATAATTAGTTCAAAAAATTTTGCTTCTAATTTTCTTACTATCTCATTCCCTTTAGTGTGTGTTTTCTTGGTCACCAAGTTTAGCATCCACAAAAATACATACATGACTCAAGAAATGTAGAAATAAATAAAAGCTGAAACATAGACTCTTTAGGACACAACCCTAATCTACCCAGTCTTGAACTGATCAATTTGCCTAGTATACGGTGTAGTTGAAATGTTAGTTCATAAGAAAACATATATGCAATAATAACTATAATAGGAGATAGCACAATAAAGTATTCAATAATGCTTGTTATCATCAAAATCATATGGCTTGGGTCCAAATTTGCAGCAATCTCTCCCTTTTTTATGATGGCAAACATTATTGCTTTTAATTTCAAATTAATTTTTGCTATATCCTAAGCTCCCCCTTACAAATTAAATTTTTGAAAATAGGGAGAGTTTTTTTTTAATTTTGAAAAGAGGAATAAGAAGAATATAAAAAAAGAGTATGAAAATAAAGGCAAAATAGTGAACTAAACCATAACAAAGCATAATGTATAGACAACCAACAAAGGGATACTCCCCCTTTTGAGATCACCAAAAAAGGAGGAACAACCACACATAACACTAGAAATAAAATAGACATCATAATGAAAAAGGAAAAAATAATACAGACACAAATAAACTAAAGAAGGTCATACTAAAAAATAGAAGGTCCTTGTTCAAGTAGAGATGGGGTGGTGGTTCTTGAAAATATCGATGAATGGATGTGAATTGCTCTCCAAGATAAGCCATATCATTTTCATGTTGTTGGTGCTGCTCTGCTATGTAGGTGTTGAAGCGAGTCACCCACTGATCAAATCTCTGAAATAGTGTATCGTACTGAGAGGTCTGGTGAACATGTGCTTTGTGTTGGAGCTGGTGTTGGACCTCCCTCTGTTGCCTCTGGCTCAGAGTCAACATAGTGAATATTTCATGGATGAGCACTGTGAAGGTCATGGAAGGAGCTGTTTGAATAGAAAATTTGAAGATGGATTAGTGGTGCAGGGAATTCAAAGATGTACTTAGATTCCATAATAAAAGCAATATTGTGACTTAATGCAAGATTTGGCTTACATTTAATTTTAGGATGTCTAATGCGGGCAAGATGCTCAAAATATCAAATAATTAAATCAGCTACATTGAAATCAATTTTAGCCATTATAAAATAGGTGGTAAGGAAAAAAAGAGATGTGATGTTCATCCGATCCCCAACTTTTAGAATGATTGAGTTTCAAAGTATATGTTGTATAATTCAAGCGTTTGAACTATGGTATTAACATGAGAAATATGGTAGTTGACTAACGACTCCCTAAAGGAAGTATTGGTTTGGGTCCAATCAAAATCAGGGAGAAAGGTTAAAGAGTGATCATTTTTGCTAGTGGTAAAGAGATGTAAGAATTATTCAAAGTCTTGGTAGGTGATTTCAACGGGCCTCCTGTTGACTTGGGATTGGAGGGTAGTGCCCACACTATTGATTTGAAGGATTGCAAAAAATTCCAAGAGAAGCTCAAAGTTGAATGGGTAGGCAAGAGTGAGAATGAATTGAAGAGTGCTGCGAGCAAAGAAAGTGAGTATATAGAAGTTCAAACTTCATGATTAATAATTTTAGAGGGGTTAATCCAGGTAGCCTTATAATGATGGTATGCTTCTTTATTGGCTGCTTCAACGAAGTAGGGATCAACTAGACATTATGAGGAGCTTCCTAAAAGAGTTCTTGATCGCTTGCCACTGACCATTGCAAAGAGTAGAAAGTGGGGATGAAGGGAAAATGTTTGAAAGGATTTGAGTGAAAAAAAATCTTGTTTTCCCTCCCTTTAAACAGAAATTAGCCCAATCATACAATACAATAGGGTATCATATAGTACGATATGGTGTATTTTATTTGTCCAATTTGATCCATTAAAATGTTGGTATTTTCATACAGTATAATCAGAATCGTACTAGACGATGAGTGTGAAAATGCTCTTCCCGGGGAGTCAGCCTGGATGAAAGTTGATTGGTCACATCATCCTGTACGAACTTGTGTTCACACAGTATGATATGATATTTAATATCATACCAGCTTAATTCAATGCATCCAACTTCTAGTGCCACATGTTTCATATAGTACAAATTAGGTAATCATATAAAAAGATCGCCAATAATTGATTAATCAGAGTTGTTGGATGTGTTGCAAGTAGTAATATGGTTATTTATGAAGTTCATATAGTATGATGCAATAATTGTATAGTATGATGTGAGAAATTTGGAATTTTTGTGTGTAAAGATGAGGACAACTTCATAAACAAAAGAAAAAGAAGAAATTCCCACAAACGATATTACAAACTTAAATTTTAGACTTTGAACAATCACACAACAAATAATATAATAATACATAAAAACATTTATATTTCCAATCTACAAATCATCCTGATTCAAGTATGAATATATATAAGACCTACTCTAGTCCTCAAGTTGCTAAAGGATTCAGAGGCATGGGGTTTTGTAGAGATATATGCCAGGTAATTTTTAGTAGCTACATGGTGTAATTCTATATGTCCCTTGGTTACATGATCTCCAATGATGTGGTGCCTAATGTTTATGTGCTTAGTCTGAGGGTGTTGAATTATATTTTTGGAAATGTAAATGGCACTAGTGTTATCATACATACTAGGAATGGTGCGTACAGGTAGTCAAAGATTTAAGATTTATTGCTTTAGCCATAAGACTTGAGCAACATAGCTTCTAACAATAATGTAATCCACCTTAGTGGTGGATAGGGCTACTAAATTCTTTTTTCTACTAGACCAGGAAACTAATGATTGGCCTATGAACTGACAAGTTCTTCTTAAAGTGCTTTTCCTATCTACCCTTCATCCTGTAAAGTTAGAGTTTGAGTTTCTTATGATTTCAAATGATGGGCTATGTCTAGAGTACCATATACCTATGTTTTGGGTGCCTAATAGGTATCTAAGGATTCTCTTAATGGAAGTCATATGTGATTCTTTGGAATCATCCTAAAATCTAGCATAGAGACATTCACTAAATATTATATTAAGTCTACTGGCAGTAAAATAAAGAAGTTATCCAAATATTCCTCTATATTTCTTCTAATCAACAAATTTTCCATTTGGATCCTTGTCTAACTGAATAGTAGAGCTCGTGGGAGCATTTATTATTTTTGCATTATCCATTTCATATTTCTTAAGGATATCCTTAATATATTTTGATTAACTAAGGAAGGTTCCATCATCCCTTTTCATCAAACTAAATCCAAAGAAATAGGTAATTAAGCTCTCCATCATGCTCATCCCAAATTCTTGACTCATTGACTTTGAAAATTCTTCACATAGATTTTTATTTATAGATCTAAATAATATGTCATCAACATAAATCTGAACAATGAGTAGATCTTTTCTTACTTTTTAAGGAATAGGGTGGTGTCAACACTACCCTTAACCAAGTCTCTATCTTAGAGGAAAGTGCTCAGCCTCTCATACCATGCTTTAGGTGTTTCCTTTAATCTATATAATACCTTCTTTAATTTAAATAAATGATTAGGAAATTAAGAATTCTCAAAACCTGGGGGTTATTCAACATATACATCTTTTATCACCCTATTTAGGAAGGCACTTTTTACGTCCATTTGAAATAACTTGAATCCTCCAATGCAAGAAATGGCTAGTAGCGCTCTAATGGCTTATAGTCTAGCTACAAGGGCAAAAGTCTCCTTAAAATTAATTCCTTCAATATGATTGTACCCCTTAGCTAATATTTTAGCCTTACTCCTAACCATTATAATAGAGTCATTCATTTTATTCTTGAAAATCCACATAATTCCTATAACTCTCTAGTCTTTAGGTGTTCTAACAAGTTCCCATAAATCATTCCTAACAAATTGATTTTGTTCTTCTTACATTACTAGGATCCAAAATTCATCAACTAGGGCATGTTCTATTTTGGTGGGTTCTACCATTGAGATGAATGTTGAATGACTAACCTCCTTTCTAAGTCCATGCCTAGTTTTAACACCTTTAGATGGGTCTCCTAGAATAAGTTCCCTAGGGTGACTAGATGAGTATCTCCATTCTTTTGGCAAGGGCTCCAGAGGTACTACTCTATCTCTTATGTCAATGGATTCTTTCCCTTAGGTAATCTCTGCTTCTTTTTCCTCTAACCTAGGCTTAGAGGCTTTATCTGTTTCATCAAACACAATATCAGTAGACTCTTCTACTACCAAGGTCCTCTTACTAAAAATCGTATAGGCTTTACCTACAAATGCATATCATAAGAAGAATCCATTAGATTTGGGATCAAACTTTCTTAAAGGTGATTTTTTATTAATTAGGATAAAACATCTACAACTAAAGACATACAAGTGAAACAGGTTGGGAGTCACTTTAGAGCTCATAGGGTGTTTTATTTAGCTTGGGTCTAACATTTACCTTGTTCAACACATAACAAGCTGTCTTTACTGCTTCTGCCCAAAAGTATCTTGGAAGAGAATATTCAACTAATATGGCCATAGCGGCTTCTATTAAATTTCTATTTTTCCTTTCAGCTATTCCATTCTACTGAGGGGTCCTAGGGGTAGAAAAGTTATGTTCTTTCCTTATCTCCTTACAAAAGGATACAAATTTATCATTTTTAAACTATCCATCATTATCACTATGAACAGTCTATATCTCACATCCTAATTTCCTCTGTATTTAAGTGGAGAAGTTTCATAAATTTCCTCAAATGATTCACTCTTTTTTGCTTAGAATCAAACATAGGGGAATCTAGAATAATCATTAATAATCACAAAACCATATGATTTTCTTCCTAGGTTGGTTGTACTAATGGGTCCAAATAGATCCATATGATGATTTTTTAGTTGCCTAGAGTTGATGATGTCCGTGATTGAATGAAATGAAGACTTAATTTATTTTCCTAGTTGGTAGGCATCACATAGGTGGTCCTTACTTAATTCTAACTTGGGTATGCCTCTAACTAAGTCTTTCTAGGTAATCTTTCAAAGGGTCTTCATGCTTATATAACATACTCTCCTATGTCATATCCTAGATCCATAATAGTGGTTTTCAAACACAGAGAATTAAATTATTTAATGCAATCTAAATCAAGCATATAAATATTGTTGACACTTTTCCCTTCTAAAACCAAATTTTCATTCAAATTAATCATGCATTTTGTAGACAAAAAGTTAATATCAAATCCTTTGTTACACGACTAACTAATACTAAGAAGATTATACCTTAAACCATCAACAAGTAAAATATTCTCAATTACAAAATTCTAAAAGTTTCTAATTATACTTGATCCCACACTTTCCTAGTGGTGTTGTCTTTGAGAATGTCCTTGTCTCTTGACCTATCCTCTAGCATGATGAACTATTTCAATCTCAAGTCATATTCCTTAAGCATCCACTATTCATGTACCACATGCTCTCACTAGGCCTTTTGTGAGAGCACTCCCAAAAAGTCAATCAAATATTATATTTGGGAACCCAAGTAAGTTTGGATTCCACTTTATGCCATGATGAATGACTTGTACAGTGTAAGTGTGGGCTATGTGACCTAGCATGCCACAAGAATGACACCTAAACCAGGGAACAAATTTATTAGTCTATGATAGGGGTTGTGCCTTTTTCTAAGGATATATGATGCATACTATGATGTGGGGTTACACCATTGTGTTAGAGTAGGTGACATTTTATTTAGTTCAAGTGCATGAATTTTTACTCTCAAGAATTGATTTGCACTTTCAAGGTTTACTACTTCCAATTTTAATGCATGATCATTGCTATCTAGTTCTGATGCACATTTTTCTAATTATTTGATTGAATCTTCTATCACAATATGCTTTGATTTTAAGGAATCATATGTATTGGTTAGATCAATATGTTTTTTAGTCAATGCATCAAACTCATCAAGTAATGACAAGTGATTGCTATCTAAATCAGAATGTTCGGCTATCAAATAATTTTACCCTTTCTACAAAGTAGAAAAATCATTATTTAAACTGACATACATAATTTTTAGCTTTCGATGTGAATCATTAATTTTTTCAAATATAATGAATAATTCATCATTAGATAGCTGACATACCTTAACTTGATCTGACTGATCAAGATTATCGTTAACCATGAAACATAGGTTTGCTACTTACTCCTCTGCTTTTTTTTTTAGATGATTCTTTGAAAGAGTTAACCCATAATGCTGTATGTGTCCATTACTTCATCTTTCTAAACTTTTTCTTCTCTTCACCCTGTTCCTTGATTAGGTGAGTTTTAAGGCTGGGGCAATCAGTTCGCATGTGTCCTGATTTCCTACATTCAAAACATATTGTGTCAGATGACGCTTTAAAGTTTTTATTAATTTTACCTTTATTCCATTATGGTTGATGGCACTTCTACTTCCTTTTCAAGAATTTTTTAAACTGGTGGGTCATCAACGTAATGTCATCATTCTCCTCAGTCACAGAGCTTTTACTGTCTGATTCATTTTCTTTCAAGGCCACAGTCTTCTCATCTTTCCTATCACCTGCATCAAGTAACCTTGGACTTACACCTTGCTCATAGGCAATGTGCGAGCCAAGCAAGTTATCAATCAAATAAAATTTTAAATCTTTAGATTCTAAGTTTGCAGTGACTTTAGCATCATAAGTACTAGGAGGCAAAGTAAAATCTTATTAACTTTTTTTGAGTTAGAAAGTTCTCAACCTAATGCATGAAAGGATGTCACTATCTGAGTGAACCTAGTGTACATTTCATATATAGTCTCACTAGATTTCATGCAAAATAGTTCATAGTCATGCAATAGAATGTTTAACCTAGACTATTTAACTTCACTAGTTCCCTCATATGTGATGCATAGTCTATCCTATATTTCCTTCCCTGTAGTATAAGTAGACACTCTCATATAATCTTCAATTTTCAAAGCATAGAAAAAGCAATTCAAATGTTTAGCATTTAATTAAATAAGCTCTTTATCCTTATAACTCCATTTAGTAAACGAAATATCAATTTTAACTCCATTAACAACTCGAGTTGGAAGTGAATAACTAGTTTGAATCATATGCCAAATTCTAAAGTTAATGGATTGCCAAAATGTAGGCATGCAAATTTACCAAAAATTAAAAGGAATATTTTTGAATTGAGTTGGACGCATTATTGAATAACCCTTCACAATTGTTCTATTTTCAAAATGAGCCATAAAAACTTTACTTGGGGATTTTAAAATCGTGAATTCCATGACCCGCTCTGATACGACTTGAAAGTTTGATGTTGGATGTCAATCCTAGGTGAACTACCTTAGGCGCACTAAGAGAGGGGTGAATTGGTAGTTTTAAAAAATCATTCTATAAAACACAAAATTATGTTTTAATTTTGAGATATTTCAATAACATGAAAATAACAAAACTTATCACCAAATGTGGAGGAAAAATTTTGAGATATTTCAATAACATTTCAATAACAAAACGATCATGATGTTTTATAGATTAAATCAAATTATTACTAACCTTATAATTTCTAAGCAGGAGGGCAAGTAGGTGAACGGGCAGTGTGGGAGGTAGCCAAGCAGGGTGGGGCGAGTGTTGGTACCTCGAGCAGCACGGGAAGGCAGATGTTATCAGGTGGGTGGGTAGAGCATGGCAGGCGCAAGCTATTAGCTTTGACGGGCTTTTTTCGGCATTTTTTCCCTCAATTTTTTACGTTGGAAAAATTTTTTGAAATGTTTTTTCAACAAAAAATGTTCTCGACCTTGTTTTACCAACAAAATAATTTTTGCCCGAAATCCACCAAAAACTTTTTAAATTTGCTGAAAACTTAACAATTTTTTGCCAAAAAATTTGTTAGTAATTCACAATTTTCTTATAGTACTCCTCTCCCCAGAGTCATCCTCTCCGAGTATTGTACTTAACATTAGTGTCTCTTTTTTAGGCCCCACATCTTGGTAGAGAAGCCCTTATAATCATTTCCTCAACCCGATGTAGTAAAGAACCTTGACTTCCTTTTCCACCCTCCTGGTAAAAGAAGAGAATCACAAACTTCTTTTTTACCCTCCTGGTGATGACAGAGATCCACTATAGCCTTTGGACTAATGATCTTCTTCCCAAAGCCAACAAAGCAACCTAGCAACACTCGAAGGAAACTTGGTAAGACACTTGCTTGGAGCAACCGTGTAAACCCATCACACTACTACTTCCTCACACATAAGCTCTTCCTTTCTCCTTCCCAAAACTCTCTAAGATTTTTTCTCCAAGCCCTCTCTCCAGAACACTTAGAAGAGAAAGATCTGAAACATGTCTAATTAGAGAGATTAAACACAGGGCTTCACAAAAAATTCTAAAATTTAATTATTTCAACATTGATCATAAATTATAAACTGATAATATACAGTACAATTAGCTCAAATAACCCTGTTAGTATTATTCGAAGAGTTAGGCACAGTATAATTAATTAAAGAAATTAAGCTGATCATCTACTACAATTTGAAGCATCGTCTAGTATGATTAGTTCAAATGACTTGAATTATCATCCCGTACGATTGGCGACGAACAAATATCTTCCCCTAAAGAAATCAGGTCGTACAATATGATTTTTAAAATTGTCCTGTACGATCTGACTCGATAATTTAATTATTTCATGTAATACATTACATATCATATGATTAGTGCAAAATTTGAATTTTAAAATATTGCCTAAATTCTAATTAGTGGCTCAAATCAAGATTTCAATTAATCATCCTATACGATATGGATCATCTAGTACGATTAGTTCAAATAGCTTTAATTATAAAATTAGTCATTTTAATGATTTTCATAATAACTTATCATACAGTACGATATTGATCTAACAACTTGATCAGTTCAAAATATTTTACTTCTAATTTTCTCACTATCTCACTCCCTTGAGTGTGTGTGTGTGCGGTCACCAAGTTTAATATCCACCAAATTAAATGACATGACTAAAAAAATGTAGAAATAATTATAAGCTAGAATATAGACTCTTCAGGACACTTATCCCTAATCTACCAAGTCTTGAGCTAATCAATTTGCATAGTACCCGGTTGAACTAAAATAATAGTGCACAATAAAATATATATGCTATAATTATAATACTGGGAGGTAGCATAATAAATAATCTAATAATGTTTGTTATGATCAAAATCACATAGCTCGGGTCCTGATTTGCAACATCAAATTGATTATCTAAAGAAGAAATTGACTCTATATCAAGGTGTAAGAGTTTTGTATTTTAGAGAATTAGAAGTATTCCTTCTTGTCTTATTCTTCTCTAAATGTGAATAAGCTTTGGAGAATAGATATCCCAATATTTGTAGCTTATATCAAAGATACAAGGATCTTTTTAGCTTTCGTGAGTTGTGTCCTATGGTTAAAGAAATTTTAGATATTTTCCTTGTGGTGTTTATGACTTAACTACCAAATAGGAAGGTAGAGCTTTATATAGATTTTTTATACGTATTGCTCTGATCACTAATGCTCTATATGAAATGTAACTTAAAGAAATCCAAGAGTTAAAAGCACAACATAAAAAGTTAATGGATCAAGGTATTTTTCAGCTCAGTGTGTCTCCATAAGAAGTGCCTATATTACTTGTTAGGAAGAAGGACGGTACCTTATGGATGTGTATCGACTATAGAGATTTGAAGAAAATAATTATAAAAAATAAGTATCCCTTCTATAAGATTGACAACTTAGTTGATGAATTGGCTGGATGTTTGGTGTTTTCTAAGATTAATTTGTGATTTGGTTATCATCAGTTGAAGGTGAGAGAGGAGGATGTGGCGAAGACAACATTTATCATGAGTTATAAGCATTATGCATTTTTAGTCATGCCAATTAGAGTGACTAATTCCCCAATAGTCTTTATATATTTGATGCAAAAGGTTTTTAGGAAGTATCTGGACCAATTTGTGATTATTATAATAGATAATATTAAGATTAATTTTAGATCTAAAAATGTGCGTACATCACACTTAAGGCCAGCATTAGAGATTTTGAGGGAATATCAGTTATATGCTAAATTCTTGAATTGTATGTTTTGGTTGAATAGCTTTTCATTTGTTACACATACTGAGTAGTGCTAGTTTTTTAGTTGACCTCAAAAGGTTTAGGTTATTTCTAATTGGCCAAGGCTTACTACGGTTTCTATGATTTATAATTTCTTAGGATTGGTTAGTTACTATAGAAAGTTTATTCAGGGGTTTTCTTAAATTTCATTGCCACTAATAAGGCTGACTCAGAAGTTAGTACCTTTCATATGGACTTTGGAGTGTGAGGATAGTATTTAGATATTAAAGGATCATTTATATTTTTCCTCGGTTCTAGCTATTCCCTTAAGTATAGATGGATTTCAAGTTTTTACTAATAGTTCATTGAAAGGATTGGGAAATATGCTAATATAGAATAATAGTGTTATTACATATGTATCTCAATAGTTGAAATAATATGAGAAGACATATCTGACACATGATCTAGAGTTACCAGCTATTGCATCTGACTTAAACGTTATGAGGCATTATTTATATGAAGTCAAACGCAAGATCTTTAAAAATCATCATAATTTGATGTACATCCTCACTCAAAAGGATCTGAATTTGAAATAGAGGAGATATCTTAAGTTGATTAAGGATTATGATATACCTTTTTAGTATCAATCTGGTAAGGCAAATATTATGGCAGATGTTTTGAGTATGAAGTCTTTAGGTACTTTTATTTTGAGAAGCTGGAGATAGAGGTACATCTATTTAGAGTGATCTGAATTTATTAGCTTAAATGATTATTTAGTCTACTCTATAGGAAAGAATCTAGGAAGCTCAGGAGTTAGATATAGAGTATCTGAAATTGAGTGGGCATGTTAAATTAAGTAAGAAACTTGAGCTATTAATATCTAATTTTGGTGACATTTTTTAAAAAATAAGTTATGGATTATTTTTTAATGAAACAATTATTAAGCATTTAATTAAGTGTTAAAAGTAATATAAAAAATTGCTATGCTAATAAAATTGTAATTTTAATTATTAGGAATTCAGTTAATAATACTGAGAAAATAAATAAACAAGCACTTCTTATCAATTAAAATTCAAATAACTCTGATCCTTAAGCCTCCTAACAAAAGAAATTTATAGATTTTAATCCATTATAACTCTTAGTAGATAGAATTTAGAGAATTTGAGAAAACAAATATATGTATAGAACCAGAACATGCCCAACGGCACGAAAATATGCATTTTATAACAAAATTGAACTTCCTCCACCTAAAAATCCTTAAAATCAGACCATTCAATCAAATAAACCATGATTCCTTTCATTGTAGTAATTAAAAAATAAATGAACTCATTTCAAAATTTCACAAAATACTATGATGGTGGACAACCGAAAATGCTACTAAGCAGATATTCAATATTTTAAGTTGTAACCTTGATTGTTTGATGCTAAAATAGAAAGAGGCCTTTCAAAAATTTGTAAACCAAAAAGATTATAAAAATTGCTGAAAATGCACTATATCAAGATCATTCTAGACCTCTTAGGGATTATGCTAATCCTCTACTAGATAGAATTCATTGGAGTTTTAATAGGCCTACAATTCATGCTTATAATTTTGAATTAAAACCTGTCATAATTTCAAAGGTTTAAAATTCTCAGTTTGGGAGAAATCCTATTGAAGATCCTAATTTACACTTATCTAGTTTCTTAGAAATTTGTGTAACATTTAAGTATAATGGTGTCAATAATAATATAATTAGACTTAGATTGTTCCCATTTTATCTAAGATATAAATCTATGATGTGGTTAAATGTTTTACACCTAGGCTCTATAACCACTTGGAATTAGTTAGCTCATAACTTTCTTGCTAGGTATTTCTCACCTTCAAAGACTACCAAATTTAGAAATGATATCACCTCTTTTACCTATGTTGAAAGTGAATCAATTTATGAGAGTTAGGAGAGAGATTTAAGAATATGCTTAAGAAATGCATTCACAATTCTTTTCCTGATTGGTTAGTTATTCAAATATTTTATAATAGATTAGTAGGATCTCTTAGAGCAATTATAGATTTTGTTGCTGGAGGATTATTAATGTCTAATCCAATTGAGGAAGCATTTGACCTAATCGATTACTAATAATTTCTAGTGGCATGCTAATAGGGTAAATCCTAAGAGAGCAGTAGGAATATATGAATCTGATGCTTTACAAATTTTGACTACAATAGTTGCATTAATTTCTATGAAGTTGAGCATAATAGGAGTAAATGAGAAATTAGGAAAAAAAATTATCTATATAATTGAAGGATCAAAATTTAGTTAAAAATAGTGATGTGGAAGAGATTGAAAATATTAATTTGAATGGAAGACAAAATATTGCCTACTCTAATACATATAATCTTGGTTGGAGGAGCTATCCAAATTTTAATTGGTCAAATAATTTTAATGGTAATAATCAATAGAGTTCTAGTCAAAATTAAGGAGTAAATTGGAACAATCATCAACAACCTATTATTAATCATAGACCTAGATATATTCCATAATTTAATCAAAGCAATCATATTGGAAGTAGAAACACTATCGTCACCAGGTCCCAAGTCCTTGATGAGAAAAGTGGAGGGTTGCGTTAGGTAGTTGATAGCTAGTGTAAAACTTTTCAAATAATCATGACATGAATCCTTTAAAAATTTGTGTTTTTGCTAAGGCATGCCCTGGAACTGACGCGCTATATGGCCTGCCTACAATGATAATTGTGTAAGCGCCGCTGAACTGGTGCCCGGGTGTAGTGCTAAATAGGCAAGGGTTCCCACATCAAGGAGGGATGTGGGAAAAGAAGCTAGTCCAAGAAACTAAAATTAGGATAGAAACTTGGAATATAGGTTTCCTTATAGGAAAATTAATGGAATTAATAGATATTATGATTCATAGGAAGATAAATATTCTGTGCATCTAGGAAACTAAATGGGTTGGAGAGAAGGCTAAAGAGATTGATAGTATAGGATTTAAACTATGGTATTCAGGTAGAAGTCGTACTAGAAATGGTGTAGGTGCGATTATAGATAAGTGTTTAAAGGATAATGTTATAAAAATTAATAGAATTAGAGATTAAATTATAGCCTTAAAGATTATTGTTGATGCTAAGATTGTTAATTTTAAAAGTGCTTATGCTCCTCAAGTAGGTTTGAATATGGGTTCAAAATTAAAAATTTTTAATGACTTAGAAGAATTAATACAAAAAATACCACTTGAAGAAAAAAGTTTTTATTAGAGGAGATTTAAATAGACATGTTAGTAGAGAGGTAGATGATTTTAAAAGTATTCATGGTGGCCATGGGTTTGGAACGATAAATGAAGGTGGTAAGATCATATTAGATTTTTTTTTAGCTTATGATTTTTTAATTGCTAATACTTTATTTAAGAAAAGAGATGAGCATCTCATCACTTATAAAAATAGATATAGTGCAACACACATTGATTATTTTCTTATAAGAAATTTATATCATTTAGATTACAAAGATTATAAATTTATTCCAAGTGAAACTTTATGTACCCAATATCGATTATTAGTTTTGTACTTTAAGATAAAGGGGTTGAAAATAAAAAAATAAAGTAAAATGATATTCTAGGATTAGATGGGGGAATTTAAAGAATATTAACAAAGATATTTTTGAGAGTAATATTTTAGATTTTAAGATTTTTCTATGCATGAGGATGCTAATGTTATGTGGGAAAAAGTGGCTAGTGATATTAAGAATATTGCAAATGATGTGCTTAGAGTATCAAAGGGAAAAGCTCCTAATAGTAAAATAGTTGGTGGTAGAATCCAAATGTGCAAAATAAGATAAAAAATAAGAAGATTTGTTATAAAAATTAGTTTAATTATGAAAATTCTGATAATTGGGAAAGATATAAAGAGGCAAGCAAGGAATCTAAGAAAGCAATTTGCAATGCAAAGATCTTAGCTCTTAATGATTTATATAATAGATTAGATACTAAGGAGGGAGAAAGATATATGTATAAGTTAGCCAAACAAAGAGATAGGAGTAGTAAGGATTTAGTTCAGGTGAAGTGTATTAAGGATGAAGATCAAAAAGAACTTTTCTTAGAAGTTGATATTCAACAAAGGTGGATGAGATATTTTGCTAAACTTTTTAATGAAGAATGTGAAAATACAATTGAATTTAGTGACCTTAGCACCCTAAATGAAAATAAAGATTTACTTTCAAATCAAGAATAAAATGAGCAAAATTTGTCAAATGATCCACTATAACCAAAATGGCATCATGTCCCAATATCAACTTGGGAAAAACAATTTTAAAATCCATTGTTACCTCTTCTCACTTCCACTTTGGAAAAGGTAATGGATGCAAAAATCTCCCATTCATTGATGTTATGCTTTAACAATCTAACAAGCTTCATATTAAGAAACAAATATGTTACATCCTTTTTTAATCCAAGCCACTAGAATATACCTTTTAGATCATTATACATTGTATCACTTCTTAGGTAAATTGTGTAACCTACATAATGTGCCTCATGCATATTAAATAATCTCAAATCTTAAGATATAAAAACCCATAATCTAATCTTATAGAAATTACTAACAAGTTAGATACTCGTAATTCATATTTCTTACCACATTTAATTTGATCAATCAGTTTTAAATATTCTACCTATGATCTCTAAGCTTCCTAAATTCTTTCTTATAGAGATAGTTGATTGATCACCTGAGCCAGAGTACTAGAATTTAGATCAATATGAGAAATTATCTTTAATTGAAGATTCCCTATATCCGTATCAAAGATTCATCAAAAGTAATTTGAATACATGATAATCCAAAGGACTTTCTGCTTAAGAGCATCGGCTACAACATTAGCCTTACCAGTCTAATACATAATGGTCAAATCATAATTTTTAATTAACTCAAGCCATCTTCGTTGCCTAAAATTTAAATCTTTCTAAATGAATATAAATGTTAGACTCAAATGATCAGTGAAGATCTCACACTTAACTCCATAGATAATGTCACAAATCTTTAAAGTAAATACCACAGTAGCATGCTCTAGATCATTAGTCAGATAGTTTCTCTCATATGGCTATAACTACATGAGAACTTAAGCTATAACCTTCTTATGTTGCAATAGGACACAACCCAATCCTCTCATTGAAGCTTTATTAAATACTTGAAATTTGTTTATGCCAGATGGAAGAGTCAAAATTGGAGCTAAAGTCAAATAATCCATCATTCTTCAAAAATTAGCCTCACAATCAGATGTCCAAATAAAAGTAACTGACATCTGAGTCAGACTCATTAAAGGTACAAAAAATAAGAAAATCATTTCATAAACTTCCTGGAATACCCATCCATACCTAAAAAGTTGTGAACCTCAAATACAGTAGTAGGTCTCGGCCAATAAAAAATGGTTTAAATCTTTTAAGGATCAATATAAAAACTTGCGTTACTTCACTATGTTATGTAAAATTGAAATGATCCTCAACTAGAACTCGCACTTAAAAAATTAGCAAATAACTAACATTGTATCAAAGTCTCAAGAACTATCCATATATCTTTGGAATGATTATTCTTAGAAATAAAATAAATTAGATTATTATTTATAAATATAATTACCATCTGATCCTGATAGGCTCAAAACACTCATTTCATTAAATCAATGAAACTTGTTGGTGTATTAGTCAACCATAAAGGCATGACTAAGAACTCATAATGTTTATATTTAGTACTATAGCAGTGTTCATTACATCAGCATCTTTTACCTTTAACTTGATAATAACCAGATTATATATCATACATTGTGAACATAGAAGATGAAGCTTGTTGATCAAATAAATCATCAATATGAGGTAGAGGGTACTTATTCTTAATCAAGATTTTGTTCAAAACTTTTTAATCAATACACATACACATCATACCAACATTTTCTTTACAAATAAAATGAGTGCTCCAAAGAAAGACCTGCTAGGTTTGATAAATCACCTATTATCCAACTCTAGAAGCTACACTTTTAACTCCCAAAGCTTTTTAGGTGCCATCTTACATATAGATTTGGATATACTGTTATACCCAAAAATATATAAATATAGAACTCTATATCTTAATCCACATATAAACTTAAACTTCTCTAGAAACACATCCAAAAAACTCCCATACTATTAGAATATTAAAAATAAAACTAGAATCTACCCTACTATCTTGAGCTGATCCCAGAAATATCATACAACCTTTCTTCCATAATCTATCTCCATTCACAGTAGAGATCAAACATGGTGAAATACCTCAAACTCCCTAGAAGAAGATAGCTCTAATTGCCTAGAAATAAAGTGAATCACTTATTTAAATAAGTAATTCGAGCCCCATATAGGCTCAAGTAGTCCATAAAAAAAATAACATCAAACTTAGAAATATGTAACAAAATTAAATTAGACATTCCCTTCCTATCAAATATCATAATATCCCAAAAATAGACCATGATGGGTATCATACCATCTACAATTAATAAAGTGAAAAATAAGGAAAAAGGGAGTAATACTGAAGAAAAATGTATTAAATCAAAAGAGTGCTAAAAATAAATTAATGTCTAGCTCCTGAATCAAATTAAACATAACATTATTGATAAAAATGCAAGTTATCCCTATCATAATCTATGGATCATTTTGAGCCTGATATTAGTCAGATTATATATATGTACCTGAGTTATAGCTCGTATGATAGAACTTCCAGACTCTCTAACTTGGAGTGATCTCTTTGCTGTTGAGCCTAACATTGAAAAAGAATCACTGCCTTTACCAAAAAGCTCTCAATAAATTTACATAGGGGTATTCTCCTTAGTCTCCCTTTTGGTCTAAGAGAACTCTCAAATTAAGGCTCAGATAATTGAAAAATGTTTGTCCATGGACACTTAGCTATCTGGTGTCCAGCCTGCCCTCACTAAAAATATTGCCCAGTCATATAATAGTAATAAATAAAATAATGTCTACCATAACTCAACACATGGTTCCCTACTAATAAAACTGCCAGAACTAGCAATATTTCCCCTAATAGGAGCTGCCATAGACATAGACTTTCCACCTCTTCTAGACTCTCTAGGTCCAAATCTACCCCTTTTTTCTAAAAAATTTACCACTAAATATCTCACCTCCAAATCTCTTTCTACTAGCAGTCCATCGATACTGAGTAGCTACCAGGTCATTTTCATTTAAATGAGCTCACTCTATGAGCTCAAAGAAATTTAAAATGTTTCCTTAGACTATGTTGATGTCCCCGTAGAAACTTGTAGCACTTCTCCATTTGAGTACTGATCAACTGCATTTCATTTCTGGCCAAAGAAGTAAAATCTTCCTTGTATTACATTACAGTCTTGCTCCCCCAAATAAGTCCCAAAAAACTATCCTATATTTATTATCTTGTAGAAGGTGTATGAACTTGGCTCATAACACATCTAAAAGTTCTTCACAACTAATCAAGGAGTTCAGCCTCCCTTGGAACTCTTTCTCTTATTGGCCCATTGATAAGTATAAATTATATATTTTTTGTTATTTTAAATACAATAAAAATATTCTATTTTAGTTATATGTCTGTATATGAATAATATAGATAAATATCAAAATTATAAGTGTTAGGGAGCACCGTAGGGCCGATAAAATTCACACCACAGTGTTGTATTGATCAACTCTAAAGCTTCAATTTTAATTTGATGGCATAGACTTTTCTATTTGCAAAAATTGTTGTGCATAATGGCGACACTATGCCAAAAAATATTTACATAGTATTGGGAGTCTCAAGAAAATTCAATGTAGGAGCACTAGACCACAGTGCAGTAAATATTTCAGCATCGAGGTGCTAGTTCACTTGTCAAAGCCACAGCACCACCTTGTCCAGTATCGTTGTGCACAAATCCAATTCTATGCTTATTATAAATACAAATCAGTTCTTATATCTATAGAGTTTAGTTCCCTAAGTGTAATTAAGTACTTTTTAGTGTATTCTTTAGCTCCCCATAGAGTGCAATCTATGGGAGGCTTGGGAAGTGTAAGATACAATCTTTTAATGGGATTAGCCTATGTTTGTCAAAGAAACTTTGTAAGTGGAGGAAGAAGGAGTGTAGAGAAGAAACATAAATCCATCTTAGTGATAAATTTCTTACTACTTCTCTTATACTTTGTTCTTCTATAAATAAAATGAATATGAGTTTGCTTGTTATTTATTCCATGCCTAGCTAAATCTACTATTTTGGGCTGATAATGTAAAGAACATAATAATTACTATTGTAGACACTTATTATTTAATGAATATAATGATATTTTGAATATCTCTCATTATTCATTTAATACATACAATGGCCATATATGTAGCTAAAATCTAGTGTTTTGTATAGCCTCAACGGGGGAATGCAAGAATAATTAGGAATTTTAAAATGGAATATTGGCATGCTTAGATAGAGGATTTTTGAATATTATGAGTTCTTTGGAGATAGTAAAACTTTAGGAAGACTAACCATCTTTCTTTTCATCCTTACAAGCTCAATAAAGATCTAAAGATGCGCAGGCTCAGATCCACATCTACAATTAAGAGTCTCACTAGAAAAAAATATGTTATTTACAAATATAAGCCAAAAATATTTTTATCAAAATTGTATCAACTATTTTAATTATTTTCTTTTAGTTGTAGGAACTCAAAAAGCTCCTTTCTATTTTAGTAGGATAAATTCGTTAGTTTGGAGTAAGTAGTAGTAGTTTTGATTATAGTATAATAAATCACTTCCTTATAGGTTCAACACATACACGTTATTACTTGATTCGGTTCATATACTTATGTAAATTAGTGGGCTATTTTAATTTTTTATATCAAAGAAAATAAAAGAATATTTCAAATCTAGTGAGTTTTACATTAGCTCGCCATTATCATATCACATCAAACACAATATATCCATGCCATCAAGTTTTTTGCACGATTATCAAAAAAGTTTTATGCTTATTACAATTTACCATATTTTTAAAATAAGTATTTATTGGACCTACTTATATCATGTATCTTTATTTTTGTTTAATAAAAAATAAAGAAAATTTTTTAAGAATCCAAACATATTTTCTATTTACTATTTGTTTTCTAATTTTTAGTTGTTGTATCTTATTGTATGCTTGATAAATGTGTTAAGGAACCTTTATTTTTTATCAAGAAATAGAAAGGGCCCTTAGAAAATTCAAAAATCTTAAAATTTTTAACAATATCCAACCTAGTTCAAGATCAAGATCATGCTTGACCTCTTAAGTAGTACGCTAACCCTATAAGTTGAGGTGCTGAATTTTGACTACCACTGTAGTGCTAGTGGTAAAAGCACTATAGTGTTCACATAAGGAGCATAGTGGCATTCAAATGTTACACTGCAGCACTAATCTCTCAGGAAAAATACTCATTTAAACTACCACAGGGAGATATGCTTAAACATTGCGGAGCTTAATTACCCAGATAGCGCCTCAACGCTATACCTTCAAGCACTACAGCATCAGTTCCAAAAAGTGAAAAGGCATTTCTACTAGTTTAAAAAAGTAATCATATGATCATAACTTTTCATTCTGGCAATTGATAAGCATCATAACACCATGAACTATGTTGCATTGCTCATATGTGTCAAATGTCGCAACATCCTTTGAGTAAATAATCTGGTGGTTTCTTTTTTTCTTTTTTTGAACTTTCACCGATTTCCATCATTCTGAGTGTCGTAGTGCTTATTCTATTTATATATAGCAGTTTTTATCAAGTCATTTTTATTTCACTTTCATTCTTTATTAGTTTTTCCTAGCCTTGTGTAAGTATTTCTTAGGTCAGTGTTATTATTGTTCTTAATCCCTCTTTGGCTCCTAAGACTATGAATGGAAAGAAGTGGAAACATTCTTCCTTAAATAGGAATGTTTTTTTCTCTTAGAATGTAGATTTATATTTTGTTCTAAACATTCGAAGTTCTTCTATTTCTAAAAAAATAAAAGAATTCAAAAATGAGGTTTATGATGATGCAAAGATCTATAATGCAGAAATTAAGAGATTACATTGTTGTGAGGTTCTAAAAAAAAAATTCTCCTTGTTAAGATATTTTCCTTTTTTATTCTACAAAGAAATTTTATCATGGAAAACTTAAGTCTGGATGGACATCCATTTACTATTATAAAAATATATCTTTATGGTTTCATAAAGATTTAGTATAAAAAATCTTTTCACATTTTAAGATTAATGGTCATAGAATTAAGTTGTACCCTTAATGTCGACGATAATGATGAGGAGGATCTAGACTCTAATTGTTAGGAGTCCTTGCATTTCCTGGCCTAAAAGAGAGAGAGTGCTGAGAGAGTAGTTATTTTTGCTACTTTGTGTTGTTGCATGTTCTTCTTTATTTATTTTTCATTTCTTTGCCTTTGGAGAGAACCCAGTTATTGTGACAGTTGATAGTGTGATGATTTACTCTTCTAATAGTATTAGTGATAGTAATGAGGGCCACTGTGATTGAAGTAGAGGAATGGCGCCTTAGACACTTATTATCATTATTTGTTGCATTTATTGTGTATTTTCCATTGAGCTTTTTATCATTCATAAATAGGCATATATTTTGTTTTTAGTAACTATTAGTATCCTATGGATGTTTTGTATTTATTTTATAACATATTATTTTTCCTATATTTAAATTTTTGCATATTATCCTTTACAGTTATTTGTACTTAATTTCCTATTTAGCCAAAACAAAAATTATAATTAAAAGTTTTGTAAAATTAAGATAATAATAAAACTCTAGATTATAGTTTGAATGAACATAGCATAATACTTCCTACTTTTAAAAACCTAACATTTAGCTAATCTAGATCATTTAAGTTGTTAGCTTAACTTTGAATTTAGAAACTATACATTAATTTATATTGACAACTGAATTAAAAATGTATAAGTAAATTTAAGGATTAGATATAGGTAGCTTAAATAGGGGAAATCATAGTTAGTCTTCAAATTGTAAATAGAAAATTTATTGAATCCTTATATTAATTCAATAGGATTGCAAGAAAAAAAAACTGATACTCAAAATCATTAAGTATATACTTCACAAGAGAAAGAAAAGAATGTGAAAATAGAAAAATTAAAATGATTCCAAAATAAAAATATAAGTAGATTCAAAATTTTATATCAATGGTAGCTTGGTTTCAATTGCATTCTACTTTATAAAAAAAGGGGTAAAATAAGCAATCTAGTATATGTGATAATACACTTATGAAATCCCTATTTAAATTAAAAGTAACTAATTTCTAGATTACATTATTCATTCTATATTTAGAAGTCAATCTTTTATTTCAAAGATAGTGAATAAATTCAAAATTAAGCAATAACAAGAATGACTGATTAGGATAAATTTTATCTTTTTCAATTTTGAATTATAACTTATTCATTATAAATTACTTCTAAACAGTAATGTATTATCCTATATTTTAGTAAATTTAAATTATTAATTTTTCTTTGGCTATTAAGGTGATCAAGTAGTGAATATAAGTGTTGCAGAACAAGAAAAAGTTTAAGCTAGGGGAAATTTGATAAGTGCAAATACTATATTATTTTTTTTGTGTTAAATACTTTGAAAATATGTTATTTCAAATGTGTTTATACAGGAATTGTGCGGGGAAAATATCAAAATTATAAGTGTTTGGTAGCACTGATAGGTTTCACGTCGCAGCACCGTATAGATCAATGCTAAAGTGTTGATTTTAATGCGATGATGTTGACCATCTCTATTTGTAAGCACCACGACATCATAGATGTCAACATCGTAGAACTCACATTTCATAGTGCCATGGAGGAGTAGTTATAACTATTATGAGCCACCTTGACTTAGTAAAGAGACTCATTGATTCAAGCTATGATCGTGCCATGTCACTCAGCACCATAGCAAAGCCAACATTCTAGAGCTGAGGTGCTAACTCACTTTTTACTACCATACTGCCACCCCATCCAGCATAGCAGTGCTCAAATCTAACCCTATACTTACTATAAGTAGAAGTCAGTTCTTTTATTTGTAGAGTTAGATTCTCTAGTTGTAGTTGAGTACTTTTTCAGTATATTTCTTTAGTGCCCACTTAGATTAAAATCTAAGAGAAGCTAGAGAAGTGAAAAATACAATCTTATAGAGGGACTAGCCTTTATTTGTCAAAGAAACTTTGTAAGTGGAGGAAGGTGTGTTGATAAAAATATAGATCCATCCTGGTGAACTTCTTACTACTTCTCTTATACTTTGTTCTTCTATGTATAAATTGAATATGAGTTTTCTTTCTATTTATTTCATGTCTTTCTAGATCTTCTATTTCGGATTGATTATATAAAGAACATAATAAGTACTAATGTAGACATTTATTCTTTAATGAATATAATGATTTTTTCAATATCTTTCATTCTTTATTTAATACATACAATGGCCATGTGTGTAGTTAAATCCTAGTTGGTGTATAGCCTCGAAGTAGTCAAAAAGAGATCTTGAACCTACATTGCTTGCCCTAGTCGATGCCACTAGTACCATAGATCCTTTTCCACAATTTATATATTTTCATAATAGAGATCATAAAAGAATGAACTCCCCTAACTCATTGAAATAAATAACTCTCCATGCCTAGAAATAATATGACTCGCTTGTTCAAAAAATTGATCTAAGTCTCATACCGATTCAACCAGTCCATACCCAAAATAACATCAAACTCTAAAATATGTAACAAAATTAGATTAGAACTATACTTCCTATAAGATATTTCTAAATCATAAAAGCATACCCTACTAGCTAGCATACATTCTATAATTTGTAAAGTAATGAACATAGTAAAAGATAGTAATACTTAAGTTAAATACAAATAATCAAAGTAATGCTAAAAAAATAAATGATTTTCTAGCTCAAAAATCAAACAAAATATGGCAAGGCTGATTAAAAATATAAACCATATCTGTAAAAACATCTGGGCATCTTGAGCCTCCTATTGAGCTAAATTATACATGCATTAAGTGTAAATTTTATACTAATTATTACATTTAAATTTAGTGAAAATATCATATTTTAGTCGATGTTGTGCAGGAAATGCTTAGGAATAGGAAAAAAAATAATAAGTCTTGAACCAGCAACACAACGCTCCAACTACCACACCACAGCTATGCAATCCTCATAGCCAGATCATTGAATTGCACCCCTGAAGCCTCAGGAATATATAACAAATTATTTGACACCCTGACAGAGTCATGGTCAGCAGTGCAGCATTAAAAATTTATGTCGCTACACCCGAGTCTAAAGAATTTAAGCACTAGAGCGCTGAGCATTATAACACTCAATGTTTAATTGCATGTTCAAGCACCACAGTGCTTGAATTTTTCAATGTCTTAGTGGAGTAGTTGATGAAAGATGGAGCAACACGAAATCAACTAAGTGAGGCACTAGTTCAACCTTTAGACTTGTCGAGTTAGTGCAATGCTATAGTGGAGCAAGCCCATTAGCATCGAGCAACTAGTTCATCTTATAATGCCATGGCACCACCATTTCATGTGCCACAGTGCATGAGGCTATTTCTACATATAGTTTAAATAGTTTTCCAATTTTTTTATTGAGGATTTCTATCACTTTCGATAGAGTCCTATAATTTTCAATTTAGTTCTTTAGTTTCCCCTTAGAGTAAATTCATAGGGAGGCTATGGAAGTGCAAGATACTTTCATTAAATATCTTAGCCTTTCTTGTGTAAGTAATCCTACAATTGGAGCAGGAAGTAGTGTGGATAAATCATTTGTACAATCCTAGAGAATTTTTCCTTATTGTTTCTCCTATATCTTTTCTTCAATAAGTGAAATGAAGATGTGTTTGCTTTCTAATTTATATATGTCGAGCTAATTTCTGAGTTTTGGATGAATGATGAAAACATAATGCAAGTACTAATATAGACTCTCATGTCTTGAATAAAATTGTGGATGTTTTCAATCTCTCTAGTTCTTAGTTTAAAGCATGTAATGGCCATGAGTGTGGTTAATATTTAGTGTGATATATTACCTCGATGGAGAAATATTAGAATAAAAAGGACTATTGAAATGAAATTTTGTCATGCTTAGACATAGAATGTTCAAATTTCTAGGTTCTTTAGAGATATTAGAATTTTAAGAAGGCCATAAACCTCCCTTTTCATCTCTACAAGGTCGATAGAAATTAAAGGATGCATAAGCTTTGATCCACATGAATATCTAATAGTCTCATTGGAAAAACATTATTATTTTACAAGAATTAGACCAAAATATATTTTATATATTACAATCTCATCATCTCTTTCATTCCCTCTAAGTGGAAAAAAGTCAAAACCTATCATTTTCATTTAGTGGGATAAACCTTACATCTTTATTAGGCAATACTAGTTTGATTGCAATCATGTAGAATACATCCTCGTAGGATTGACACTCACTCAATCACTTTATTACTTAATCAACACATATACTTGTGTATCTAGTGGACAATCTATAACAATGAAAATCTAAATCTTAGTTAACCCCAAGACATTAATTATTTCATATGCATAATTAGTAATTCACGTGCCTGCACTCATCAAGTTTCGGCACCTTTGCTAGGGAAGTAACATTTTTAGTATTTTGTTCTTTACATTCTAGTGTATTATTATTGGATGTATTGTAGAACTAGTAAGGAGATACTATAATTTGATTCTAAAATTTAACCCTTACTAAAATCCCAAAACTATAAAGAATTTTATTTTAGAGATGTCTAAACTAGTGTAAGATCAGGACCAACTTAGACCTCTTAGCGAGTATGACAATCTAGTAGTAGAATGAATCCATTAGAGTATTATTAAACCTACTATCTAGGCTAATCACTTTGAATTAAAACTCTCCATAATTTAAAAATTCTTAGTTTAGAGGAATTCCTGTTGAGGATCTTAACAATCTTAACTAGTTTCTTAGAAATCTACGTAATATTCAAGTATAATGGTGTTAGCGATGATACTATTGTGCTTTGACAAATATATTTTCTTTAAGGGATAAGTTAAGATGTCCTAGAATTCCTTGCCCCTAGGCTCTATAATCACTTGGAATGAGTTGGCACAAAAATTCCTATCTAAGTATTTACCACCTTCAAAACCTATCAAGCTAAAAATGATGTCACATCTTTTATCCAGTTTGAAGATAAGTCAATTTAGGAAAGTTGAGAGATATTTAAAAAAAATACTTAATAAATGCCCTCACCATGCTCTATCTGATTGGATAGTTATTCAAACTTTTTATAATGGACTAGTTTGATTCCTTAGATCAATTATAGATGCAATAGCTAGAGGATCATCAATGACAAAGTCATTTGAGAAAAACCTATGAATTAATTGAGAAAATTGCTACAAATAATTTTAGTAGCCTTCTCATAAGATGAATCCAAAGAAAGTAGTTGGAGTTTATAAATTAGTTGCCTTATTTATTTGGACTACTTAGGCAATTATAATTTCTAAAAATGTTGGATACAATCAGAGTTAGTTCAGGATCAAGATTATCTACATAATTGGAAGAGCATGATTTAAATTATGTTAGTGATAGTAAAGCTCAAGTGATTGAAAATGTAAGTTTGATTAGAAGATAAAATAATCTCTATTACAATGCATACAATCTAGATTGGAGAAACAACCCTAATTTTAGTTGGTCTAATAATAATATTGTGGGTAATAATCAGTGGAATGCAGGTCAATCAAATCAAGGAGAAACTTAGAATGCTCTTTAGTAGCCTAAATTAAACATTAAACCTTCTTATCCCGTAAGTTTTAATCAAAATATTCAATTTAGAGTTAGGAAAACAACTTTGGAGGAGGTTGTGATTCAGTTAGGAAGCTAATGACAAAGCTTGTTGCTTCAATCAAGAACTTGAAAAATTAATTATAATAACTTGAAATCTCTTTTAGTAGTAGAACTCATGAAACATTGTCTAGTAATACTGAATTTAATCTGAAGGGGAAAGGGAAGGATCTTAGTTCGAACCACTTGAGGTGTGGTATTTATGCACCCCATCCAAAATGACATATTTAGGCAAGTCTAACTAAAGATTATATATTTTGCACTGTTTGGGAAGCAACAAAATCTATTTCTATGTTTATTTTATTTTCTTTTATAGTTTGTATTATGTGTGTCCTTTGTATTATTTATAAAAGTTATTAATTTTGATTTTGGTTTAGTTAGGAAACGTTTATTAAGAAAAATTTGTTATGCTAAAAAATGAACTAGCACTGTAGCGATAATATTTGAAGTTCTGTAACTTTTTCCTATCAAATACTGCAGCATTCAAATAGATTGCAATGCTGAACTCACATGAAAATTTTTAATATTATAGTGTCATAGTGCTACATCTTAGAATACAGCTGTGTTGTTATGTCATATAGAGCGCTTCGATGCTATACCTTAAAGCATTATAGTGTTTGGTTAGTAATTTCAATAGTGTTGTTGGCCATGTAGTCAACAATTTGTACTTTGATAACTTTGTGATTATGATACTTTATAGAGAATTGTAGTGATGTCTCCAATGTCGCATTATTATGTCAAAATTATTATTATATTATTTGAAGCATCATGGAGGTTGATTTTTCTAGTGCTGCAGCTCGCTCTTACACGTGTTAAATGTTGTTGTGTTTCTCTAGTTAAAAAGTGGATACTTATTAAGTGTAAATTATGTACACTTTAGTATTTTAGTTATGTTTAGAAATGGAAAAAATTGCATGGGTTAAAGAACGTTGTGATGTCAACTTATATCATGCCATAGAACCTAGATAATTGAGGCATCTATTTTAGATGTTACAACTTTGGATTCTCTATTTTTAAGCATCATAGGGTCACCACGATCAGTGCCATGGCATAACACATCAGCTCCATGACAAAATTTAGCACAGCGGCACTGGACTCTCAAGAAGATGAGCGTCAGAGTGCTAAGCCATACAACACCTTAACATCAAAAATCACATTCAGCATTGTAGTACTCAAGCTTCATGAGAGCTATGACAGAGTAGTTGCTAAAGCAAGAAGCCACCCCAACTTCGTGAAAAGATGCACCATTTCAATCAATAATTGTGTCATATCAACTAGCACCACTACAGAGACAACATTAAAATGCTGAGGCACTAAGTTATTTTTCACCACTACGGTGCCACCTTGTTAAGCGCTGCGGTGCCTGAACCCATCTATGTACTTACTATGACTAGTTTTTTTAGTTCAATTATTTTGGAATTCTATCACTTGAGTGAAATATTGTAATTTTAAGTGTATTTATTTATTACCCCCCTTAGAATAAAGTCTAAGGCAGGCTAGAGAAGTGCAAGGTACTTCTCCTTATGGAGTTCTTAACCTGTTTGTGTAAGCAACTTTATTTTTTGTGGAAGAAAGAGTAGGAGATGATTATTTGATCTTTTTGGTTAATAATTTTCTTAATACTCCTCCTGTATCTTTTCATCCAATGAATGAAATGAAGATGAGTTTGCTTATTATTTCTTTCATGCTTTACTAATTTTCTAGTTTTGGGTTAATGATGTAGAAAATATAGCATGTACAATGGTAGACTCATGTACTTTAACGAATATATTGATTTTTTTAATATCTATTATTCTTCATTCAATGCATACAATGGTCATGTGTGTTGTTAAAATCTAGTGTGATGTATATCCTTGATAAAGAAATACTAGAATAATTAGGTGTATTGAAATGGAATGTTGGCATGCCTAGAAATATGATGTTTGAATATTCTAGGTTCTATGAAGATAAAAGTACTGTAGAAAGGCAGTAAACTTTTCTTTTCACCCCCTATAAGCTCGATAGAGATGTAAGGAAGCATTTGCTCTAATCCATAACTACAATTAAGAGTCTCATTAGGAAAACAATGCTATTTATATTCATTAGTCACAAATACTTTATTTTCATAATTATCAACTTTCTTTACATGTCTTTCTTTCAATGAAAAAAACTGAAAAACATCATTTTTATTTTATGTAAGATAAGACATACATTTGACATAAGTAGTTATAGTTAAGTTATAATTAGGCAAAACACTTCCTCATGAGTTTGTCACTCTACTCTATCACTTTATTACTTGATTTGGCATAAATAGTTGTGTATTTTAGTGGGCTTAAATTAATTTTATATCAAAGAAATCCAAAGTATATTTCAAACTTAGCAAGTCACATACTACATTATACTACTATCTACCCATCAAGTTTTTAAGCCATTGCCAGGAAAGTAATGTGCATATAATAAGTTTAACAATATTAATGAAACAAGTGCATATTTAAACCTACTTATATCTTATATCTTTGCGTTGTTTGGTAAAATATTTGAAAAAGCCAAAAAAAACATTTTATTAATTATCTATTTTATTATTTTTATTTTAATTATTTTATCACTATTGTATGCTTGGTAGATCTAGTAAGAAGATGTCATTATTTGACCTTGAAATTTAAAGGATCCTTATTAACATTCAAAAACATAAAATGATTTTAGATATGTCTGACCTAGTGCAAGACTAGGATCATTCTAAATCTCTTAAAGAGTATACTAGCCATGTAGTAGAAGGAATCCATCAGAGTATGAATACACATATTATCTAGGCCAATAACTTTGATTTGAAATTTTCCATAATTCAAATGGTTCAAAATTCCTAGTTTAGGGGAACTCCTATTAAAGATCTAGACTTATAATTAGTCAGTTTCTTAGAAATATGTATAACATTTAAGTACATTAATGTTAGTGATGATGCTACTAGACTTAGATTATTCTCATGTTTTCTAAAGAACAAGGCTAAGATGTGGATGAATTGTTTGCCCCAAAGCGTTAAAACTACTTTCAATGAGTTGGCACACAAATTCCTAGGTAAATAATTGCTAACTTCAAAAATTATCAGATTTAGAAATGATATCACATATTTTGCTTTATTTGAGGGAGAATCAATTTATAAAAGTTGGGAGAGATTTAAAAAAATTCTTAGGAAATACCCTCACCATGCTTTTTCTAATTAGTTGGTTATTTACAGCTTTTATAATTGACTGGTAGAATCACTTATTTTAGTCATAGATGCTGCAACTAAAAGATCACCAATGATTAATTTTTAAGCCATTTGAGAAAGCATATGAAATAAAAAAGGAAAAGGCTATAAATAATTTTTAGTGGCCTATTGATAGGATAAATACTAATGGAGTATGTGTAGTTTATCAATCAAATGTTTTATTAATTCTTACTGCTCATGTAGCTTTAATTTTAAAGAAATTGGATACTATTGGAGTTTTATCAGGATATAGATCATCTATATAATTGAAAGAGCCTAATTTGAATTTTATGTCTGATTATAGAGCTCTATGGATTACAAATATAAATTTGATTGGAAGAAAAAATAATCCCTATTCCAATACATACACTGAGGAGCTTATTTCAGGTATTGAAACCCCAGATTCTCTATTTTTAAGTGCCATAGTGACACAAAAATCAAGGCCACAGTATAACAGAGCACCGTTTTACCAAAATTTAGTACCACAACACCAGGAGTCTCTAGAAAAAGAGTGCCAGAGCAAAGAGCCTTATAATGCCTTAGTGCTAAAGATCATATTTAGTGTTACAACACTCAAACTTTTAGAGCACCACGATGAGCAAATGCCAAAGTCAGAATCCATGTTGACTCAATGAAATGTTATGCCGTTACAATCAGTAATTGTGCCATGTCAGCCTGCACCGCAGCGGAGCCAAAATTACAACGCCAATGCACTAATTTATTTTTCAATGACATGGTACCTCTTTTTCCAACACCGCAGTGCTTGAACCTATCCCTATACTCACTATAAATAGTTTTTTAATTCAATTTTTTAATTATTCTATCACTTGAGTAAAATTTTATAATTTTAACTTTGTTTCTTTAGTACCCCTTAGAGTAAAGTCTAAGGGAGAATCTTAGCCTGTTTGTGTAAGGAACTCTTTGTTTGGTGGAAGAAAGAGTGTGGAGAAGATCATTTGATCCTTTTAGGTGACAATTATCTTATTACTTCTTTATATCTTTTCTTCTAATGAATGCAATAAAGATATATTTACTTATTATTTCTTTCATGCCTGATTAATTCTCTAGTTTTGGGCTAATGATGTAGAAAGTATAGTATGTACTAGTGTAAAATCTTGTGTTTTAATGAATGTATTAATGTTTTCAATATCTCCCACTCTTCATTTAATGCATATAATGACATATATGTAGTTTAAATATAGTGTTATATAGCCTCGGTGGTAGAATTCTAGAATAATTATGAGTACAAAAATGGAATATTGGCATGCTGAGACATAGGATATGATAAAACAATTGTAGGAAGGTCATAAAACTTTCCTTTTACCCCTACAAACTTGACATATATCTAGGGATGCATATGCTCTGATCCACATCCATAATTAAGAGTCTCCTATAAAAAACTATATTATTTAAATCCATTCGTTCAAAACACTTTATTTTCATAAGTATCAACTTTCTTTGCATGTTTTTGTTTGAGTGACAAAAATATTAAACATTATTTTATTTTTAGTAGGATAATTCGTTCATTTGAAGTACACAGTAGTAGTAAAGTCATAATTTAGCAAAAAACTTTCTCATGGGTTTGACATTCAACTATATCACTTTATTACTTAATTTGACATATATACTTATGTATTTTAGTGGGATTATATTAATTTTATACTAAAGAAAATCTAAGCATATTTCAAAATCAATAACTCGCATGCTAGCTTGTACTACTATCCACCCATCAGTTCATCATTTTTCGAAGCCTGTGCCATAACACCATGGTTCCCGCACTGTTGGAACATCTATTACTTTAACCATTTATCATTTTGCGTTCTTTCACACCGCAATGTTGTTTCTTTGAGTGTTATAGCGCTCGTGCTGCTTATAAATAGGATGAGTGTTTTCAAAAATTTATTTACTGTCTATATGTTTTCATTCATCTCCAAGTTTTGTATATTCCTTCTTTACTTGTGCTTTGTGAGCAATGGCCCCAAAAATGTTTGGAAGCAAGAAGCATGCTTCGTCCACTTTTAATAAGAGAAGATTAATATATGGTGAAGCTAAGAAGCGATATGGGGTGATTATGTTGAGTAAATAGTTAGTTCCAAAGAAAGGATTTTAAAACCTTGGTGGGATGGTATTGCAGATTATAATAAACTGGGGTTGGGAGCTTTTGTTTGAAGAACCCCTTTCTATTGTGGTTAATGCTGTGAGAGAGTTCTTCTCTAATGGGAAAGAAGCTATGGATAATAGGTGTTACGTAAGAAATAAGTGGATACCATTTGATTATATAAATATTAATCATTTTTACAAGATGAGATATTTTGAATTTGATGATTATAACCTATTCAGTTTAACACCAATTAATCCTGATGAGTTATTAAGAGTTTTATGTGAGTCACGTAGTGGATTATTAACTTTCCTGCGTCTTGCTTAACCCAATTGTCAAAATCTTGGCATTATTGCATTTTTGCTTGTTTGTTGCCAAGCAAAAATAATAGTGAGGTCACCAATGATAGTGCTTTGCTTAATTATACTATTCAGGTTGGTTACACTATTGATGTGGGAATTCCTATTCACTCTTCTTTAAATTACATCATCAGAGACACTACATATGTGGGCGTGGGGCATCCTTCTCTTATTTATACTTTGTGTGTTAATTCATGTGTGAGGGGTGATCCTAATGACAAATAAATTTTTCTCTTTTCTTCCCTCACCAAAAGAAAAATTAAGGGCTTCAAAAGTCTAGGTGTAGAAGAGGCTGGTCCTAGTAAGCCTTAGTTGACTATTAGGCCCAACAACAGCACCAGTAGGACTTTTAGGACTCTAAAGTCTCTATTTGAGAAAATAACCATGTTTAAGGAGCAAATGGAGAATGTGATTGATTTTTGTGAGGAGAGTAGGGAATGATAGACTTATTACTCAGGTATGTAGGAAAAGCATTACCACTACATAGCCGAATTTAATGAGTCTTTAATGGGGATGCTTAGATGGAGCCCTTTTATAGAGAATCCAAACCAGCTGCATTTCCCTATTGTTCTAGAGTATCAATCTTTTATTTGGACTCATCCTGATGATGATGATGAGGAGGAGGAGGAGGAAGAGGAGGATGATAGAGATTTAGAGTGATTAGGTGTCATTATTTTGTTTTCTTAGTTTTTATGTTCATTGGCAGGCTAGAGATAGAAGGGAGAGAGAAGGGAGAGAGAGGGAGAGAGAGTTTAGATATGTGCTACAGTTATTTGTAGCTTACTTTTCTTTTGTTTGATTTTTTATATCTTTATCTTGGGGAATCCTCATGATTGTGATGCTGTGATATAGCTATGAGAGCCATTTATTGTATTGATAAAAGAATACAATAGGTCTTGAGTGGAAATGGATTGGGTGGATATTGCTTTATGCATTAGTTATCTTATTATATTTTCTTTTGTATTACAGTCCATAAGTATTTTACCATTACAAAGAAAATATAAGTTATTTTTTATGTTTCGTCACTTTAAATTATTGTAGTCTAAATTATTTTGTTATGAACTTTATATTTGATTAAATTCGCATTTATGCTTAACTGTTCAAATTGACCTCTACATAGTGCTTGCACTTTAACTGTTTATTTAGTCATAATAAAAATAGTAAATAAAAATTATCTAAAATTAAGATAATAATAAAATCTTAGATCATAATTTGAATGAACAATACATTGTAATTCATAAATTAAATATCTTAATAATTAACTAAGCAAGATCATTTAAGTTATTACATTCTCTTAAACTTATAAGCTATACACTCTTGCACATAGTACTAAATTAAAGAAAGAATAGTTATGTTTAGGAAAAAGAAGTGTGTAGCTTAAATTTTGAAGATAATTATAAACCTAATAGGGAAATTAGTGAAAGTTCGTTAGGGATGTTAAGCTATTGTGAACAAGCCCGAGGCTAACTGAGAGAGGGGGCGGGGGTGAATTGGTAGTTTTAAAAATTCTTGAGCAAAAATAATTTTGAAATCCTTTTTGAATGTTTTAAAAAAATTACAATTTCACGTTGATGTGCAGATGCTTAATCAAACAAAATAATAACTTTAATCACACGATCATCCACAGAAAGTAAATTATAGAATAGTAAAGAAAAGAACACACCAGATTATATAGTGGTTCGGTCAACTTGACCTACATACACCCCCAGAGCCTCCCCTCTAGGTATTGCACTAAAAATAACTGACTCTCCTTCTGCTCCCACAGCAAGACGAAAAAGCCTTTACAAAACACTTTTTCACCAACCTGGTAACGAAGAAAACTCAGACTCCTTTTGCTTCCTCTTGAAGCAGGCAGAGAACCTTACCTCCTTTCACTTTCTCCTGAAGCAGGCAGAGAACCTTACCTCCTCTCACTTTCTCCTGAAGTAGGTAGAGAACTTTAATCTTCTTACTGATGATACTTCCAACAAAGACACCAAGGGATAAGGGACGAAAATTAGAGACGACGACTCGAATACTTGCTTGGAGTAACCTTTGTGAACATCTCATAAACTCCACCTCATAAGATTCTCTCTCTCTCTCCCAAGCTCTCCCTCTCCCTCTCAAGGTTCTCTCAGGTGAGGACAGCGGCAAAAGAACTCAACCATAGCAAGAAAGAGATCTTAAATAGAAGGGCTCAAAAATTGCCCTAAATTTTAACTTGCCATCAAAGATCACCCAAATTGATATATTGAACGACCTGTATGATTAGTGTAAATAAGCCCTTTTTGGCCTGGATAATCTGGTTCTTCTAGATGATTAGAAGACATGGTTTATTCTGATCGTCTGGGACGATTCTGCGATCATCCTGGATGACTAGTTCTAAATCAGGAATATCGTTTAGCACACAAATTGGGACATCCAAGAGAAAAGTTTGGATGATCTAAAGAAAATGACTTGATCATCCTGGATGATATCTCTATTGTCCTGTATGATTAGTTTAAAAATGCCCAATATTATCCAGCACATAGTTCGGGTCGTCTAGGATAACTATGTTGGATGATTTCAAAATAATCGATCGTCCTTGTTGATAAATCTGTCATCTTGTACAATTAGTAAAATATCAATATCGTCTTGCACATAGTTCAGGTCCTCCATGTGAAATACAGTAGATGATAAGGATTTGTAATTGATCATCCAAGATGATCTTACGATCATCTAGGATGATGTGATCGATCACTCAATCCTTAATTACTTTCCTTAATTATCTAACTAATTTAGGCATGATTATAATGAATCATCTAGGATGATACATGTATCGTTCCGGATGATTAGACCAAAATACTAAAAATAAAAACATGCCTAAGTTAGTCTAGTGGCTAAGATTTTTTGATTTGAGCATATCCTGTATGATGGGAGTATCATTTAGGACGATTTATTTAATTAGACTGACTTAACATGGTTACCCTAATTAGGGCTTATTTTTTTAATGGATCATCTAGGATAATATTACTATCATCTAAGATGATATGAACAAAAATTGAACATAAACTCTAACTCACTAAAAACCTCCCCCTGAGTGTGTGTGTGCAAGGTTACTTAGCTTGGTGATACATTACATTACATTTGAATCAAGAAAGGTGAAAAATTATATTGAAAAGACAGACTAAATCAATCTTGAGCTGGCCTGAATTACAATTGATCTTGTGAATCTAAAAGGTTAGGTAATCAAATAGAAATATAAATATTTGTTATCATCAAAATCATAATCTTTGAATCCAGATTTGCAATAATCTCCCCCTTTTTGATGATGAAAAACATTTATTAGATAATTTCCAATTCATCAAATAAAACATAGAGCAAGGAAAATTAAGCAATGCAAATTCTATTAGCACGGGAAAACCATACAATACTAACTCAAAAAGTATAATAACCTCGAATACTAACAACACAAACTACTCCCCCTTTTGACATCTCAAAAAGGAGGAAATCAAAAAATATACAGAAGGACATAAACACAGTTCAAAAACATCACAAAAAAAATAAATAGCTAAATAAACTAAGCTAAAAATAAGAGGGACCCTGATCAGGTGGAGGAGGAGGTGGTGGTGGCTGAAATAGACTGTGAAAGGTGGAGAATTATTGTCCAAACTAGGTCGTATCCTGGTCGTGCTGCTGCTGCTGCTGCTGGGAAATATAAGCATTAAAGTGATCCACATCTTCAGTGTGCTGCTGCTCCTATGCAACCATGTAGGAGTCAAAGAGAGCCTTCCACTGATCAAATTTGTACACTAGGTGATCTAATGGTGACTCATGGTGGAGAGGAGTAGGTGTAGGGATAGGCTCAGGAGCAGCTTCTTCCTCTTCTCCCTCAATATCTGTGCTGGGCTCCGGATGAAGATGAGTGTTGTGAAGAACATGGAAAGTGTTGTTAGAGTAGAAGGAAGGACGGACATTTGCTAGAACTAGATATTGAAGGTTATATTTAGTTTCAAAAGCGTAGGCTATGATGTGTCCTAAGGCTATGTTGGGATGTCTTCTATTGCCTGGATTTCTAATGCTAGTTAAATGTTTAATGTAGCGGAACAGAAGATCAATAGTATTGAAGTCACGATGGGCTATGATGTAGTAGGTAGTCATTGATAGTAAGGGAGTGATATGGATGTGGTCACCAGCCTTTGGAATAATAGAAGATCAAAGGATATAATGGATTGTTCTAGCATCCTTGACTAAGGAAGTACAAGCATTGTCATGGTAGGGGGCATTTGTGTTCCTAAGGAAATGATTGGCGAGACTCAAGTTAAAATCAAGATCAGAGGATAAAAGGTGAAGCTTATCGCCAGTAATGGAAAGTTGGAGAATGTCATGAAAATCCTAAATGGTTAGTTCCATAGGTGGTATGTTAACAAAGGAGAGAAGTGCGGTATAATCATGATAAATTCATAGGTTCACAAAAAAGACATGAAGAAGTTCAGTGCTAAAAGGAAAGGCAAGTGTCAGAATGAAGGTAAGGGAGGTGTGAGCAAAGAGGTCTAGTATTGTATAGGTGAGGATGTGATGATTCACTATTTTTGATTGGAGAATATCATCTAGGACGATCATGATATCATCATGGATGATGTGCCACAATAATGTCAGCCTAGATGATTGGTCAAAAAGGAGGTCGAATCATCCAGGATGATCAGAAATCATCTAGGATGATTAGACTCAGACGATCATCCTGAGGAGTCAAGCTGGACGACTTTTGATGAAAGGTATCATCTAGGATGATTAGCTGGATCATCTAGGATGATATGCTATAAATGAATTCAACATGCTGAATTTAAGTCATCCAACTGCTGCTATGTGGATCATCCCTGACGATGGGGTGTATCGTCCAGGATGATCACCAATAATTGATTTAGATCAGCCATTGGTTCATGATAAGAATGACTTGATCATATCATCTAGGATGATGTGAGGATCGTCCAGGATGATGTGAGAAAAAAAAAAGAAAAAAGAAAAATGAAGGATGCAGAGGAATGTTCAGGAGACCCAAAAAGCACAAAAAAAATCTAAATCAAAGCAAAGACAGAAAACACCAAAAGAAGTAAAAATGAGGAAGCAACAACAAAAAACAAATTTTTTTTTAATCGATCTGCTCTAGTAAATCAAAATTTTTCCTTAATTTTTTTTAATTAAAAAACTGATAAGAAGAAATCGGCGGGCTGAAATCCAAAAAAGTTAGAAAATCAATTTTTGTAACTCGCACCTAGGACACCTTATAGGTTCAAATTCCTTTAAAATAAAAATCTAATTTAAAAGAGAAGAAGTTAGATAAGAAATATGATCCTTTCATACAACATTCCAGAAAAATATCTGATAAAATAGTATTGTAAATAAGAGAATCAGAAATCATGATTTTCACTCTCAAGCATTTGAATATATTAAGTGGCACATGAATTCTTTTAAGATTTTTTAAAGATCGGAAAGAGGAGGAAGCTTATTTCTTAGTGGGCTCATTTTATGCCTCTTTTTTAATTATTTGGTGCACTTTGCGCCTCTTTTATTGTTGATACACTTTGTGTATCTTTTCAATTTTAGTGGTGAACATTGTGCATCTTTTGTTGGGCTCATTTTATGCCTTTTTTTGTTGATTGGCACACTTAGCGCATCTTTTGCAATCTTCCTTTCTTTCAAAATCTCTAAAGGACTCTCAGTTGTAAGATTATTTTCTAGATATAAGAAAAGAAAAGAAGACTCACTCTCTTAGATAAGGAACAATAATCCATAAAACAGAATCATTCTCATATGATAAATGCAACCACTTGATTAAGAAAACATGAAAGTGATTCAATGATTTAGAACCCTACTCATATGAGATAGATTACTATAGGAAGATAAAAAGATCTCTATTTCAAAGTCTAGCCTTTTTAATTTTGAAAAAGATTTCTATTTAACAAGAAATATACACCATTAAAGGAGTTAGAAAAAGAGAAACAATCATCAATGTTTCTTCCCTTTAACAGTTTCAGAGGAGTCAATCACTGCTTATAGGCTTCCAAAAAAAAAAGGTAAAAATCTCAGTTAGAAATCAAGTTTATCAGCAGTAGTGAGTAGTGATCTGATTCTGAAGAAAATAACCAGTAAATCAAAAATAATAGGAAAGTGTATAAAAAGAGTTAACCAAATCGGGTAAACTACAACAATAAAAGAAAACCAGCAGAGAATAAAAACCAAAATGGAAATAAATAATCAAATCAAATAAATAACAAAAGAAAAATGAAAAATAGAAACTTCAGAAATCAGTAATCATCATATTCATGCATTTATGTTAATCACACCCAATCTGGCCCTTAAAATGCTGACTTTGTCAAAGGTCAGTGGTTAAGTAAACATGTCAGCCAGTTGGTTTTCAGTTGCTACATGGTGTAACTCAAAGTCCCCTTTGGTAACATGGTCCCTAATGAAGTGATGCCTTATATCAATGTATTTGGTTCTTGAATATTGGATAGGATTCTTAGAGTTGCAGATTGCCCTAGTGTTATCACATAGAACTGAAATTGTGCCAACAGGTATACCTAAATCCAGAATTTGTTGCTTCAACCAAAGGACTTAGGCCACACAACTTCCTAGGGCAATGTACTCAGCTTCAGCAGAGAAAAGTGCAACAGAGTTTTATTTTCTACTAGACTAGGAAACTAAAGACTGTCCTATGAATTGTTAAGTTCCAGAAGTGCTCTTTCTATCCACCCTACACCCTATAAAATTAGAATCAGAAAATTCGATAATCTCAAAAAAAGTGTTGTGTCTAGGATACCAGATTCCTAAGTTTGGGGTCCCTAAGAGATATCTATGGATACTCTTAATTGCAGTCAAGTGAGATTTTTTAGGATCAGCTTGAAACCTACCACAGAGACAAACACTAAAAATTATATTAGGTCAGCTAGCAGTTAAGTAAAGCAGTGATCCAATTATTCCTCTGTACTTCTTTTGATCAACAAATTTTTCATTTGAATCCTTATCTAACTAGACAGTGGAGCTCATGGGAGTGTTTATTGGCTTGGCTTTATCCATTTCATATTTCTTCAAGATGTCCTTAATGTACTTTGATTGATTAAGAATAGTTCCATCATCCATTTGCCTAATGCTAAACCCTAAAAAGTAGGACAATTCTCTCATCATACTCATCTCAAATACTTTACTCATTATTTTAAAAAAATCATCACATAAATTTTGATCAGAAGACTCAAAAAGTATATCATAAACATAGATCTGGACAATGAGTAAATCATTTCCTACTTTTCTTAGAAAAAGGGTGGTGTATATGCTCCCCTTAACGAACTTCCTTTCCAGTAGGATTAATGTGCTAAGCCTCTCATACCAAGCACTGGGTGCCTGTTTTAATCCATGCAAGGCCTTTTTTAATTTGTAAATATTATTTGGATATTGGGAACTCTCAAAACTCTAGGGTTGCTCTACAATCGCATCTTCTTTTATTACCCCATCTAAAAAGGCACTCTTGACATCCATTTGAAAAAGCTTAAATCCCTTACAACAGGCAAAGGCTAGTAGCGCTCTAATTGCTTTCAATCTAGCTATAGGGGCAAAAGTCTCATCAAAATCAATCCCTTATATTGCATTGTACCTCTTAGCCACCAATCTTTACTTATTCCTAACCACCACACCAGAATCATTCATTTTGTTCTTAAAGACCCATTTTGTTCCTACTACACTTTGATCTGTAGGTCTTTCTACCAACTCCCAAACATCATTCCTCACATATTGATTAAGTTCTTCGTGCATAGCTAAGATCTAAAATACATCAAAAAGGCCTTGATTCATGTTGGTGGGTTCAGTCATTAAGATAAAGGTAGAATGGTTTACTTCCTTCCTAAGTCTATGCCTAGTTCTAACACCTTCAGAAGGGTATCCTAAGATCAGTTCTTTAGGATGACTCGAAGAATATCTCTAATCTTTAGGCAAAGTATTTTGAGGTTCTACCCTCTCCTCCAGATTTGCAGTTTCTACTCATTGGGTAATCTCTCATATTTCATCTTCTTCCTCAGCTTTAGACTCCTTAGGATTAGATTCATCAAACACCACATGAGTAGTCTCCTCCAATACCAATGTCCTATTGTTAAACACCCTAAAGGATTTCCCCACACTTAAATATTTTAAGAACACTCCTTCATCAGATTTCAGGTCAAATTTTTTTAAGGATGATTTCCCATTATTAAGAATGAAGACCTTACAGCCAATGACAAAGAGGTGAGATAGGTTTGGTGTTCTATCCTTAATGATCTCATAGGATAACTTATTCAGATTGGATCTAATATTCACCTTATTCAACACATAACAGGCTGTGTTCACTACTTCTGCCCAAAAGTATTTTGGAAGTGAATACTCAGTAAGTATGGCTCTAGCAGCTTCTATTAAGGTCCTGTTCTTTCTTTCTGCTACCCCATTTTATTGAGGGGTCCTAGGAGATGAAATGTTGTGACTAATACCTTACTCCTCACAAAAAGTTTCAAATCTCACATTCTCAAACTCTCCATCATGATCACTATGGATGGTCAAGATCTCACAACCTAACTTCTTCTGAATCCAAGTGGAGAAAGATTTAAATTCATCAAATGACTCAGTTTTGTGTAACAAAAATCTAATCCAAGTGAACATAGAGTAGTCATCAACAATCACAAATCCAGAGACTTTTCTCCCTAAGCCGGCAGTGCTAATGGGTCCAAATAAATCCATGTGAAGGACTTCTAAAGGTCTAAAGGTGTTGATGTCCTTAATAGAGTGGAAAGAGGATTGGACTTATTTTTCTAGTTGACAGGCATCACACAGGTGTTCCTTAGTGAACTTAAGCTTGGGGACACATCCAACTAAGTCCTTTTGGATTACTCTTATAAGAGTTTTCATGATGGCATGACATAACCTCCTATGTCACAGCCAAGACTCATCAGCAGTAGTTTTTAAGCAGAATGATGTAGCACACTCAATGTTATTTAAATCAAGCATATAGATGATGTTGGTCCTCTTGCCCTGCAAAATAGGGTTATTATTTAAGATGATAATGCAAGTGTTTGCCGGGAGCTTTATGCTAAACCCTTTGTCATAGAGTTGACTGATGCTGAGTAAGTTATGTTTCAATCCATCTATTAGGAAAACATTTTCAATTAAAAGGTTCCTGGAGTTTCCAGTTATACATGTGCCCACCACTTTTCTGGTGTTGTTATCTCCAAGAGTGACCTTACCTCCAGCCCTAACCTCTTACGAAATGAATTGACTTGCATCTCCAGTCATATGCCTCGAACATCCACTGTCTAGGTAGCACATGCTCTCATGAGATCTTGTATGAGAGCATCTTTATAAAATTATCAAATGGCATATTTAGGAACCCTAACAAGTTTGGGTTTCTTCTTATGAAAAAAAGAATGCAATGCATATATGTTATGCTGTGAATCATGCAATTTGGACCTCCACACTAATATATACTATGGTGAATAGTGTAGGTATGAGAGATATGTCCTAACATGCCACAAGAGAAATATCTAATATTAGGAAAAGGGTTAACTAATCTATATGGGTGATAGTGCCTCTTCCCAGATATAGATGATGCATGCACTGATGATTATGTATAAAATTCTTCAAGTGATGGAGGTTATTTATTTTTTATAAGAGCAGTTAATTCAGCATCAAAAAATTTATTTAAAATATCTAGAATTGAATTATCAGCTCTTAAAGCATGCTCCCTACTCTCAACATTGAGTGTATGAGTTTCTAGTTCTTTGAATGCAACTTTTAATTCAACATGCGATGCTTTCAATGAATCACGCTCAATAATTTTTTCATAATGCTTTTTATTAACTCATCAAATTCATCAAGTAATGACATGTGATTGTTATCAAGTGTAGAATGATCCTTAAGCAAAATGTCACGCTCTTTTGCAGGTTCAGGAATTCTAATTTTAAGCTAGGATGAGTTTTTTTAAGTTTTCTATATGATGAATGGATTTTTTCATAAACATCAAGTAATTAATCGTAGGTTAGTTCACATAACTCTTCTTGGTCAGACTAACCATGATGTTCATCCGCCATCAAACACAAGTTTGTAGGCTCCTCTTCAGCTTCAGTCTTAGAGGAGTTAGATGTAAAATCTGCCCAGAAAGTCTTTTGAATCCTTTTCTTATCCTTCCTGAACTTGGGCTTCTCCTCACCCTTCTCCTTTCTTGGGCGAGCCTTGAGTGTAGGACAATCAGCTTTTATATGCCCTAGCTTCCTGCATTCAAAACAAACTGTATCAGAAAAACCTTTAGAATTTTTGCTATTCTAAACTTTGTTCCATTTCTTATAGTTCTTATGTTTCTTTCTTAGAAAGCTTTTGAATTGCCTAGTGATTAAGGCAACATCATCACTTTCAGACCCGTAAGAATCAGTCTCCGTATCATTGGCCTTCAGCGACCCAATTTTCTCTTTCTTTTTCTCACCTGCATCAAGTTATCTTTGGTTCACTCCTTGCTGGTAAGCAATGAGTGATCCAAGTAAGTTATCAATAGAATAAGTGTTCAAATCCTTGGAGTTAATGATAGTAGTTATCTTGGCATCATAGGAAGAGGGAAAACATCTCAGAATTTTATTAACTTTCTCATAGTTAGTGAGTTCTCTTCCTAATAAGGAGATAACAATCTGTGTAAACCTAGTATACATTTTAGATATTGACTCACTAGATTTCATGTAAAAGAGTTCGTAGTCGTGAAGCAGGATATTCAACCTAAATTGCTTAACTTTTGATGTGCCTTCATAAGTAATGCATAATTTATCCCAGATTTCTTTACCAGTTGTGCAAGTAGAGACATACATGTAATCCTCAAATTTTAATGCACAGAAAAAAGGTTTAAGTATTTTGCATTCAGTTATGCTAACTCTCAATCATCAAACATCCATTCAGTAAAAGGAATTTTAATTTTAACATCATTAATAAGTCTAAAAGGTACATCATAACCATCTTTAATAAGCATCCACATATGATAATCGATCGATTGTAAAAAGGTGGACATGTAAGTTTTCAAGAAATAAAAAGGTATGTTATCAAACAAAAGTGGTCGAGTAATGGAATACCCTTCCATGATATTTCTATTACTAAGGTTAGCCATAGTTCAAATTCAAAAGTTTTTCAAAATTTGATTTTATGAATCTTGCTCTAATACCACTTGAAAGTTTGTTAGGGATGTTAAGCCCTTGTGAATTAGCTCGAGGCTAACCGACAGGGGGGTTGAATTGGTAGTTTTAAAATTTCTTGAGCAAAAATAATTTTTGAAAATCTTTTTGAATGTTTTAAAATAATTATAATTTCACAATGATGTGGAGATACTTAATCAAACAAAAAAATAACTTTAATCACACGATCATTCACAGAATGTAAAGTGTAGAAATTAAAATCTGAAATAGTAAAGAAAAGAACACAATAGATTTTATAGTGGTTTGGTCAACTTGACCTACATCCACTTCCTAGAGCCTTCCTTCTAGGTATTGCACTAAAACTTAGTGACTCTCCTTCTACTTATACAGTAAGGAGGAGAAGCTTTTACAAAACTCCTTTTCACCAACCCGGTGAGGCAGAGAACCCAGACTCCTTTTGCTTCCTCCTGAAGCAGGCAGAGAACCTTATCTCTGTTTGCTTCCTCCGGAAGGAGGCAGAGAACCTTACCTCCTTTCACTTACTCTTGAAGCAGACAGAGAACCTTGATCTCATTACTGACTATCCTTCCCACAAAGACACCAAGGGATAAGGGAGGACGACTAGAGACGACGACTCAAATCCTTGCTTTGAGTAACCTTTATGAACACCTCACAAACTCCCCCTCATAAGATTCTCTCTCTCTCCCAAGCTCTCCCACTCCCTCTTAACACTCTCTTAGGTGAGGACAGCGGCAAAAGATCTCGACAGTAGTAAGAAAGAGATCTTAAATAGGAGGGCTAAAAAATTACCCTAAATTTCAACTTGCCTTCAAAGATCGTCTAGGATGATCTATCGATCGTCTTATACGATTATGTAAATAAGCCCTTTTTGGCCTGGACGATCTGGTTCTTCTGGATGATTAGCAGACATGGTTTGTTCTAATCATCCGGGATGATTCTATGATCGTCCTGAATGATTAGTTATAAATCAGGAATGTCATCCAGCATATTGTTAGGGACGTCAAGGAGAAAAGTCTAGACGATATAAAGAAATGAATTGATTGTCCCAGGTGATATCTATATCAACCTATACAATTAGTTCAAAAATGCCCAATATCATCCGACACACAGTTCGGGTCGTCCAGGACAACTATGTTGGATGATTTCAAAATAACTGATCGTCCCGAACGATAAATTTAGCATTTTATACGATTAGTTTAAAATAAAAATATTGTCCTGTGTACAGTTCAGGTCATCCAGGTGAAATATAGTAGATGATGAGGATTTGTAATTGATCGTCTCGGATGATCTTGCGATCATTCAGAATGATGTGATCGATCACGCAATCCTTAATTACTTTTTTTAATCATCTGACTAATTTAGGCATGATTGTAATGAATCATCTAGGATGATACACGTATTATCCGGGATGATTAGACCTAAATACTAAAAATAAAAACATGCCTAACTTAGTCTGGTGGGTAAGATTTTTTAATTTGAACATATCATCCTATATGATGGGAGTATCATCTAGGACGATCTTCTTAATCAGACCGACTTAACATGGTTGCCCTAATTATGGTTTTTATTTTTAATGGATCATCCAGGATGATATTACTATCGTCTAGGATGATATGAATAAAAACTAAATAAAAACTCTAACTCACTAAAAATCTCCCCCTGAGTGTGTGTGTGTAAGGTTACTTAGCTTGGGGATCCATTATATTACATTTGACTCAAGAAAGGTAAAAAATTATATTGAAAAGATAGACTGACTTAATCTTGAGTTTGCTTAAATTATAATTGATCTTGTGAACTTTAAAGGTTAGGTAAGCAAACAGAAACAGAAATATTTGTTATCATCAAAATCATAATCCTTGAATCCAGATTTACAATAATTCACACTTTTATAAAATCCTTACATAAAATTTATGTAGGGTTACTAGAGGGATAGAGCCTAAATTACTATTCAAAATCATTAATATGTAGTTAAAGTATAAAAAAGTGTAAACATGAAAAATCAAAAGAGAAAGTTGAAAAAGGAAGAATGATCAGTTAATTAAAAAAATTGATATCAGTTGAAGCTCAAATAAAAAAGAATCTTAATACTAAAATTAAATTGTATAAAATAAGTGAACTAATACATATGATGGTGCACTAATGAACCTCTAATTTAACTACAAGCATAACTAATCTCTAAATGATAAATTATACAATTTTAAAATAAGAAGTCAAAATTTGCATATACACTAATAGTAGATAAGCTCAATTAAATTAATAAAAATGATTATTACATAGGCTAATTATTCATAATTTTCAAATTAGGATTACAACTCTTATCTTTTCAAATTAATTCTAAACTATGATAAATTATCATATATTTTAGTAATTTTAAATTATCAATTTTTATCTAGGTTATTAAGCTAATAAGTAGGTGATTACACCATTGTGTGAGGACAAGCAAGATCATAAGCAGCGGGAAATTTATTAATGTGTATATTTTTTACAGTTTCTTACTTCTAAATTAAGTAAAATGGTGATATTTTAGTTGATGTTGTGCAGGAAACGCTTAAGAAAAGAAAAAATTATCAAGTGTTGAACTATTGCCACAACGCTCCAACTACCATTTGTACTAGTTCATCTCGTAACACCACAGCACCACCATTTTAAGGGCCATGGTAGTTGAGACCATTTATACACTTACTATAAGTGGTTTTTAAGTTCTTTTATTTAGGAGTTTTGTTACATTCATTAGAGTCCTGTAATTTTTAATGTAGTTCCTTAGTGCCCCTTAGAGTAAAGCCTAAGGAGGGCTAAAGAAGTGCAAGATACTTTCATTAAAGATGTTGGCCTATTTTGTATAAGCAATCCTACAGTTGGATGAGGAAGGAGTATTGCGATATCATTTGTACTATCCCGATGAATTTTTTTCTTATTGTTTCTCTTATATCCTTTCTTCTATATAAGAAATGAATATGTGTTTGCATTCTAATTTATATATGTTTGGCTAATTTTTTAGTATTGAGTTAATGATGTAAACATAATGCAAGTACTAACATGGACTCTCATATCTAGAATGAAGTTATGGAAGTTTTGAATATCTTTTATTCTTCATTTAATATATATAATGGCCATGTGTGTAGTTAATATCTTATATGATATATTGCCTTGATGGAGGGATATTAAAATAAATGGGAGTATTGAAATGAAATATTGGCATGCCTAAACATAAGATGTAGAGCATTCTAGATTCTATGTTGATATTAGAATTGTAGAAAGGCCATAAACCTCCCTTTTCATCTTTATAAGCTAGATAATGATCTAAGGATGCATATGCTCTAATCAACATTAGCTTTTAATAGTCTCATTAGGAAAACATTATTATTTTATAAATATTAGTCAAAAATATATTTTATATATTGGTATCTCATCATCTTTTGCATTCTCTATAAGTTGCAGAAACTTAAAACCTACCATTTTCATTGAGTAAGATAAATCTTGCATATGTTGTAGACAATACTAGTTTGATTACAATCTAGTAGAATACTTCCTCATGTGATCAACACTCACTCAATACTTTTATTTCTTGATCGACAGGTATACTGGTGTATCTAATGTCCAATCTATATTAAATAAAATCTAAGCATTATTTGACCCCAAGATATACTTTATTTCATACACGTAATCTGTAATTGATGTGTTATCACCCATCAACATGTGCCTGAACTGGAGGAGAGCAACTAAACCACTAGGCTCTCTCTAACCTAATGATAGTCTCCATACCATAGAGTCTGCCATATAACCAAAACCATTACCTCTACTTGATGATCCCTTAGAAAAGGTGTGAAGTGGAACTAACCTTAGTCTTCCTTCAGATCTGATTAAACTATTAAATCAAAGATCAAAACACATTTTGATCCTATAGGTGGACACTTAATTATCCTATATCCAACCTTCATGCACCTGAAACATTACCTATTATCGCATAACACAAACTAGAATGTCATCTTCAACAACTACGACACCTTAGTGGTCCACTAATAGAATCAGAATTGGTTACACTACCACTACTTGGAAAGGATACAAACGATCCACTTCTTCTGGAGTCTTCAGATATAGTTTGTTCTACTTCCCCAAAAACGCACTGCTAGAAGTCTTGTTGCCAAATTACTTCCTACTAATAGCCCATTACAATTAAGAAACGATCTAATCATTCTAAATCAAACGAGGATGCTCTACCAACTCAAAGAAATTAGAGATATGAAATGGGACCAATAGCTACCTCAAACTATCTCACAGACCCCTTAAAAATTTGTAGCACTTCTCCTTAGGAGTGCTAACCAACTATGGAGCATAATATGGTTAAAGTAGAAAACTATATCCTAATATATAACGATCATGCTCCCTGAACTAACCTAAAAAAAGTCTCATGCATATACTGACATGAAGAACGGGGTATGAACAAAGCTTAGAACATGTTAGAATATTCCTCTTAGTTAATTAAGGAATTTAGTCTCCCCTAAAATTCTACCTATGCTAGCCCATCCACCAGCACTTAACCTCTCCATCAAGCAAAAACTTCTAACTGTACCTTCCCCTTAAAAGGGCACTATATATCATCAAATGTCTTCTCTAGCATCCTTAATTAGTCCTTTACTACTCATGGCTCAACAACGCCTTCAAACCCCAAAGGCTTTAATCTCAAAAACATTAGTAGATGCCTATCTACATCATTTGATCGAATAGCAGGAACTCTGTTATGTGCCTCAACCATCAACTAGGCTACCAGACTAACAAACTATAAAATAATATTAGAACTAATTGTATGAGTAGTACTATATACGAGTGCTGCCTAACTGACACTGTTCTCATATGTCATATTTGTGTCTTGAGGTTCCATAATCACACAAAATTTTCAACTAAACATAAATAAACATGAAAATAAAAACGACATGATTGCACAAAGAGAGCCAAAACCACCTCACTAAACTCACAGATAATTTAACTCTATTTTATTCAATTTCTGAAACTACTATTATGATACCAAAAATGTTATTACAATCTGACCTGATAAGACCCATAGGTTGAACAGGTCCTATCGTGTTGCTTTGTTACAAGTGAACCCCACGATCTATGTTTTTGAAAAATTTTATTTTTTTGTCCAAATTTTAAACTTTAAAAAATATAATAGAAGGTGAAATAACTATGAGCTAACACAACTCAGTAGCTACATTTACTAATCTAAATTTTCAAATGAATCCATTATTAAGCATTGAATTAAGTGCTAAAAGTAATATAATAAATATTTATGCTAAGCAAAATAGTAATTGTAGTTATCATGAATTGAAATAATAGTACTTGGAAAATAAATAAATAAACACTTTATATTAGGAAATAATTTAGAAAATTTTGAGACTTATAACTCCTAACAAAAAGAATACATAAAAATCTAACCCCTATAACTCCCAAAAGATATAATTCAGATAATTATCAGAACATAATGTGCATAAAAAATAAGAATATGCTCGTAGGCACCTCAATGTGCATTTAGCACCAAAGGTGAAATTCCTCCATGCACCCCAAAAGTCCTCAGAATCATACCATTCAATCAAATAAACACATTCATTGTGTTGCAGCAATTAAAATATAAATGAACTTATTTTATAATTTCACAAAATATTATAATCATTGGCAACAGAATACACTACTGTGTAGAAATTCACTAACTCAGATCATAACCAAATTATCATGGATTTCTTAAATTACTATTTAAAGATTTTTATTGCAATGTAGCATTATTTTTTTAGAGTTCGGACTATTTTTTAATCAATTAAAATAGCAATATTCCCATAATCCTTAGTGTAAAATTTTTAGAAATACATAAATATCCAAAATCATTATCTCTACAAGATATGGAAAGTTGCGCATTGAAAGTTATGTAGTTGTATAGCTATCCTCAATTTTTTAAAACAGAATTATAAATTAAATAATAAAATTTTACAATTCTTTATATTTTTTAAAGTTGAGATAAACAAAATATCACCTATCTCGAACTGAGCAACTTTCAAAACTGGTATGTCAGCATTTTTTTTCGGCAAATGCACAAAAGGAAACCCGCAAGGGCCCATTCCCATGTCTATTCAAAGGAATCCAGCTAGCGCCTCCCAATGGAGAAATTATTCTTTGTGGAGTCCGGGCAAGAACGATCATCAGAACTGTGAGTGTATATATATTGTATATAGTGTATGTACATATATACATTATGTATACAATCATATATCTGAACGATAATTTTCAATCGGACTCGGCACAGAATAATTTCTCCTCCCAATGAGACTGAGCACCTCGTCATCCTCAACTTCGCATCACGTGCGTAGCATGTGGGATACTGCTCCAGTGTCCTTATGTTCACCCCGCATACAAGTTATGTATAAGTAAACGTTGGATCTTCAGTTCAAACTTCGAAGGTCCTGAAGTTACCGGGCAATACCAGTTGTTAACTCGCACCTCCCCATGCGGAATGCGGGACCCGTGTGACCCAAGCTAAGCCTTTCACGTTTTTTCGGACGTGACATTTGTAGACCGCAACGTTGTGCTTTGTTTGAACCGGGAAAGCACACAACTCATTTGATCGGTTAAAGTTCATGTATCTATTATATATGTAATTTTTTTTTTAATTAGTTAAAAGTCCCACAAAAACAATGGAAAAAGCAAAACTGTACTGCCTACCAAAACTGTACTGCTAAAGGGGTGTAAGTGAGTGGAATCAATTCATACGCCTGCTAGAATTTAATATGATAAATTGGTCGAGAGCTCAAAAGTTAAGGAGTCAGGGGTGAGCCAATTTGACTTATTTAGTTTCAAGTTGATTTATTTGAAAAAATATATTTTAAATTATACTTAAAAATACAATAATATTAAAGAGTTTAATATAAATTGGTTAAAATATATCTAAACAAATTATATAAATTAATTTTTTTAATATTTTTTTAAATTTATCATTTTTTAATATATTATTAATGTTATTGCTTGAACTATAATCTTTTTTTTTTTTGCACATTTAATTAGTCAATCGTGGGCCGATTCAAAATCATAGAGGTATACACAAGTTCAAACTCAAATTTGATTAATTAATGAAGCTCAAGCTAGTGTTTCAAGCGAAATGTCAAAGGATTTTTGATCCTACTAATTATATGGGAAAATTATTTATCTAAAATAAAATTTTAATTCACATACTGCATGATCTATATCTAAAAAAAATCACTACATAGATTTTTTTCGTATGAAATATTATTTAGATGGAGTAAAACTAATTTCTTTTGCTTTTGTGCATATTTATCTATAATAGTCATGTTAACTGCTTGCATTGCATTAGATTTTTAGTTATGGAGGGTGCCAGTATTAAATTGTAGAATAAAAATTAATAGAGTAAATGTATAAATAGTATAAATAGTATGCTTAAATATTCCATTCACACAATATTGATAAGCAAAAAAATATTCAACATAATCAATAACATTTAAATCTGAGAAGCAAATAAAAACATTACTGTAAATTAAATATATGTTTCTAAATAATATTGCTATTTTGGTATTTCGGTGTTAGCTAACTTAGCAACCATGATAATAGTCATCATTTGAATAGAGTCCAATCAATATGATGAAAACGAATATTCTCACATTTGAATACTATGATTGGATTTTTATATTTACTATATTGCATATATACTCTAAAGACTTAGCATAAATAAATTTATATATATTTGTGTGTGTGAGCGTGTTGATGTCCTTTCTTGTTACTAGATAAAAATAGTTAGAACATACCATAGTACAAAAAACATTATTTGGTAGTGGTTTAAATCAGTTCTACTTGGATTAAAATGATAAATTTTCAAAAATTCACGGAGACAAAAGTGCCTAAAACCTTAATAAACAACCTCTTTTTTTCCCTATATGTATCAAAGGTATCATTCTTATTGCAGACTGGAACATTAGAGGCAGTAGAGGGAAAAAGTGCTTAATGTCTCAACTTTGAACGAAGATCCAATGCACAAATAGATAAAGAGAGAGAGAGAGAGAGGGAGGGGGGAGAGAGAGAGAGAGAGAGAGAGAGAGCAGGTGCAAGAGTTATAAGAGACTCAAAGATTCTTACATAAAAAAACCCTGAAAAGTGGAAAGCCACGGGGCCTAGCCCAATTCAAATGGTTCCTCTAATTTTTATAGTTGATTACAAATGAGGCCCTACCTTGAGTGAAAGGCCTTGGCTCATATAGCAAATATAAATCATATAGAGCACATTACATGTTGGAGTTGGAAGAATCTAGTTATGTGATAATTGTTCTCTGGAGAGCGTGGGCCTATTGATTCGGTCGACAAGATTGTAGTCATGCAATGGTGGTCAGAGGTACAATAGTTGACGGGCGACAGAGGTTGTACAGACTATAGTCGGCGGGCCGTAGATGTTAGAGTGGACATAGTCGATGAATGACGGTGGTCGGAGGGATCGTAGTCGGCTGGCAATGGAGGTCAGAAGGACTATATTCCATGGTCAATGGTGGTCGGATAGATCATAGTCAGCGGGCGATAGAGGTAGGAGGGACCATAGTCGGAAGGCGACAGTGGTTAGAGGGATCATAATCGATGGGAAATAATGGCCAGAGGGATGGTAGTCAATAGGTGACAATGGTTGGATGGATTATAATCGGCGGGCGACTGTGGTCAGAGTGACCCTACTTGGTGGGCGATGAACGTCTATGGGACCATTGTGTCGAGTGACGGTGGTCGAAAGCATAGTAGTCTGTGGGTGATGGAGGTCACATGAATAGTAGTCGGTGAGCAACATTGGTTGGAAGAATCATAGTTGGTGGGAGACGGAGGTCAGAGGGATAATAATCGGCAGACAATGGTTGTCTGAGGAACTATAGTCGGCAAGCAACATAGGTTTAAGGGACAGTAGTCATTGGGTAAAGGTGGTTAGAGGGACTGTAGTCAGTGTGCAACTGAGGTTGGAGGGACTAAAATTGACGAACAACTGTGGTCAGCAGGACTGTAATCGGCATGCGATAGAGGTCGTAGACCTAGCAGTTTTTTGATGATGGTTGGCTAGAAGTTCATTGGTGACAGCCGGGTGGAAGGCCAAGAGAGAATAGTGTGAGAGTTATAAGAGACACCAGGATTTTTACATGAAAATTTCTAAAAAGGGAAAAAAATTATGCGGCCTAGCCCAATTTAAGATAATCCAGTAGTGTTTGAAGTTGATTACAAATGAGGCTCTTTGTCGGGGGAAGGCATTGGCTTAATGTAGCAAATATAAAGCATATAAAACACATAACATAGTGGATTTTGAGAGTTATTTGAAAGCTCATGAGGGTGGTTTAACTTTATAGAACTAGCCCGAAGCTAACTAAGAGGGGGGTGAATTGGTGTTTTAAAAATTCTTAACCAAAAAGAAAAAAAAACTTTTTTATCTTTTTAAATATTTTAAAAACTAAAACAACCTAAGTAGAAGCAGATACCAAAATCGTAGATTTTAACCACAGAATAAATCACATAACAATGTAGAACTAAAATACAATAAATGTAATAAGAAAGAGCACAAGGAATTTTATAGTGGTCTGATCAAATCAGACCAACATCCACTCCCTAGAACCTCCCGTTCCAGGTATTACACTAATCAGTTAGTGTCTCTCCTTTTTCCCTCACAGTAAGGCGGAGAAGCCCTTACAAAATATTTCCATCGACCCGATGAGGTAGAGAACCTTGACTCCTTTTTCACCCTCCTGGTGAAGGTAGAGAACTTAGAATCTTTTTACTCTCTCTTGGAGTAGGTAGAGAACCTGGAATCCTTTTACTCCCTCCTAGAGTAGGCAGAGAACCTGGATCTGAAGCTGATTATCATTTCCCTAGAGCCAGCAAGAAACCAAGGATGAAGAAGGAAGAAAACAATCGAATCTTTACTTGAAGTAACCTTTGTGAATCCCCTCACAAACTCCCCCTCATAAGATCCTCTCTCTCTCCCAAACTCTCCTTCTCCTTCTCTCTGCTCTCTATTAGGTTAGAATAACAGCAAAAGCTTTTTTCAAGAGTTAATATAATTGCTTAAATAGTGGGCTTACAAAAAATCCTAAATTTCAAGAAATTGGTCTTTTGTTCATATGGTACGATACACGTATCAAACGGTATGATCACTATAATTCAGAAGCATTTAGTAAGTTTGTCCAGACAAACTGTATAATTGGTAAACAAGTCATACAGTACGACTAGTTCAAATTTCATAGCTTTCCTCTGGTATGATCTCTGGGATGACCAAATTCGTACTCTATCAACCATACGATGTGATCTAAATTGTACGGTATGATCGATCACAATAATTATCCCTAATTTGATTTGCTGATATCGAGGGGTTAGTTAGGAAATGATTTCAATTAAGGCATACAATATGAACTTCAATCGTATTGTACGATTGACTTAAGTAGACCTCTGGCAGCTAGGGTTTGACAGAGTTGTATAGATCGTACATTACGAATTAAAAATGTATTAGATGATAGATGTATCGTACAGTATGAAGATAAGTCGTATAATACGATATACTTAAAAAGAAGAACTCTCTCAAAAGCCCTTTTTCTCTCTCTGCTTGTGTGTGCAAGGTTACTCAGTAAAGTTATCCACCCAATTACCAGATAAGACTCAAGAAAGGAAAAATATAGAATAAAATGAAAATTAACTTTATCCCTAATCTATCAAGTCTTAAGCTGATCCAAATTGCAAGTGAATAGTGGACTGTAATCCTGAAATGTTAGTACACATAACACAAAATAAAATATAACAGAAATGCGAGGAAGCAGTAATAAGAACAATAATGTTTATTATTATCAAAATCATAGTACTCGAATCAGATTTGTAACAATCTCCTTCTTTTTTATGATGACAAACATTGTTATTTAGGATTTTCAGAATAATTGCTTTCCTCTAAACTTATTTAAGAAACAACAAAATAATCAACAAACAAACTCTCCCCCTTTTGACATCACAAAAATAGGGAAACAACATAAAGAAAAAAGAAACGATCAAAAATCTGTAGCCCACATAGATTCAAAATAGGACCAGAAACCACATAGATTCAAAAAGTCTAGTAGCCCACATTAAAGAAACACATCAAAAATCTATAGACATTTTGAAATTGTAATAAACTTACTCTATCAAATAGAAAAAGTTCAAAGAAGACAAGTGTTGATCTGACTATAACCAATGGGTTCTCATTCTAAGGTTTGCACACCCAGCTTAGAATCTTTACATGCTAAAGTTTGTTGTTTAAACAAAATTCTAACTCAGAAAGTGCAATTAGATAGTAAAACTTAAAATTTTCAGACTACCAGCATGGAATAAATGGAATATTACTGTAAAAGTGGTAAATGAAAAACTATGATTTTCCTGGAGTCAAGTATTAAACATATTATGAAGCACATGAATTTTGTAAGACTTAAAGATTAACCAGAAAGAGAAGCTAATTTAGGTTGGGCTTATTTTATACCTCTTTTATCTATTTTTTGCATTCATTACGCATCTTTTATTTTTTATACACTTAGTGCATCTTTTACTTCTTGGTGTCATTGTGCATCTTTTGATTTTGGGCTCATTTTGTGCCTCTTATGAATTTTTTTTCCAAATTTCTTCCTCTCTAAAGCTTTAAGAATCTCAGTTATAAGATTATCTTCCAAATAGAAGAGAAGAATAACTCACCCTCTTCTATAGGGAAGAATAATCTACAAAGTGAACTCGAGCTTTCTAATAGGAATAAAAACTCGATGTAGAAATATAATGAATTTCATTCATCAAATTTTAAAAAATATTTATTATATAAGAACACATAGTAGAGAGAATAAGTTTTCATTTCAACCAACTTAATTCCAATTTGACTAAGATTTTTAAGTATACAAAAGGAATTATCATACAAAGAAAATAAGAGGGGATATGTAAATTCATGAATTTCCATCCTATTAATTTGACTAAGTTAGCAATTTCTTGTTTAAACATTTTCTATAAGAAAGAAGTATGTTTACATAAGACAGAAAAGAATAAGGTTCAGTCCATCTAAGTTGTACAGTACAATTAACAGAAGCCAGCTAGAAATAAGTGCCACTTGATAGTTTTTTTTTATAACTTTGAAATAAGAGCAGGAAAACACATAATAAGGACTGAAAGGGAATTTCATTAAAAGTCAAAAACTAGGTAAAATTTACAAAAGCATAAAAAGGAAAAACCATCATAATAAAAAATTAAATAAAACTTGTACAGAGGTGGATCCTAATTGTGAGGTGGATGTGGAGGTGGTTGGAAGAATTGACTAAAAAAGTCATACTGCTACTAGATGGTGGTGAACTGATGTTGAACATATTCAAATTGTTCCCTAAACCAACCCATATCATTATCATGTTGGATTTTTTCTTGGTCTAGGCGAGCCTCCAGTCTATCAAAATGTTGAATCAACTCCTCATAAGGGTAGTGGTGAGGAGTAGGTGTAGGTGCAAGTTCAGCTGCATGGACAGCTTCTCCTTCTTCATCAAAGATAGGGACTTCAAGCTCCTGTTATTTAGGAAAAAGCATCTAGAAGGAGGCATCCATGGAAAAGATTGGAGTGCAGTCAGGAGGAGCAGGATATTTGATGTTGCACTTTTTATTCAGGATATATCCAATCACATGTCCTAGGGAGATATTTTGCTTTCTCCTAGTGGTTGGAAGTCGAATGGAGGTGAGGTTTTGGATGTAGTCGATTAGCATTTGAGCTTCATCCATTTGGGTGTTTGACATTATGAAGTAGGTGACAATCGATAGCATGGGAATCATATTTATCCGGTCCCCAGCTTTAGGAATAATAAATATTCTTAGAACATGCTGGATAACCCTAGCATTTTGATTTAAGGAGGAGACTAAGGGGTTGGTGAAAGTTATTAGCAATATTTCTTAGCATAAGGTTCACGGCAGTCCAGTCAAAATTAGATCTAGAAGATATGGCAAGCGATCTATTCCCTTGGGTGTTTAGTTGAAGGTGAACTCCTATGTCTTCCTTGGTAATTTCTACATTTTGACAACATACTCTAGAGGACATTATTGTGGCATCTCCACTTATCCTAAGATTTGCATGGAACTCATAAAGAATTTTAGAGTGAAAGAGATAGGCCAAGGTCAAAAGAAATTGCAGTGCAGTAGAGTTAAAGAGATTCATTACTAGAAAGCTAAGGACCTACTAATTGAGAAGCCTAGAGGGTGTAATCTTGGCTTTCTTATATTTGTAGTAGGCGGCTTCATTAGAATCCATTAGAAAGTGAATGTTGACATTGGTACGAGAGGAGGAGGAACCCTGGGTTTGTTGACTATGCTTACCACCAGCCACTGTAAAAGCTTTGAATGCAAGAAGAGAGATTTTAAAAGGTTGTGTGGAAATTTCAAAGAGATTGGGTTATTTAAATAGATTTTGAACAGATTGTATCGATGAGAAGTCAAAAAGTTTGTTTGATCGTACCATAAGATTAGAGCTCGTATGGGATAATTAGACATAAGGAGTTAATCCTGAGGAGTTAGGCAGAACGATCTTTGATTGAAAGGTTCATACCGTATGAACAGGTGTTCGTACCATACGATCAATCATAAATGCCATACCAAAGGGAATGAATTCATCCAGATACACATGTATCATACTGTATGGGAAGTTGTTCATACAATATGATTGTCAATTATAGTTGCAATCTGAACCATCCATTAAGCAGACGGCTGAAATAAAGGCAGTGTTGTGAAGATCATACAGTACGATGCAAGTCATCCAGTATAATGAAGTCGTACAGTACGATGTGAGTCATACAGTATGATTTAAGATGAAACTTTTACTTTACAGGAATATCAGTGAGGTTTAGTGAAATGATTTGTGAGATGATCAGGACATAAAAAAGAACATGATAACAACAAAATCAAATCAATCAAAAACGAAAACAATGTAAACAAAAAAATAAAATAAAATAAAATAAAAATAATATAAAGAAAACATGAAACACGTAAATAGAGATAAATGAAATAAACCATAAATAAAATAAGAACATAAAGTGTCAGTTTCAAGCATGAGTAGCAGTCACACCTAATTTGGTTCTTAAGGTGCTAAATATTTCCAAAGCTAGTAGTTTTGTAAAGATGTCAGCAAGTTAATTTTCAGTAGCTACATAGAGTAGCTCTATGCCTCCTTTAGTAACATGGTCCCTAATAAAGTCATGCCTTATATCAACATGTTTGGTTATAGAGTGTTGGATTGGATTCTTTGAAATACAAATGGCACTAGTGTTATCACATAGGACTAGAATTATGCCTACAAGAAGTCCTAAATCCAAAATTTGTTGCTTTAATCCAAGGACCTGGGCCACACAACTTCCTAAGGTTATGTATTCTACTTCAGTAGTGGAAAGGGACACTGAGTTCTATTTTCTACTAGACCATAAGACTAAAGATTGTCTTATGAATTGACATGTCCCAAAAGTACTTTTCCTATCAACTCGTCTTCTTGCAAAGTTTGTATCAGAATATTCTATAATTTCAAAGGAGGTGTTATTCCTAGGATACCAAATTCCTAAGTCTTGGGTCCCTAAGAGATATCTAAAGATTCTCTTATTAGCAGTCAGGTGGGACTCCTTTGAATCAACCTGAAATCTAGCATTGAGATAAACACTAAACATAATATCAGGTCTACTAGCAATCAAGTAAAGAAGTGATCCAATTATTCTTCTATATTTTTTTTGATCAACACATTTTCCATTTAAATCCTTATCTAACTGAACAGTGGTACTCATGGGAGTATTGATTAGCTTGGCTTTATCCATCTCATATTTCTTAAGGATGTCTTTAATATATTTTGACTGACTAAGAAAAGTTATATCATCTTTCTCCCTTATGCTAAATCCAAGAAAGTAAGTCAATTCTCCCATCATACTCATTTCAAACTCCTTACTCATTTTTATTGAAAATTCATCACACAGTTTTTCATTAGAAGACCCAAACAGAATATCATCAACATAAATTTAGACAATCAGTAATTCATCTCCTACCTTTTTCAGAAACATGGTGGTGTTTACGCTCCCCTTAACAAAGGTTCTTTCTAGTAAGAATGTGCTAAATCTTTCATACCATGCCTTGGGTGCTTATTTTAGTCCATATGAAGCCTTTTTTAATTTAAACACATGATAAGAAAATTATGAATTTTTAAAGCTTGGAGGTTATTCAACATATACATCTTCTTTTATCACCATATTCAGAAAAGCACTCTTAATACCCATTTGAAACAATTTGAATCCCTTAAAGCTGGCAAAGGCTAGTAGCGTCCTAATGGCTTCTAATCTAGCTAAAGGGGCAAAAGTCTCTTCAAAGTTAATCCCTTCTATTTGATTATACCCCTTAGCCACTAATCTTACTTTATTTCTCACCACTACACCAGAATCATTCATTTTATTTTTAAAAACCCATTTAGTTCTAACAACACTCTAGTCCTTAGGTATTCCAACTAGCTCCAAAATATCATTCTTTATAAATTGATTTAATTTTTCCTGCATGGTTACGATCAAGAATTCATCAGATAAGGCTTGATTTAGGTTGGTGGGTTTAATCATTAAAATGATTAAATGATAGATATACTTCTTTTTTAAGCCCATGCCAAGCTCTAACACCTTTAGATGGGTCTCCTAAGATTAGTTCTTTAGGATGACTTGAAGAATATCTACATTCTCTAGGCAGCAAAATTTTAGGTTCTACCCTTTCCTCCAGATTTGTAGATTTTTATCCTTGGGTGACTTCTATAACCTCTTCTTCTTCCCTAGACCCTCTAGAATTCTCAGATTCATCAAACATGACATGAGTAATCTCCTTAAATATAATTTTTATTTCATTAAAGATGTTATAGGATTTCTCAACACTTGAGTAACTTAGGAACACTCATTCATCAGATTTTTGGTCAAACTTTCCTAGTTGAGACTTCCCATTATTCAGAATAAACAGTTTCATCCAAAGACATGAAGGTGAGAAAGGTTGGGTGTCCTACCCTTAAGGATTTTATAGGGTGTCTTATTCATCTTAGATCTAAGATTAACCATATTCAGAACATAACAGGCTGTATTCACCACTTCTACCTAGAAATATTTAGGAAGTGAGTATTCAAATAACATTACTCTAGTGGCTTCTACTAGGGTCTTGTTCTTCCTTTCAGTTATCCCGTTCTATTGAGGGGTCCTACAAGCTAAAAAATTATGTTATATCCCTTACTCCTTATAGAAAGATTCAAAATTTTCATTCTCAAATTCTCCACCATGGTCACTATGAATGATTAAGATCTCACAACCTAGTTTTCTCTAAATCCAAGTGGAGAAAGATCTAAACTCCTCAAATGATTCACTTTTATGAGATTGCAATCAAACCTAAGTAAACCTCGAATAATCATCGACTATTACATACCCATAGACTTTCCCTCCTAGGCTTGAAGTGCTGACGAGTCCAAAGAGATCCATGTGAAGGACTTCTAAGGGTTTGCTGGTGTTAATATCTTTGACTGAGTGGAAGGAGGATTTGACTTGCTTTTCTAACTAGCAGGCATCAAACATGTGCTCCTTAGTAAACTCTAGTTTCGAGACACCTCTCACTAAGTTTTTTTGGGAGATCTACCTAAGGCTTTTTATGCTTGCATGACACAATCTATTATGCCATAATCATGATTCATCAGCAGTTATTTTTAAGCAAAGAGCCATATTAGCTTTAAAGCAATTTAGATCGAGCATGTAAACATTATTAATCATTTTTTCTTGCAAAACAATTTTGTTATTTAAACTTATAATGCAGTTTGTTGGCAGAAATTTTATGCTGAAGCCTTTATTACAGAGCTCGTTGATGCTGAGCAAATTATATTTCAATCTATCTATAAGTAAAACATTTTCAATGATGAATTTTTTTGAATTACTAATTATACCTAAGCCCACCACTCTCCTGGTGGTGTTATCTCCAAGTGTCACATTGCCTCCTTCTTTGGCCTCCAGCGAAATGAATGTATTTGCATCTTCATTCATATGCCTTGAACATCCACTATCTAGGTACCACATTCTCTCACGAGACCTTGTGTGAGAGCACCCCTATAAAATCATCAAATATTAAATTTGAGAACCAAAACAGATTTGGGTCCCATCTTATGCAAAGAAGAATGAAGTGCATGCATGCTATGCTGTGAGTTTTAAACTTTAGGTCTCCATATCAAATATATTCTTTAATGAATGGTGCAAGTATGGGAGATATGTCCTACCATTCCACAAAAAAAATATCTAACATCAGGAAAAGGTTTACTAATCTATTTGGGTTATGGTGCCTCTTCCTAGGTTTGAATGATGCTTGCTTTATTGATGGGTTATAAAAATTTTCAAGTAAAGGTGGTGTTTTATTTTGTTCTAATGCAGTGATTTTTTCTCTTAGAAACTCATTTGCCTTTTCATAGCTTGTCACTTCCCGTTTCAATAAATGCTCACTACTGTGTAAATTACATGCAATAGTTTCTAATTCTTTGAAAGCCTTTTCTAAATCAACATGTGATGTTTTTAATGAATTACGCTTAGTAGTTAAATCAGAATGCTTTTTATGTAATTCATCTAATAAATCTATGTGATTGCTATCCAAAGTGGAGTGATCTTTCCTTATACATTCATGCTCTTTCTACAAAATTAAGAAATTAGATTTAAGACTTAAATGTAACTTTTTAAGATTTTTATATAAAGAATATATCTTTTCAGAAACTTCAAATAATGATTCATAGGTAAGCTCACATACCTCATCTTGATCAGAGTGATCAAGATGATCATCAGCAATTAAGCACAGGTTTGTTACCTCCTCTTCAGCTTCAGTTATAGAGGAGTCTGATGCTGAGTCTATCTAGAAAGCCTTTTGGGTCCTTTGCTTGCCGTTCTTGAACTTAGGTTTTTCTTCACCCTTCTCCTTGCCTTGGTGAGCTTTTAGAGCTGGGCAATCACACTTCAAATGCCCTAGCTTCCGATATTCAAAATAAATAACATCAGAAGACACTTTAAAATTTTTATTATTTTTACCTTTATTCCATTTTTTATGATGCTTTTGCTTTTCGTCAAAAAGTTTTTGAATTGTCTAGTTATTAAAGCAATATCATCATTTTTAGAACCAGGAACATCAGTGTCATAATCATTAACCTTCAAGGCTATAGTTTTCTCCTTTTTCTTGGCACCTGTATCAAGCTACCTTTGGTTCACTCCTTGCTCGTAAAAAATTAGTGATCCAAGTAAGTTATCAATTGAATAAATATTAAAGTCCTTAGATTTAGTAATGACAATAATTTTTGCATCAAAGGAAGAAGGTAAACATCTCAGAATTTTATTCACTTTTTCATAGTTTGTGAGTTCTCTTCCTAAGACATGTAGGAATGTAACAATTTGTGTAAACCAATTATATATTTCAGAAATTGATTCACTAGGTTTCAGGTGAAGGAGTTCGTAGTCATGAAGCAAAATGTTCAGTCTAAATTGTTTAACTTCAGTTATTCCTTCATACGTTACGTATAATCTATCCCAAATTTCTTTTCTAGTGGTACAAGTAGAGACACACATGTAATCTTCAGATTTTAAGGCACAAAAGAAATAGTTTAGATATTTGACATTAAGTTGTGCTAAATCTCTATTATCTAAAGTCCATTCAGAAAAGAAATTTTAGTTTTTATGCCATCAACAAATCTAAAAGGTGCAGAATAACCTTCCTTAACTAGCATCCACATGCGATAATCAATTTATTATAAAATGGTGGACATGCGAGTTTTTCAAAAATTAAAAGGAATATTATCAAATAGAGGTGGTCAAGTAATTGAATAACCTTCTGTGGACTTATGATTACCAAAGTTATCCATTAATAAAAAGTCAAAAGTTTTCTAATACTTAGTTTATGAATCCTGCTCTGATAACACTACAAAGTTCATGAGGGTGGTTAAACCCTATAGAACTAGCCCGAGGCTAACCAAAAGAGGGGGGTGAATTAGTGTTTTAAAAATTCTTAACCAAAAGGAAAAAACTTTTTATCATTTTAAATATTTTAAAAACTAAAACAACTTATAGTTTTTAACCGCAAAACAGTATAGAAATAAAATGTAGAAAAAATAAATAAGAAATAGCACAAAGAATTTTATAATGGTTCGATCAAATCAGACCAACTTCCACTCCCCATAACCTCCCATTCTAGGTATTACATTAATCAGTTAGTGTCTCTCTTTTTGCCACAGTAAGGTAGAGAAGCCCTTAAAAAAATTTTCCACCGACCTGATGAGGCAGAGAACCTTGAATCCTTTTTCACCCTCCTAGTGAAGGCAGAGAACCCAAAATCCTTTTGTACCCTCCTATAGTAGGCAGAGAACCTGGAATCCTTTTACACCCTCCTAGAGTAGGTAGAGAACTCAGATCTGATGCTGATGATCATCTCCCTAGAGCCAGCAAGGAACCAAGGATAAAGAAGGAATAAGATGATCTAATCCTTTCTTGGAGCAATCTTTATGAATCCCCTCATAAAATCCCCCTCACAATATCCTCCCTCTCTCTCCTAAACTCTCATTCTCTTACTCTCAGCTCTATCTTGGGTTAGAATAGCAGCAAAAGCTTTTTTCAAGGGTTAATATAATTGCTTAAATAATGGGCTTCAAAAAACCATAAATTCTAAGAAATTCATCTTCCATTCGTACGGTACGATAAAAGTATCATATGGTATGATTAGTATAATTCAAAATCATTCAGAAAGTTTTTCTAGATGAATTATATAATTTGTAAATAAGTCATACGGTATGATACAAATATCGTACATTATGCTATTTAGAATTTTCTTCTATTCGTATAGGAAAATTCTTGTTATGGCCAAATTTGTACTCTATAAGTCATATAGTACGATTAAAATTATAAAGTATGACTAGTTAAAATTTCATGGCTTTCTTCTGGTATAATCTCTGGGATTACAAAATTTATACTCTATCAATCATACTGTACGATCTAAATCATATGGTACAATTGATCACAATAATTAACCCAGATTTAATTTGCTGATATCGAGGGGTTAGTTAGGAAATGATTTCAATTAAGGTGTATAGTGTGAACTTAAATCGTACGGTATGATCGGCTTAATTTGACTCCTGGCGGCTAGGGTTTGACAGAGTTGTACAGATCATATAGTATGAAATATAAATGTACTAGATGATACATGTATCATATAGTACGAAGATAAGTCATATAGTACGATATACTTAAAAAGAAGAACTCTCTCAAAAGCCCTTTTTCTATCTCCCCCTTTATGTGTGCAAGGTTACTCAGCAAAGATATCCATCCAATTTCAAGATATGACTCAAGAAAGGGAAAATACAGAATAAAATAAAAATTGACTTTAACCCTGATCTATCCAGTCTTAATCTGATCCAAATTTCAAATGAACGGTGGACTGTAATCCTAAAATATTAGTACATACAACACAAAATAAAATATCGCAGAAATGGGAGGAAGCAGTAACAAGAATAATAATGTTTATTTTTATCAAAATCATAATACTCAAATCAGATTTGCAACATTATTATCAAGAGTGGTTTGGCCTAATCATTTGTTTGGTAAGACCGTAGTTGGGCGATGAAGGTCAAATGGATTGTGATGGTGGGTGACAAAGGTCAGAGGGATCGTCGATGGCAGGCGATGAAGGTTAAAGGGATTGTAGTCAAAGGGACCTTAATCAGCGCTAATAATAGTCAAAGGGACTGTAGTCGGTAGGCGATGGAGGTTGGAGGGACCATAGTCAGCAGGCAATGATGGTTAGAAGGGATCATAGTTGAAGTACGATAGAGATTAGCTAGACTATATTTAATGGGTGACGTTGGTCAACAGCACCATAGTCGATGAGCGATGGAAGTCAGAGGGACCATAGTTGTCGGGAAATTGAGGTTGGAGGGACAATAGTTGGTTGGTGAAGAAGTTCAAAGGGACCTTAATTATTAGGTGACTAAGGTAAGAGGGTTCATAGTCGATGGGAAATTATGGTTGAAGTGGATTGTAATCGATAGGAGACTGTGGTCAGAGAGATTGTAGTTAGTGTGTGATGATGGCCTAAGGGACTATAGTTGGTGAGCGACGATGGTCTGAGTAGATAACAGTTAGCATATGATGGTCAGAGAGACCATAGTTGACGTGCGATGGAGGTCAAAGGGACCATAGTCAGCCAGCAATGGTGGTCAAAGGGACTATAATTAGCGAGTGGTGAAGGTTATAATAGACTATATTCAACGATAATGGTGGTCAGAGGGACCGTAGTTGGCTGCCAGATAGTGGTCTAACGATGGCCAGGTGGATATCTGGGAGAGATCAATGGTTAGGCAGTGGTTCAGTGGTGTTGGATGATTAAATGGTTATCTGGTGATAGTTGATAGAGGCTCACTAGCCGTGGTGCTTAGCTGGAGCTCTTGAAGCCTCTGAGATCTCTCTAATCAGTAATAAAAGGTCCAAGCTCTGAGCCACCCTTCATGTGAGAAGTGGGTGTCAATTAATAGATTTTATAGAGTGGCATGCCCTCTGAATATATAGAAGATCTGGGGTAAATTTGTAGTGTTCCATCATATGACCTCTGATCCCCATAATTATAGAGCATTTATCATGCATTTATGTGCCCAAATGAAGTCAGAATTAAGTGATATTGGTCTTGATAGATTTATATTGTTGAGTCACTTGATTTGACTATAAGCATGCTATATTTAGATATCATTTACTCATCTAATTTATGCTTTGAACCTTTTAAATGTGCTTTAGACCCATGATTTGGACCCAATTGGGCTCCGATTGGATTAATTTTGGTGTCAGTGGGGTTTGTCACTTCAAGATGTTCAGTTTGACTTTAAATCTGCTAAAGTTAGAGTATGGATGGTCCAAAATTTTATTTTTAAAGTTTCCAACATAGATAGGCCTCGCGATTCATGTCCGATCAAGGCAGTATATTGTGATGTATTAGTTGCCTCCCCTATTTTTGAATGTTGTGGCTTATAGAGTAAAAAAATATTTATCTGAGCATTCCTGGAAGTTGTGATATGAAATCATAATGTTTTGATAATTATAAGGCATGACTGCTTCCTAGATGTCAACGTGGACCTCCCCTCAGGGCCATAAACAAAGTAAAATATCCTAAACTATAATTCAAGCATTCCATGAAGTTGAGATGTTGATTAGAGCAAAACATATTAAAAAATTATGCTATGAAACTCTTAAAAGTGCTTTAATTTGATTATAAAGGCTTAATTGGGCAATTGAAAATAGTTTTGAGGACCCAAAAAAAGTATGAATAGGACTATACGTGTCATAAATTATGTATATACATATGCAGGCAGCCAAACTGGCCGGCTGGCCATCGCCAAAAGCGCTAGCTGTGCCAGCGTACAACTATCACATGCGATTAGCACTCTGAGGCTGGTGGACAACGTTGCATTTTCATTTTTTTCTATTTTAATTATATTTCCTTTATTAATTTTTTAAAAATAGAAAAAATCAAAAAGAAATCTAAAAATTTTCTTAAAATGTTTTAGAAAAGTTTTAGGAAAGAAAATTATTAAATTCATATATATATATATATATATATATATATATATATATATATATATATATGAATTTAATATGCTATTTATTTTTCCTTGTTTATTAAATTTAAAGGGGAAATAATAATCTTTTGCTCTTAAATACTTAAAAAATCCAAAAAATTAAAAAAAAATTTCAAACATGCCCCTTCTTAGATCTATAAATCCCCTTTGGGGTGGGGGGAAATGGCGCGATTCTTCTACACCAATCCAAAATTTCTCCAATAAATTGAGGGAGAAATTGGCAAGCAAAATTTTTTAGCCCGTCAATCTCTAGTAAAGGCTAGGTCCTCAACGCAAGCTCTAGTCTTCCTCTATAACCGTGGAGAAGATTATCTTAGAGGAGTCTAAAGACCTTCAATCTCCAGTAAAGGCTCGGTCCTCTATGCAAGCTATAGTCTTCCTCCATAACGGGGACAAAGATATTCCTAGAAGAGTATAAAGATCATCAATCTCCAAGAAAGGCATAATCCTCTGCGTAACCTCTAGTCCTCCTCTATAATAGGGGTGAAGACTATACTGGAGGAGTCTAAAGATCATCAATCTTAGTAAATGCTTGATCCACTACGTAGGCTTCAATTTTTTTCTATAATTGGGTTAAAGATTGTCTCGAGGAGTTTATAGACTATCAATCTCAGGTAAAGGCCCGATCCTCTATGAAAACTCCAGTCTTCCACTGTAATAGGGGTGAAGACTATCCTGGAGGAGTTGAAAGATTGTTAATCTCTGGTAAAGGCCTAGTCCTCTATGAAAGCCCTGGTCTTCCTTCATAACAAGGGAAAATACTATCCTACATGAATCTAAAGATCGTTAATAGTAATAAATGCATGGTCCTTTGTGTAGGCTCCTCTTCTTCCCTGGTGGGGAAAAAACTATCCTATAAGTGTATAAAGATAATTTGCATTGATAAGAATAGGACATGGTCCTCTTGCACAGGAAACCATAGGGATGTTTTAATTATGGATGTTAGAGGGTATGCTACTGATTATAATTAAGCTAGGGGATGATGATGCTTACTAAGAGGTGAAGGGTCGACAATTATTATTGAGAGGTAAAGGGCCAATAGTAATCGTCAAGTAAAGGGTCAATGATGATGGTGGTTGAGTTGTATTCTATTAAAAGAAGTTAGCATCCATGCTAATGGGGGAGGGAAGTGAATAACCTATTATATGGGGGCTTGTATTGTAATGACAGACTAACGATGCAAATTATATAGAGGCCTACTAGAGGTGAGGCTCGAATCATTCCTTGAAGTAAGGGGTGAAGGGATACTTCAAAGTTTTGTATGACGAAGGTTAAGGGGAGCCCACCAAGGATGTTTAACCTATCTAAGATTTCCTTCAAAAGCATTACTTAATGAAAGTATGATTAGGTTGTTAGACCTAATACAATTATCTGAAGGCTAACTAAGAGGAGTGGGGGGGGGGGGGGTAAATTAGTGATTTTAAAAATTCTCTTGGATTTTAGAAAATTAATTAAAGATATTCAACACAATGATGGATTTTCATTAAAATATTTTTCAACCAAAAAAATAAAAAATGTAGGAAAAATAAAATGGAGTAAAAAGTAAATGAACAGAAAACACCAAATTTTATAGTGGTTCGGTCCAACTAGACCTACGTCCACTTTCTAGAGACTCCTTCTCCAGTATTGCACTAAATAATAGTGTCTCTACTTTTTCCCCCACAGCAAGGCAAAGAAGCCTTTACAAACTCTCTTCCACCAACCTGGTGTGGTAGAGAACTGATGCTTTTTACACCCTGTAAGTGATGGCAGTGTACTAACTCATCCTTTTTCACCCTCTTGGTGAAGGTAAAGAATCAAACATCCATTTTCACCCTCCTGGTGATGGTAGAGAATCAACATCCTTTTTCACCCTCCTACTGATGCCAGAGAACTTGATCTCCTTTGAAAAACTTCACTCGAGAATCTTCAAGGAAGTAGGGTAGAGTTTTTAAGGAGCAAATAAGAGATCATCACTTTTGAGTAACCTTGTGAATCCCCTCACAATTTCTTCTTACAAGATCTCTCACTCTCAACTCCCAAAACACTCTCCCAAACACTCTCCCAAACACTCTCCTTTCAACTCTCAAGAAAAATTCAAAGTAAGATCTATTGAGTGTCAATTTTTAGGATACTTATATATGAAAGACAAGAAAAACCATCCAAAAAATTAAAAAATTCAATTTGAACTAGTCCAATCGTAAGTACAACCGATGATCATTTGTTCAAACATGTCAAAAATCCATGTATGATCATGTACAAACCTAATTTCATACTCTATGAATCGTCCGTACGAACTGACATCGTACTGTTCAAACAGTTCAAAAATAAACTCATTTATCCAATATGATCGTGTACAAACTTGATTTTATACTCTGTCAGTAGTCTGCATGAACTGATATCGTATAGTACAAATAATTATAACAAATCATGTTTCTCTTGGCACAAAAGTGGACGACCTCATTTTGTACCATGTGAATCGTCTATATGAAATTATATCGTACCATATGAATATAATTTGTACAATATGAACATATCTAAACTTGACAAGTTTATCTAGAATGATTTGGTATGCACCCATTTTATACTCGGTGCATCATCTGTATGAACCAAGGATCGTATAGTACGAATAGTACAAAAAAATTTTCAAATATGATTTAATTAACTTCATTTTGGGAGGAACTATCATGACAAATTGTTCAGTATAATTTTAAAATCATACAGTATGATTAGTTTTAAAATCTAAGTTTTGACTCACTCCCTCAGTGTGTCTGTGCAGTTACCCAATTCCAATTACACTCTCTCAGACTCAAGAGAAATAGAAAAAATTATAGACTTCATTACAAGAAACCCTAATCTAATCTATCTTAAAATCTTTGGTAGTCTGGAGTATGATTTCCCTAAAATGTTAGTACACACAAACAACAAAACAAAAATATATCCAATTATATGTTAGGAGAAATAATAATCAACACAATAATATTTTGGTATCATAAAGAACTCATATGATATAAAAACATAGTTTTGAAAAATAAGTTGCAACAATCTCATATAAAAACATAGTTTTGAAACTAAGTTGCAACACTTGATGGCACTAAACTGCATGGAGGAGGTCAAGGAAATTCACTAAGGATATTTGACCTATCCAAGGTTATTTTATAAAATATTGCTTGATGGTGTTAACATGTGTAGATGAGGTTGAGGGAAACCTCTAATGATGTTTGATATATTTGAAATTATTTGCCATAGAATTACTTGAGGGCATTAACCTATATGGAAGAGGTTGAGGGAATTCACCAAGGATGTTTGACCTGTTCAAGGTTATTTATCAGACCATTACTTAGTGATATTAACATGTATGGAAGAAGTCAAATCATATTCCCTTGGGACTGATTATGCCTTGATTGGGAGGGGGCAAGTGCCACGTATATATAGAATTAAAGGTATGTCTTTAAACCATTATTGCTTTATGAGGTCAAGACCATGACGAAGGAGTAGTAGTCCAGTTGGGGGTTGTAAAGAATTTAGGATTCACTGGAAGCCGTAGAAGCTTTATGAAAGATAGTTGCTAGTATGATTATTTTTTGATGCAAAAAATAATGGAGGGACATGCTTAACCATAACTATATTTGAGATTGCAACCGAGGTTGCCCCCCAGTCCAAATATGCATCTCATGAACTTATTGTATTACTATTTGTTGGAAGGTGATAAAATAATGTGTGATTTCTTTTGTAGTGTTGCTGTTCTCAATATTGAATTACTTCTTTAGGATTTAATAATCAGACATGGTAAAGGGACTCTCTCACTTCAAAAGTACACATAATATTTAGGTGAATGGCATTTTGAGGCTGGAACAATTTGCTCCCACTTATGAGTTATTTTCCGCAAATAGTGCCAAATTATTGTGGACTAAAACATTCAAGACAGTATAAGGATAGTGAGCTTAATGTTTTAGCTTTGAATGAAGATTTAGCACATATATAGATAACGAGAGAGGGGTATGAGAGTCATAAAAGATACCAAGATTATGTGGAAAACCATTAAATAGGAAAAACCATAGGGCCAGACCCAATTGAAATGGTTCCACTATTGTTTATTATTGATAACAAATGAGGCCCTTCCTTGGGGGGAAGGACTTGGCTCGATGTAAAAAACATACAATATATAGCACATTTCATGGTGGGAGTTGGATGAATCTAATGATATGAGAGTTATTCTCAATAGGGTGTGGGCCTATTCATTCAGTCGGAAGGACTATAGTCAGACGATAGTGGTTGGAGGGACTTTAGTTGGCAATCAATTAAGGTCGGAGGGACTATAGTAGATGAGCAATAATAGTCAGAGTGGACTGTAGTTGATGGGTGAATGAGGTCAGAGAGCACATAATTGGTGAGCAACGGTAGTCAAAGGGATCACTTTCAGTGAGCGACGATGGTTGAAGTAGAAGAAGTATATCAATGATGCTGGTTGGAGGCACCATAGTCATAGAGCAACGGAGGTCGAAGGTATCATAGTTAGTAGGAGAAGGTGGTCAGAGGGACCGTAGTTGACAGGAATTGTATGTCAGAGTGACCATAGTCGATGGTCAACCTTGGTATAATAGATTATAGTTAGCGGGTGATGGAGGCAATGGTGGTCACTGGGACCATAGTCAATAGGCAAATGAGGTCAGAGGGATCGTAGTTATTAGGTGACAATGGTCGTAGGGAACCTAGTTGGTGAGCGATGATTATCGGAGGGACCATATTCAATGGGAAATGAAGGTCAGAAGGACCAAAGTCAGATGATAATCGAGGTCAAAGGAACAATAGTGAATGAGCAAAGGTGGTTGGAGGGACCATAATCATTTGGCAGTCTTGGTAGAAGGGACATTAGTCGATGGGTAATGATGGTCAGAGGGACCAAAGTCGATGGGTGATAGAAGTTGGAGGGATAGCAGTCAATGGGTAATGGTGGTCAGAGAGACCATAATCGATAGGCGACTGAGGTCGGAGGGACCATACTCGAATGGCGATAGTGGTCAGTGGGATAATAGTTGATGAGAAACAGAGGTCATAGGCCTGACAATGGTTTGATTGATGGTTAGACATAAGTTCTGTGGTGGTCGAAGGCTGGGTATAAGTCCAAGAGAGAAGGGAGTGAGACTTAGAAGAGACATCAATATTTTTATATGAAAAATCCTGAAATTGTGAAAACCCACGGGACCTAGCCTAGTTGTAAAGAATCCACTAATTCTTAAAGTTTTTTTTATAAATGAGGCTCTTCCTCAAGGGAAGGCATTGACTCAGTGTAGAAAATATATATCATATAGAACACATTTCATGGTGGATTTTGAGAGTTATTTTGAAGATGGTGTTAGCCTGTTTGTTTGGTTGGAAGGACCATATTCGGGCGACGAATGTTAGAAGGACTGTTGAGGATGGGTGACAAAGGTTTGAGGGACTGCTAATGGAGGGCGACGAATGTCAAAGCTACCATAATCAGTAGGTGATGGATGTTTGATGGACTATAGTCGGTAGGAGATGGAGGTTAGAGGGATTATAGTTAGCAGAAGATAATGGTCATAAGAGACCATAGTCGATGGTCAATGATGGTTAAATGGACTATAGTCAGTAGGAAATTGAGCTCAGACGGACAGAAGTCGGAGCAAAATGGTGGTCAATGGGACCATACTCAATGGGTGACGAATGTCAGAGGGATTATAAATAGCAGGTAATAGAAGTTGGAGGGATTATTATTAGTAGGGGATAAAGGTTGGTAGGACTGTAATGGAGAGTGATGGAGGTCAAATTGACCTTAGTCGACTGGTGATGGTGGTCGGTGGGTGAGTGTGGTCAGTAGGACCAAAGTCAGCGGGCAATGGAGGTCAAAAGAACCTTGGTCGATGGTTAATAAGCGTCAGAGCGATCATAGTCAACAGGTAACAGACGTGAGAGGGACTACAGTAAGTGGGTGACAGAGGCCAAAGGGACCATAGTTGGTGGGCAAATATGGTCAAAGTCGACCGTAGTCAATGGGAACAGGAGGTCAGAGGTATCATAGTTGGTGGGAGATGGTGGTCAGAGAGATAGTAGTCAGAGAGAGATGATGGTTAAATTTGATTAAAGCTGGCTAATGATGGTGGTTAGAGTGACTATGGATGGCAGCCATACAGTGGTTGGTGGTGGTTGATGGCTAGATAGTAGTTCGACAATGGTCAAATGTGGCTCTGTTGCAAATCTGGGCCCAAGTATAGTGATTTTGATGATAATAAATATTACTGTTTCTATACTACTGCAATTCTTACATATCTATTTTGGTTTGCCCTATTCATTAACCTTTCAGGTCCACAAGTTCACTTAGAATGCCAATCAGCTCAAGATCAGGTAGACTAGGATAGAGTCAGCATGTAATTTCAAGTCCAATGCATCTTTTATCTTTTCCTGAGTCAAATGTACTATGATAGATCCTGAAGCTAAGTAATCTTGCACACACACAGTCAGGGGGAGTAATTTGGTGAGTTTAGAGATTTTTTTATTTTTTGATTATATAGTAGAGGACGATTTTAAATCGTCCTGGACGATCAGTTATAAATAGAAATCCTAATTAGGGCATCTCTGGAAATTAAGTTTGCTTAACTAATCATCCTGAATAATTCATATCATACCAATCACAATTTTGGTAACATTTTATTTTTCAAATTTTATTCTAATCATACTGGACGATAAGCATCATCCTTGATGATTTATGACAATCATGCCTAAATTGATCCCATGATTAGGGGATTAATTATAATTAAATTGATTAATCAAATTATACTAGATGATCAGAGAGGGTCGTACTATACGATCAGAGCACTACATGGTACAATAATTAATTATTACCCGTCATATAGGATGAAAACTATAACTTTTCAACTAATCATCCTCGATGATACCTCTACTTCGTACTAGACGACCCGTCTGCTACATTGTATGATAATTAATCTCTAGACATCGTACTAGATGATCAATAGACTCTCGTGAACTAATAGTTCAGTACGATCAAAAGATTGTAAGAGATGATTTATTCAAATACTTGAATTGATCGTACAGGGCAATGCTGATCGTACTAACTGAAAGGGTTATTTTGCACTAATCGTACAGGATGATATTTGAATCATCCTAGATGATCTTCACTGCCAAATTGAAAATTAGGGCTATTTTTGGAAGCCTCCTATTTAAGTTCTATTATTTACTATAAAGAAATCTTTTACTATTATTCTAACCTAAGAGAGCTTACAGAAGAAGAAGGAGAGTTTGAGAGAGAGAGAGAGAGAGAGAATCTTATGAGCAGGAGTTTGTGAGGGAATTCACAAAGGTTGCTCCAAGAAAGGATTTGATCATCTTCTTTAAGCTTCATCCTTGGTTCCTTAGTTGCTCTATGGAGATGATCTTTAGCATTAGATCAAGGTTCTATGCCTACTCTAGGTGGGAGTAAAAATATTCATGGTTTTCTGCCAACTCCAGGTGGGAGTAAAATGATTTTGGGTTCTCTACCTTCACAAGAATAGATTCAAGGTTCTCTGCCTCATCGGGTTGGTGGAAAAATTTCGAGAGGGCTTCTCCGCCTTGCTGTGGTGGCAAAAGGAGAGACACTAACTGATTAGTTAAATACCTGGAAAGGAGGTTTCTCGGGAGTGGATATAGGTCAGATTTGACTGAACCACTATAAAATTTAGTGTGCTCTTTCTTATTACTTTTTCTGCAATTTATTTCCACACTTTTTGATAGTTTGTTAGGGTTGTTAAGTCCTTATGAACTAGCTTGAGGCTAACCAAGAGGGGGGATGAATTTGTAGTTTTAAAAATTCTTAAGCAGAAATAAGATTTTGAAATGCTTTTTGAATGTTTTAAAATAAACACAATTTCTCTTTGATGTAGAGATGATTAATCAAATAAATTAATAACTTTAACCACATGATCATCCACAAGAAATTAAAGTACTAAAATTAAAAAGTCAAATAGTAAAAAAAAAGAACACACCAGATTTTATAGTGGTTCAGGCAACTTAACCTACGTCCACTCCCCAGAGCCTCCCCTCTAGGTATTGCACTAAAACTTAGTGACTCTCCTTTTGCTCCCACAGCAAGGGATGGAAGCCATTACAAAAAACTCTTTTTCACCAACCTCGATGAGGTAGAGAACCCAAACTCCTTTTGATTTCTCCTGAACCAGGTAGAGAACCTTACATCCTTTTGCTTTCTCCTAAAGTAGGCAGAGAACCTTGATCTTCTTGTTAATGGTCCTTACTACAGAGCCACCAAGGAACGAGGGACGACGACTGGAGAAGGTGACTCGAATCCATGCTTGGAGCAACCTTTATGAACCCCTCATAAACTCCCCCTCATAAGATCCTCTCCCTCTCTCTCAAGCTCTCCCTGTCCTTCTTAAGACTCTCTCAAGTAAGGACAATAGTAAAATGCCTTAATATTAACAAATAAGAGATCTTAAATAGAAGGGCTCAAAAAATGTCCTAAATTTTAACTTGCCATCAAAGATCATCTAGGACGATCTGTCGATCATCATGTATGATCAATACAAAAATAGATGTTTCAGTTTGGACGATCTGGCTCTCCTGGACAATCAGAAGATAGGATTTGTATAGATTATCCAGGATGATGTAGTCATCATCCTGTATGATTAGCTCAAACATATATTTTCATCTAGTAGATAGTTCAGGTCATCTAGGAGATAAGTCGGGATGAAACATAGAAAAATGACTTGATCGTTCAGGATGATATGGTTATCATCCTGTACGATTAGTTCAAAAATGGGCAATATCATCCGGAACATAGTTTAGGTCATCCAAGAAGACTATTTTGGATGATGAGAATTTATAACTGATTGTCCAGGATAATAAGGTTATCATTCTATACGATTAGTTCAAAAATGGGTAAAATCATCCAGCATATAGTTCGGGTCATCCAGGAAAACTATGTTAGATGATGAGGATTTGTAACGGATCATCCCGGACAATCTTGTGCTCAACCAGGATGATGTGATCGATCAATTAATTCTTAATTACTTTCCTTAATCACCTGACTAATTTAGGCATGATTGTAATGCATCGTCCAGGATGATACATATATCATCCTATATAATTAGACCAAAATCCTAAAATAAAAACTTACCAAAATGAGTCTGACGACTGAGGAATTTTGATTTGAGTATATTGGCCTGGATGATGGAAGGATTGTCTAGGATGATATGCTTAATCAGACTGACTTAACATGGCTGCCCTAATTAGGGTTTCTATTTTGATCTGATCATCTAGGACGATTTTGGATCATCCAGGATGATAAAATAAAAAATAGACAAACTCTTCATTTTATAGAATTTCTCCCCCTAAGTGTGTGTGTGCAAGGTTACTTAGCACCAGGATCCACCTTTTTTATAATTGACTCAAGAAAGAATAAAAAATAATGGATTTGATATTACAGAATGACTTAGTCCTAATCTACTTAAACTAGAGCTCGCTTGAATTATAATTGATCTTGTGGACCTGAAACGTTAGAATATAGGGCTATCAAAACTGATGTGCAGCAGTGAGAGTAGAATAGAAATAAAAATGCAAGAAATATTTGTGATCATCAAAACTATAATCCTTGAATCCAGATTTGTAATAATCTCACTCTTTTTAATAATGGAAAATATTTATTGGGCAGTTTCAAATCAAGTAGATTAAAAAGATTAATGCATACAACAAAGGAAAATAATTAAACATAAGAAATTCAAATTTCACTAAAATAGGCATGAAATAGTACAGCACTAACACTACTCCCCCTTGTGACATCACAAAAAGGAAGAAACAGAAAAACAAACATATAACATTACACATAGAATAACACCGAGAAGAACTATAGTACAAAACAACACAGAAAAATAAAAAGAAAAATCAAGCAAACTAATAGTAGGAGGGACCCTAATCAGGTGGAGAAGGAGGTGGTGGCAGCTGAAAAAGACTATGGATGGAAGTGAACTGCTCTCCAAACTAGGCCATATCCTTATCGTGCTGCTACTGCTGTTGGGTGACATATGCATTGAACTGTTCAACATCCGCCGCATGTTGCTGCTCCTATGCAACCATGTAGGTGTCAAAGTGGGCCTCCCACTGGTCAAATCTATCCACTAGCTGAACCAACTGTGACTATTGGTAGATAGCAATAGGTGCAGGAACAGCTTCCTCCTTGGCCCCTGCAACTTCTGCATACTCCGGATGGAGATGAGTGCAGTGAAGAACATGGAAGGAACTATTTGTGTAGAAGGAGGGGTTGAAAGTTAGGTGTAGCAGGATATTGGAGGTTGTATTTGGTATCAAGCACAAAAGCTATGATGTATCCTAGGGAAAGTTTGGGTTTGCGCTTATGTCTTGGATTCCTAATGTTGGTAGGGTGCTCAATGTATCGAAAAAGTAGATCAGTGGCATTGAATTCCCTATGGGCCATTATGTAGTAAGTGGTGATTGAAAGTAGGGGAGTAATATGGACACGGTCAGTAGCCTTTGGGATTATAGAGGTTCGAAGGACATGTTGAATTATCCTAGCATCTTTGACTAAGGTGCTTGAGGCACCTTCATGAAAGGTGGAATTGGTGTTTCTTAGGAGTTGATTGACAGGAGCCTAGTTGAATTCAGGATCTGGAGATAAGATGTGAAGCTTATCTCTAGTGGTAGAGAGTTGAAGGAGTTCATGACAGTCTTGATAGGTTATTTTAATGGGGCGTCTATGAACATAGGATTTAAGGGCAGTGTATGTAGCATTGATCCTTAAGCTAGCAAAAAACTCATAGAGGAGTTCAGTGTTAAAGGGGAAAGCAAGTGTGAGGATGAAGGTGAGAGAAGTGTGGGCAAAGAGATCGAGTACCAGGTATGTAAGAGTGTATGCATTGACGATTTTGGATGAAGTGATGCCAGGAGTCTTGTAGCGAAGATAGGCATCTTGATCAGCTACCTCAGTGAAACGAGGGTCGATAGGTGCCCTCGAGGAGCTTCCAGCCACCATCCTTGATCTTTTCCTACCAGCCATTTAGAAGGATTAATGGTTTGAGTGAAGAAGAAGGGAGATTTGAAGGGTTTGTGGTGAATAAAAGTTTGAAATCAGCTGTTTATAAAGAGTCGGGCATATCGTCTAGGATGATCACAGGATCATTTGGGATGATCCGGTGACATTATGATGTGCAGGCTGATTGGTCAAAAAGGCAGTCCTATCATCTGGGAAGATTAGACATGATCCAAGATGATTAGACTCAGGTGATCATCCCGAGGAGTCATGCTGGATGACTATTGATGAAACATATCATCTAGGATGAGTAGGTGGATCATCCAAGATGATTAATAATAATGAATTGTATTGGCGAAGTTAAACAGTGTAACCATTTTTTCTACGTGGATCGTCCATGATGAACATGTGTATCATCCAGGACGATCACAGATAATTGAGAAGAATTCGATTAGATTATCTAGGATAATGAGGATCATCCAGGACGATCTTAAATAATGGAGGTAGATCAGCCAACAGGTGGATGAAGAAGAGTGATTTGATGATATCATCCAGGATGATAGGAATATCGTCTAGGATAATGTGATCCAAAAATTAAAAATTTTGATGATGGAAGGAGGTGAACAGAAGAGGCCCCTAATCATAAAAACTAAGTGAAAATCAACATAAAACACCAAAAAGATGATAAAAAAGGACTAAAAATAACAAAACAAAGAATTTTTTTTAATCGACCAACTCCAATAATCAGAATTTTTCTTTAATTTTCAATTCAAAAGTCAACAAAAGGAAATTGACGAGCTGAAATCCAAAAATATTAGAAAATCTTTTTTCGTAAGCCCTATTTCGGACACCTTACAAGTTAAAATTCCTATCAAACAAGAATCTAATCTAGAAGGAAAGAAATTAGATTAAAAAAGAGATCTTTTAAACTTTGTTCCAGAAAAATATCTGATAAAATAGTATTGTAAAGTGAAGAATTAGAAACCATGATTTTGAATCTCAAGTATTTGAATTTATTAAGTGGCACACAAATTTTTCTAAGATTTTTTAATGGTTTAAAAGAGGATGAAGCTTATTTCTTTGTGGGAACATTTTGTGCCTCATTTTCAATTATTTGGCATACTTTACGCATCTTTTAATTTTTGATACAGTTTGTGTATCTTTTCAATTTTTATCGAACATTGTGCATCTTTTCAGTGTTGGGCTAATTTTTGGCTCTTTTTTCAGTTGATTGGCTCACTTTGCGCATCTTTTGTAAGCTTCCTATCTTATAAAACCTCTAAAGGACCCTCAGTTGTGAGATTATCTTCCAGATATAAGAGAAGAAAAAACTCACACTCTTAGATAAGGAAAAGTAATCCATAAAACATAACCATTTTCATATGATAAATATAATCACCTGACTAAGAAAACACAAAAATGATTCAATGATTTGGAATAGTACTCATATGAGATAGATTATTGTAGAAAGATAAAATAGATCTCTATTTCAAAGTTTAACTTTTTAATTTTGAAAAAGGTTTTTATCCAAAAAGAAAAATATACCAATAAAGGAGTTAGAGGAAGAGAAACAATCATATATGTTTCTTCCCTTAGCTGTTTTAGAGAGGCCATCACTACTTACAGGCTTCTAAATAAAAACATAATAAAATTCACATAAGAAATCAAGTTTCTCAGCAGTAGTGAGCAATGATCTGATTTTTTTTAAAGACTGAAGAAAAACTGAAACATGAAATTAGAATCATAAAGGTAAAGACATGTAAAGGGAAATAAACAAAATAGAAAGATAACAGGAAATCAAAATGACATAAATGCAAAGACATATAATAAGAAATTAGCAAACTAATCAAACAAAAACAAAAGAAAAATAAAAAAATATAATTCAGAATTCAGTAATTATCAAATTCAGGCATTTATGTCAATCACAATCAATCTGGTCCTTAAGATGCTGAATGTGTCAAAGGCTAGTGGTTTAGTAAAGTTGTTAGCTAGTTGGTTTTTAGTTGCTACATGGTGTAACTCAATGTCTCCTTTGGTAAGATAGTCCATAATAAAGTGATGCCTTATATCAATGTGTTTGGTTCTTGAATGTTGGATAGGATTTTTAGAGATGCAGATGACACTAGTGTTATCACATAGAATTGAAATTATACCAACAGGTAATCCTAAATCCAGAATTTGTTGCTTCAACCAAAGGACTTGGGCCACATAACTTCTTAAGACAATGTACTCAGCTTCAGTAGTGGAAAGTGTAACAGAGTTTTTTTTTTCAACTAGACCAGGAGACTAAGGACTATCCTATGAATTGGCAAGTTCCAGAAGTGCTCTTTCTATCCACCCCGCACCCTACAAAATAAGAATCATAATATATAATAATTTCAAAAGAAGTGTTATACCTAGGATTCTAGATTCCTAAGTTTTGGGTCCCTAAGAGATATCTAAGGATTCTCTTAACTGCAGTTAGGTGAGATTCTTTAGGATCAGGTTGAAATCTAGCACAAAGATAAATACTAAATATTATATCAGGTCGACTAGCAATCAAGTAAAGCAGTGATCCAATTTTTCCTCTATACTTCTTTTGATTAACAAATTTTCTATTTGAATCCTTATCTAATTGGATAGTAGAGCTCATGGGAGTATTTATTAGCTTGGCTTTATCTATTTCATATTTCTTCAAGATGTCCTTAGCGTATTTTGATTGATTAAGAAAAGTTCTATCATCCATTCTCCTAAAAAGAATAAACAAATAAATCAAACAAAATAATAAGAACAGAAACATAAACAGAAAGCATTATTTTCAAGCATGAATATCTATTACACCTAATTTGGTTATTAAAGTGCTGAAGGTTTTAAAGGCGAATGGTTTTGTAAAGATATCTGCAAGTAGATTTTCAGTGGTTACATGGTGTAGTTCTATGTCTCCTTTGGTAACATAGTCCCTAATGAAATGGTGCCTGATGTTAATATTTTTGGTCCTGAAGTGTTGCATTGAATTCTTTGAAATGCAGATGGCACTAGTGTTATGACATAGGATTGAAATTATCCCTACAGGTAATCCTAAATCCAAAATTTGTTTCTTTAACCAAAGGATATGGGCCACACAACTTCCTAAGGCAATATATTCAGCTTCAGCAGTAGACAGTGCAACTGAGTTTTGTTTTATACTAGACTAGCAGACTAAGGATTTGTTGAGAATTGTGCAAATTTGGAGATTGTTGAGAATTATGCCAATCTGTTTATTTAAGTGAGCTTTTCATATGAGTTGTTTTGATGATTACAAAAACTTATTATTTGTTTATTATTTCACCTAACAAATAGTGGAATTTCTATTTTGTGTGTACTAACATGTCTTTCAGGAAATTCACACTCTAGATTTCTAAAGAATTCAAGTTAATTTATTAGAGTTTATTGTAAGCGACGTCTATAATTTTTACTTTTCTTGAGTCTAAGAGAGTGTGATTGTAAGTTGGATAACTGTGCACACACATACTGGGGGAGTGAGATAATTTTTTTTTTAAACTAATCATACAGTATGATGTGTGATCGTACGGGACGATTTATTTTATTTCTCCTCTAAAATAAACCTGCCTTGTCAAAAAATTTTTCTAAGTATGAATCGTATAGTACGAAATATTTTCATACATCATTTTCTAGAGTTCGAAATGGGAGCTCATACTGTTCGCACTTGATCATACAGGGTATAATTTTTGTTTGTATATCATTTTTTAGAGTACGAAATATGGGGTTTACAGGTTCGTACAGCATCGTACGGGATAAATTATTTAATTTTTGAATTGTTCAAACATTACGAAATTATTTCGTATACTATTTTTCACAGTATGAAATATGGGGTTCACAGGTTCGTACAACATCATACGGGATGAATCGTTCAATTTTTTGAACTGTTCGTATAGTACGAAATTATTTTGTATATCATTTTCTAGAGTATGAAGTCTAGGTCCTATAGGTTCGTACATAATCATGCCAGACGAATATTCCATAGTTTGAATTATTCGTATGGGATAATATTTGATCGTACGGTATGATCTGATTGCATAAAACTTGAAATTTTTAGTTTTAGGATGGTTTCTCTTCTTCTTTGTATATAAGAGTCCTAAAAATTGACTGTCCAAGAAGAATTCCAGGAATTTCTATTGAGTGGGCATGAGGAGTGTGTTTGGGAGAGTGTTTTGAGAGTGAAGAGTGAGAGATCTTGTGTAAGGAAATTGTGAGGGGATTCACAAGGTTGTCCAACTGTGAGGATCTCTTTCTAGTTCTTTAAAGTTCTTCGCAACCTTCTTAGAAAGCTCTTTTAAGAGAATTATCAAAGGAAGGCTCAGTTCTCTGCCGTCACCAAGGAGGGTGAGAAAGGAGGAGTGGTACTCTACCATCACTAGGAGGGTGAGAAAAGACGTGTGATACTCTGCCATCACCAAGAGGGTGAGAAAGGATGTGGGGTTCTCTGCCTTCACCAGGAGGGTGAAAAAGGATGATGGTTCTCTGTCGTATCGGGTTGTTGGAAGAGAGTTTGTAAAGGCTTCTCCGCCTTGCTGTGGGGGCTAAAGAAGAGTCACTTGAGTATAGTGCAATACCTATAGAAGGAGTCTCTAGAGAGTAGATGTAGGTCGTGTTTGATCAAACCACTATAAATTCTGGAGTTCACTCTTCATATTTTCTTTTCTGTAAATTTTTTTTCTGCTTTGTACTGTATTTTTCTGTGGTTGACAAGTACTAAATTTTCACATCTGATCGTACTATACGAATTGGATCGTACTGTATGATATATTGAAGTTTCATATAAAAGGTTTTCAAAACTTCCAAGTTTTAAAAGTACCAATTCACCCCCCCTCTTAGTTAGCCTAGGGACGTAATTAATAGGTCTAACAACCTATTTGCACTTTCAAGTGGTATCACAGCCTATTTCAAAAATTACTGTTTAAATTACTTTTTGAAATTCGATCATGGCTAATGTTGGAAACTAAAATACACCTGAGGGTTATTCGATCACTAGACCTCCACTATTTGATAATATCCCATTTGATTTTTAGAAAACTCGCAAGTCTACTTTTTTGCAATCACTTGACTATCGCATGTGGATTTTAGTACATAAAGGATACACTGCACCTACTAGAATTATAGAATGAATTAGAGTTTAAACATCTTTTGCTGAATGGACTATAGAAGAACGTGATTTAGCTCAATTAAATGCTAAGTGTTTGAATAATTTCTTTTATGCATTGAAAGAAAGACTACATGCATATTTCTACTTATAAATCTGGAAAAGAGATTTGGGATAGGCTTTCATCACATATGAAGGAACCAATGAAGCAAAATAATATAGATTGAATATTCTACTATATGATTATGAACTATTTCGCATGAAACCAAATGAATCAATCTCTCACATTTATACTCATTTTATATAGATTCTAACTTCGTTGCATGCTTTAGGTATGGAACTAACTAATTCTGAAAGAGTTAATAAGATATTACGTTGTTTGCCTACTTCCTACAATGCAAAGATTACTGCTATAACAGAGTCAAAAGACTTAAATGTTTACTCTATTGATAATCTGCTTGGTTCACTAATTGCTTACGAGTAAGGAGTGACTCAAAGATAGATTGATGCAGGTGATAGAAGGAAAGAAAAGAACATTGCACTGAAAGTGGATGATGCGGAGAGTGATCAATCCCAGCCTGAGGATGAAGAGGATATTACCTTAATGATAAGGAAGTTTAAAAGTTTCTTAAAGAGGAAGCAGAGGAGATGCCAGCAGTGGAACAAAGGTAAGTTCCATAAAAATGTTAAGGCTTCTAATGATGTTATTTGCTATGAGTGCAGGAAGCCCAAACACTTAAAGATTGATTGCCCCAATCTCAAGGCTAATCCTAACAAGGAGAAAGCCGAGGAGAAATCAAAGGATAGAAGGGGTAAAAAGAGACTTCAACGAGCATTTTGGGCGAACTCAGCTTCAGATTCTTCAGAAATAGCACCTAAAGAGGAAGCCATAAATTTGTGCTTGATGGCTGACAATCTTGATCATTCGGATCAAGAGGATGTATGTGACTTAAGTTATGATGAGTTATTTGAAGTTTCTGAATGTATTCATTCTACATAAAGGAAACTAAAGAAACTGCATGCCAAACTGAATCTGGACTTCTTAGAATTACAAAAAGAATATAAAATCCTTAAGAAAGATTATGTATTAATTGATGTTAGAATCATTAGAGAAGAAAAAGGAGAAAACTATAGCCTTAAAGGCTAATGATTCTAACATTGATTCTTCTGGTCCAAAAAATGATGAAATTACTATAATAACTAGACAATTCAAGAGCTTCTTAAGGAAAAAGCAAAAGCATCCTCAGAAATAGAAGGATCATGGAACTGTCCTTAGTCAAACAAAAAACATTAAGGTCATCCTTAAAAAATAGGAAATGAATAAAGCTAAGCAAATCAAAACTCGCATGAGTTTCACTGTTCAGTTAAATATGGATTTAAATGAAAAATTTATTGATCAAAAGAAATATAAAAAAATAATTGGATCACTTCATACTTGACTGCTAGCAGACTTGATATCATATTTAGTGTTTATCTTTGTGTTATATTTTAGGCTGACCTAAAAGAGTCCCACTTGATTGCTGTTAAGAGAATTCTTAAATATTTCTTAGGGACCCAAGACTTCGGAATTTGGTATCCTAGACATAGCACCTCCTTTAAATTCAAAGGATATTCTGATTCAAATTTTATAGGATGCTGAGTTAATAGAAAAGCACTTTTGGGACATGTCAATTCATAGGATAATCCTAAGTCTCTTAGTCCAGTAGAAAATAGAACTCAGTTGCCTTGTCCACTGCTGAAGCTGAGTACATAGCCTTAGGAATTTGTGTGGCCCAGGTCCGTTAGTTAAAGTAACAAATTTTGGATTTAGGTTTATATGTAGGCACAATTTTAATCCTATGTGATAATACTAGTGCCATCTATATTTCAAAGAACCCAATCCAACACTCCATGACCAAACACATTGACATAAGACACCACTTCATTAGGGACCATGTTACTAAAGGAGACATAGAGCTACACCATATAGCCATTGAAAACCAACTTACTAATATCTTTACCAAACCACTAGCATTTGAAACCTTCAACATCTTAAAAACTAGAATAGGTGCAATAAATATTAATGCTTGAAATTATTGCTTTCTATTTTCTGATGTTTTATTTTTGTTATATTTGCATGTATGTTTCTGTCTATGTATTTCTGTTATATATTTTTCACCTTTTTGTTATATTTTTCTTTTTCAATATTTTTAAAGAATCAGATCAATGGTCACTACTCGTACTGATTTCTTAAATGATATTTTGCCTTGCTTTTGGTTTTAAAAATTAGTAAACAGTGATTGACTTCCATAAATCAGTTAAAGGAAGAAACATCGATGATTGTCTCTCTTCCTCGAACTCCTTTAGTGGTGTATTTTTCTTTTTGAAGCAAAATCTATTTCAAATTAAAAGTTGGATTTTGAAATTGAGATTTATTTTATCTTTCTACAGTAATCTATCTCATATGAATAATGCCCCAAGTCATTAAATCATTTTCAAGTTTTCTCAATAAGGTTATTACATTTATCATATGGATATGATTCTGAATTGTGGGATATTCTTCCTTATATTAGAGAGTGAGTTTTTTTCTCTTATATTTGAAAGATAATCTCACAACTGAGAATCTTTAAAAGTTTTGAAAGGAATCTAGCTTGCAAAAATGACAAGAGGCACAAAATGAGCCCAAAAGAAAACTAAAACGATACGTAATGATCACCAAATAATTGCAAGAAACATAAAGTGTATCAAAAAATCAAAAGGTGCACAAAGTGCGCCAAATAATTAAAAAAGAGGCACAATTAGAACCCACAAGGAAATAAGCTTCCTTCTCTTTCAAATCTTTAAATCTTAGAAAAATTAATGTTCAACTTGATATTTTTAAACACTTGAATTTGAAAATTATAATTTTGATTGATTACTTTGCAATATTCTACCAGATATTTTTCTGAAATGAAGTTTCAAATAATTTCTTTTCTTATCTAATTTTTTTTTTTGAATTAGATTTTGGTTTAAAAAAGAATTTTGACATGTAAAGAGTCCGAGCTAGGGTTAATAAGATCAGTTTTCTACCCATTCTAGATTTCAATATTGTTATTCATTACTTATTGATTTTTAATCCACTTACAAGGGAAATTTATCATTTTCTAGAGATTGATCAATTAAAAAAACAACTTTTAATTTGACTTATGACTAATTTTATTTGGTTTTTATGTTATTTTTATGTGTTTTTATGTTTTTATTTTTATTTTGAAATCCTCCTGATCATCTCATTCCATTCTTGAATTTTTTTTAGTTTTGCTCACATCATCCAAGATGATGCACATTATTCAAGATGATGCACATCATTCTGTATGATATAAATAAAGATACATCTCACAGATCATAGCACATTCGATGGTTGATATAAACCAATTATTGGTGATCATCCCATATAATTCATACGTTGTAGTGTACGATCCACGTGGCAGGAGTAGTTGAACAATTTGAATACTGTTAGGCCGATCCATTATTGCTCATCATTCTAGACAATCCACATGTTCATCCTATATGATATAGCAGTTAATGATCATCCTGCTGACTCCTCGAGTAGATCCTCCAATATCTAATCATCCAGTATGATATATGATTATCATGGATGATAAGACCAACTTTTTTAACCAATCACCTGGACGGCATTATTGCACCTGATCAACTTGGACAATCTCATGATCGTCCTGGATGATTTTTTTGATCCTTTCTAAAAAACCAACCTCAAGCCTTATTCTTCACTCAAAGCATTCCAATTCTATTTTCCCTCATTTAAGCTCTCATTCTTGGATATGGCTTACGATAAAAGATCTCGTGCGCTCAAAGGCAGCTTTTCTAGGAGTGTTATTGACTCCCAGTTTACTGAAGCAACTGATGAAGCTGCTTACACCAGCTATAAATCTGTTGAGATTAATCCCTCAAAAGTTGTCAATCAAGAGGTTTTGACCTATGAGGTACTAAACCTATTCACCCACACCACCTTTGGCTTTATTCTTACACTTCCTTTTCCCTTCAATTCCAAACTTCTTTTTGAATTCTTCACAAGTCTCTGCCTAAATGTTGACTTTACTACACACCAATCATATGTTAATAAACGCCCTGTTGAAATAACCTATTAGGATTTCTATAAATTTCTTCACCTCTCCACTACTGGAGACAAAATCCATATTTTGGCTTCAAATCCTAATTTTAATTGGGGCCCTATTATAACCCTTCTTAGAGGAACCAATGCCCCTTATCATGATTCTCTAACTAGTACCTTAGTGAAAGATGCTTGAACCATCTAGCATATTCTTCACACCTCCATTATTCCTAAAGCTGGGGATCAGATTCATATTACTCCCATCCTGTCACTCAGTACGTACTACATTATGGCTCATCATGATTTTAAAGCCACTGATCTTCTAATCTGCTTTATTAAACATATAACTCGTATTAGGGATCCCAGCCACAAAAGAAAGCCAAATCTAGCCTTAGGATATATCATTGCCTATATCCTCAAATCTAACTATTACCTTTAATATCCAGCACCACTTGATCACTTCCCTATTTTCTACTCTAATAGCTCCTTCCACGTCCTTCACAGTACTCACCATCACCCTGTACATGAGGAGGCTGAGGCAGAAGAGGAAGGATCTATTCCTGCACATGTCCCTATCCACCAGCACTCCCAAATAGATCAGCTGGTTGAGAGGTTTGACTAGTGGGAAGCTAGGTTTGAATCCTATGTCATCGAGTAGCAGCAACAACATGCAGAGGATATTGCTCATTTTGAAAGCTATGCCACCCAGCAACAGTAGTAGTATGACCAGGATATGACCTGGTTTGGTGAGTAGTTTGCCTCTCTTCACCGATACTTTCAGACACCACCACCTCTACCTTACCAGGGTTCTTATTTCTAGTTTGTCAGTGCTTTTGTTTCTGTATTTGTACTGGTCTTTCTTTATATACTTTATTATGTTTAGTGTTTTACTTTTTTCCTACTTTTTATGATGTCAAAAGGGAGAATACTATATTATTTGCTTAGTATATTGTTTGCTTATGTTTTTGTGTAATTTGCTTTGTTCTATTTATGTTTTGTTTTTTTATGTCTCATTTAAAAAAAGAACAAAAACAAAAATTTTCTTAACTTTGAATTTTTTTACAATAATGTTTACCATCATAAAAATAGGAGAGATTGTTGCAAATCTGGGCCCAAGTACAGTGATTTGGATGATAACAAATATTATTATTTCTTAACTACCGCTATTCTTATATATTTGTTTTATTTTACCCTGCTCACTAACTTTTTAGGTGCACAAGATCACTTGCAATGCAAATCAGCTTAAGATCGGGTAAACTAGGGAAGAGTCTGTTTGTATGTTTAATATCAAAATATTTTTACCTTTCTTGAGTCAAATCATGTATTTGGTGGACCCCATGCTAAGTAACCTTACACACAAACATTTAGGGGGAGTAATTTGGTGAGTTAGAGATTTTTTTATTTTTTGACCATATCGTATAGGACAATTATAAATCATACTAGATGATCAGTTAAAAATATAAATCTTTATTAGCGAAGCCCTGATAATTAAGTTTGCTTAACTAATCATCCTGGATGATTCAAATCGTACAAGATGATCAGTTCAGATTGTGAAAAATAGCCGCCAATCACAATTTAGGTAATATTTTATTTTTTAAATTTTGTTCTAATCGTACAGGATGATATTAATCGTACAATATGATATGCAGATGATTTATGTCAATCATTCCTAAATTGATCATGTGATTAGGAGACTAATTATGGTTAGATTGATCAGTTATTTTGTATAGGATGATCTACTTAGATCGTACTGAATGATCTTTTATTTTTTGTAGGATGATCCCCTATCATCCAAGATGAAAACCATAATTTTCTTTTAATCATCCAGGTGATCATCCTGGACATCTCGAGAGGGTTGCGGGATGATATGTCAATCGCCACCCATCATCTCATGTCGTATTAGATGATCAATATAGTATCTTGAACTAATCATCCTGAATGATCGTAGAATCACACTGGAAGATCTGTACAAAATACTTATACTGATCATATAGATCAAAGGTGATCGTTCTTGCTAAAAGGGTTTTTTTGTACTAACCATACAGGATGATCTATCGATCGATCTGGGCGATCAGTAGCACAAAACTAAAAATTTATGGTTTTTTGAAGCCCATAATTTAAGCAATTATATTGTCACTTCAGATAAATCTTTTGCTAGAGAGGAGATCTTAGAGAGAGATAAGAGAAGGAAGAGGGAGAGCTTGAGAGAGAGAGATCCTTGTGAGGGGGAGTTGTGAGGAATTCACAAAGGTTGCTCCAAGCAAGGTATTCATCATGTTCTTCAAGTTATCATCCTTGTTCCTTGGTGGCTCCGAGGGAAATCTTAATCAACATCAGGTCCAGGTTCTCTGCCTTCACCAAGTTAGTAAAAAAGGATTTCTAGGTTCTCTGCCTACCCCAGGAGGGAGTAAAAGGATTCTCGGGTTCTTTTCCTTCACTAGGAGGGTGAAAAAGGATTTTCAAGTTCTCTGCCTACTCCGGGAGGGAGTAAAAGGATTCAAGATTCTCAGCCTCACCATGTCAGAGGAAAGATTTTGCAAGGGCTTTTGCGCCTTGCCGTGGGGGCGAAAGGAGAGTCACTACTTTTAGTGCAATACTTGGAAAGAAGGTTTCTAGGGAGTAGACATAGGTCAAGTTGATCGAACCACTATAAATCTAGTGTGTTCTATCTTCTTATTTTTCAGTATTTAATTTTTACATTTTTTTGTGATCTGATCTGTGGTTGAAATCTTTAATTTTGTTATCTTCTTCCGCACAAGTTATTTCTTTTTGAAATATTCAAAAAGATTTCAAAAAGATTTTCTTTTTCATAACCAATTCACCCTCCCCCCCCCCCCCCCCCTCTTGGTTAGCCTCGGGACTAGTTCATTAGGGTTTAACCACCCTCACGAACTTTCAAAATGAACAAAGTTATAACTCTAATTTGAAAAAATACTAATAATTATCCTAACCAGTCACCCTTATTACTATTTTATTTGAATTTACATATTATGAATCTAATCATTGGCTTTTGAATTCTAAATTAAATAAGGTAGCATAAAAATTAGATGTGTTTGTACCTAAAATTAAAATTTTATTAGTTCACCATTATTTGTACTAGTTTTGTTATCTTATCCTTTGTAAATTTAAGTATTAGATTGTAGTCAGACTTTAAATTTTTATCCGATACAAATTTTTGAATGTACTCTCATTCTTTTCTTTTCTTTTCATTTTAGAACTATTTTCAAATTTATTTTCTTTTTTAATTAATTTATTGTGGAGGATATAGTTAATAATTTTGAGTATCAGTTTTACATAAAATCTTCTCAAAATCTAAATAAGTTTAATGTAAGGATCTAATAAGAATACTAATTCAAAATTTAGCTAGCTATAATTTTTAATTTTAATCTACCAATGTCTATTCTTTAACATTAATTATTCATCTTCAATTCAGAGGTCAATGTATAAATTTATAACTTGTAAATTTAAGTTAAGTCAATAATTCAAATTATCTAAGTTAGTTGACTATTAATTTTTTCAATCTATAAATTATGAAGTAATGTTCATTTAAACTATGATCTAGGGTTTTATTATTATCTTAATTTTACATACATTTAAAATAATATTTTTAATAGGGTTAATTAAATAATTAGAATGGAGGACAATATAAAAATTTAAGCTCAAGGGGAATTTAATCGAATGTAAATAAAAATATAAATAAATACAGTAAATAACACATGCTTTTATATGAATAATAAAAAGTAAATAACATGTGATATATATAAAATTAAAACACATGGTACAAGATGACTAGTGCTTAAGGCGCCGCTCTAACTTTCACAGCAATATTACTAGAGACACAAGTGGGTTGCTTCCCATTAGTGCTATGTTTATTGTTATCAGCCAGGCTATAGTAATTATTTTGTTTTTGGATGAACCAACTCAGTTATACTTCGCAATTGATCAATGTCTCCACCACAATAAGCTATCAATCTACTGCCATTCAATTTAAAAATACATAGGGTTTTCTTATCTTGAATTTTTATAGTTCCATAGAAAAATATTCTTATTTTAGTGAACTGTCCTAACAATCTGAAGTCTAATTTTTCTAAGAATAGCTTAAGTCAAGAATTAAAAAGTAAAACTTCCTATCCATGAGTGAATTTTTTCCTAGGAAGCTTATGATCATGCCATTTTTTAACTTCATCCTTATAAATCATAGCATTTTCATAAGCTTCATTTTGTTTTTCTTCCAATTCACTCAACTACATCAGTCTTTTCTCTTTTACACCTTCAAAATTTAGATTCGATTCTTTAATTGCCCAGAATGCTTTACATTCTTGTTCCACAGGAAGGTTGTAAGCTTTAAAAAAAATTAATTTATAGAGTGTCACACTAATAGGAGTATAAAAAGCAGTTTTATAGGCTCGTAATGCATCATCTAACTTAATTGCCTAATCCTTCCTACTAAACTGACTTTTTTTTTCCAAAATGTACATAATTTCTCTATTACTAATTTCATCCTGACCACTAGTTTTGGGATGATAAGCAGTTGTTACCCTATGATAAATCTTATTTTTTTTAACATTATTTATATTCTTTTCTTACAAAAATGACTTTCTCCATTACTAATTAAAACTCTTGGCCTTCTAAATCTAGAGAAAATATTTTTCTTTAAGAACTTGATCACAATTTGAGCATGAGCTTTAGAGGTTGCCACATCTTCAATCCATTTTGAAGCATAATCTACAGTAGTAAGAATATATGGATTTCAAAAAAGTATGACACAAAAGCCATTTCATTTCTTTTTGAAATATTTCTTACCCTTTGACATTGATCACATTTCTTAATGTATTCATATACATCTGTAAATAGAGTATGCAAAAAAGAATTGAGATTGTAGGATTTTAGAAGTAGGTTTAAAACCTTCAAAATGTCCCGCACAATGAGAATCATGGCACTCCCTAATAATTGATTCTATTTCTTCTTCAGGAACACAACTTCTCATAATTTGATTATTGCAAGATTTAAATAAATAAGGCTCATCCCAAAATAAAACTTCGTATCATGCAAGAACTTCCACTTTTGAGTTGGTGATAAATCATATGGAAGTATATCACTAATGATGAAATTAACAATGTCAGCAAAACCCAGGTGATTTAGTACAAATTTTGAGCAAATGATTATTCATCAGAAAAAATTTTATTAATCTCACCCTTTTTTGATGCATGTTTTTTAAAAGAAAGTATTGAAAGATGATCAGCAATTTGATTTTTAGTACCCTTTATGTTAAAAATTTCTATATTAAATTCTTGTAATAGAAGAGTCCACCTAACCAATCTAGGTTTAGTATCTTTCTTTGTTATATGATATTTGATGGCATAATGATCAGTATAAATAATTACTTTGGAGACAATAAAGTATGATCTAACTTTATTAAAAGTAAAAATAATGGCTAGCAATTATTTTTCAGTAGTTGTATAACTAGACTGAGTAGAATTTAAAGTTTTGCTAGCATAAAAAATGACATGAAATTTCTTATATCTTTTTTGTCCCAGAACCGCACCCACAGTAATATCACTGGCATAACACATCACTGTAAAGGGTAACGACCAATTAGGAGCAATAATAACTGAAGCAGTAATCAAATGTTATTTTGAAGTATTAAAGGCTTCAAGACAGGTAGAATTTAATACAAAAGGAATATTCTTCTCCAATAATTAACATAATGGTTTAAAATTTTTAAAAAAGTCTATAATAAATCTTATATAAAATTCTGCATGATCTAAGAAACTTCTAATGACTTTAACAAAATTGGGAGGAGAAAGTTTTTCTATCACCTGAATTTTTGTAATGTCTACCTCTAATCCTTTCTTAAAAATCTTTTGCCCCAAGACAATACCTTCAGTTACAATAAATTGAAATTTCTCCCAATTTAACACTAAACTTGATTCTACACATCTTCTCAAAATAGAGATTAAATACACAAGATAAGAATCAAATATAGTGCCAAATATATGAAAATTTCAATACGCTGCTCAATTAAGTTTGAAATGATTAACATCATACATCTTTGAAAAGTAATAAGAGCATTATAAAGACCAAAAGGAATTATCCTAAAAATGAAAGTTCTATAAGGACTAGTGAAGGTAGTCTTATCTTGATCCTCAAGTGCAATAGAGATTTGATGATATTCAAAATATTCATCAAAAAATTAATAAAATGGGTACCCTCCCAACCTATCTAGCATCTGATCAAGAAAAAGGCAAGGGAAAATGATCTTTTCTAGTGGCTTTATTTAATTTCCTATAATTTATGCAAATCCTCCAACCTGTGGCAGTTCATGTGGTTTTAAGTTCATTATGTTCATTGGTTATGATAATCAATCCTCCTTTCTAAGGAATAGAATGAATAAAGCTAACTAGAAATTTATAAATAATAATCCCAGCATAAATCCATTTAAGAATCTCTTTCTTAACAACATATTTCATTGAAGGATTAAGTCTTCTCTAATGGTCAGCTTTTGGTATTGAATTAGCTTCCATTAGAATTTTATACATGCAAATTAATGGACTACTCACCTTAATATTAAAAATTGTCCACCCAAAAGCTCTTTTAAAATCACTTGAAACTCTAATCAATTCACTCCCTAATGTGGTTCTAAATTTGCTGAAATGATTACTGAAAGAGTAGAGTTTTTACCCAAAAGAGGATACTTGAGATGATAAGGTAAAGATTTCAGCTCTAATTAAGAGGCTTCTTTAATATATGGTTTTGATGTTTTCTCAAAAGAGGAAGTTCTAACAATTCAAAGATTCCATTGATCAAATTTTCATTCCATTCACTTGTTACAACAAATTTACCTAACATCTATTATTTTTTCATCTTCTTCCTCTTCCAATAATTCTCCTTCCAACAATTCTCTCTTTAGAAACTCTTCTATAACATCTTCCAAATCCACAGAATCTTTATTTTTTTTCTTGAGGAAATTAAATAGATTTAAGCACATCAATTGCAACCTCTTGGTCATGAACCCTTACAGCCAATTCACCATTTTGCACATCGATCATGTCTTTTCTAGTAGCTAAAAATGTTTTTCCTAAAATGAAAGGTATTTTTTCTATCTTGTTCCATATCAAGAATAGCAAAATCAACAAGGAAAATGAATTTATCAACTTTAATCAAGACATCTTCTATTACCACTCTTTGGTAATTGAAAGATCAAGCCAATTTAAGAGTAACATAAATAGGTTAAACCTCTCCAATATCTATTTTTTTTAAGATAGAAAGTGGCATGAGGTTCATACTAGATCCTAAATCACATAAGGCTCTCCCATAGGATTTTTCACCAATAGTTAAAGGAAGACTAAAACTCCCAAGAACTTTATGCTTTTCAGTGAAGATTTTTTTTTTATAACACTACACTTTTAAGTTAATATAATAGTTTCAAATTGCCCAAGCTTCTTTTTTTTTATTTAAAATATACTTCTTAAATTATGCATAAGTGGGCATCTATTCTAAAGCTTCAAAGAAGGGTATATTAATGGTTAAATTTTAAAGTACCTTTAAGAACTTTTAGAATTATTTGTCAAGATTTTGTTCGATTAACCTCGGAGGAAAAGGTGGTGGTGGCATCTGTACAACCTTCTTAATTAATTATTCAGGTTCTTTAATAGTGTTAGGTTGTTCAGTTAAAGAATTATTTTCTACTTGTTCATCTTCACCATCATTCTTCTAAGGTAGATCTTTATCTTTGTAATGGTCTCCAAAATCATTCACACTTCTAAGTTGGATATTATGATACTGTTCTACCAATTTTTAATAATTAGTCAACTGAGCATAATACCCTATTTGATCCTTAGTTTTTCTAAGAACAATAAATTGATTTTGCAATTGATTCCTAATTGTATAACAATATTTTTCTAGGGCATCTTCCAATTCTTGTCATGTTGGAGTTATTCAAAATTTGAGTGATAATGCGGTGGTGCTATCTATTACGACGTTGCAGCGCTTAAAATTTTAGAATCGCTGCTAACATTATCATACCCATCTGTCCTGCTTCTAACTTTCAAGTTATCTAATTTCTTAGAAATTACTGCAACTTGTGCAATCAAAATTTCTATAGCATCATATTCATAAATTCTTACTATTATCTTAGGATTAATCATATTAATATGGCACTGAAATTATTAGTAGTCATTTCCTCTATTAAATCATATGTTTCCTCAAATAGCTTAAACATTAATGATCCTCCATCTTCAGTATCTATGATTACTCTAAGCGATCTTACTAATCCATTATAAAATATTTGAATAACAAAACAATCAGGTAAGGCATAGTGAGGCCATTTTTTAATGATTTTCTTAAATTATTCCCAACTCTCACAAATTAATTTTTCTTTAAATTGAGTAAAAGAAGTGATATTATTTTTATGTTTGGGAAATACTTAGAAAAAAACTTATGAGCTAACTCATTCCAAGTGGTAATAGAGCATGGGGGTAAAGAATTCAATCACATCTTAACTTTATCTTTTAGATAAAATGTTAATCTAAGTTTAATAGCATCATCACTAACATCATTATAACTAAATATTGCACAAACTTTTAAGAAATTTACTAAGTGTAAATTGGGATCTTCAATAAGAGTTCTCCAAAACTGAGAATTTTGAACCATTTGAATTATGACATGTTTTAATTCAAAATTATTATCTTGGATCATAGGTCCATAAATGTTCTGATGAATTCCATCTACTAAAGATTTAACATAATCCCAAAGAGGTCTAAAATGATTTTAATCTAATACAGGTTCATCCATTTTCACGATCTTTTTAGTTTTTTAAATTTTAAAAGTATTCTTTTTATTTGAGAGTCAAACAACAACAATTCCTTTTTTATGTCTATAACGCATGCAATCATGAATATACAATCAACAAACAAAACAAATAAAATAAAATAAATAAGTTGGTCTAACTATTCAATTAGCTCAATAATATAGTCAAAATTATAAAATGCAAAATACTTTCCCGATAATGGCACCAAAAACTTGATGGGGGCTATGGAGTAAAATTTTGAATTGTTTAAAATCTAGGGCTTTGTCACCCCCAAAATAATACTTAGATTTTCTTTGATATAAAAATTAATAAAATCTCACTTAATATATGTAACTATACGTGCCAAATCAAGTAATAAAATGATAAATAAAAGTGTCAAACTCATGAGGAAGCATGCTTACTTGCAATAAACTACATCTATTTACTCTAACTGTAATAATTATCTTACTGAAATAAAAATGATCCTTTTGGAGATTCTGTCACAAAATAAAATAGTTAAATATTGTATAACATATTTGATAAATATATTTTGAATTGATGAGGGTAAATTTTATATCTTTCCTAATGAAACACTTAATTATAGATGTGATTCTGAGCATATACATCCATAGATCTCTATCAAGCTTGTGGGGGTGAGAAGAATATTTGCTGACCTATACCATAATAGTTTCTCCTAAGAACTTAGAACATTTTACATCCTATTTCTAGGCATGTAAACATCCTATCTCAATATTTCTAGTTGTTTTTATATTGCTCCGTCAAGGCTATACATCACATTATATTTTGACTACACATATGACCACTTGTGTATTAAATAAACAATGAGATAAAATTAAAAATATTTTTTATTATTTAAAAATAAAGAGTCTTCATTACTATTTATCATAGACTTTACATCATCAATCCAAAAGAAGAGAATTAGAAAGGCATAGAATAAACGACAAGTAAACACTTTTTCAAAGTATCTCCTTTATACTCCTTCACCCTTGACTTGTAGAGCTGCTTCAAGAAATACAAGCTAACACTCCAAATGATTGTATCTTGTCCTTTCCTAATCTCCCTTAAATTTTACTCTAAGAGAAAACTTGAGAAGTACTCTAAAAAGAAGTACTAAAATTACACATATGATTGAACTGCCTTATAAACATAACATCATAACAATTTATAGGATAATATAAAAAGGAATCTTGGGCTGTGGTGCTTAAAAGAGTTGTGTCACGGTACCTTTTTGAAGTGAACTAGTGCCTTAGTGATTAAGTTTTACACCGCTGCAGTGCTTGTTGATGTGGATCAGTTATTTAGTGAAAAGTCACATCTTTTCGTTGAGAGAATGTGGCCCTTGGAAGTTACAACTGTAACATCACGACACTACTGATATTTGAGCACTACCATACTTGAGCGACAAAAATGACATTAGTGCATGAGAAATTATGGCACCATGGCATTTGAAAATAGAGAATCGAGCACTATCAAACTAACTTTTTGATGTTGCAACGCTGGTAATGCTGCGTCGCTGGCTATGTTGCCTCTATAGTTCTTACAAATAGAACTCTGTGTCGTAATGTCAAAATTGGGGCTTCTTGATTACATTTAATGCCACGCTACAACTTTGTTTCATCGGATGTCACGGTGCTGTAAGCTCTTGAGAATTTCTACTATTTTTAAGTTTTTTTCTATACAAAATTAACTAAAATAACATATTTATAATAAAAGTAAAAAAATATAAAATAATATATAATTTACACTTATCACTTATTGCATGCCCCTAGAAAAGAAATACTTTTCAACTAGAACTCACACATAGAGAACTTAGCATAGAGTTAATATTGCCTAAGTATCTCCAGAATAATCCTAAAATGCATAGCATAAGCTTTCTCAGAAGTAGAATAAACAATAATAATATATATAAAGATGATTACAAACTGATCCAGATATTTCATGAATACCCTATTCATTATATCAATGAAAATTACTAGTGTATTATTCACCCCATAGGGAATGTCCAAGAACTTATAATGTCTGTATCAAGTACTAAAAGCAGTCATCACCACATCTACTTCTCTCACCTTCATTTGATAATTTCTTGATCTTAGATAAATCATAGAGAACATTGAGGATCCTGCGAGCTAATAAAAAAAATCATCTATCCCAATAAAGGATATTTATTCTTAATAGTGACCTTATTTTATTCTTTAAAATTGATATACATACACATCATACCATCCATCTTTTTCATAAATAAAATAGGCATTCCCCACATAGATACACTAGAATAAAAAAATCTCATGTGAACTAACTCTCGAAGTTATTCTTTTTATTCCTAAAGCTACTTAGGTGCCACTCTATAGTGAGCCTTAGATATCAAAGTTGTACCTAGAAATAAATAAATATAGAGCTTTATGCCCATACTTAAAGTTAAACTCACTAACTCATTGGAAAAGACATTAGTGAACTCCCATATTATCTGGACATTAGAAAGATAACCAGATTCTACACTATTATCCTAAGCAGATGTCTATATTACCACGCATCTTTTCTTTCAGAACTTATCTACTAGCATAATAAAGATCATACATGACAAATAACCTATAGCTACATGAAAGAGATATCTCTCACTACATAGAAATAGATTGACTTTTTTCTTCAAACAATCAATCCAATCCTCACACCAGCTCAACTAGTTCATACCCAAAATAACATCAAATTTAGATATAAGTAATAAAATTATACTAGACCTCTGCTTCATATTAGATATCTATATGTCAAAAAAACACATTATACTGGCTACTATACCATCTCAAGTTGGAAAAGTAATGGACAAAGTAAAAGGTAGTAATACAAAAGAAAAACACATTAAATTAAAAAAGTGCTAAAAATAAATTAGGCAATTTGTATGACAAATTCTATGCTATTTGTATCTTTTGCATGATCACATATGATATGATTACAACAAAATAATTATTGTTATATAATAACTAATTTTTTATAATTATAAGAAATCCATCAAAATAATAAGTCAATCCTATTTTTATGGTTAGAATCAATTACTAGTTTATAGGTTGACATAACACTCTAAAATACAAATGCAATCTAATCAATATAAAAAGTTGGATGATTGAGTGAAGAGGGAACTCCAATATTCATTCAGCCAATAATGACATTTATACAGTGAGCCAATGTAGCTAGGTGGCTTAAAGTAATTGGAGGGAACCAAACACTTAAAAAATATAATGGAATATATAAAGTTTGCTTAAGAAATGATGGTTTGCTAAAGCAATGGGTTCTTAGTTGATATGGGTACACAAATGAGAAATGAGGAATGTCCAACAAGATGTGGTGTACTAAGACAAGAAAGGCACTTAAATGGGATATGGTCCATTTAGAGTGTGAAGGAATGATCCTAAGCAAAATATGCTATACATGTGAGGAGATGGAATTTACAAGTAGATATAGCCCACTCAAATAAACAACTAAGTCAACATAAGAATGTCTAAGTAGAATGAATATTTAGTAAAAAATGATTCATCTTGATATGAGAATTTGATTTTTAGAAACATATAAGTCTATGCACAAGGAATGACTCTATACTTCATAACTGTCTTAATCCGGGAAGGAAAACAATGATCCAAAGGGAAGTGGTCAATTGGTATTAGGCTTCGGTACAAATGCTAGCTTGAGTTCATTTAGTGAATATCAAAGTCATATGTTTTTAGTACTTTAAATAAACGTAATGGATGGTAATTAAATTAGATAATAAGCATGCATGTTAAGTCAATTGGTATTAGGCTTCGGTAAATCTCTAATAATAGATAAGGAGATCAAATAATTCATAATGAAGAGATCCACGAGTTCCTATGTCTATGTATAAAAAAGGATTTGGACCATTCAATAAAAAATCAAATGACTCAAATTTCATGTGTGGCTGAGGATAATCATTTACCTAAGACCAAAAGATTCCATATGAATTAAACACCTAAAGAATGGTCAGATTTAGTCCCTAATGATCTATGCAATTTGTGAAAAAGTAAAAACAAGTCATGTGCAAGTGTGTGGAATATTATAATATATAAAAAAGGGTTCGGAAAGAATATAAATCATACCTCGGTTAGGGCTACAACAAGATGCATCATGTAATAAGTGTGTGTTGCACATTTTATGAGTAAAGGACCTCACTTGAAGTTGGAAGAATGATGTGATCATGTCTCGTAGATGTATAAGTTCTCTTGCAAATAATGCATAAAGAGAGCAAGCATTAATATATTGATATAAGCAAAGTTCAAAATGACATAAACATTGATGTGGTACTCAATACATGAGTCCATCAAATACGCAAGTGATCATCATGAAAATTAATGCATGAAAACTAGCATTCAATCCAACATATATGAAATGATAAAGCAAATTGAGATGTTTAAAGAAGTTGGTAACACTCTTGAAATGATAAAGCAACATGTGATGATTTGGATTCTCAAAATCAGTAAGCAAACATGCTTATAAATAAATTCTTTAAAGTCTTTAATCATAATAGCGAGTTCATATTTTGGATGTAATAAAACAATCAAATATATGAATTTAATCACAGTATTATAACAAATGAACTCTAGCCTGACATAAAATAAAATATTAAATTTAGAAAGTAGATATATCTTAAATGATCTAAAAAAGGGTATGTTTTGACCGAAATAACATATATTAGGCTTGCTTGTATGGGTTGTCAACAACAGGGTTGGAATGCTCTGACAAAAATTAGAGATTAAACAACTTCCTTTCATTTTTTTTTTAATCAAATAAACTCAATGTGATATATTTGAAAATCTATTAGAAATAGTTATAGACTGTGATAATATTTTGACTCACATTGACTTTGATCAAATATAGAACCATGTACATATACTACACTAGATTTTCATATTAATAATTAATGGAATAAAATAGGTTTGACCAAGATCTTAGAGTTAAACTTAGGCTTCCTTTGGGATGGATTTCTTATTACTTAAAGTATTTTATTAGTACAAATATTTAAAAATTTGTATTAAAAACTGCTTTAGAAAGCAGTAAGAAAGTCAACCTAAAAGAAGACTTAATTTAAAACAGATTCATGCCTTAAATCATGCACACAAAAAAGTGCTTTTACGAGTTGTTAATTTAGGCTTCGTTTGGGACAGTTTTCTTAGAGTTATCTAAAGCAGCTTTTTAGCACAAAATTTTTTTTGAATTACAAATTTATGTACTAAAACATAGCTTTAAAAAGTAGTAAAAAAGCTGTCCCAAATAAAATTAATTTGGAAAACTTTAGACCATTGCTTCTTTCCTATTTTCAAGAAATTTTTTAACTAAAAATTAGCTTTACAAAGCATTAAGAAAACCGTCTCAAACGAGGCCAAAATCTTAATATTCCATTGCATCATATGCAAACTATCAATTTAATCAAAGTGATACAAAAAGATTTTAGTGCTCGTATACATAAAAAACAAATTAAAAATATTTTTATGAAAAAAATATTATATTCCATTTGTTGTAAGGATAATGATCAGACATAAAGGATTAAATTTAATGTCACCATATTTTTCCTCCGCCGGTAGGAACAACCCATTGCTTAGAAATTCTTCTTTTTCATTTATAAGAGAAAATGGCAATGGCGACAAGAGGGAGACCGGTCAAAAGATCTTGGATCAACCATGGATAACTAGTTAGCTAGCTCATGGATGGTGTAGATGTGACAATGCTTTGAAGAGAAGAAGGGAGGTCGCCAGGGGGTGCAACTCCCAGGAGAAGAAGGCTCATGCAAGGCAGACGACAGCCGTGGTTCAGAGGTGGTTGTTGGTGTGGCAGTAGGCATGGTAGAACTCTGCGTTACTCGGATGCAGACAGTTTACTTGAGCGAGAGGCGGAAGAGGAAGATCTGTGGGTGGCAGTGAACAGAGTTATTATGGGGTCAAGCACGATGAGCCCATTGCATGGCGGATAGGTGAGCTGGGGAGACACGGAGGAACCGCGACGATGGTGTCTAGGCATGGATGTCTGTGCGTGAAAAATGGAGGTGAGCTCCACGGCTGTCGTGGAAAAAAAAAAGGCGTCTTTTTATCTTCAGTCGCAACACTGGGAAAAAAATCTACTTTCAATACCAAGAAAAATTCGTTAGATTTCTTGGAGAATCAGCCAAAAGCATGAATAGATTCTCCCTTTAGCTAATTACTATTAGCAGGTTAAGAAATGAGAAATAGGAGAAAGCTGCAACTATTTATTTTTGGGATTTTTACATTCATAACACGTCAAATTATTACAAATATATATTTAACACCTAAACTTTTATATTTACTAATATACCATCTAAAATCACTTCCTAACATTTGTAGTGTCACTCCGTAATGGTCCGTCAGCCGATTCCCAACGCCCCCTCACCCGCGACCGTGCCACATACGCCGCTCACATCTCTAATCTCCTTCGCCACGGTGACGTCGTCGTCTGCCCGGAAGGGACGACTTGCCACGAGCTATTTTTGCTTTGATTCAGCACACTTTTTGCGGTTACAATTTCCTACCCTTCTCCTTCTCCTCACGGTTACAAGATCTATCTCCCCAGCTCCTGTTCATCGGCAACTATTACGCAATCAGCCCAGCCCGCGCTATCAGTCGCTTCCGCTGCATTCAGTCTCTGGTGCTCAAAGGAAAACTACGCTCCGCTGATTTTAATCCGGTTCCATCTGGATGGGGACAAATGGATGTTCTTTGATATAAAGTTAGAGGACAAATTTTTGTGTTTTATTGTCTAAATATTGGTGGTTATGTATGGGCATCTAGGAAGAGTGAAGATATATAATAATAAACAGAATTTAGATCTCATAACTAGCATAACACTGCACTACAGGAGATTCCATGGAGAACTAGAGAGATCAAGAGTTTGCGGGTTTAGAAAGATGATACAGTTTGCAACGGGTAGGTGATGAGCTGAGCTATGATCCTGCCACCAAGCCCGGCGCGGAGAACTAGGAAAGCGACGGAAACAAAAGAGGTAAAAATTCCTTGGTTCGTATAAACTATGAAAAAATTGGACTCCCGGACTCGGTAAGTGGCGGATGCATGGTCGGTTGGTCGCGCCATTTTGAAGCGACGAGGGAAGCAGCGGCACATGGGATTTCTGACGGATGGTCGCATAGCCATCATCGACTCCAGATTGCCAGAGACATCTCCATGGCTGCTGTTGCTCTTTTTCTACCGGCCAACACCATCTTGCTGAATCGTATGAGGCTGCAAAGAATGTCGCGCGCGAACGAATGGAAGACAATGCCACACGGGATTTCTGACATGGCTTAAATGGAGTGGTAGAATTGCAGGAAAGGTATGTTTTAGGTGGTATATTACGAAATACAATAATTTAGGTGTTGAATATGTATTTTCAATAGTTTCAAGTGTTATGTATGTTAAAAGCCCTTTATTTTTTTAGACGTGATTTGATCATCCACCATTTCTTAACTTGGTTGGTGGGCGAGTACGATTGGGTCCCCCTAAACTCGTGCTTGAATCCCCTAAATATGTGTATATAAAAGCATACATAAATTGTCAAATAAATATATGTATATAAAAGCATACATAAAATGATAAATTTATTTTGTTATATAGAAATCAAATTATATAATATTAAATTATTATTTTATTTGATCCCTCCACAGATGTCAAATCAAGTTTGATCTTAATACATATAATAGATCAGCCCTTAGCTGCAAATCATGCTAGGAATTTTTATTATTTGATTACTTGATGCTTTGTTTACTTCATGTGGTGTGAAAGGAATGAGAGGAAACTCGGAAATGTCTTTGCCTACTGTCTCTACTAAAATCAAAAAAGCTGTTTTTGGGAAAGTTTTGAGATGGAAAAATGGATCATATTTATCGGAAGCATTTAGATGGCTCGCTCTTTCTCGTTCTCTGGTAATTTTTTAGGGCTATGATCTGATTGCACTATCATCACCCCTTGGATGGTGGTTCTTTGCAATTTTTCTTTTATGATGGCAATTTTTGCAACCATGGGAATGCGGGCTTCGTGATTGTAATCCTTTTTTGAGCCCTTTTTTAAACCTCGGTCTTACTTCTTGTTCTTTCTGAGTTTTGTTATTTTGGTGTACTTTTTACACTTCCTTTTGAGCATTGGTTAATTTTTTTCTCTTTGGTTTCATTTTTATTCTCTGATTGTATCCTTCTCTTTCTCATATGTAACTAATTTTACTTAATGGATACTGGGCTTTTCCCTTAAAATTCCACAAAAAAAAAAGTTTGATCTTGATCAAGTCGTTTCAATGATCTAAATGGGGTGATGCTTTTCGTCTCAACAAATGATGTCTCAATCAAAATATCATACTTGACTGAAGATTTCATGTACGAAGAGCTTGCATGCATAAATTTCTCATAATTTTTTGTGAGTTCAACATCTCGCTTATTGCGTGAACAATTAATTATGATTATGAATGTTCCGCAACTCACAAAACTCAAATTTAAGGATTTCTGTCATGCTCTTAGTATTTTCCAATATTTTTTTTTAATATTTTTTTTAACCGAAAGATAAATTTTCTTTCAATAAAAGGACACAACAATGGTTCAAATGTTGACAAACCAAAGTACAAAGCTAATATCAGCAGTTAAAGGAAAGCATTCTCCAAAAATGAAAAACCAGTAAAGAAGGCAAAGAAGTCAACCAGACTTAGGAAATGGCTAGAGGCTTCCTGCGACCACCTCGAAGCCAGGCAACGACCATCCATTAGAGGAAGCAAGACACAAACCAAATAGAGCATAACCACAAAAAAATAAGCATCAACCCCAACCCAAGCAGGCAACCACAAAAGTACAAGAGCATGACCACCAAGGTTGTCAGCAAGCCAAGGCCAACAAGGTGGTGAATAGAAAGAAGCCTCATCATTGTCTAGAAACCAAAAAAATTCTCATAAATGAAATGCAAAGTAGCCAAAAGAGAGAGGGCCAACAAAAAGAACTACTTCTTTTTAGATTTACTCCTACGCCTTTTGCCACTGCCACGGGAGAAGGCTTGATCAACAATGCGCCCCACTTTCAAACTATTCATATCTTGAAAATCATTCACATGCTCATCAAAGTCATCCCCCCCTCGCCAAGCCGGGGATAGGGATTCATCTTGTCAATTTGATTGGACCAAACTAGAGTTATTCAACGACAAAACAATTTGAGCTTTCAAATCCGCATTAGACATAATTGAAATGGGAATATCAAAAAACGATACATTTCTCATCGTAACATCAATAATAGGAAATAAGGCCGACCCTTATGAAGCCAACGGTGAGTCATGAGAAGTAGATGACTCAGTTAAAATAACCTTGTTAACGTTACCGACATCTTGGTTGAGGGAATCCCCAACCTGAGAAGAATCATGAGCAGTTTCGACACTTACTACCATATTTCAACTGAAGCACCAACAACAATGGGAGGCTCATCCCTCCCTGAAACTAAAGGTATGATAGGATAGCCCATGGAATTAGCAGCAAGTAGGGGAGGGGTTGAGATGGGGCAAATTGACTAGTTTACAATTGGTACAACACCCACATTATTCATGCAAGACAAAGCCATCAGTGAAATTGCAGCCATAGGAGCAACCAGACTATGAAGTTCCCCGATAACCTGTTTAGTAGGGGCAATGAGGCAAGCCTCATTAGACCTAACATCAGGGATTAGTAAGGAGTCAAAAGGAGAAACAATTAGATTGTCCACAGAGAAAGTAGTAGGCTTAGCAATGAGAGTAGAGTTCAGAAGGGGGTCAGAACCAATAGGATTAAGAATTTCAAATGCATCCCGAGCATTCACATCACCTGTAACCTGCTGAGGAGCAAGAACGGGTCCAGAAAAAAATTAGAGGAGCCCCACAAAAAATGGGGTGAAGAATGCTACAATTAGATTTACAATAACCTAGAACTTTGCAATGATCACAGAAAAGAGGAAAGTCTTCCATAACAACTTGTTGAACATAACCTAAATTATTAGGATCAATCCAAACTGATTCAAGGTATGATTTGAAATTATCCAATTCAACAAGGACCCGAGCAATATACAATCGTGACCCAGCAGTAGTGGTATTATCAATTTTTAAAGGGAGACCAAAAAAAGAGCCTAAACCATAAAGAATGTGATGGGAGAAAAGATTCGGCCTATGATTTGGGAAAGAAACCCAGATCAGAGTGATCAGACCCCATAATTATATAGAAATATGCCGACCATTTAAACAATCTCATGTGCCAATTGGAAACAAAATAAGAGCGATGGTAGAAAACTTTATTGTAATCCAAATCATTAATTAGCTTGATTAATACATGCTTTTAATCCAAAATAGTCACAGAACAATCACCAATCAGACTAAGTTTAAAGAATAACATACAAATTGCCAAAAGTGAGGGCCTGTGATTTGAAAATTTACCAACTAGGGCATACTAGAAAGGCTTGTAAAGGGCCATGATTTTAGCTTCAAACAACCACACAGATGGCATTCCATGATGAGTCGTAGTTTGAAGAGCAGGAAAATCAGTTGATGAAGAAGCCCCCGACAAAGCTTCAAGAAAAAAATGGGAAGATTTTCGTCCATCAAGAAAGCCATGGTCATCCAGCCTATTAAGCACCATCGAGCGACCATAAGAGAAAAAAACAACCATAAATAGCCACAAACTAAGCAAAAATAGGAAGAAGGAAAAATAAAACCCAAAACCAAGAGGCCATGGAGATACTAGAATGCCGTGAAGGCAAGAGCGGGTGCTAGGGTGAAAACCTTAGCCGAGAAATGCACTTTGTATTTATTTTCTGTGATTCTTTATTGGCTAACCAAATAGTTTATTACCATTATATATATTAACAAAATCTAAAACATAAGCTACCATATTTAAATTGGACTAAAATATTAATTAAAATACATGATTTGCATTCATTCCAAAAGTTTATTTACCTTCTTGGAAACTCCTTGGTTGCACCCCCCCATTTTTTTGCACTTAAATCAATCTATCTGGTCAAATTATTTCAAATTAACTCCACTAAATCCAGGACAAATTTTTAGACTAAGCACATTTAATGATTATATTAAGCATTTAAGTATGATTAAAAAAATTAGAACTAGGCAAAGTTGCCCCTTAAAAGGTCGACTTATGCTGATTAGGCATTGCTGAGTCAGCTAGCCTGTCGTTATCTGCAAAGAAATTTAAAGACAATAGCAAGTCACCGAATAAAATGGCGACTTATGTAAGTCGTCCGTTTAACGGGTGACTTACACCTATTATCTTTATTAAAAAAATTAAAAAAACTGAATTATTTGCGGCATTGGATATTGAAGTAAGTTGCTATTAAACGGGCGACTTACATCAATTATCATTTTAGAAAAATTATTTTAGGATTATTTTTAAGAAAATACTGTTTTAATTAGGTGGGATCTATTTTCAAAGATCAAATTATAAAAATGAGCGTATTTAACTTTGATATTTATTAAGAATTTTTAAAATGAATTAGTTCTTAATATATATTTAAATTAAGATTGAAATTAATTATAAGTATTTTTAGTTTATTATATTAGTAATAATAGATTTTGATGAATTTATGACAGTTTATTAGTTACAAATTTAGTTCTCAAAATAAATTAAATGTAAACATTCTTCCTTGACTCCATCACAAGAACTAGCTAAAAAATTCAACAAAAAATCAAAAAATGTTTAAATCTCCAAAATTTTTGAAGCAATTAGCATCCCTTTTTCACATACATAGCCGATATCATCATGATCAACTAACTTATTATTAGACTTAACTTTTTAGTATTTGACTCAGTGAAACCATTGTACCCACCATTTTCTTTTTCCCTACTTGTTAAAGCCCCCATTCACCAAATTTGAGACCACATCATGCTAAAATTTTCATCTTCATTATGACAATCCAAAGCTGAATCTATACATATCTTGTTTGGAAAATTTGGTAACCCTAGCTCCATCAATAGGTTAATGCATTGTCAAATATTTTCTTTTTTTCATAAAGGATAAGAAATTTTATTCCACAAGTTTTTGATATTTATTTCAATTACAACTGCATCAATCATGCTGGTATTTGATGAAATTATTTTAGAAACAAACTTGTCTTAGTGCCTCAATAGCATTAAATAAATGCTAAGTGAGTTTTGAGAGATTATATGCAAAATAAATGGAAATTTTACTTGCCTCAAGAAAAAATTTAAGCAAAGTAGATTTAAATTCTAAAATTATTGAAGATAAGCATGTACTCTTGGCAACATCACAAATGTTCAATACATTTAACATAAATTAGTAGTCTAATGGTGAATGACATGAGCCTAGTGATGTATTCAAGTAACAATAATATGTAAGATCTTAAATAAACATGTTTACGGTTGAAAAAAAAATCCAAGCATCTACTCTCGGACAACCATTAAATTTTATATTATTTTTATAACAGAAATGAATAAATGGATAAATGGTCGTTTCATCTATTGTAACCAACATTCCATCGAAGTGAAGTGCATCTTGATGATTATATACATTGTTCAATTTTAACAAAAGTTGTAACTACGCTTTATGTCCTGAAGATCATGTGCGAGTTTCTTAAAGATATTTCTCCTATCAAGCATAAAACAATTTTTTTTCCATTTGCATGAGAAAAATGGAGGGTTCCATTTGGTAGTCAATAGCTTGTGTACAACTTATAAAATATTCATGACTTGAATCCTTTAATATATTATGTTAATGTTTGGGTGTTCCCTGGAAGCAACACATTATACGACCTGAATACAACAAGACGTGTACAAATGCTATTTCACGGACCTCCGGATGCAATGTTAAATAATCAAGGGTTCCCACATCATGGATGGATGTGGGCAAAGAAGCTAGTCCATGATACTAGAGTTAGGATGTGAACTTGGACTATATGTTCTCTTATATGCAAATTTTTTAAATTAAAACATCTTATGATTCTTAAGAAGATAAGTGTTCAATGCATTTATTAAACTAAATGGGCTAAAATAAAAGCTAAAGAGATTGATAGTTTAGGATTTAAACTATCGTATTTAGGTAGGAGTCATAATAGAAATGATTTAGTTGTGATTATAGATAAGTGTCTAAAGGATATTATTATAAAAATTAATAGAATTACATATAGAAAAACATCTTTAATGATTGTTGTTGATGCTAAGATTATTAATATTATAAATGATTATACTCCTCAAATATGTTTGAATATGTATTCAAAATTAAAATTTTGAAATGACTTAACGGAATTAAAGAATACCTCTTGACTAAAGGGCTTTTTTTGGAGGAGATTTAAATGGACAAGTTGGTAGACTAATAGAAGATTGTAAAAGAATTCATGGTGGCTATGGGTTTGGAGTGACTAATAAAGCTATTAGGATTATGTTAGATTTTTTTAATTGCAAATAACATATTTAAGGAAAGAGAGCCTCATCTCATGATGTATAAGAATGGATATAGTAAAACTCAGATTGATAATTTTCTTATAAGAAAAATTAATTATCTAGATTACAAAGGTTGTAAAGTTCTTTCGAGGGAGAGTTTACGAATCTAACATCGCTTATTAGTTTTAAACTTTAAGATTAATTGGTGAAATATGAAAAATAAAGTAAAAATTTATGATATGAAAAGATGGTGCCATGTAAAAAACACTAATAAAAAATATTTCTGAGTAAGAATCAAGATTTTAAGATTTTGACAATGCATTAGAAATCTAATACTATATGGGAAGAAGTAGCTAGTGATATTAAGAATATTGCAATGTATGTGTTTAGAGTATTAAAAGTAAAAACTCCTAATAGTAAAAAATAGTTCATTGTGGAAAACAAAATGTATAAGAAAAAAATTAAAAGTAAGAAGCTTTGTTATAAAAATTGGTTTAGATATAAAAGCTTAAAAATTGGGAAGTATATATGAGGTCCATAAGGAGTCTAGGAAAGTAATATATCATGTAAAGAATTTAGCATTTAATAATTTATAAAATAGATTAGATATTGAGGAGAGCCAAAGATGTATGTATAAGTGAAGTGCATTAAGGATGAAGATTAAAAGTGCATTTATTAGAAGAGGATATTCAAAATAGTTAGATGATATATTTTAATAAGATTTTCAATCAAAATTGTGAGATTAGAATTGACTTTAGTGACACCTTAGCACCCTAAATGAAAATAAAGATTTTTATTTTTATTTTCGTATTAGTAATACTAAAGATAGAGAAACTTTAACAAAAATAAAGTGTGGAAAAACTGTTGGACCTGATGCTATTCCAGTAGAAGTGTGGAAATGCTTAGGAGATGAAGGAATTCTTTGGCTTACTAAACCTTCTAGTATTACTTTGAAGGCTAAAAAGATGTCTAATGAGTGGATAAGGTGTGTGTAGATTAATATTTTTAAGAACAAAGGTGATACACAAGAGTGTGCTAAATATAGAAGAATTAAGTTAATTTTTCATACATTAAAACTATGGGATAGAGTTATTGAACATAGGTTACGACACGATACTAGTGTTTCTCAAACTCAATTTGGATTCTTCCTGTGTAATTCTACCATTGATGCTATACATTTATTTAGAGGTTTGATGGGGTCTACTATGGATATTATACATTTATTTAGAGGTTTGGTGGAGAAGCTTTGAGATAATAAGTAGGATGTACTTATTATATTAATTTATTTAGAGAAAGCATATGATAAAGTTTCAAGAGAACACCTTTGGAAAGTTCTAGAAAAGAAAGGAATTAATAATGATTAAATTTAAGACATCAAGGATATTTATGCAGAAGCTGTTACTTGTCTTCAAACACAAGGTGGTTTGATTGTATATTTTCCTATTTCAGTTAAATTACATAAAAGATTAGCTAAAGCCTATATCTTTTTCTTTAGTCATGGATGTTTTTACTAATCATATTGCAAGAGAATGTACCCAATTGTATGCTTATTGCTAATGATATTCTTCTTGTTGATAAGAGTAGAGAGGGAGTTGAAGGAAATTTTTAATTATGGTGGTCAATGTTGCAGTCTATTTGAGGAGCTCTAAAATTGAATACATGGAGTTTAACTTTAGTAGTAACAGATTCAGTTGGGGGGGGGGGGGGGTTGGGAATTGTGTCTTTGGCCGATTATATCATTAAAAAGAGTACATGTTTTTGATATCTTAAGTCTATTGTTCAAAGTGGTGGGGAAATAGATGGGGTTAATATCAATAGAATTTAATTTAGATGGTTGAAGTTGAGGAATGCAGCATGCCTATTGTGTGATATTGTATCTCAACTAACGATTTGTAGTAAATATTGTATCTCAACTAATTCTTCTACTTGTGAGCATTACCTAATAAACGAAGCAATGAAAGAGCCCTTTCATTTGATGTTCTCCTACCCCATCATCAAAATATCTCATTTTTGAGTTTTACAAACACTCTCATAGGATCAGCATCTTCTTCTCGACTGTATTGAAGATATTCCCATTGAATTCATATCAAATTTCCTACCGAGTTCATTTGATTGATAACCAACTTGCTTTGATTAATGGGTGGCTTTCTTTATTGTGTGAGATAGTGTTTCTACCAGTTTCATGATTTCAACATTCGAGGGACAAGTAGAACATTCCATTAGTGACTTTGATGAGATATGACCTTGGATGATTTTGTGGCTTTAGCAAGATCATTACTACTTTGTGGGACATTAACTTTAGCCAAAACCGAGTTGATTTAACTAAATAAAAAAAAATATAATTGCACAAAATCTTTCTCAGCCAAACAAAATAGCACCTATGCCTATCTTTCGTTTATTGTATATTATCTCCTTCGTGGCGGCTATGGATATTAATTTCTTTTATAGGAATCGTAGGGATAGAGCAGCCCTGTAGTTCACGACCCACTAATGTTTAAGATATTCAATCGCAGCCACCATGATCAAGTAGTCTTCTGTCACCTTCAATCATGTCAGGATAAATTTTTAGCAATCAATAAAGATCATTGGCATTTTCGAACGCATAATCCAAATGCAGAAAGCATCTTTTGCTCAGATTATATAACTAGGGAAACGACAAATTGACTAAATCCATTCAGCTTTATTTCTTGCAATCTTCAAATCATAACTAATAAAAAAAATTATTATGAGATAATGACAACACTAAAAAAAACAAAACTGAACTAATCTTATGAGATCATTGCCCATCGGTGAATCTCATTAGCTAAGGACAAACTAAATGTTGTTCAAAATAGTTTATACAGCTCAAAAGCCCTATTTTGATTTTATTTATATTTCCAGAACTTAGATTTTTTATATATTCATTTTTTATATCGCAACTTTGCTCTATTTGATTTTCTCTGGCTATAAACATTTTTTAATCAATTTATCTAATTTGAATAGACAAGCTTTATTGTATCCAAATTTACTTGTGAATCATACCTGACCACATTAACAGGTGAACTCTATGAGGGGTTACCTAAAACTTGTGTGAGATTGGAGAGAAAGTAGTATGCTAGAGAAAAATTGTAGGAAAACACTGTGGGGCTAAGAATCACACTTGACCAGTTGATGCAAGAAGAGTTAATGATGTAAAAAAGGTCAAAAATGCTCTTTATCACTGCATATTTAAAGGGATTCTTGGGATATAGTAAATGTTTATAAAAAAGAATATAATGCATTGACCTAAATGTCTCTTAGTACAGACTGCCTTAAACACATGTCACTCCATAATAGGATGGAGAGGGTGGTGCTAAATTGCTTTAATGATATTATTTAGGGGCGAGTTCATTAGAGTCGAGTAAGCTTGTCCAAGCATTCTTCGACAAGTACATAGACAAGTGTTGAGGTGAGGGAACCTGTGATTGTAGGTGTTGACCTCATTTTGAATGAAGTTAAATCTAGTGGTGTTAATATTTGAACCGACCCAACCCGAAACTCGAGCCGAACGTAACCCAAAAAATTTTTGGGTTCGGGTTAACTCATTTTCTAGATGGTTCAGGTTCAGGTTTTATTTTCTGACCCGTTCATAAAATCGGGTCGGTTCGGGTTGACTCGAAACCCCAAAATTAACCCAGGTTGACTGAAAACATCACCTTTACTGCAAAGCGATCCCACGCTCGCCTCGCCTCTGGACTCTGCAAATCTGCACCTAGACCCGTGCCACGCTCACCTCACGTCTGAACTCCCTAGTCTGTGATCCCATGCTCACCTCTCCTCCAAAACGGGATCCCGCGCTCGCCTCGCATGTGGACTCTGCAGTTCACAACTAGATGACTAGATTCCAACCACGTTTTCCTCGCATCCAGAATACACAGTCCACAATCCTGCCCTCATCTCTATTGTACAATGCGATCCAATGCTCGCCTCACTTGCACAGTGCAATCCCGTAACCAAACCCTACTTCCACCGCTAGATAGTCTGCACTTAATACTACAACAAGCCTACCGCGTTCGTGTCCGAGTTCATGTGTCAGGTCGGGTCAACCCTGTAACCTTATGGGTCAGGTTCAGGTCTAACTTTTTGACCCGTTTTTAAAATCGGGTTGGGTTTGGGTCAATCCATTTTAGCTCGGGTCAATTTTTTGTTTGACCCGGACCCAGTTTGAAAACCTTTTTTGACACCCCTAGTCAAATCCCCAAACTAAAAAAATCTAGTCTCCACACATATATCACTGAACCTCTTTCCAAAATTGCAATCTAATTCATTATTAATGTGCTTCAGCATAGTGGTCACACACTGACTTAAAATCCATCATTTAATAGTCACCTTGGCTGCATATGATAATCTAATAAATCACCAGATAGTCACCAAATTATTATTTGTGATATGATAATTCCAAAATTAGAAATTTCCTTAATCATTTACATTTTCAATCAACTAAAAACTCAGAGAAATCAAACTTCAAATCCATCAGCTAGAAGTCATGAGTGACTGTCACCTGATCATTTATTCAATCATGAACAGTCACAAAATGATTATCAATGGTATGAACATGTAAAATCTAAAACTCCTTCAAATCCTTCATCAAAATAAATCTAAACAAAATCCATTGACCAAATCCAATGAAAAATCTAATAGTCAAATCCAAACCCAAAACTACTTGCCCCATAACCTATTTTTAGACAATTTTTAATCAGCTAAAACCCAACGAAATGACCTTGGATTCATTATTGGTCAATTAAATATTAAATAAGCATGTCTTCAGGATCAACCACATAAGTTTGGAGGCATTCAATGCCCTCTAATTGAATAAACTCAAAGCATATTCCAAGGCTAGAAAACCTTAAAATATTTATAGCCTATAGCACTAGACATAACATATTATTGTTGTTGACCAAGGAAGCCTCCTCAAATCTATTAAGCATAATCATTGTGATTAACTTAATGTATTGAACAAACATTAAACCATTTGTGGACCTTAGATTTCCATAAAACCCTAAAAATCCTAAAACACCAAAGCCTCTTAAAAATTAAATTTCCCTTAATCTTCAATATGGCTTAGTCAAAATAAACCCTAAAACCACTTCCAACACATTTCAAATGTGGTTTGGAGTGCATTGAACCCAACCGTAAGCTATGGTCAACCCAAGTTGACCAAGTCAACGTAGGTTAACCAAAAGGCCCATTAGGCTTTTAAACCTAGATTTCATACATGGGGACCCCACCAAACCTTAGGGTCACCTCGAACAAATTCAAACTCAAATTTGTAATGCATTGAACAAAATCCTAACCCATGGCTAACCCTAGTTGACCAAGTAAACCATGGTTGTCCAAGGAGTCCCTTAAGCACTTAAACTTTCATTTCCTATTATATGACCTCCCCATTACATGAAACCTATTCCAACAAGGTCTAAATCACATGTGGAATTAGTTGGACCCACATTGACCCCTGGTCAAACTTAGTTGACCAAAACATATATGAACACTTAAAAATTTAAAACTAATTATTTTGAACAGATCAAAGCATCGAACTCATGTAGACAATCCATTGTGTCTCCATTAGTCACCCAAAAAAATTTCATCCCTTGCGCCAACCTTGTTTAGCCAAATGGCTTAAACCAAGTGAACTTAAAGGGGTTTTTGAGAACAAAATCCAATCCTTGTGAAATTAAATTGCATAAATGGATGTAACAAGTGTCCCTTTGTCCTTTGCATCAAATCCAACAAGCCCAACCTAAGGATTGACTTAGGCCAACAAATTGAGGTTACCCAAACCCTCTGAAACCTAGATTCTTGAGCCCATTACAAACCCAACATAAATTTGTTGCTATAAATACTTGAATTGTGTTCTAGAATGTTCATCCAATATGCCATGTCAAGCTGCAGCCATGCAGATTGCTAATGTGGCAAGATTACCCATAATATCCTCCGAATAGTGATTGGTTCAATCCCAACTAACTAATTAGCTATACTAAATAGATCAAACTCTTAAAAACCTTCTCGTATATCCAATTGGATAATTATGAACTGAAATGTTGGCTTTCCATTTCTTAGGTGGCAAGATCTTGGCCCTTAAACTAAAATTCTCTCCTATAAATACCCCTAAAACTTTTGAAGTGGGGGTATTTTATCACATTCATAAGCCTCATAAAAACTCACTAAGCCTCCTATAAGCATTCCCTAGCCTTCTCTAGCTCCATATTTCTCCAATTGAAGTCAAAGAGAGGGAAAGAGAGAAATTGATCCAAGCCAAGCAACTTCCAATCCAGTGGATGTCAAGTCTTAGAGTCTTCAAGGAAGATCCTGAGAATATCTCCAGGACTCCATAAAGTTCAAAAATAAGAAGTACCACCGATTGGATAAAGGTTTTTTTCTATTTAAAGGTTTAAAATTCAAATCCAAAGAACAATAAGATCTCAATCTATGGAATATCCAAACTCTATGGATTTTAGGTTTAGGGTATCAAGAAGCATGCCCTAAAATTTCATCACCTCGGTGGAGTGTGCAATATGTTATGGGAATTTAAATTTCTAGTTTAAATTTCAACTAAGAGCTCTAGGTAAATCCATATCGTCCTATCATACGTGTAATTCGAACAGACAACCAAGATGAAGTCTGGCCATGAGGCGTCCATACTAGGATTTAAATGTGTGGCTCTTGGAGTTTGATCCATGAAATCCCAGCCATTGATTCAAATCACGTGGATTGGATGGCTCCTATTTGTGCCAATGTGGTTATGTAGTTCAGTGCGGCTGTTCTGCACGTTGGGCTTGCTAGAGTGTGCATGCTACATACACTAATTTTCCAAGACCTTGATGATCAATGGATATTGTTGAATTGAATTTTTAAAGTTCTAGGTCATGGTTTGACCCAAAACTTCATAAATTCATAACTCTCAATCTACACATAATTATGTCCTTATTTTTTTGTTGAATTTTCATGTTTATGTAATGTTCTGAATGCCCAAGATTTCACCTAAATCCAATTAGTAGATTGTCTAAATTAAATAATCAAAGGTGTAGATACACTTATTTTTAATGATTGATTGTGGAACCTAGGAAAACATTGATGAATCAAATTTAGTGTGTTTTAAGCACATGTTCACATGAACTTATGTTTGAAATTTTACTATATATGGAGTTAATTTGGTCTTTCGATTAGTGAACACAAGATTGATACACATAATTGATCTAAGATTTTCATTAATTCATAATAAGTTCAACATAAATAAAAAAAATACATTCTAAGTGTCAGATTGCTCATAATTAAAATCTTAATAGAGGAAAATTAAAAACCCCTTGAAATTCATTCAAAATTAAAATTAGTTTAAAAATTTAGAAAATACATTAATTAATTAAATTAAATAATTAAAAAATAGTAAAATTTTAAAATAATTATAAAACTTTCAATAATCTCGAGGAGTCATTAATGATATTTGGGGAAGATTTTAAGAGGTATGAAATTGATTTGGTACAGAAATAAAAAATCTCCTTAATTAAATAGTTAATTAAATTCATTTAAATGGCAAAACTTGTAAAAATCATAACTAATTACAGATAAATCCAATTGACACAAACTTAAAGGCATTGAACTCATATTTGGGTCTACTATTTTTGACAAATATAAGAATTTTGGAATTCAGTGTAAATCAGAAAGTCATCATTTGGTCAAATTTAATTCATTAAAATATGTTGAACTTATAAAATTCATAACTAATTATAAAAAAATTCAATTGACATAAACTCAAAGCACTGAACTCTTAATTGTGTCTTATATTTTTTAAATAAAAGTTTAAGAATTCAATGTAAATAAAAAAGTTAACATTTGCTCAAATTAAATTCAATAAAATGTGTTGACTAATTAAAGAAAAATACAATTGACACAACCTAAAAGATAATGAACTCATAATTGGATCTAGTATTTATGAAAAATATAAAATATCTAGAATTAATTATAAACCAAAAAGTTAATAATTTGTCAACCTAATTCAATAATTAATTCATTAAGTATAAGAAAATCAACAAATCATAAAAATTGAGTAAACTTTTAACATAATAAATTAGATCAGATGAGCAACAATCACACTTCATACTCTGTCAATATAGTTTTCAAGGATGGAATATCTTGGGCTGTGGGGCTACGTGTCCTAAGAATGCCTTAGTCCTCGTACCAGTTGTGACAATGTAATTAATGAATTAAAAGAATTGAAGTATTAAACTGTAAAAATTATAAATAAGTAATTATTAAATGAAATTAATTAAAAATTAGCAACCAACAATCAAAATTAAATAAATAGTTAATTATTGAGTAACCCAGTCTTGCGAGGCTATTAACTTAGCCCCAACGCCAAAATTTTGGATATATTGCATTCAACTATAAGCTATTAAAAGAAGTAAAAATAAAGGCCAAAATAGCCAAATAGAGCTAAGAATGAAAAAGGCAACTATCATCCTCAAGAATTAAAACAAATTCTTGAGGGAAACAAGAAAAGTCTCTATATATTGCTCTACAAAGAAAGCTCCCCTCAATGGCAAGCTTAGCACAATAGTGGGTAGCCTTATTCTATCTTCTGTATATATGAACAAAGTGAATCCTGTGGAAAACTTTCAACCAATCAAAATTGTCACTGTCATGAGGCTGAGCCCTCCATTCTTCTTGCTTCTTAAAGTTCTTCATAAATTCAATGATGGATGCATTGTCACCTTGTATGACAACCCCATTCACCTCTAGCATCTAGCTCTCCAGCACAAATCGTATGGATTCCATAGCCATCAATTCAACCATATTGCTATCTCAGTGGAGAAGATCTCACCCAGCTGCAACATTCTGCTCACTCAGCCCATTTCGCATAACAATCCCAATTCCAGTTGCATTATTCGGCAATATGGCTCCATCTAAGTTAATCTTGAGCCAGTTTGGAGGCGGGGGACACCATCAAGTCGGTGAGAATTACCCTCTAGGTTGAATAGTATCCCAGTACTCTGAAAGACCAAAATCTCTACCGTGTTTGATTGCTTCTATTATGTGTGCCACCAACACCTTCATAGTACTGACTGGTTCATTATGTTTCTTAGTAATTTTGTTACGCCAAGAATTATAAGTGGCATAGCAATATACCATTGCCCTAAATAATCATCGTCACTACAGCTTTAAACTTCCTTTTAAGTTCATCCAAACTCCTAAACCGAGGGGAAGGTAGTCCCCACAAACTGAGCACATAGAACGTGTCTCCAAGTTGCTTACACTTAACCATAAGGTGATCAATATCTTTACCTTCATGGTACCCCCATTAGATAATCGACGGCCTCCTACAGACCCCAAAAGTTTAGCCACAAATTTTTGGGTATAATCCCTTGATACACTCACCACTAGAAAATATGTTCCCTGGGATGAAGCTTAAACTTGTAAATGTCAGTAATCGGGTCCTCACCAAAGTCAAATAAATGATTATAGGTGATAGCTGCAATAGTATAACCCATTGGTTTATTGATCAGTTCCATCATATCTTACTGCTCCCCTAAGTGATGGGGATGCAGCAAATCTTCTCAACCAATTCCTCACCAAAGCATTCCAAAAGATTCTACCGGTCCCAACAACAATCCAAAGCAAAGAATTCTACCACCTTGGTACCATCCAGGAGATCCAAATTACAAAGCATAGGCCAATCAGCTAAAGCACGGTCCCAAATCCAAACTTGACTCAGAACATCAACCTTTTTACCATCCTTGAGCTTCCACCGAATGTAGCTTACTATGCAATCGACTCCCTCATAAATGATTTTCTAACTTCCAGAATCACCTCTTCGCCACTCTTATCCCCAAGGCACACAGCCATATTTTTCCTTCATACATCTATGAAACAAAGTGTTTGGTTTGGATAAAAAATCCCAAGCAATCCTCGATCTAAGTGGGCCAATCCATTTTGACGAAGTATGAAATCCAAGACCACCTTGATTTCTTGGTTTACAAACCTTCCCCCATGCTGTATAGTGTAGCCCTCAAGTTAGTACATCCTTATCCCACAAGAAGCTCCTGCATTTCTTTTCCACCTCCTCAAAAATAGCTTTGGGAAGAAGAGAGTGGGTCATTGCATACATGATCGACAGAATAAGGGCAGAAATAATCAACGTAATATGCCCTGTAAGAGACAAGTGTCTATTCCCCCAGGCCATAACCAACGCACTGATCTTCTGAAGTAGAGGGTTAATTTTTAACCAACCTCTTTAGAGCAAATTTAGTCCCCAAATACTCAAGCTCCTCCAATCTCTGGAATCTAATCAATCTAGCAAGTTTATTCTTCTTCCAAAGAGGGGTCAGCTTTCTGAATAACACAACAAAATTTCTATGGTTAATTTTTTATCTAGACCAAGCACAATGGTCTTGAACAATAGAATTTACATTCCTTAGTTCAATCATAGAAGTACTTGAAAAACCATAATATTGTCAGCATATAATAAGTGTGAAACCAGAGGTCCCCCAATTCTCACAGGCACACCAGACAACTAATTCCTTTGGTGAAAAGATGCAGAGAGAAGCTCTGAATAAATGATAAACAAATAAGGTGATAATTGAAAGCCTTGTCGAAATCCATAATGAACCGTGATCCAATTTGAAAGATGCCCATTGATAAGCAGTGAAAACTGGGGGAACTTAATGTAATTCAGGACCCAACTACAAAATCGATCTGAGAAACCCTTATGTATAGCACTTGCTGAAGAGTCTTCGAACACATCTTATCGTAGGCCTGCTCCATGTCTATTTTAAGTGCCATAAAACCTTTGGCAGAAGTAGACACTTTAAATTTATTGATAAGCTCGTGAGTTAACAAACAATGAGAAGAAATTGATCTTCCTAGAACAAAAAGTCGCCTACTCTTTCGAGATGATTTTAGGCAGAATTCTTTTAAATTGGTTGACCAATATCTTTGCTACAATCCTGTAGATGGCTTGGCATATGCTTATGGGTCTCAATTTTGAGGGCTGGTCCAACTGCTTCACTTTAGGAAGGAGAATAATGATCGTCTCCTACCATTCCTCCCTCATAACTCCAGAATTGAAGAATTCCATACACGCATCCACCACTTGCTTCCCCATAATACTCCAAAAATTCTGAAAAAAATGCAGTTATACCATCTCTACCCGGTGCCTTGTTGCCTCCAAGAATTTTTACTACCATCCAAATTTCCTCCTCAATTACATTGCCTTCAAGGATGCCATGAAACTTGCAAATAACTTCTCTCTTCTCAGCAAGAGAGGGCCAATTAGACTCATTAATTAGCTGGTCTATCCACTTCTGTTTAAGGAAGTCAGAGATACCACTAAAAATTTCTCTGCTATCTTGCGTTAGCTCACCATTCAAAAGTCTCATTTCCTAAATTCTATTCATTCTCCTTTGAGCTGAAGTAATCGAATGAAAAAAATATTTGTTACCGTCACCCTCTTCAATCCATTTAACCTTCGCTCTCTTTTTCCACTAGCCCATGATCCTGACAGGAGTTTTGTTAAACAGCTAGATTTTATGTTTAAGTAAATCAGTTTCCACTGGAAGTAGATACCAAAATAAATTTGTGTCGGTTAGGGCCTTAGCGATTTTTCAATTTTTTCCTTTGTGGTTCTTCTATCTTTTTTAGCGGCAGATTAATCGGGCATGGCGGCGGGGGGCCGCTGGCCATCTCTGTCCTTGCCGGAGTCTTCTGATCTTTGTTAGGATATTTTTGGATTGGATCCTGAAGTGGCACGTGTTCATCAACGGAGAGCTAGAGGTGAGTTGATCATCTCAGAGAGGTATGTAATTCAGCAAGTTAAGGCTTCTCCTGTTGAAGGTAAGGGGAAGGAGATTGCTTCGATTGATGTTTGTGATGTTACTGGATCTAACAATTATAATTTCTCACCTGATCCAGGGGCTTCTTCTTTGGGTATAAAGAGCTTTGTTATCCGGTTTGGGAATACAAATGCAATCTCTGTCCCTAACAGCAAGATAAATGCGAATTCTCTTAGTCCGGTGAGCAAAGGTTTTCATAATCCATTTAAGTTGCTGGATGCTTCAGAGAGGTCCGGTGTTTCATCCATCATCTTAGCTGATCCAGTTAATATGGAAGTTCGAGGTAATAATAGTTTGGATTTTTTGAAAGTTAGGAATTGTATTTTAGCTGAGTTGGGCAATTGTGGTGATTTTCCTGCCATTTCTGATAGGGTAAAGGTAAATCCAGAGAGGTTTAATGGTGTTCTGGGTAGTAATGCTGGAATGTTTGCGGATAAGGTGTCTATTGGTTTGCCTAAGGAGAATAACCTAGGATTGAAGGCTAATCCTTGGAACACTAAACCTTATATTAAGTTAAACTTCAAGGAGGAAGATGTGGTTTTGTCTGAGGATGGTAAAGCAGTTAAGTTATGCGAAGACTTGGAAATCCTAAATGCTAACAGGTTGGTAAACTCCTTGGTGTTCAAAGGTTTTGGAAAATAAATGCCATCTCATTTGGTTGCGTGGGAGGTGAGGCGACAATGGAGTCAATTTGGTAAATTCCATTTCACTACTTTGGGTAAAGGCTGGTTTTGGTGTTCTTTCAACTCTGCCGAATTGATGGAGGCAGTTTTATCTGGTGGACCATGGTTTGTGAATGGGAACATTATAGGTATGGAAAAATGGAAGCCGAATTTCTCTCCTATATCTATGAAGGGCTAGACGTCGCCAATTTGGATTAGAATGCAAAACCTTCCACTTTATTGTTGGGACGAACATAATATAGCAAGGATTGCATTTATGATTGGTACACCTCTTATGTTGGATGGAAATTCGTTTCAATGGAGTAGGCGGGAGTTCACAAGATTTTGTGTTAGGGTGAAGATTGATCATTGTCTACCTTTAAGAGTTTGGGTGGACAGTATTTTAGGGAGATTTTTCCAAAAAGTGGAATATGAAAAAATCTCATCGTTTTGTTTCCAATGTGGGATGATTGGGCATGTGAAATCCGATTGCAGGAAGAATGGTGCTCTTCCTAAGGAGGTGGTGGTAGTAAGTCATGATGATGAAGTGGGAGTTGTTGGGAGGGTTGAGGAGGAGGTGTTGGATTTAGCCTCTTATGGACCATGGGTTTTGGTTAATCATAGAAAATGGAGAAGTGTGGGTCAACGTAGAGAGGTAATGAAGTATCCTAATCCTATGTTTGTGAAGAAAATGGGTTTCCATGACAAGGGATTAGAGCAGACCCAAAAGGTTGGTAATCTTACTCCTATGAAGGTTCATGCTATCAAGGATAAAGACATCCTGAATAAGCTGGATGCTATAAAGGTTGTGTTGAATAACAGTGAGGAGGAGGCTGGTGTGGAGGTGAATTTAATCCAACCAGCAATTATTGGGAAAAGTCTGGAAGCAAATGAGGTGTCTATGCTGACCATTGAACGTCGGAATAAGGTGGTAGTTCAGCCCTCTTCAGCGGTTGAAAATAGAAGTTCTGTAATCTTGGGTTGTGATTCAGTCAAGGAGGGTAAGAAAGATCTTGGGAATGGATGCTTGCGAACTCAAGCAGGTCCTTTGGGATTGCTTGCGAACTCAGGTGCTCCAATTCCTAAATCTGATGAGAAACTTGTTAAGGATGTTAATTCCTTGGATAATGGTATTGTTGCTTTTTTGGAAGGTGTTGAGGATAGGTTGGTTGAGGAGGGGGAAATTGTTGGAGAGATTTTGGCCTGTAAAGGTAGCTTGAAATCTCCTTGTTTGGAGAAGCCAGAAAATTGCCAGGTTGCGGGAAAGGGCATTTCTACATTGAATGTGGCAGGGGTGGAAAGTTGCTCAGCTGGGAAAAAAGTTGAATTATTGAAAGAGCTTAGGTCCTTAGGCTCAGGTAACTCTATGGCTTGTAATCGGAAGTTAGAAGGTGGGAGAGCTAAGTGGAATGGGGGTTTCACCCTCACTCTAAATCAATGACTTCCATGGTTTTTTGGAATTGTAGAGGAGCCAAGAAAGTGGAGGCTGCTCTATATTTGAAGGAGGTGGTTAAAGATTGTAATGTCTTGTTTGTGGGTTTAATGGAAACTAAGATAACCTCTTTAGAAAATATCCAAATTGTGAAGTTTTTGGGTAATAATTGGGATTCATATTTGGTCCCTTCTGAGGGTCTCTTTGGCGGTTTGATGGTGTTATGGAGGAAGGACTTAGCATCTTTCTTAGTGATTGATTATTCATCATAATGGATTGTTGGCAATTTGACAATCTGTAATAAGGGATGTTGGAAGGTGGCTACGGTCTATGGGAGTCCTAATGCGCTCACTAGGAAGCTCTTATGGGATGGCTTAGAGAGGCATTGCTCTGATGAATGGCCGATGGTGGTGGGTGGGGATTTCAATTGTGTGCTTTCTCAAGAAGAAAAAAGAGGTGGGAAAAAATTAACCTTGTCTCAAGGCTCAAGGGATTTGAAGAATTTCATGATCTTAAATGATCTTCATGAGGTGGCATCTATGGGTCCCAAGTTCACTTGGTGTAGTAATAAATCCGGAGGTGCCCAGATTTTAGAGAAATTGGATAGATGTCTAATTAATTCTACTGCTTTGAATTCTATTCATCTAGCCTTGGTGAAACATCTTTCTCGGATAGCTTCGGACCATTGTCCTATACTTTTGGAGATTTTAAAGCTTTTGAAGGTTAGTAGTAGGGAAATTCGGCATGAAGATGTTTGGGCATCTTACCATGGGGCTGCAGCTATTGTGGATAACTCTTGGAAGAAATTTAGTGGGAATGACCTGGCTACTTCATTGAATTTGAAATTCAGAAGACCCTTAGAGCTCTTTTCTTTTGTAGCAAAGCTAAGTTCAGGAATCTAAATGTTTTGTGGGACAAACTAAAGGAGGAAATTTTGGAAATCCAATTGGAGGAAGCTGAAGGTTAGATTTCTATTGAATGGCTACAGCTTATCAGATTTAAAATCCATGAGCTCAATGTGACTCTTGCTCGGCTCAATGCATGGTTTAAGCAAAGAGCAAAAGCCAAATGGTTGGAAGAAGGGGATACAAATTTTGTGTTTTTTCATGTGTTTGCCAATGCTAGGAGAAACCTTAACTGGATTAGTTATATTAAAAATCAAGCAGGGGTGATTACGGAAGATGTTATGGAAATTCAGGAAACTTTCACTGATTTTTTCAAGCATAAATGGCAACATAGGGAGTGCTTATTAGAAGGTTGGTCGAAGCCTTCTGCTGTTCTTGGAGATGAGGACTGGCGTATCCTGGATGCAGGTTTTACTGTGAAGGAAATACAGGTGTTGGTAAATAAGGCTGGGTCGAATATATCACCCAGTTTGGATGGGATTACCTTCTCTTTTCTTAAAGATTTTTGGAAAATTATTAAAAATAATGTGTGGCAAGCAGTTAGTCAATTTCTGTCTTCAAGTGTAATGCATCATTCGTGGAAGGAAACTTTGGTTATCTTAATTCCTAAGATAAAAAATCCTCAGGTGGCTTCTAACTTCTGACCTATTAGTGTTTGTTTGACTATTTACAAGATCATTGCTAAGATGTTACTGAATAGAATGGCGAAGGTTATACATAAGCTCATTTCGGGAGAGCAAGAAGCATTCGTCAAGGGTCGTTCCATGTCAGAACATGTTTTACTTGCTCAAGAGGTTTTCAATAAGTTTCAATATTCAAAATAAGAAAAGGTCTTCTGGCTATCAAATTGGAGATGGAGCAAGCTTATGAAAGTATGGGGTGGCAAGCTCTAAGGCAAGTTCTAACTCATTTTAATTTCCCTAACAAGTTTATGGAATTACTAATGGGTTGTATCTATGAGCCTAAGTATTGCATTTTGATTAGTGGGAAGAAATCTAACTGGATTGAAGGAAAGAGTGGTTCTAGACAAGGTTTCCCTTTGTCACCACTTCTGTTCATTTTGTGTTCACAACTTTTTTCTGACGCTTTGAATCAAGAGCGTAGTTATTTTGGGATTTCTATTACCTCTAATGCTTCTAGAGTATCTCATTTACTCTATGCTAACGATGTATTAATTTTCTCGGAAGCTAATGTTAAGAAGGTAAAGGAGTTGAAGACCATTATTTTCAAGTACTGTAAGTGGTCGGGTCAGATGGTTAATCATTCCAAATCCATAATTCTTTTTGGAAAACATACTAGCCTCGGCAAGAAGAAGAAGATTAAAAGAATCCTCAGGTATAAAGTGGTAAATTAGTTTACTTATCTTGTTGTGAAGATGACATTGAGAAGGATGGTGGCTAATGACTTTCAAAGTTTGTTGGAGGTAGCTTCCAATAATTTGAACACTTGGGGAAAAAAATGTATTTCATTGGAAGGTAAGATAGTTTTGATAAAATCTGCATTTCTCTCTCTACCAATGTTTTTATCTTCTCTTTCTTTAGTACCTTTGGGTATTATTAAAGAGTTTGACAAGATGTGTAGAGGTTTCTTGTGGAATAAGAAGAATGGAAATGTTGGTTTGCATTATGTTTCTTGGGAGTTGCTTTTTAAACCGAAGAATGAAGGGGGTCATGGTTTGTTCTCGGTAGTATCTAAGGTAGGTCCTCTTCAAGCAAAATTAGCTTGGGACTTCTTTATGAAGAAAGATTCTTTGCTTTACCAGATTATTAGATGTAAATATGGAAGTGACATTTGGAATTATCCGATCAGAGGTGTTTGCTCTCCAACTTGGAAGATTATTACTATGGGCGCTTTGTATCTTAGAAACATTGTAAGGTGGAATGTTTCTAATGGTAATTCAATTAATTGGGTACAGAATTCCTGGATACTAGACAGATGTATTTCAAAGAGGCCTACATTTGTGAACAACCTGGTGGACGTTAAAGTCATGTTAAACTCTTTCATTTTGGATGGAGAGTGGAATTTGAATCATCTTCAAATTTTTTTTGGGAAGGACCTGATCGAGCTGATTACTCAAATTTCGATTGCTGCAAGTAGAGATACAGATCTTATGGAGCTGAAGTCTAAGAATTCAGGCAAAATGATAGTGGCATTGGCTTTCGAGGCGCTTATGGATCATAACACAGAGGTTGTTCACTAGTCTTGGATGAAGAAGCTGAATCTGAGACCGATAGTTGAGCTGTTTTGGTGGAGACTTTACAATGATGCAATTCCTTCGAAAGCCTTTTTGATGAAAAGAAGATTATGCAGCTTTTCTTGTTGCTCGGGAGGTTGCAATGAGGAAGAAAACAACTGCGACATTGCTGCAAGATGTACTAAACTTCGGAATGTGATACAACTTTTAAATTTTTGGGGCTTCCAAATTCTGGAGTTTCAAGATTTCAGATCTTTCTTGAAATGGTTGTAGTTGTGCACTGGTATGACATCTTTTATTGCTATTATCTATTGTACCTCTGTGTTTCTTATTTGGAAAAGTAGGTGTAAGCTGCTACATGGTGGTGTGGAGGATTCAGAGTATACTATAGCAGCCAACGTGGTGTCTATGGCTTCGGTGAGCAAAGTTATTAGTCTTAACCCGGACAACTGGGATGTCAACCAGCGCAAGTTGTCTTCTTCTTGGCGTCCTCCTCCACCCAGGTGGATTAAGATTAATGTTGATGCTTCACTTACATGTAATAACATGGATGGAATTGGTGGAGTAATAAGGCACGACAAAGGTAGATTTTTGTTAGCCTTTGGTGCTCACTACTTGCATTGGGATATTGCTCAAGTGGAGTTGAAGGCTGTGTATTTTTTAAAGAATGTGGTGCAAGACTGGATGTGTGAAGCTCAAGGAGTGATTATCGAAGGTGACAACTTCAATATTATAAAAAGTCTTTAATTAGCTTTGAAGAATTGGAAGAGCAGTGGAAGAATTGATGAGAAATTGGGCTTTTTATAGGATTTCCACCAAGTCTTATTTTCTTACTGTAATAGAGACTATAACAAATTAGCAGATGTTTGTGCTAATTTGACTGTGGTTAGAGATTTTATTTGGTATGATCTTAGTGTTGACGATATTCCTCCTTCTTTCCTATGTTGCTTGAACGAGGAATGTGACTCATTAGGTTTTTTTTATTTCCTTGTATGAGGCTTTTGTTTGATTTTTAATGCAAGATCGCATTCCCCTTCAAAAAAAAAAAATCAGTTTCCACTTGGTTAAGCCCACTGTTCGAACATTCTAACATCTGCATATCATCAATTTCAGCCTGAAGATCATCCTTGAGCTTGGATAGATCCTATAATTTGTTCCTGCTTCAGAAAAATAAGGCTCTATGTGTCCTTCTGCATTTAACCTGTAGCTTTGTTTCTTCAGTCCTATTGCCATACACCTACCATTTGTCCCAAACCAACCTCCAAACAATAGGATATGAGATCCAAATGTCTTCAAATTTAAACCAACTTGAAAATTACCTCCGAACAGCTCCTTGAATGTTACATAAAAGCGAACAATGGTCAGAAGCCAGCCTTGTTAAGTGCTTGACCTCCATGTTTTGGAAACTATCAAGAATAAGCGAGTTAACAAGGACACAATCTAAGAGAGCCCAGATTCTACTCCTTATCTCCTTATTGTTAGACCAGGTGAACGCCGGACCAGTGAATCCAGGATCCTGAAGGTCATTCCTAACCATAAACTCCTCCATCTCTTTAACCACTAGTGAATAGCTACACGGCTTACCTCCTTTCTTCTCATCTTGAGATAAAATATAGTTGAAATCTCCACCTACCATCAAGTTAGCTCCCACCATATGGCATGTTGAGATATCCTCCCACAATCTTCTTCTAACATGCCCATCATTATTGGCACAAACAACATCAATCTCTCCACTGATTCCATAGCAACCTGAACCTTGCCCATTACACATTGTTCAGATTGCAACACTACTTGGAAATTTACCAAGTCCCTCTTCCACCTGATGACAATACCTCCATATTTTCCTATTGTAGGTCAAGAAACTAACTACCAATTCTGGCCTATCAGTTTGTCCACATCCTTCGTACACAAATTCTCAATCTTTGTTTCAACCAGCCCCACAATTCCAATGTTGAATTCACCTACCATTTGCCGAAGGTAGTTGCTCGTAGCCTTTTTACGAGCCCCTCTATAATTCTAGAATAGGATACTAGACATTAACAACCAAAGGGAAGGCATCCCCGCTGCCAGGATTATCAACCATATCCTTTTCCTCTTCCTAGGTAGCTCCTCATTGGGTCCCAATTAACTAAATCCTTCTCAAAATTAGCCAAATTATTTCTATTCCTAACCCTCGGCATGACCGGCTTGATTCCCGTAGTGACGAGCAAAGGATGCTTGAACCCCATCCTAACTTGCTTACGGGTTGGCTTCACCTTGCCCTCAGGCTCACGGATTTTGCTCAATTCCACTTGATTAGGAATCCCCAACATCTGATTGACACCAGGACCACCAGCATTCTTCCCTTGTGGACGATTATTGTGCTGCCTCCATGGGGTGACTTGGATCTAAGGGCAAAGTTGATCATCAACCTCCAAAGACCTCCCTTCCCTCTAAAGAGGCGCAGAATTTCTACCATTCTGTTGCTCATCCATCCTATCTTTCCCCTTACTCTCCACAACATTTTTAGAAATACCAAATTCTAATTTAATACTAGAATTATGAGCCTTATTAGAGTTATCTAATCCCTTCCCCAAGGGATTTCCCACCTGTTGACCAGCTTCCTTTTCCACCATTCTACCTGATTTCACCTGATCAGACGATCTATCCATACCAAAAACACCTTGGTCAGCCACCTTGGATGGGCATTTCTCTCTCCTATGCTTAATCTTTCCACAGCCGTAACATAGAAGCCCAATACCTTCATATTCCACCTTCTGGTAGAACCTACTGTTCAAACCATTGATCCAAATTCCTAGCAGCAGCTTCATGGCAAGGTTCATTCGTACACAATTGCGATCATACTCCCTGGGACCCCAATTGCCCGTTTGACCATCAACCCAAAGGGGTGTTCCTATCCTTGAAGCTATCCTGGATATATTATGTACATCCCAATATTGTATCAAAAGGATGGTTAGCCTTATCCACACTGTTGAAGACAAGCCTTCCATAGAAGCAGGTGAAAAATTCATCGTCCATCAGTCTAATCCCACAATGTTACCACTAATAAACCAAGATCTGCCACAAAGGACAACATCCCTGGCTTCCACAGATAGAAAGACACAAACTAAACAATCAAGTCCCAAGGTAGTCAATTGTAACTCTCCTAACCTCCCCCACTTGTGTTGAATTTCAGACTTGAGCATAAAAAAGGAAATCCTCTTTCCCAAGATCTTCCCTACTATAGCTCTATCAAGGATTGCTATATTCTCCCTTATTGAATCCAGATGAAGGTCCACTCTGTCCCCATCATAAGAAATACTTGCAAACTCCTCAGCTTGATGGATTCAGATGTTCTCCGGCTTCCTCCAAGCATTACCCGACCTAACAGGCTTCGATTTCCCTTTATCCACCACTTTCCCCCTAGAATCTCCAAAGATTATATTGGCATTACCAGAAGCGGAATTAGCATAAACATCTGAAGTCCCTGAACCAGAATTCATCCTCCCAGGTTGAACTACACCTTGGCTACTCACACCTACAGCAGGTTCCACTCCCGCATTCACAGTATCATCACTCCAAGATTCACCAACACCATAATTTGGATCAGATACCACAACATTAGGCTTGTTTTTACATACCTCCATTAGACTATCCACCAAATTCCTTCCAAAAGGGATATCCAAACCAGATTGATAATCCCCTAAACTCTGCTCCTCCGCAAATGCAGAAATTGCACCCGAGATTTCCACACCCACAATCATGTCAACCTTCAGAGGCTTGACATCCATCAATGATGAACCATCAGAGAAGGTTGGATTACTAACCAACCTCATAACAGCCTCCGTCCCAACAGTCAACTTCACCTAAGTGAATTCAGCTCTATCAACCTCAACCCAAGCCGGCCCATTGCCGCCTCTAGCTGACAGAGAATTCAATTTTGAATCCTAGAACTTCAGTTTCTTAGCACCTTACCGATATGCATTACCTTCCAACACAAACTTAGACACAGCCAGGGCTTTTCCCCTCAATCTGCCCAAAATGGGCTTGATGGGAGAACGATCCCCAGGCCTCCTTGCACAACCCGTGCCGCCACTTGATCGCCTTCTGTCAGAGTCATTGCTATTAGAACCTCCGTCACCTACTCCCCCACCGTAGCGGGGAGGTGACCTTCAATCACCCCCCACTGTCCTCAGAGCTTCTCTCTCAAGAAATCGCCAAGTGAGAGAAAGAAATGGAAGAAATGAAGGAGCCCTTAACTTAGCTCCCTTAAGGGTAAAATAAATCTCATAGCCCTACATTAACAAATGAAATTTCTATTTAACTTAAATGAACATTAGATATTGAAACTTTCATACCCTTGTGCTTGACTCCTTTTAGGAAGGTAAAAGTGTATTGGATTAGAAAGCTTAAGAGCTTAAACACTTAGTTAAAATATATGGACACTATGCAACTTATTTACCACAATTTTGGTGGATTTGTCATTATAAATAAGAGCCTAAGATTTCCTAATCAATGACTTCAAGCAACTTTAAATTATTGAGCACTATATTCTTTAAAATCAAATTGTAAATAAGTTTAATAATCAAAACACCCTTAGAATAAATTTAAAGCTTATAAATACTAAAACAAGAATTTAAACCAACATTCAATAATCTTAAACAAATAAATCAATTATAGATAATTTTAAACTAATAAAATTTTGGACCTATCCATACCATATAGCCTTATACACACACTTTAGATGGTTTGCTATGAGATCCAACTCTAGCCTAGGATAGGCCGATGGTTTGGAGTAGTTTTCTTTGAGTGCCTTGCTTACAGGGTACTCATGTTTAGAGTGTTTATTTATATACTCTAGATATCATATTTATTTTTCTGTTGGTGCACATTTGGAGTAGGCTCTTATGCTAATTTATATTTACTTATATATACTGACACATCTTCATACCTATGCATTTTAATATACAGCTCTTTATATTTTTGCAAAAGTGGAATGTATCAAGGAAACGATGTAAATGTAAATGCAAAGATGTAAATATAAATATTTTAGAAACTTGTATAACTAGATTGAGTTGTATAGTGTCAACAGTTGTAAGAGATTTCAAAATGATTGTCTATGTATACACTTGTAAATTCCAAAAGAAAATAATTATTAATCCTTTAAAGAGCATTGTCTTTTAGAATTCTATAGACGATTCAGAATCCAAAAGATTGAAGGCCAAAATAAATATTCATTTTGAAATCTATATTGTATAGAATTAGATATCAAGGCTTATTATTGGTGGAGTCCTGCCACCTTTACTTTACAATAGATCCTAGGTTATACTTTGAAAACTTATTAATGAATAAAAGTTTTTATGTACATTATTATTAATGCTAATTTTTTTGGATAAAGCCATCTAATCCTGCATTCATGTGACGATTGATTGTGCTTAGGATTGTAAATTGAAAGCTCACTTTAGGTAAATGTAAGTCTAGATTGTATGCACCCCTCAGTCTTTGCACATTCTTTTCCTCTTTTGTCATTCCAAAATTTATTATCTTAAGTCTTGATCTAATTCCAAATACAAGTCAATGATTTATATTCTAAAGCATGTATAAATTGAAATCTTTGTAGCGTAAGCCTTTATTTAAATCTATATGAATTTAAAAATATTTTGTATTCACTTTAATCAAGTGTATCTCTTCATAAATGTAACTATTTATAGGGGCTTTTCCTTATAGGAAGTTTAGAACCTAGTAATAAAATAAATGTGACCTTAGTTCTATTATAAGATAGGGGAAATATCTAAGACACAAACCTAGCCTTAAACAGTAGTTTAGTTTCATCATCAAAATATTAAATGAATATTTCTTTCATCCTTCAGGATGAATAAAATATTCCTTATGCTATTTGATTATGAAACAAATATGTTTATTTAGTTTCATAATTAAAATAATACTTGAATATTCTTCTTTATCCTTAGAGATGAATTAAATATTCTATATGTTGCTTTTGATTATAAAGATAAATTTAATTTCTCTTTTCAAATTAATAGTTTGTCTACTCTTTGAAATAATATAATGTTAATCATGCATATTTGATAAAAAAAATATTTTTAAAGAAAATCATGTTTCGAACATTAATTTTTCCACAGTAGGCTGGTTGAGGTTGTTAGTGAATTATATTGAAGGCCTTAAATATCTTTGGAAGAGAGGAGGTGAGTGAGTTATAGTTGCAAAAATGGAGAGATGTAGGATAGGTGGTTACACTAAGAAGAGCTATGGGGCCCATGAGTATTCACTTTTTTATAATTGAGGTTTGTTTGTATGAGTTAGGATGCCCACTCTGGGAGGGAATGAGTGATTATGGAAGCTATTTTCTCATATGGCAGGTGATAAGTTGCTTGATAAATATAGAACTTGAACTACTTCCTAATGATGGACAACTTTTCATGGTAGGCTCATGACAGGTAGCACCTGTTGGTCATTTTGGTGACTTCTCTTATGTATCCAAGATGGGTAGCTCTCCTTGACTATTAAGTGAGTCTTCTTAAAGGCCTGCAAAGGGAAAAATTATTCATCATGATCCGCAAATTACCTATTATGCACATGTGAATATATATACAATTATACAACTAGTTCTTTAATTCACCTACCCCTTTGATAATAGAGTGATGAAAATGACAAGTGAATGAGAATTGGTGAGTATTTAATAGGACTAAAAAAATTGTTAAAATCAAATAAATGTAACTTTATTTCTATATTTACTATAGCTTTGATATTAATGTTGATTAATGTGTTGCCACCTTCTTCTTAGCCTATATAAATAGCAAATTTATATTGGAGGTTTTTTACTTTTTGAAACCTATAAAAGATGTTGTCTAACATATGAGTTGTTTGTTGATTAGCCTTTCCAGTATTATTAAAAATGAAACAAGTTGACTTAGCATGGGTAAGTGTTAAATGAGTGACAAAGTTAACATTTTACTTAAGCAAGGTTATGGTAATTGAGGAAACACCGAATGCCACTCCAATGATTAAGGAAGTGGGAGATGGTAGACAGACTGTAAACAGGTCCTCTAAGTGTGCCATCACTCCTTCTACAAAATTGGTGAAGGTTAAGCCTAGGTTGGCGACGATTACCATAGTCTAACCAATGGTGATTGTGGCAACTAGTGAACATGTTGTCTTTAGAGTTAGTGAGAGATATGCTAAGAGAGTTAACCTTTCTTTTGATTTAGATGGATTTCAACTTAATTGGAGGTTTCCATGGTGGCTCCACTTACGTTGTCCAGCAATGGGGCAAGCTGAAGAGGTATCCACCATTGAGGTTCAAAAGACTATCCAAGTAATCACAAGCACACCAAGCTGCTACATGATAGGGAAAAAGATAAAATTTGAAATAATTGAGAAACTTTTTATCAAGAAGAAGGTGACTATTATGAGAGAGATTATAATCTATATTTCCTTATCTAGGTTATCAGTATACCCATCGAGTAAGTCAAAGATGATGTCTTTAATTTAGTGGGAACATGAGCTATACACAAAGGTCACTTCCTTACATGAATAGTACCATGCAATTCCCTTAACCTTTTAAATAATAATTTTATGCTAGTGATTCTTCAGTGTTAGTCATAGAGGAACTACTTTGGGAGGAAGTCAAAGATACCAAACCTTTAGCAGTGGTGGAACAAATTGGGGATGAAAAAGTTTATAGGGAGTAGTAATCAAGAAGGGCATAATGGTAGCTGATGAGGAGGTGGAGCATGAGTATAATACGTTAAATGAAAAGGCTAGCACTCTTTTAACTTGTCATCTCGCAACATCATTCCACCATAAGGGTCAACTATGATAGAGGAGGATACAATGGGTCTTAGAATCTTGTAGAAGAAGATGAATTTATAAGGTATGGTGGGCAAGGGTGGAAACTCATGTGGCAGCATGATCCCAAAGGACATCGTTGTATTGAGGAAGGTGGTTTCATCCTTTAGAGCATAAATGCTGAGCACTTGAAACTATGTGAAGTCCTGCCTTGATGAAGGTAGAAATATTTATATTATATTTCTTAGAGTATACAGGGGGACTAGCAAATATTTGTGGCCCCATTTGTAAGGTTTGTTGTGATGCCAAGTAGATTTATTCTACTTTTATTTATATATTCCATTTATTTATTGTTGATGACTTCACTGTAAAATTTGTGTTTAATGAAGTTTCCTTATTTTGAGTATCACTTCACTTCATATTTATTATTTTATTTATATAGTGAGTACACTCTTTTTTAATTTTTGGGTGAACACTCCTATTTTTTAGTTATTTTGGTGAGTACTTTAGCATAGTTATTGTAGTGTTCAGCTGTATGTGCTATGAATAGTGAGTGCAGTACTTAGGATATTTTCTCATATATATGTTTTATGTTACTACTAAAAGTTAGTTCATGTTAGTGATCGATGAGTATCTGTTTGATTAGAACAGTTTGGAAACATCTATTGGTTCAATTTCGATGATGGGACAAATAATGAGTGTAAATTAGGAGGGTTCTCATTTTGACACTATTGGAGAATACTTAATAGGCCAAGTAAACAAGTAATTACTAAATCTATAGGTACTGATATCAAGGTAAGGGCTAATCTATGCATTTATTGTAAATGTGATTGGCGCATCAATATTTATGCCATGCTTCTTCCTCATAAATACACCTTACTACTACCTACAACAATGAGTAAAATATAACCTTCATTTCTACTTCAAAACTCCCTAGAGTGTACACGCTATAAATACATTACAAGCTATGGTCATGTTACACAAATATGCCAAGGCTTTTTAGGATTATGCCACCACATAGCCTTTGCTAGTTTTATATAAACATGCCAACCTCATCTACTTTACCTACAACTTCTCCAACACAAACCAATTTGTGTGACTATCTAATGATGATGATAAAATAAGCTTATTTAATATGGAGGAGATTTATATCCTTTATAATCACTTATAGTTAAGACCACACTATAATTCATGCCATGAGTTAATTAAAATATTAAAATTCTTTTCAGTCATACCTGCCCAATCTACTTGAACATTATGGTGAATGGACTCTTATTTATTTCTTACCGCCTGTTGAAGGGCTTATGGTAAGCTAATATGATACTCATTGAGTTTAAAATATACTTAAATTTTCTTTTATATAAAATAAGTAACAGCTCACTGAATTACAAAAGTATACATGTTGAATCAAGTAATAAAGTGAAAGAGTAGAGTGTCGAACCCACAAGAAAGTAATTTACTAAATTATAATTAAACTACTACTGCTTATATGAAATTCACCACTTATCCTACTGAAAATAAAAATGATGTTTGGAGTTTTTGTCACTAAATGAAAATAAAGACTTGCAAAAAAGATTTTTGATACTTATGAGAAAAAAAATATTTTGGACTAATGAATGTAAATAACATAGTTTTCATAACGAAACTCTTAATTGTATTTTTGGATCAGAACATATGCATCACTAGATCTCTATCGAGCTTGTAGGGGTGAAAAGAAATTGAAGGCCTTCCTACAGTTTTGCTGTCTCTATTGAACCTAGAATATTCTAACATCCTACATCTAAAATTGCCAATATTCCTAGTTTTTCAAGTATTCCTTCATTGAGGCTATACATCACACTATATTTTAACTACATATATGACCATTTTATGCATTAAAGAATATTAGGGAGATATTGAAAAATCAGTACATTCATTAAAGCATAAGATTATACATTAGTACATGCTATGCTTTCTACATCATTAGCCTAAAATTAGAGAATCAGCCAAACATGGAGGAAATAACTAGCAAACTCACATTTATTTTATTCATTGAAAGAAAATATACAAGAGAAGTAATAAACAAATGGTCACTGAAAGGACTGAATAATCTTCTCTACACTCCTTCTTCCTCCAATCATGGAGTTGCTTCAACAAACTAACTAATATCTCTGTAAGGAAGGTATATTACACTTCTCTAGCCTCTCTTAGACTTTACTCTAAAAGGGAACTAAAGAAACACAATAAAAAATAAAAGCATTCACTCAAGTGATAGAACTCTCCAAATAATAGAATTGAAAAACTATTTATAATTAGGCACTACGATGGTAAAAAATGAACTAGCACTTGATGCTATAAAGTGTTTAGTGCTAGATAATGTTGCATGATTACTAATTCAAATAATGAATCTTTTTAATGAAATTGCATTGCTCCTCGTAACTGATCATTATTCCTCTACAGTGCTTCAGAAGTTTGAGCATTATGGTGCTTGAATGGGGAATATGGTATTGAGGCGTAGAAAGTCATGGAACTTCGGTGCTCATTTTGTTAAGACACCCAATGCTATAGTTCTAAATTTTGGTGTAGTGATGCTAACTATGGAACCATCATGGTTCTTACAAAAAGGGAAGACTGGCACAGCTATGTTTGAAATGAGGCTGAAAGTCTGAGATGCGCCAAGAGGGGGGTGAATTAGTATTTTAAAAATTTAAACCTAAACAGAAGTTCTAATTTTTTTGGTATTTTTAAAATAGCAATTTAATAAGTACAATGTGGAAGCTAGAAGTTCATTCACAACAATGATATTGGTGATACAATTATAAATTTCACAATACAAGATCAAGATCAGACTTTTCACCAGATAATTAAAACAGTAAATAAAATGCATGAAAACTAAAGAGTGGTAAAAACGAAAAAAGCACACCAGAGATTTTTATAGTGGTTCGGTCACTTGACCTACGTCCACTCCCCGGAGTCCTCCACTCCAGGATTTGCACTACTAAAAGTTGACTCTCCTTTTGCTCCCACAGCAAGGTGGAGAAGCCTTTACAAGACTCACTTTCACCTTCCCCGGTGTGGCGGAATACCAAACGCTATGTCACCCTCTTGGTGACGGCAGCGGACCTTCTCCTTTTTCTCCCTCCTGGAGACAGCACAGTACCTTGATGAAGTTGATCTTGAAGCCTCTCTTCCCTAGAGAACTTTCCCAAGACACCCCAAATCCACAAGAGGAGCAAAGCATGCCGCTAGCTTGGAGCCACCGTGTGATCCCCTCACACTCCTTCTCCCTCACGCTTAAGCTCACCTTCACCTTCCTCTCACAAGCCCTGGATCTCTCCAAAGAAACCTTCTCTCTCAAGAGTCCCTTCCTCTCTCAATGCTTCTCACAGCAGCAGGATAGATCAATAACCCTCTAATTAAAAAATTAAAGTTCTTCTAAATCAGGCTTCAAAAAACCCTAAAAATTTCAACTTTTTTTTCACTATTCATACAGTACGATATTAAATCATACAGTACGATCGTTCAAAGATAGCTTCATCAAGTATGAGCACGGACGAATAGTTCTTGAATTTTACATATATTATACTGTATGATCTGTAGATCATACAGGACGATCATGTTGTTTTCAACTGTTCATACAGGATGATCTGTGGGACGATCTCTAGGATGAGCAAATTCGTCTCTGACTATCGTCCAGCACAGTACTATTATACAATACGATTAGTTCATTTTCAGGACAACGTCCAGTTTGATATGAACATCATTCGAGATGAATAGAATAAAAATCTTGGTTTTATCTGGTACGATCAAACGGAAGAATGAAATCATCTCTAACTATCGTACCATACGATATTACATCGTATAGTATGATCTAATTTAATTAAGAAACCAAGATTTTTATTTCCTGATTATGGGAGATAATTTTTGTAAGTACTTAAATAATCATACGGTACGATATAGATCGTACAGTATGAATAGTTCATAATATCAAACTTATAAACTTACCAAACTTATTCTAGCGGCTAGAGTTTTTCAATTGAACCACATCATACAGTATGATTACCATCGTACTGTACGATTAGTTTACATAACTAATCATCTAGAATTAGTCGTTAGCCTGAGTATTAATAACCCATCGTACAATATGATTTTCAATCGTATAGTATGATAAGTTTGTAAAAAATTTTTTAACATAAAAACAAATCTCCCTCTTTGTATGTGCATGGTTGCTCCTTTTACAAACATGCTTTTGTGGCAGACTCAAGAAAATAAAAATAGAGAAAATAAAAATTAGAAGTTTTTTAATATCCTATTCTACCCAGTTTGGGTCTCCAGCAATCTTGAGCTGTATGTATCTGACCTGAAATGTTAGTGCTCATAGATAAAGACAAACATTTATAATCTTTAAGGAACTCCATATAAATTCAGTAAGTATTAGTTATCACCATCAAAATTATGTGCTTGGGATCCTAGATTTCAACAATCTCCCCCTTTTTGATGGTGTCAAATAATATTTTTTGATGGCCACAATTGTTATGTCTTCCTTAGCTCCCCCTTAGTAAGATAATCGATTATAAAATTGAAGAAAAGAGTTTTTTTTATTGTTATTTTAAAAAAAGAATGAACATAATAAGAACAATAGATAAACATTAATATTAAGGGCATAACAACACAAAAACTTCTTCCCCTTTTGATAGCAATAAAAAGGGAAGAACCACATGTACAAATAAGAATAGAAAGAGTACAAATCAAAAATAGGAACTACAAAAGCAAGCACAAATACAAGCAATGAATAAAAGAAAGTACAACATAAGCAAACTAAAACATTCAAAATTCGGGATCCTGATCCAGAGGTGGTGGTGGAGGTTGTGGAACCACTTAAAAATACTGATGGATGGACGAAAACTGGTGATTGGTGGAGGTGAAGCGTTCCCCAAACCATTTCATGTCACTTTCATGTTGTTGATGTTATTGAGCAATATGGGAATCCAGCCTAGTTTCCAACCGATCAAGGCATTGAATAATGTCATCGTGAGGGTAGGCAGGATAGATAGGTCCAGGCGGGGGTATTGGTGGTGGTGGAGGTGTGTCGGCAGGAGCAGCAGCCTCTTCTTCATCAGAATCAGGATCAGTGTGAGCGGCCCCCTGATGGAATAGGATACGAAAAGAGGCATCTGAATAAAAGATAGGAAAATGATCTGGAGGTAGAGGATAATAAAATTGATATTTTGAATCTAGGATGTATCCTATGACATGTCCTAAGGTAAGATTTAGTTTTCTTCGGGCTCTAGGATATCAAAAAATAGACTAGGTATGAATATAATCAAAGATCATTTGAGCAACATTGAATTTGGTGCCCGACATGATTAAGTAAGTGACCACAGACATAAGTGGGGTAATGTGTATGCGGTCTTCAGCTTTGGGTATTATGGACGTGCGAAGAACATGCTGAATAACGCGTACATTTTGATTAAGAGTTTGGACAAGGGGCAGGTGTTGATTGGATGGTATATTTCTAAGTGTCATGTTAACTGAGGTCCAATCTTAATTATTTGTGAGCATAGATTAGGGACGAGGGCCTTCAGTGGATAGGCCAATGTGTTCAGTTATGTCGTTTATAGTGTTAGCGATATGTTGTTTGCAGATATAGGAGGTAAAGGTGGTACATTCTAGGTCGATTTTTAGATTTGCTAGAAATTCAAAGAGAAGTTCGGAGTGGAAGGGAGACGCGAGTGTCAAGAGAAATTGAAGAGTGGTGGAGGTGAAAAGATTCATCACCTCGAAGTTTAGAACGGCTTGATTTAACATACGTGATGGGGTAATTTTGGCTTCTTTTAATTTATTGAATGCTTTCTTGTTAGCAGCGGAGAAAAAATGGTCGTCGAACCACCGAGAGGAGGAAGAGCTCCCCACGATCATTTGGCCTCGCTTACTTCCACAAGACATTGATCAGGAAATGGGGGAAGAGATTGAGGAATTGTAAGAGGATTGAGTGAGCTTAACCTGAGAATCCCTTCAATTTATAGAGTTTTAGCATTATCGTATAGTACGATGTTTCATCGTAAAGTACGATATAAGCAATAATTCATCTGGATGACTTTTTAGAAAAAGAGAATCAAATCGTACAGTACGATCATAATCATACAATACGAATGTGAGTGAGAAGTCGTTCATTCCGAGGAGTCGTCTAAACGACTTTTGACCAAATCAATCATACCGTAAGAACAAGTGTTCGTATAATACGAACAATAATTTTTTTCGTACCGGTCGAGTTTAATTCATCCAAATCCAGACTGACACGTGGATCGTACCGTATGATGTGTGGTTCACACAATACAATGCCTAATAATTTATATCGTACAGTACAAATAGTTATTCGGACAGTACGATATGGACAAGATAGGATAGATCTACATTATGGATGGAGTGGAAGGCTATGATCTGTTCAATTGGATAATCATACAGTACGATACTGAATCGTAGAGTATGATGTGCAGAGAAATTCAAGGTTTGGGCATCAGCAAGGTGGATGTGAGAGGATCAGGAGAGTCCCCCTTTTTTTTAGTTATTTAAAAATAAATTTAAACACACGATTTTTTTTTATCTTTTATTTTTTATTTTTTTTTTATTTTAAGCTTGAATGTCTATGACACCTAATTTTATTCTCAAGGTACTAAAGGTGTCATAAGCTAATGGTTTTGTGAAAATGTCAGCCAATTGATCTCCAATAGTAATGTAGTGCAGTTCAATATCTCCTTTGGCTAAATGATCTCTTATGAAGTGATGTCTAATATCTATATGCTTTATTCGTGAGTGCTGAATTGGATTCTTAGATATGCAAATTGCACTAGTATTGTCACACATTATTGGGATGGTTCCTACAGGTAGTCCAAAATCTAAAGTTATTATTTTAACCAAAGGACTTGTGCAACACAGCTTCCTACCGTTATATATTCTACTTCAATTTTTGAGAGGGATACCGAATTCTATTTTCTACTGGACCAAGAAACTAATGATTGTCCAATGAATTGACATGTACTAGAGGTGCTTTTTTTATCTACCTTACATCCTGTAAAGTCTAAATCTAAATTCCCTAAGATTTCAAACGTAGTGCTGTGTCTAGGATACCAAATTCCTAAGTTTGGGGTACCTAGTAGATATCTAAGAATTCTTTTGATAGCAGTCATGTGAGATTCTTTTGGATCCGCTTGAAATCGAGCACAGAGACAAACACTAAATATTATATCCAGTCTACTGGTAGTTAAGTAAAGAAGTGATCTAATTATTCCCCTGTACTTCTTTTGATCTACTGACTTTCCATTTGAATCTTTATCTAATTGAATGTTAGAGCTCATGGGAGTATTCATGGCCTTAGTATTTTCAATTTTATACTTTTTAAGAATATCTTTGATGTACTTAGATTAGCTAAGGAATGTTCCACCTTCCATCTGTCTTACACTAAACCCAAGGAAGTAATTAAGTTCTCCCATCATACTCATTTCAAACTCATCACTCATTGTTTTTGAAAATTTATCACATAAGTTTTTCTCTGAAGATCCGAACAAGATGTCATCTACATAGATCTGAACAATGAGTATCTCATCTTCTATCTTTTTCAAGAATAAGGTGGAGTCCACACTACCCTTAACAAAGCCTCTATCTAGTAGGAATGTACTAAGTCTTTCATACCAGGCTCTTAGTGCTTGCTTTAGTCCATATAGTGCCTTTTTCAACTTAAACACATGATTTGGAAATTATGAGTTTTCAAATCTTGGGGGTTATTCAACATAGACATCCTCTTTGATTATGCCATTTAAGAAAGCACTCTTAACATCTATTTGATATAATTTAAAACCCTTAAGTCAAGCAAAAGCTAAGAGTACTCTAATGACTTCTAGTCTGGCCACAGGTGCAAATGTTTCCTTAAAATCTATTCCCTCAATTTGGTTGTACCCCTTTGCTACTAATCTTGTCTTATTTCTCACTACTATGCCAGAGTCATTTATATTATTTTTAAAGACCCACTTAGTTCCAACCACACTTTGTTCTTTAGGTCTCTTGATTAATTCCCATACATCATTCCTAACAAATTGGTTCAACTCTTCTTGCATTGCTAGGATCCAGAATTCATCTCCTAAGGCTTGATCGATATTTATGGGTTCAATCATAGAGATAAATACAGAATGACTAACCTCTTTCCTAAGTCCATGCCTAGTTTTCACACCTTCTGATGAGTCTCCTAGGATCAGTTCTCTAGGATGATTAGAAGAAAATTTCAAATCTCTAGGCAATTGCTCCTGAGGCTCTGCTCTATTTTCTATTGAAATTGTTTCCACTCCCTGAATAATCTCAACTTCTTCTTCTTCATGATTAGATTCAGAGATCTTATTGGATTCATCTAATACCATATAGGTAGACTCTTCTACTACCATGGTCCTCTTATTAAAGATTCTATAGGCTTTACCTACAGATGAGTAGCCTAAGAAAACCCCTTCATCAGATTTAGGATCGAACTTTCCTAAGGGTGACTAGCCATTGATTAAGATGAAACATTTGCATCCAAAGACATGTAAGTGGGAAAGATTGGGTGTCCTACCCTTAAGCAATTCATAGGGTGTCTTATTATGTTCGGATCTTACATTTATCCTATTTAGAACATAGCAAGCAGTATTCACTGCTTCTGCCCAAAAATATCTAGAAAGAGTGTATTAAGCTAACATTGCCCTAGCAGCTTCAACTAAAGTTTTATTCTTTCTTTCTGCTATTCCATTTTGCTGATGAGTCATGGGGGCAGAGAGATTTTGTTCTATTCCTATCTCTCAATAAAATGATTCAAACTTATTATTCTCAAATTCTCCACCGTGATCACTATCGATTATCGTAATTTCACATCCTAATTTTCTTTGAATCCAAGTGGAGAAAGTTCTAAACTTTTCAAATGACTCACTCTTATGTGATAAAAATTTTACCCAAGTAAACCTAGAAGAGTCATCCACTACTACAAATTCATAAGATTTTCCTCCTAGGCTAGCGGTACTAACAGGTCCAAATAGGTCCATGTGTAGAATTTCTAGTGGCCTAATGGTGTTGATATCCTTAATTGAATGAAATGATGATTTCACTTATTTTCCTAATTGGCAGGCATCACATAGATGGTCTTTAGTGAAGTCTAGCTTAGGTATACCTCTAACTAAGTCTTTCTGAGTGATGTTCCTAAGAGTTTTCATACTAGCATGGCATAATCTCCTATGCCATAGCCAAGAGTCATCAGCTATTATTTTCAAACACAAAGGGTTTGAGTTTTCAATGCAGTTTAAGTCTAATATATAAATATTGTTTTTGTATTTTTCTTCTAACATAAGTGTATCATTTAAGCTAATTATGCATTTGTTAGAAAGAAACTTTATGTCAAAGCCTTTGTCGCATAGTTGACTAATACTTAAAGATTATGCTTTAAACCATAAACTAAAAGTTCATTTTCAAATACCAAATTCTTAGAGTTTCCAATGATACCTGAGCCCACCACTTTACTAGTGGGATTGTCTCCCAAAGTCACCTTGCCTCCTGACATAGCCTCTAGTGTCACGAACTGCTTCATGTCTCCAGTCATGTGTCTCGAGCAGCCACTGTCCAGGTACCACATACTCTCACTAGGTCTTTTGTGAGAGCATCCCTACAATTTCAAGCACAGGTTAGCTTTTGGAACCCAAGTGAGTTTGGGTTCCACCTCATGCTTGTATGGATGAAATGTATGCATGTTATGCTATGATGAATGCAGCTTAGGTCTCCACACTAGATGTGTCTTATGGTGATTTGTGTACGTGCAGGCTATGTGACCTAGCATGCCACAAGAATAACACCTAATACCGGGAAATGGGTTCACTAATCTATGGGGGTTATAGTGCCTATTTCTGGGTTTGGATGATGCATGCTGTGTTGGTTTTGAATGTGATGGTTCACATGGTGGAGGCTTATAAAACTTAGCAAATGTTGGAGGTGTCTTATTATTCTCATATGCATGAAGTTTTTCTTTGAAAAATTCATTTCTTTTATTAAGACTTGCAATTTTGAATTTCAATGTATGCTCACTTCTATCTAGTTCACATGCAAGTTGTTCTAGTTCCTTAAATGCATTCTCTAGTCCAACTTGTGATGATTTCAAGGTATCGTGTGCAATAGTTAATTCAATATGCTTCTTGTTTAATGCATCATATTCATCAAGTAGACATGTGATATTTATCTAAGTTAGAAAAATCTTTAACTACACTAGCATGCTCCTTTTGTAAAGTACTAAACTCAGTGTTAAGACTAACATGCTTTTTCTTTAACTTTCTATACGATTCATGAATTTTTTTTAGAAATAATCAATAGCTCATCATAAGAAAGTTAACATACCTCATCTTGATCAAGATTATCATTAGCAATAAGACATAAATTTGTTACCTCCTCCTCTGCTTCTTCTTCTAATGATTCTGAGGCAGAGACAACCCAAAATTCTTTTTATGTCTTAGATTTGCCCTTCCTAAACTTTGACCTTTCCTCGCCCTTTTCTTTGGTTTGATGAGTCTTAATGTTGGGGCAATCAGCTCGGAGATGACCGGGTTTCCTACACTCAAAGAAAATTATGTTAGATGCAACTTTAGTATTCTTTGAGCTTTACCTTTGTTCCAATTGCTTTGATGATGGCGTTGTTTCATTTCAGAAAATTCTTGAATTGACGAGTCATCAAGGCTATGTAGTCATCTTCCTTTGCTGCAGAGCTGTCACTTTCAGAATTGTTCGCTTTTAAGTCCACCATTCGCTCCTTCTTCTTTTCACCTGCATCACTTTATCGTTGACTCACTCCTTGCTCATAGGCAAAGAGTTACCCAAGTAAATTGTAAATTGAATAAACATTTAGATCTTTTGACATAGTTATTGCAGTAATTTTTGCCTCATATGAACTAGGCAAACATCACAATATTTTATTCACTTTCTCTGAGTTAGACAACTGTCTCCCTAAAGCATGCAAGGATGTCACTATCTAGGTGAATCTAGTGTACATTTTAGAGATAGTTTCACTAGGTTTTATGCAAAATAGTTCGTAATCTTATAACAGTTTGTTCAGCCTAGATTATTTGACCTCACTAGTTCCTTCATATGTGATACACAGTTTGGCCTAAATTTGCTTACCAGTAGTACAGGAGACATTCACATATAGTCTTCTGATTTTAATGCGCAAAAGAAATAATTTAAGCTTTTAGCATTTAACTGAGCGAATTCTCTATCCTCATTACTCCATTCATTAAAAGCTAATTCAGTTTTGACTCCATTTAATATACGAAACAATGCAGAATAACCTTCTTGAACCAACATCCACATGTGATAGTCTAGAGACTGTAAAAATGTAGACATGCGTATTTTTTAGAAATTAAATGGTATATTATCAAATAAAGGTGGACGGGTTATAGCATAACCCTCCGCAGTGTTACGGTTACCAAAATGTGCCAGGGGTCTTACATTTCTAGGTTTTCTAAAACACTAGTTTGAAACCCCTCTCTGATACCACTTGAAAGTACGAGATGCGCCAAGAGGGGGGGTGAATTGGTATTTTAAAATTTTAAGCCTAAATAGGAGTTCTAACTTTTTTGGGTATTTTTAAAATAGCAATTTAATCAGTAGAATGTGAAAGGTAGTAGTTCGTTCACAACAACGATATTGGTGACACAACTGCAAATTTCACAATGCAAGATCAAGATCAGACTTTTCATCAAATAATTAAAATAGTAAATAAAATTTGTGAAAAGTAAAGAGCGATAAAAATGAAAAAGCACACCAGAGATTTTTATAGTGGTTCGATCATTTGACCTACATCCACTCCCCGGAGTCCTCCACTCCGAGATTTGCACAACTAAAAGTTGACTCTCCTTTTGCTCCCACAGCAAGGTAGAGAAGCCTTTACAAGACTCACTTTCACCTTCCCCGGTGTGGAGGAATACCAAACACTATGTCACCCTCCTGGTGATGGTAGTGGACCTTCTCTTTTTTCTCCCTCCTGGAGATGATATAGTACCTTGATGTAGTTGATCTTCAAGCCTCTCTTCCCTAGAGAACTTTCCCAAGACACCCCAAAGCCACAAGAGGAGCAAACCATGCAGCTAGCTTGGAGCCACCGTGTGATCCCCTCACACTCCTTCTCCCTCACGCTCAAGCTCACCTTCACCTTCCTCTCACAAGCCCTGGATCTCTCCAAAGAAATCTTCTCTCTCAAGAGTCCCTTCCTCTCTCAATGCTTCTCACAGCAGCAAGACAGACCAACAACCCACTAATTAAAAAATGAAAGTTCTTTTAAATCAGGCTTCAGAAAACCCTAAAAATTTTAACTTTTTCATCACTATTCCTACAGTATGATATTAAAACATATAGTACGATCAGTTTAAATACAGCTTCATCCTGTACGAGCAAGGATGAAAAGTTCTTGAATTCTACGTATATCATACTGTACGATTTGTAGATCGTACAGGACGATCATGTTGTTTTCAACTGTTCGTACAAAATGATCTGTGGGATGATCTCTGGGACGAGCAAATTTATCTCTAACTATCAACCAACACTGCACTAATCATACAGTATGATTAGTTTATTTTCAGGATATCGTCCAGTACGATATGATTATAGTCCGGGACGAATAGAACAAAAACCTTTGTTTTATCTAGTACGATCAAAGGGATGAATGAAATCGTCTCTTACTATCATACCGTACGATATTACGTCATACAGTACGATCTAATTTAATTAAGAAACCAAGAATTTTATTTACTGATTACAGGAGATAATTTTGGTAAGTATCCAAATAATCATACCGTATGAATAGTTCAGAATATCAAACTTATAAACTTACCAAACATATTCTGGCGGCTAGGGTTTTTCAATTGAACCACATCGTACAGTATGATTACCATCGTACTGTACGATTAGTTTACATAACTAATTATCTAGAATTAGCCGTTGGCCTGAATATTAATGACCCATCGTACAGTACGATTTTCAATCGTACCGTATGATAAGTTTCAAAAAAAAATTTTAACATAAAAATAAATCTCCCTCTGTGTGTGTGTATGGTTGCTCCTTTTGTAAACCTTCTTTAGTGGCAGACTCAAGAAAATAAAAATAGAGAAAATAAAAATTACAAGTTTTTAAATATCCTATTCTACCCAGTTTGAGTGTCCAACAATCTTGAGCGGTGTGTATCTGACCTGGAATGTTAGTGCTCACAGACAAAGATAAAAATTTATAATCTTTAAGGAAGTTCATATAAATTTTGTAAGTATTAGTTGTCTCCATCAAAATCAAGTGCTCGGGATCCTAGATTTCAACAGAGGCATTGGCATAATTGAACTCGATGCTGCACTATTATATAACCTGGCACCGTGGTGCATCTTAACACTTGTATAATTTTGGTTTTTATGAATATTTCTTGTACAAACACAACTTAAAAAACAAATTTTCATTAAAATTTAAATATAATAAATAATACATAATTTACATATTTTAAATTCCACCAGCTTAAACTCTTTCTTATCCTCAAGCAATAATAACTTCTACACATTCATCACTTAATTGCCAAAGTAAAATTAATAATTTGAAATTATTAAAATATAAGATAATACAACATGGTTTAGAAGTAATTTTGTATGAGAAAAGTCATAATTCTAATTTAAAAAAGTCATAACAGTTATCCCAATTAGTCATCCTTGCTATTACTTGTTTTTCAATATGTTTACTATATTTGTAAATATATAAATTGACTTTTAAATTTAGAAATGAAAAATGCGCCTATTTAGAGATGAGTTTTAATTTAACGTATAAATGTTGCACAAGATTATCTTTACATTTTTATTTGGGTTTTATTAATCAAATCTACATAGATTTGCATTATACCATCCATAATGATAGACTAATGTCTCACTATCAATTTCAGAAGAGAAACTTTCTATTTATGATTGAACACTTCATAGGAAATATTTAATTAACCTAGAAGAATAAAAGAAACATTCACTTTTAATTTTAATTATGAAATTAATCCAATGTTTAAAGCTTAGGTCTGCATTTCAAAAATCTTTTCCCTACCTTAGAAAGAAACTATGGTATGTATTTTTTTTATTATGGGTTGTAGGCTTCCAAATAGGGAAAGCCCTTATATTTAATCACATCTCCTAAGAGAATACTCTTTTTTAAAGTGAAGACTAAAGATTTTTAAGGATATATGGATTTAAAAAAATATTTTGGTTTCAAGATTTAATTATAAGCTTTATATTATAAATTCTCTGGTTGTCCTATAAATCTAGATTTTAGATTTTAAATTTTAAAAGAATTGAATTTTAATGTGCAATGATTGAAGAGGTTTTTACAATATGGACTTATACATTCTTAGAGTGAGTTGCCAGCTAACATTCCTAATGCACAATCAATCACCTAAGAAGTAATGCATGATATGCCGAGTTCTATCCTAAGAGATCAAAGGTTGAACCAGACTCTCAAATTTATGACTCAAGATGACTACTTTTAACTTTAATTTCAAATGACACTAGCCATAAGACACGTTAAGAAATCTAAATGTTTTCTTAATTAATTTACCTAACTATAATTTCAAAAATCCAAAATTTCTTAGAAATTTTGACAGCATAAAAACCCTATCAAAAGAAAGAGTGTAGCTTTAACCGAGTGCAATGGGGACCCCACTACCTTGCTCATGGTGGGCATATAAGTCTTGGGATCTAGCATACTATTGTAAGAATTTAAACGCATGCATGTTAGTATGATTAGGTAAAGGTGTTAAATATATGGTACCCAATACCGTATTATCCTAGAACAAGTATATATGTTCCTACAAAGTCTAAAAAGTATACTCTGTAGGAAATCCAAGGAAACTTCTACCCTCTAATGTCAATGTCAACTTCCACCCATTTGATGTAATGCATGATGCAATATATGAAATGAAAATAATTAAATATAAAGAGCATTTCATTAATTCATTGATAAATGGTCCAAGTGGCAAGGGAGTTATACATGATTCAATCCTAGGTGAGAGAAATTTTGAATGAAGGGTTGAGATCTTTCCACTTAAGCCATGGCCCGTAGACATTTCAGTTGTGAACTAACCAATGGGTTCCAAGGGAAAATTATGGAGAGTTTCAAATCATATGGTTGGTATTAAGTGAGTTAGGCTTGAACCAATCATTAGAGAGATGTTATTTCAGAAAATCTTGCCACCTCAGCTACTTAGGTCATAAGGGCTTTATGTGGGCTACTATAATGAAGGTTCTAGAGTCTACCCATGTACTGGCTCAAGTTGAATTAGGCTAGGCTTGGCTAGGTTGGAGCTCCATTTAATGGGTTTTATGAGACTTGTTTCAACCCATACTTTTGAACCACATCAACTCATGCGTTCAAACTCTTACAGTGTATGTATGGGGTTAGTACATACTTGCTACAACAATTTTCAAAATTTATTTCGATAAGGGTGGTAATTTATATCAAGAAAACCCTATTTTTAACACTTGGTTCATCCCTATTACTCAAACAATATGGGGCCAAGGTATGGAAATTTTTTAAGAGGCTAATGTTGACCTCATGAATAATCCCCATATAGTTATTTCAACAATTTGGCCAATATCATGAGAAATGAATTTTTAAAGTATATGTGATGGTTTTGGTCAACTATGGTTGACCTGGTCAACCAAGTTTGACCAAGGGTCAAAGGCGTGTCCAACTCATTCGAAATGGTGTTTTGGATATGTTGGAAGTTGTCCCATATATTGGTGAGGTCATTTAGTACAAAATGCAGATTTAAGGGCTTAAGGGGCCATTTGATCGACCATGCCTTATGTGATCAACTAGCTTTCACCAAGGGTTAAAACTTGGTTCATTGCATTTCAAATGTTATTTAGAATTTGTAAAGGTAATCCCATGGTTCCATGAATGTAATGTAGCTTAAATGGAAAAAGGGTAGTTTTCTCAAATCTAGGTTGCCTATGTCATGTGGTTTAGTTAAATGGAGGTCAAATGATATTTTGAACATATTTGTAAAAGGTTGCATGGCTTGGTTCAACTGAGCCATGTTGAGGTTTAAGGAAAATTCAATTTTTAAGGTTTTGGCTTAAAGGATTTTGTGGTCAACCATGGTCAATCATTATCAACCAAGGTTCAATGCTAGTTAAATTCATCTTGTTAGTGATGGTGACTATGATCAATGTGTTTCAAGAGGCCTCCATGATCAAAATCACAAGATGCCATGTTTAGTGGCATAGACTATAAATATTTGGTAGTTTTGTAGTCTATGAAAATGCTTTGAGTTTTAAACTTTAGGGATCTTGAAATGCCTTCAAAGTTATGTGGTTGACCCTAGAGATATGCCTAATAAATATACAAGTGATAGATCAACAATCCAAGGTCATTTGGTCAGTTTTCATGGAAATAGAAATTTCTCCAAAAATATGTTATAGACCAGGGAGTTTTTAGTTTGGTTTTTACGCTAGAGTTTTGAAGCTTTGAGTTTATAATGGGTTTGATAAGAGAGTTTACTTTAGATTTAATTTAATTAATGATTTAGAAGGATTTAGGGTTTTGCAATGCTCAGATCATTCACAATCATTGATGATCATCTATGATTAAATAGGTGATCTTTTGATTATCACTAGAGACTATCATCTAATGGAATTAGGGATTAATTTTTATTTAGGTTTTGAATTAATCAATGAAGCATTGATTGAAGGAAATTTAGTTTTGTAAAAATCATATCACAGACAGTTATTAATGATTTTCAGGTGATAAAACAAATGATTACATAATAATTAGGGTGTTTGTTAAGTGATGATTTTGAAGTCAATGATTTGATCACTACACTAGAGAATAATGATTGGATAAATTTGAAGTTTGAGGTGCTGTTAAAAGAGATAGAAGCCCTCAAATAGGTAAAATTTATACTTAATTAGGATATTATTTCCTAGATAAGAAAGATTAAATTTTGAATGAGATAGTGGCTTACAAACAAAAGAGGTTTATACTTGACTAGGATCGAGTCTCCTAAATAAGAAAGATTGAAATCTGAATGAGATGGAGTCTCCCAAACAGATGAGTTTAAACTTGACTAGGATTACACCTCCTAGACATGAAAGATTCAAATTTGAATGAGATGACAACTCTTAAATAGATGAGGTTTATAGTTACCTAGAATAATATCTCCTAGATAAGAATAATTGAAAACTAAATGAGATAGCATCTTTCAAAAAAAAAAAAAGAAACTTATACTCTTCACTTGGGTATCATCTCCTAGATAAGAAGGATTAAAATCTCAATGAGATAGCAACTCTTAAATAGTTGAAATTTATTCTTAACTAGTATAACACCTTCTAGGTAATTAGATATTAAAATTTGAATGAGATGGAGGCTCTCAAAAAGGTTAAATTTATACTTGACTAGGATAGCATCTCATATATAATTGGATTTTAAAATTTGAATTAGATAGTGGCTCTCAAATAAATGAAGTTTATACTTGACCAGGATAACATCTCCTAGATAAATGACATAAACTTTGAATATGATATCTGCTCTCAAACAAATGAAAATTTTACTTCACTAGGATAGCATCTCTTAGACAAGTGGATATTAAAATCTAAATGAGATGGCGGCACTCAAAGAGATAAATTAAAACTTGTCTAAGATAACATCTCTTAGATAAGTGGATAAAGAAATTTGAATGGGATTATATCTCCCAGATAGATGGATTTAAACTATATATAAAGTTTATAATATATCACAAAGGGTTTTATAATTTAATCAAATTCGGGGAATCTAAAACTTAGTAAGGTGGTATGAACTTCAGATTGAGCCTTATCTTTTGGACCTAGTTTCCCTTACAAATTTCTATACATTTAACTAATTATACAAAATAAAATGGCAAGAAAATTACATTTATCTTCAAAATTCTCCTTTAACTCTATCCACCATAATCATGCTTATGTTACCATCCATTTATGTGTAACACTGATGATATTGTTTACAATCTTGTGACTGATAAGATACCCCTTAATTTGTCTTTTCTATCACAAATGGATTTTCCCAAGTTGGTTTAAATTTATCGACTATCTTTTGATGGACTAAGATAGGTCTTCACACAACCAAAACTAAGTCTCCTACATGGAAAATTCTTGGATGAATCATTCCATTAACATTTATTGTTATCTAGAATTTCTTTAGAATTTGAACTAGTATTTTATTGAAGTCCTCAGCCAATCAATTTACCTGAGGGTAATAGATTGTTGAGTGTCTTCTATCAATGTAGTGACATTTTACAATGTTATTTATCTTAGTGCTTCTGAATGATAGATCATTATTTGATAAATTTGATGAGGAATACTAAATCAATATATGATATGGTCTTTAAAGAAGTTTAGAACAAGATGAGATTTGACTTCTCTCAAGGGAACTGCCTCCGCCAATTTTGAGAATTAATCTGTAGTTTTTAAGATGAACGTATGTCATCTGGAGGATGGTAGATCAATTGGACTGATAATATTTATACCTTAGCTTTAAGAAGGCCACAAAGTAATTATTAGTTGTAATACAATTGATGGTTGATGAAGAACTATGCCGTGTACTTGACATTGATGACAAAAATAGGCAACTTTCATGTAGCTTTCAATCAATAATGGCCAATGATAACTCAATTTTTTTTATTTTCAATTTCATCTTTGGACTTGATTGATGTGTGCCACACAATTCAGTATGTACTTCTTTGATGATTTTTAAAACTTCTAATTTACTTAAACATCTTAACCAGATCTTATCGAATGATCTTCTATACAAGGAGTCATTGATCAATGTATAAGATAGAGATCCACTTTTAATTTGGTCCACTCTCGAATTATCATGAGGGAGTTTATTTTCTCAAAAGTACTCGATGAAGAGTTTTCTCTAATCCCCCACCTCTTCTTCTATTGCTAAAATAATTTTCACATCGTTGAGAGATTTTTTATTTATATATTCACGGTCTACAGGCAATAAAACCTAGCGACCTTGTACCTCTATTAGAATTGAATCTCCATCATGATAGGACATATCCTTAGCCAACTTTGCAAAGGCATCTTCCATGAAATTATGTCCATAGGGAATCTTGTACAGTATTAGTGTCAGGATTTACTCAAGGAGATGGATTGCATATTAAGGATAAGGAACCAGATTTTCTCTTAGTACTTGATAAGTACCAGCTATCTGGTTGTTCACCAGCTATGAATCTCAAAAAATTATAATTTCTTTAATTTCATTTAGGATAGTCAATTCTAACCTTTTATTAGTGTCTCATACTCAACTTCAGTATTTGTACAAGATTCTGACAAATGTTAGAGTAATACATTACACCCTTTTTTGGGGTAGCAAATACTATACCAATTTCAGCTTTTCTAAGGGAAATATGATCATATGCTTCTTTTTTATTAGAAGATGCACCATTAAAATAAAATTCCCAGGCAGATTTTTCATTTATTTCTTAACTTAAAATTTTTTCATCTAATACTTCATCATTGATTGCACAATCATCCTTTGCGGGTGAGCTGCTAAAAAATCTACCATAGCTTACCCTTTCACTACTTATAAAGGAATGAATGTAATTTCAAATTATGATAATATCATTAACTATCTAGCTAGTTACCCTAATAATGTTGTCTGAGTCATCAGATATGATAATGGACTTACTCTGGATATTAAATTCACTTTACGAGAGAGTATATAATGCCTTAACTTCTGAGTAGTGAAAATTGAAGCAAAATAATGTTTCTCTATCGGAGGACAATTTACTTTAGTTGGAAGTAGTTGTCTACTCAGATAGTAAAGTGAATTCTCTTTTCCTTTCTCATTAACCTAAGCTTATAAGGTGCCAAGAGATCCACTTAAATTTATAGAATATAAAATCAATAGCTTCCTTGGAATAGGAGCAGCTTATACTAGAGGATTTGTTAAATACCATTTTATACTATTAAATACTTTCTAACAATGGTCATCCCACTTGAAATGAGCATCTTTCTTGTATAAAGAAGCACACGCCTGACATCTGCCTAAAAGATTCGATATAAATTTTCTAAGGTACTCTAGTCGACCATAGAAAGATCTTCATTGAGTATGACTTTAAGGCGATGTTATTTCTATTATATTATTGATATTATTTAGTTATCTTTGGATTCCTTGATGTTAGATAATAATACCTAAAAACTTTCCCGAAGTGACACAGAAAGCACACTACAATGAATTCATTTTCAAGTTATGTTGATGTTATCTTTTAAAATGATTCTTAAAGCATATAAATGGTCATCTCTTTCAAGACTTTTAATGACTAAATCATCAATATAACATCCCTGGTGGATTATTTCATCAAAACTCATCGTCATTTCTCACATATAACTTGCTCCAACATTCTTTAGTCCGAATGTCATTACTTTATAACTATAGAGTTCTATTGGAGTTCTAAAAGCTATATATTTTTCATCCTAAGGAGCCATGATGATTTGGTTGTATCCAAATGAGCCATCCATAAATGAGAATATTGCATGTGAGGAAGAAATAATAACCATAAGTTTTGGTATAAGGAGTGGAAACCCATCTATAGGATAACCATTGTTCATATATCTAATATCAATGTTGACCCAAATAGAACCATTGTTCTTCTTAACTGGAATGAGATTATCTAACAAAATTGGATATTTCTCTTTTTTGATAAAACTATCTTCAATTAAATTTTTAGCTTATAATATGACTTTTTGTTCAACATCAAGCAACATTCATTGCGGTGCTTACTTGATTGGAACCATTCCTTATTGAATTTCTATGTTATGAACTGCTATATCTTGAGATATTCCAGGCATTTTCTCATAACTCCAAGCAAAATTGTCATTAAACTCCTTAAGTTATTACATCATTTTATTTACCTCATCCTCATTCAATAAAGAACTTATAAAAATAGGATGAAAATTTTCTCCAATACTTAGTTTTATTTCTTTCAAATTGTCCATTGTATATCTAATCTCCTCTTTAAGTTCTGGAGGTGCATACCTAATTTGAGGGTTATCCAGATCATCAAAAGTTTCTAAATAGAGTACATTGAAGATTTTAATGTTTGCTAAAAAGAGACTATTAGACTCTAAATTATTTAATATAACTAAGCAATATTCATCATCATCGAATGAACAAAGTGTAGAGAAGCTAATGCCTAATCCATACATTTGTTTATGATTTCTTTTTTCCTATAAATGTTCAAATTGTTGAGCTCCACCACCACTCAAATTTGATGGTGTTAAACCTTCCTTAGTGAATTTTCTTACAAAATTGGAGTATCTGTCAAAAGGGAGTTCCACTATTTCATCAATAGATGGATCAATGAAGGTTACATAAATTTCAGGGGTTTTACTGGGAGAAGGTACAAAGATGTTGTCGTTGGTGTCTGGGTTTAAAGGAAGAGAGGTTTTCACCAATAACCTTTTTACATCACTTTGAGAGTGGAGTAAGGGTAATATTTTCCACATACTTTTTTTAATTTTACCATGGTAAATAGATTTAAATCATCTTCTCTAGCCACTTGGACCCTATCCTCGTCACTATCATCTTCTGTAGAAATCTCAAACTTTTTCTATCTTATATTATTCATATATTCTATGGCATGTGTCTTTTCATCAATTAAAAATGATTCCCCTCTGAGCTAGATTCAAAATTAATATGTATTGTAGGTGGCTTTATTTACATGCTTTGCTTTTTGTTTTATTTTACCACTTTATCTTTCCATCCTTGTCCTCTTCCTCTAGGTCATTAAACTATTCTACCTCCTCTTTATGAGGGAGGCACAGGTGACCAATGAACATTGAGTTTGAGATCAAGACGCTGTACCTTTTTTCTTTCCTCTTTCTCTTTCTTTTCTTTTACCTTTTTGTGAGCCAATTTAAGATTTTTAAAAAAGATAGTCTACTTCCTGAGAAGAGTGTATGAAGCATCTTCATATATACAAACTTTATGAATTAAAAAATAGATTTAAATCACCTTTAATACAATGCTCAACCCCCTCGTAAGAGTATTTTGATACACTAATGAAGGGTGGAAGTCACCATTCTATCTTCATGTTGTGACGGTCTACGCTAAAGAGAACTAAAAGAAGCTTCGAAATCTATTATATGAAACAACAAAGTGAATGAACACAAAGCTCTCTCATGATATTCGTGAAACCCGTGTAACATCATTTTATCAAAATGAGTTTGTATGTATCCACCTTCAAGTATGAGAGAGTTCTAAGAATCATAATGTTGACTGACGCACCCGAATCAATAAGAATATGAAATATTTTGAAATTATCTATGTTCAAATATATATATATATATATATATATATATATATATATATATATATATATATATATAATGAACTATTGTGATAAAAAATTCCCAATAGTAAATCATAATCTGGGAATGAAGCTTTTGGGAATTCTTTGTAACTCTGAGTTTCTTTGGGCTGTGTTGATGCTAATTGAGCCATATAGATCTCTGGATTGAGCAAAGATTTGATCAAAGCCTCCCTCATTTCTTTTGAAAGAACAAAAGTAACATAAGTACTCAATTTTGAAGGTAGCTTTTTAAGATATGCTAACACATTATAATCCACTTTAGGACTACCTGAATTAGCAACATCTTGATATGGTTGAACTGGTGTTGATGATTCTAGATTATCATTCACTTGCTTTCCTTTGTAAGCCACATATGATAATGGTGAAAACACCTTACCACTACATAGATTTACTTCAACTATCTCTTCTTAGGAAGAGACAATGGATTCCTTTGATTCTACATGTTGATATTTCTTTAATGTTTAATCTGATGAACTATTAAAAATAGACACCTCAATTTGTATACAAATAGGATCGCCCTGAATATCAAGGATAGGTTAATCACTATAAGTGAAATATTAAAGAGATACTTTTAATTCATTTAGATTTATTTCAGGTTCTATAGAGTTATTTTCTATTGCATCATTTATTCAATCATCACCAGATAGAGGCAAGATATACACTGAATCTTTCTTCATTGCTTTCTTTGCCCTTGGAGGGATAAAATAGAAAACATACTATGTAAGCGGTACAAGATTCTTTATTTTTCCATTAGATGAAACTACAATTTTATTTTTTACATTTTTACTTTCATTCTTGAACTTTTCCTTATAAACTATTGAAGACTAACCAAATGATCCTTTTTTAGGTTCTTTAGAAGGAACTTTACTTTGGACTACCTCTTCAGGAGCTTCTAGATCAACCAGGAGGGACTCAACACTCCTTGAGACACATGAACATATGAATGATAAATTTTGTTTAGAACTTTCTTAGAAGATCAGGATAAGGTTATATCCCAATTATCTTTATGTTTTGAATTTAAAGTTGATAAGAAAGGCTTACTAATCACGCATTAAGTTGACCCCTAATAAGAATCAACTAAATTCTCCTTGGGTATCATAACAAATCCATCTTTTACACTTCTTTAAATCTATTTCTTGAAAGTTATGAAATCTTCTAACTCAAGATTGATCATTCAATGATATGGGCAATATTTAAGTGATTCCACTTTGCCCACATCTTCCAGCTTCTTAGCTTTAGGAAGTTTGAATTGTGAGTTCTTTATAAGATTCTTGAAGATCCTCCTAATAGCCTCTCTTTCAAATGAATAAGTCTTATTATTTGGAGCTTCAAATCTTCCCCTTTCTTTTTCAGGAGTGAGATTGGAATGAGATTTGAACTATGGATTAGGAGGCCTATTATACTGCTAATACTATAATGGATAATGAGAATTTTCTATCTGAACTTGCATCAGTTGTTTACCCATATCGACTGTAGATAGTAAACTAGAATTATTTTCCAACACCTTCTAAGGTTTTAGTTTTCATATTTCTATTGGAGATTGATCTTTTAAGAAGGTAAATTGTGAGATTTTCTCTTAAAGATTAGAGGCATTACTCAATAACTTTTCGAACATTTTGATTTTAAGCCCTTCCATTAAGAAAGTAATTGGACCATGAATATTCCTTGGAAGGATTTCTATAGCATGCTACTCTTGGAGTTGAGGTTCACACTTCATACTAATGTTCCTCCACCTTAGAATATATTAAACCAGACTTTCACCAGCTTTCTATTTTTCCAGTATCAAATCCCATATTATGGCATGGTGACTTACTCTAGCAAACCTTTTAGTGAACATTTCTTTTAACTCTACAAATGTCTACACTGACCTAATAGATATCTCAGGATACCACTCAAAATTTAACACCTCACAAGCTTCTTACAAACTATTTAAATAGTAGAGCATCACTGCCTCCTACATTATAACAACTGGCCCTGAAGTGTGCTAGATGTTGCTTCGAATTCCCTGTTCCATCAAAATGTTAGAATCATGGTGGAATAAAGCCTTCCAGATAAGGAACCAAGTCATATCCTTCAGGATATGGTCTACCCTTCCTAAAATGTGAGGTACCCTTTGACTGTGCTGAAGCTTTTTTGACTCATTACTCTACCATCTATTTGATGTACACTACTTGTATCATTTCTTTTTTAGGTTTTAAAACTATAATTTTCTTTTATTTTGTTTGTTCTCTAGATTTATTAAAATTTTGAATAGATTAAGCTAGAAAAGAGTATCTGAGCCTACTATTGGAATTACTTTTTCCTTCCTCTTTGTTTTGGAGGGACGCTATAGCAGCCATCAACTCTTCAACTTTCTTCTCTATATGTGCTATCTGTTCATTTTTTTTTACTCAACGGATCTAAAAGACTATTGCTCAGATTACCAACACAGTCTTCATCATCATCTTCTTCTTTATTCCTAGCCTCTACTGGAATTACTTTTGCCTTTTCTATACAGATGATCATGTATCTACCATGAATACACTCAGCCTTTTCCTCATCTTGTGAATTATTTTTTACATCTTCTATAGCTTTTTGTTTGTCTATTTGTTGAGTACTCTCCTTCAAGTGATCCGTCATTTCTTCTTTGGATTTTCCAACCACATTGTGAGGATCCACATGAGTGTATTCTCTAATAGCTGATACTTCTTCAACAGCTTTTCCTTCTTTGCTTTTTCTTTTGCCATATGCTACTTGTGATCTACTAGAGCAGTTGATGTAGCAGCCAATTTAGGATGCCAAGTTTTATCACCATCAATTAATAACAATAGTTGGCATGTTGATTTCAATCACCTTTTATCATGATAAGGATATCAATCTCGACGTTGTAGCTGATGACTATCAACTCTTAATCAATGCTGACCTGAAGAGTGAACAAAAGTTCTAGTTGGGATGTTTCTAGATTTAACTAAAGATGGAGGGGAAATGGTTTTACACCCTCAATGGGCTAATACACCATATCCTAAGGATTTAACTGGAGTTAACTATTTTTTATTATTAGATGGAATTTTTTTATGCTTGGCCTAAGAAAGCCTTATATATTCTTTTTGGCAATTTACAACAGTTACTAGTTGACTAGCACCTACTTATTTGAGCTATACTCTTCTCTTAACAAGCGTTGACATCTCTCTCTCTCTCTCTCTTTGTCCTTGACTGTGCATTCACTCTAGTGGATATCACATCATTTACACTTCTTAGGAATTCAGAATTTGACTATCCATAACCAGTGGTGCAGTCATGGATAGACTCATTTAACAAAGATTTAAACTCTCTTTTTCTTCATGACAAGGAAGACAACACAGGATTCTAAAAGAAAGGAGTGGGTGGAGAGTTAGCTATTCTGTCTGGATTTTCTACTCCAACAAAAGTAGATAGTGGATGAAAGCGATTTAGACTTGCTATAGGGGGTTTATACAAAGGTTAAGTATCTAAGACTATCAATTCATATGATTCTAGTTTAGCTATTTTAGCAAAAACATTCAAAAGATAGTCCTCTTATATTACTTTCAACATCTCAGCCCTTCATCTCAGGCAGTGATTCTTGTTCCTTCTCAATGAATTGGTCAACACCTTAGTGGCAAAGGATGACCCTATTTTGAATTTATTTGTTCATGGTCTTTATCAAGTGGCTTGAATTTAAGTTTTGTTGATTTAGAGATTTTAAATTTCTTTTAAAGATGCTTTGAGTGTTGAAGTTTTTTATCTTTAAGTTTTAAAAATATAGGGTTCAACAACTTCTAAGTGTTAGAAGCTACTATTAGCAAGTCCTAGGCTCATGTATGTAATTCTACTAATTCTCCAAGACTGGGGTAGATAGATAGATAGAGTCCTTCATTTTAGTTAAATGTTTTGATCCTTAAAGCTTTCTCAATCCATTAAACCTTTGCATCCAAAAAGAAATTAAGCACAAGGGTACGAAAAGCTATAATGTCTACAAGTTTTATTAATGTTTTTTATTTGAATTGAATTTATTATTTACTGACTTATTTAATTTTATATCATAGTTTTTACATTCTACCAAATTTATTTATGGCATTGTCACAATGAGTACGGGGACTAATGGCCTCCTTATGGCACGTAGCCCCAAAACATGAGGTAGTCCAGCCAAAAAACTTCATTAACTGGAATGTTGGTTGTTTATTTAACATTGTTTACAAATTTAATTTCATTGAATTGATGATCTACTCAAATTTTAATGATTTATTAATTTTTTATATTTTAATGCATTAAACAAAGGGCCTATTTCTTGACTTTTTATATATATTGGTTTCTAAATTTTTTATATTTTTTATAAATACTAGACCTAGAGATGAGTTCAGTGCCTTTGAGTTTATTCAATTTGATTTTTTTTGGAATTAGTTATGAATTTTACAAGTTTGTTGCATTTTGTGAACAAACTTTGACCTAGTTGTTAACTTTTTGACTTATAGTAAGTTCTAGAGTTTTAATATTTTTCAAAATACTAGACCCAATGATGTATCCAATGCCTTTTAGTTTGCTTAATTTAGAGTTTTTTGAAATTAGTTTTGATTTTTACAAATTTGGTGATTTAATCGATTTATTTAATTATTTAATTAGTGTGTTTTTCTTATTTTTATAAAAAATCAACTGCGAACATCTTTGAATATTTTCCAACTTTCAGAAATGACCTCTAGGGATGATTTTAACTTCTTAAAACTATGTTGCTAATTTTTTTTATAATTTTTAAAATTTTATTTTAGTTAATTAGTAAATTTTGTGATTTTTGGAATTTATTTTAATTTTGGTTGAATGTGATGGAGATTTTTTCCTCTATTATGCTTTTAATTCTAAGCAATTTGATATATTATTTGTATTTTTGGATTTAAAAGAAATTTATTATGATTTTTTCAAACTCCTATGTCCATTATGTTCATGAATCTTAGGTTTTCTAAATGACATACCAATTGACCTTTAAATGTAGTGAAATTTGAAACATATGTTCATGAATACATGTGCTTCAAACCTACTAAATTTGGGCTCATTGAACTCTTCCTAGGTTAAGATTTCAATCATCAAACCTAAGTGCATCTATAGATTTAGTGATTTATTTTAGGAGCTTAACTCCCTAAAATTGGCTAAAATCAATAGCTAACTAATGCTTGCACAACTATAAATATACCATACAAAAATTTACATCTAATTCCAATTGCATAAAGAGTTATGAATTTTCAAAGTTATGCATCCATAATGGGCCCATGAACTTGAAAATTCAATTCACACAAAATATGATCAAATCATGACACAAGAAAATTATGGTAGGTCAAGAATAAACCCTAATATTTTTCATACAAATTTGAGGTTAATTTGACCATAAGATCCTGAGAAAATGAATAAAAATGAAAATCCATCATCTCTATTTTACACAAAATTCAATGAAAAAATATTATTCAAATTATATGTAAAAACATAGAAGTCAAGAGCATTTTTACAAGCCCAAGAACACTCGATTTCAAATGGTTTTTTTATGAATTTTTAATGTTATAAATTTTTTTATTAATTTTTAACTTTATTAATTTCCCCCACCAATCATTGGCAATGATTGGCATCAAAACGGCATCGGTTAGACATGTGGTGTGATAATAAGTGACACCTAAACATGTCGGATAGTCAATCTAACTATCCAATATGTTTCACGCTTATCTGATATTTAGAAAGGGGCCATATTGCCCATGCAGTCTAGCTAGATGACCCATGTTCAAGTCTTAGTGCAGATGTGTGCGTTTTTTTGCTCAAGGCTATATGATCAATCGATGGGATGGCTTAGATTAACTGGATCATTCTAGTTCAAATTTAACTAAATTTTCAAATCCTTATAACTATTGATCCTATCATTCAAATTTGATGAAATTTGAAATGTAGGATCGTGGAAAACTAATCTTACAATACCCTGAGTTTGGAAGCTCCATGCATTGAGATTTAGGAGAAAATGGGATTTGATCATAATAGTTTAAATGGATATAACTTTATAACCTACTGGTAATTTCTTTGATCTTGGACTTATTTGAAAGGTCTTGAGATCTTCTTCAACACCACATAAGACTTTAGGAGCTAGATCTAGCGTAATCAGAAGATAGATTACTATTATCCTTTCTCCCTCTTTTTCGCTCTCTCTTAATTATTTGGGATATTCTTTAACTATGAAAGGCAGTAGATGAATTAGAGGAGACTAGGGAGGATTCTAGGGAGTTAGGGAATCTAGTTGATCAACCCTTAAGCCTTTCGAAAGGGGACTATTTATAGGAGAGATAAAATGAACCTAACAATTAAATAGGCCATATGAATGCCATCTCATTAATCCATGGAACCATGGGACTAACCAATGGGAGCTATTGGATCATTCTGGAAAGTTTTAGCTGATTGGTCTAAGTGGTAATGGAGTTATTCTAGAACCAATCCTAGAAGAGAGAAAATTCCAATGAAGGGTTAAGATCTTGCCACCTAAGCCATGGCCAGTAGCCATTTCAGTTAGGGAGTGACCAAGGGAAGATTCTAGGGAGTTTGAAAGCACTTAGTTGGTTATTAAGGGAGTTAGGCTTGTAAAAAATCATTAGAGAGAGGTTACTTTGGAGAATCTAGCCACCTTGACTTCTTAGGTGGCAAAGGCTTGATGAGTGTTATAGTAATGGTGGTTCTAGAGTGCACCCTTGTGCTGGCTTAAGAGGAATTGATCTGGGTAATTGCAGCTCTATTTAATGGGTTTTAGGGGGCTTGGTTCATCCCATACATTTTTCCCAGGTTAAACCAAGGGATTAAACTTTTGGTGTATGTGCATAGGATTAATACACACTTGCAAAAATAATTTTCATAATTTATTTTGACAAAGATGGTGATTTAGAATAAAAAACCCCATTTTAGCACTTAGATCAACCTTATTAACAAAACCATGTGTGGACAAGGCTTGTAAATGTTTTATGAGACCCACGATGACCTTGGGAAAATCCCTATGTGTTTGGTTCAATGATTTGGTCAAAATCATGAAAAATGAATTTTTTTAGTATATGTGCTAATTTCAGTCAACTAGGGTTGATGTGGTCAACCAGGTTTGACCAAGGGTCAAAGGTGTGTCCAACTCATTCTAAATGGTCTTTTGGACAAGTTTGATGCTGTTCCATGCATTTGTTAGGACATTTAGTGCAAAATACATATTTAAGGGCTTAAGGGGCCATTTGAACAACCAAGGTTTACTTCTCATCTAGGTTTCACCAAGGGTTGAATCTTGGTTCAATCCATTTAAAATGTTATTTAGAGTTTTTAAAAGGTAATCCCAAGGTTTGGTGGGGACTCCATGCATGTTATATAGTTTAAAGAGCAATAGAGCAGTTTGGTCAACTAGGGTTGTCCAGGGTTAGTGGTTTGATTCAATTGATGTCAAATAGTGTTTTGAAAATATTTATAGAAGGTTGGATTTTTTAATTTAACTGAGCCACATTGAGGTTTAAGGAAAATTCCATTTTTATGGTTTAGGGTTTTTGGGTTTTGTGATCAACTCTTATCAAATAAATTTAATATTGGTTTAATGCATCATGCTAGTGATGATAATCATGATCAATGACTTTGGAGAGGTCTCTATGGTTAAAATCATAAGATGTCATGTTCAGTGGTAAAGGCTATAAATATTTGATGGTTTTACATCCTATGGAAATGCTTTTAGTTTTAAGGGCTAGGGATCTTTAAATATCTTCAAATTTATGTGGTTAACAATAGAGATATGCCTAATAAATATGCAATGATAGATTAGGAATCCGAGGTCATTTGGTCAGGTTTCTGGGTAATGGAAATTTCTCCAGAAATAAGTTATGGACTTGGGATTTTTGGTTTTTATTTGAAAGTTCGAGAAGGTTGTTAAACCTCACAGAACTAGCCTGAGGTACAACAAGAGGGGGGGGGGGGGGGGTTGAATTGGTAATTTAATAAATCCTAAGCAGGAATACTATTCTTTTTGCAATTTTTTAAAACTTTGAAATAAACAACTTGATCACCTCATGTGGAAGCTAACAACTTAATAATAATGTCAATAATGATGATGAAATTCTTATTAACACAATTAAAAATTAATCTCAAATTTTCACCAAGCAGTTATGACAGAAATTAAATGAGAAAAGTAAAATGTAGGAAATGAAAAAGCACACAAGAGATTTTATAGTGATTCGGTCAACCTTGACCTACGTCTACTCCCCGGAGTACTCAACTCCAGAAATTGCACTAACACAAAGTGACTCTTCTTTCACTCCTACGTTAAGGTGGGGAAGCCTTTACTGACTCACTTTCATAAAACCCGATGCATCAGAGTACCGAAAGTTATGTCACCTTCCCCGGTGAGGGCACCAAACCTTGAATAATTTTTCTCCCTTCTAGAGAAGGCAAAGAACCGAAAGCTATTTATTCCTCTTCGAGAAGGTAGTGTATCTCCAATCTTTTTCTCCCTCTTGGAGAAGGCGGTGTACCTCGAGGAATTAACTTAGAAGCCTCTCTCCCACGAAAGCCTTCAAGGACTCATTAAGGCCATATGATGTGCAAGGGTGTAGCTAACCCGGAGCAACCGTGTGATCCCCTAACATTCCTTCTCCCTCATGCTCAACCTCACCTTCTCCTTCCTCTCAAACCCTATATCCCTTTCAAAAGCTTCTTTTTTAGAGTTCCTTCAGCAGTCACAAAATCCTCTCTTTTTATGAGATTCTAAAAATTATTTCTTAAGTTTTGGGCTCTAAGAAACTCTAAAAATTCAAGTTGGCCATCATTATTTGTACAATATGATTGAAATTCATATAATATGATCAGTTCAAAAACTAGACCCATCTAGTACGATGTAAATAATCATTCAAATGAACTGTTCAATTTTTTGAACACATCATACAGCACGATCCAAAGATTTTCCAATATGATCTATTTTTTCTCTCTCTATTCATACAGGACGATTACTGGGATGAATGGAAATCATTTCTATCAATTCTCCCATACTGCTATCATCGTACAGTATGGTTAATTGATTTCATGTCCTTCATCCTATACGTTATAAATATTGTACATTATGATTAGTTCAAAAATAATGGTTTCATTTGGTATAATCATTGGGACAACCAAATTTTGTCTCTACCAATCATACGGTACAATTAAGATCATACAGTATGATCTGCTATCATTAATTAACTCATGTTTTAATTGACTAATTATGGGGGTTAATTTAAGTAAGATTTCAAAATTTTATATAGTATAAATCAGATCGTAAAATACGATTTGTTCAAAAATTAAATTTTGAATATCTTACTTAATTTATTTGATGGCTAATGTTTGCAGATTGTAACAAATTATATAGTATGATCCAAATCAAATAGTACGATTAGTTCATAGAAACTAATTGTTCAATTAGTTGTTATGCCCATTCTTTCTATAAATGATCATATTGTATGATTATACGTCATACAATATGATTAGTATAAAAAATTTTAACATTAAATTTTATCACTCCCCCTATGTGTGTGTGCACAGTCATCCAATTGCATACACTCTTATGTTTCTGGACTCAAGAAATATAAAATAAATATAAATAAAAGTAAAGACTCTTTTTACTTGACATTCCTACTCTACCTAGTCTTGAGCATTCAGTAGTCATGAGTAGTGTATATTTTGCCTATAATGTTAGTGCTCATAGATAAAATAAATATCCAAAATATTCACTAAGAAAAAATAATAGTTTAATTATTAATGTTTGTCATCATCAAAATCACATACTATGGATCTTGCATTGCAACAATCTTCCCCTTTTTCATGATGACAAACAATGTTGGTTGATAGGTAAGATAAAAAATCTTTTCTCTTAAGCTCCCCCTCATTAAATGATAGATTTCAAAATTAGGGGTTGCATTTTTTTTAAGATAAAAAATAAAATAACAAAAAATAGAAGCAAACATAGAATTATATTAAAATAAAACAAAACCAAAACATACATTTTCTCCCCCTTTTGACATCACCAAAAAGGGGAAGACAACAAAAAAGGTGAACATTACAAGACATAAATAAAACACAACAAACAAATACTAAAAATAAGATGGATCCTTATCAGGTAGTGGGGCTGGTGGTGGTTGAAAGTATTTATAGATGGAGGTGAATTGATCTTCAATTCGAGAAAACCTTTCTCTAAACCATCCCATGTCTTCCTCATGTTGTTGTTGTTGTTATTGAATATGATAGTCTAACCTGGTTTCCAATCACTCGAGCCTCTAAATTATGTCTTCATGAGGGTAGACAGGGTAGGCAGGTACAGGTGGTAGTATTGGTGGCAGTGCAGGTCCACCTACATGAGCATCTTGCCCTTCTTCAGCAAAATTTGGCTTGTCATGTTTGTGCCCCCAATGGAAAAGAATAAGGAAGGAAGCATCTATATAGAAAATGGGAAGATTATCGGGAGGAGCATGGTAGTTGATTTGGTATTTTTGTCTAAGACAACCTATGATATATCTTAGTGCGACATTTTTCTTTCTTAAGTTATTAGGATATCAAATTGGAGTCATGTTTTAGATATAATTAATAATCATCTGGGCTTCATCAAATAGAGTATTAGACATTATTATATTGGTGACTATGGGAAGAAGTGGAGTGATGTTGACATGATCACCAGCTTTGGATATGATTGAAGTACTAATAACATACTGGATAACTCGGGCATTTTAATTTAGGGCGTGGAATAAAGGTTGATGTTAATTTAAAGGCACATTCCTAATGGTTAGGTTTATATTGCTCCAGTCAAAATCAGTTGTAGAGATCATGGATTATGGATGAGGTCCTTCTGTAGAAAAATTGATGTACTTCCCTAAATCCTCCTTAATGAATTCTATGGGTAGTCGGCATACATATGAGGTCATGGTGAAAGTTTCCATAATGAGCCTAAGGTTGGCTAGGAATTCGTAAGGCAGTTTTGAATTAAAAGGAAAGGTTAGTGTGAGTAGGAATTGAAGAGTGGTAGAGGAAAAGAGGTTCATAACCTCGAAGCTGAGAGCAGGTTGATTGAGAATTCTAGAGGGGGTGATTTGAGCCTCTTTAAATTTGTAGTATGCGTCATCATCTCTAGTGGATAAAAATCTATCATCGAAGTGATGAGAGGAGGAGCTCCCTAGGGTCGTTCGACCGAGTTTACTTCCAGTAGCCATTAGAGAATATAGATTAATTAGAGAGGTTAGGAGTTTGAAGGAAGGAAGTGTTTAGTGATTGAAACCTTTGAAAAAATCTCTAATATCTAAATTTTCACAAATCATATAGTATGATGTGATATCGTACAATACTGTAAGAGGAGTTGCATCATCTGAATGACTTACCAGAAAAGGTGGTCAAATTATACAGTACGATTAATATTGTATTGGACAATCATAAGGATTTGTGTTTGTCCCGAGGAGTCGTCCGAACAACTTTTGAGTAAATGCATCGTATAGTATGAATAGATGTTCATACAATATGAAGTGTAATTATGATCATACCATTTGAATTGCATTCGTCCTAACATACTCTAACACATGTATCGTATAGTATGAATGGAGGTTTGTATAGTACGGAATGCAATAATGATCGTATCGATCGAATTTAACTCATCCCAATAGATTCTCACATTTGGATTGTACAGTATGAAGGGTGGTCCATACAGTACAATCACCAATAATTGAACTCATTTAGACCATTGATTTTGTTAATGGTTGTGATTTTTGCATAAATGATCATATCATATAATACGAATGGGGATTATATAGTACGTTAAAAATTTTTTATTTTTGATTGATTTTTTTTTCTGGTAAAGAGTGTGTGTGTGATAATAAAAAATATCTTTAAATTAAAAAAACATGCAAAAAAATGACAACTCATAAGTTAATGTACACAACAAACACATACAATGTAATATAACACACATAAATTGCTAAATTCAAATGATGACAACATTTGAATTATCCTGAGTTAAGTACGAATATCTATAATGCCTAGTCTAGTCCTCAAGGTGATAAAGGTGTCATAATCTAGGGGTTAAGTGAATATATCTGCTAATTGATTTTCAGTAACTACATGATGTAGCTCTATATCCCCTTTTATTAAATGGTCTCTAATGAAATAGTGCCTAAAGTCTATGTGTTTGGTCTTTGAATGTTGGATTGGATTCTTTGATATAAAAATGGCATTAGTTTTATCACACATGATTTGAATGATGTCTATAGGTAGTCAATTATCGAAGATTTATTATTTAAGACGTAGGACTAGTGCAACATAACTCCCTACAGCTATATATTTTACTTCAGCGGTAGATAGGGCTACTGAATTTTATTTTATACTAGATCATAAGATTAAAGATTGTTCTATAAATTAGCATAGTCCAGAGGTGCTTTTACTATCAACCCTATAACTTGCAAAGTCAGAATCAGAATATCCTATGATCTCTAAAGAAGTGCTATGTTTAGGATTCCAGATTCCTAAGTTTTAGGTTCCTAGAAGATATCTAAAAATTCTTTTAACAGAAGTCATGTGGGATTCTTTCCGGTCAGCCAGAAATCTAGCACAAAGATAAATACTAAATATGATATCAGGTCTACTAGCAGTCAAGTAAAGTAGTGATCTAATTATCCCTCTATATTTCTTCTGATAAACTTATTTTCCATTTGGGTCATTTTCTAATTGAATACTAGAGCTCATGGGAGTGTTTAATGCTTTAAGATCATTCATTTCATATTTTTTGAGGATGCCCTTAATGTATTTCGATTGATTAAGGGAAGTTCCATCATCCTTTTGCTTAACACTAAATCCCAAAAAGTAGTTTAACTCTTCCATCATACTCATCTCAAATTCTCTACTCATTATTTTAAAAATTCATCACGTAGGTTTTTATCTGAGGATCTAAATAAGATGTCATCAATATAAATTTTGACAATGAGTAAGTATTGTCCGTCTTTTTTTAGGTAGAGGGTGGTGTCTACACTACCCTTAATAAAACCTTTATCTAGAAGGAATGTGCTCAGCCTTTCATACCAGGCTCTAGATTCATGCTTCAACCTATACAAAGCCTTCTTTAGTTTGAATACTTGATCTTGGAATTTTGAGTTCTTAAAACCAAGGGGTTTCTCAATATATACATTCTCGTTGATTACCTCACTTAAGAAAGTAGTTTTAACATCCAATTGATATAGCTTAAATCCTTTAAAGCAAGTAAAGGCTAAGAGCACCCTTATGGCTTGTAGGCTAGCTAATGGGGCAAAAGTTTTCTCAAAATCAATCACTTCATCTAGTTGTACCCCTTTGCTACTAATCTAGCAATATTCCTTACTATTATGCTAGAGTCATTCTTTTTATTCTTGAAAATCTATTTGGTTCCTATAACACTCTAGTCTTTAAGTTTATTCACCAACTCCTAAACATCATTCCTAATAAACTAATTTAATTCTTATTGCATTACGAGGATCTAGAATTTATTAGATTAAGCTTGATCTATGTTAGTGGGTTCTATCATGGAGATAAATGTAGAATGACTAATCTCCTTCTTATGACCATGCCTAGTTCTAACACCTTCAGATGATTCTCCTAAGATCAGTTCTTTAGGATGACTAGAAGAATATCTCTATTCTCTAGGTAAATTCTCTTGAGGTTCCACTCTATCTCCTAGCTTCTACCCCTGGAATGACCTCCACTTCTTCTTCTTCAAGAGATTCAGAGGTCCTATTTGATTCATCAAACATAACATGGGTACTCTTCTACTACTAAGGTCCTCTTATTGAAGATTCTATAGGCCTTCCTTACAAACGAATAACCTAAGAAGACTCCTTCATCAAACTTAAGATCAAATTTTCCTAAGGGTGATTTTCTATTAATTAAGATAAAGAATTTACCTCCAAAGACATGTAAGTTGGAAAGATTTGGTGTCCCACCCTTAAGGAGTTCATAGGGTGTCTTATTCAGCTTGGATCTAACATTCACCCTATTCAAAACATAATAATCAGTATTCACTACTTCTGCGCAAAAGTATCTAAGGAGAGTGTATTCAGCTAGCATTGCCCTAGCAGCTTCTTCCAGGATTCTATTTTTTCTCTCAACTATTCCATTCTTCTTGGGGGGGGGGGGGGGGGGGGGGGGGGGGGGGGGGAGGGTCCTAGGGGTAGAAAAGTTATATTCAATACCTATCTCTTGATAAAAAAATTCAAACCTATCATTTTAAAATTCTTCACCATGATCACTATAAATGGTTGAAATTTTACATCCAAATTTCTTTTGAATCCAAGTGGAGAAAGTTCTAACTCCCTCAAATGTCTCACTCTTATGTGCTAAGAATCTAACCTAAGTAAATCTAGAGAAGTTATCTACTATTTAAAATCCAGATGTCTTCCCTCCTAGAGTGGCTATACTAATAGGTTCAAATAGGACCATATAAAGGATTTCTAGTGGCCTAGAGTTGTTGATGTCCTTAATTGAATGAAATCTAGACTTAACTTATTTTTCTAGTTGGCAGGCATCACATAGGTGGTCCTTGCGAAGTCAAACTTAGAGATTCCTCTAAATAGATCTTTTTGGGTAACCTTCCTAAGGGTTTTCTTGCTTATATGACATAGTCTCCTATGCCATAGCCAGGAATCATCAATAATTATTTTTTAACATAATGAATTTGAATATTTAATACAATTTAAGTCTAGCATGAAAATATTATTTATTCACTTTCTTTCTAAACCAAGTTTTCCATTCTAACTAATTATGTATTTTTTAGAAAGAATTTTTATGTCAAAACCTTTATCTCATAGTTGACTAACGCTCAATAAATTATGTATTAAACCATCTACTAAAGAACATTCTCAATAATAAAGCTTTTAGCATTGCTGATTATACTTGAGCCCACTAGCTTCATAGTGGTGTTATCTCCTAGTGTCACCTTGACTCCTGACCTAGCCTCTAAAATGATGAACTGCTTTATATCAGTAGTCATGTTCCTCCATCATTCAGTGTTCAGGTACCATATGCTCTCACTAGGTCTTTTTTGAGAGCACGCCTACAATGTCACTTAAGTGTTAGATTTAGAAACCCAAGTGAGTTTGGGTTCCACCTTTGTTATTGATGAATGAGATGAATCTATACCAAGCTGTGATGAATGCCATTTTGGCCTCCATACTAGATGTGCCCTACGGTGAATTATGCAAGTGCAGGTGATGTGACCTAACATGCCACAAGAGTAACACCTAACACTAAGAAATGGATTTACTAACCTACGTGGGTTATGGTGCCTTTTCCAAAGTTTATGTGATAGATGCTGTGTTGAGGGATTATGAATTATTTTAAGGTATGTGGTGGTTTGTTATTCTCAAGTGCTATTAGTTTTACTTCTAAAAACTTATTCGCACTTTCAAGAATGGACATTTTAATTTTTAATCTATTCTCCCTACCATCTATTTCTAAAGCACATGCTGCTAATCCTTTGTATGCTTTTTCTAGTTCAATATGTAATATTTTCAAGGATTCGTGTGCATTAGTTAAGTCGATATGCTTCTTGTTTAACGCATCATAATTGTCAAGTAAGGTCATGTGATCACTATCTAAATTAGAATGTTCGGTAATTAAACTAGCACGGTCTTTTTGTAAATTAGAAAATTTAGTATTAAGACTTGTATGCATCTTTTTCAGCTTCCTATACAAATCATGAATATTATCAAAAATAATGACTAATTCATCATAGGAAAGTTGGCATACTTCATCTTGATCTGATTGATTAATATTATTGTTAGCCAAAAGACACAAGTTTGATACCTCTGCATCTGCTTCCAATTTTGAAGATTCTGAGGTGGAGTTAACCAGGAAAGCTTTTTGTGTCTTTTGCTTACCCCTCTTGAACATTGGCTTTTCTTCACCCTTCTCCTTCATCGGGTGAGTCTATAGGTTGGGACAGAAAGTTCGAAGGTGACCTGGTTTCCTGCTTTCGAGGTAAATTTTGTCGAAGGAAACTTAACATTTTTGTTACTTTTAGCTTTGCTCCAATGCTATTGATGATGCCTCTATTTTTCTTTTTAAAAAGCTCTTAAACTGCCAAGTCATTAAGGAGATGTCATCATCATCCTCCGCTGGAAAACTGTTACTGTCAAAATTATTTACTTTTAATGCTACAGTTCTCTCCTTCTTCTTCTCTCTTGCATCACTTTGCCTTTGACTCACTCCTTGCACGTAGGCAATGAGTGACCCAAGCAAATTGACAATGGAGTAAATATTCAAGTCTTTAGATTTAGTAATGATAGTTATCTTAGCATCTTAAAAAGTATGTAGACAATGTAAAATCTTAATAATTTTTTAGAATTTGTTAGTTCTCTACCTAAAGCATTGTTGACCTCATTTTTGTATGAGGTCACTAGGACCCACTTGGGTTTCTTTTTAGTGACCTAATGATGGGGAGATGTCCAACCCTTAGTCATAAAGGTCCTAATAAAGACCCAATTCAATCCCAATTAAACCCAGTTCTACCTTTCAGCTCAATCTTTAATCTAGCCTTCAATCAACATTCAATCAATTTTCAAATCATATCCAATTAATTTCAATCTTTCATTTGATTTCCATTGATATGAATGGTTTAAGGTCAATCACTTAACTCTTGAATCCAACCCAAATCCAACATTCCAAATCAAACCTTCAAGGTCAATGACCTAGGTCCTGAAACCCTTTCTGAGTGGACTTTCTGTCATCTAAAAACCCAGTCAAATGACCTCTGATTTATGATCTGTCAGTTGCATACTGATGTGATATGTCTCTAGAGGCAACTCTCCAAATTTTTGCCCGTTTTGGGGTCTCTAACCCAGAACTAAATTTAAATTCAAAGGCTGTAAAACCTTCAAATATTTACGGCCAGTGCCACTGGACCCATTATCTTGGAAAATTTGACCTTGGAGTTTCCCCCAAACCCTCTAATCACCTCCAGACCCTTGATATTGATGTGTTTAACATTAATCTACATCTTTTTGGACCCACCTCGACCCAGGGTTCATCAGAGGTCAAAATGACCAAAATGCCCTTTAAAGGGGTTTTTGGACTTTTGACCAAAATTTAACATCGTTCAATATTTTTTAACCTTTGAAACCCCTCTCAATGAATGTCCTATGATATTTGAGACCCATTAAAATCAAACCCACTCCTTGGTTTGACTTGTTTGACCAAGTCAACTATGTTTAACCCAATCCATCTTTAACCCAACCATTGATATTTTCAACATTTGAATCCATGTCAAACCAATCTAATGCTTCAAAATAGTTTGGTTGGACACTCATGACATGTCTAAAGACGTCCAAGTCAATCCTCCCTAGGTTTGACTTGGTCAACCCATTTGGAGAGGTCAAAACCCTCTCCAATTTCATGTATTCACTCAAAGTTTCAACACCATGGCCTCATGTCCCTTAATATTGATTCCTACAGCACATTTGACTCTTCCCATGCACATCCTAGTCACCATTGACTAGTCAACAAGTCAATGGGTCAAAACTTTTGAAATGTGACCAAACCATGGCTCTTTGACCTTGCCAGACGTGTAAACCCATTCTACAACTCAAAACCTACTTTAGGCTAGTGGAAATCAGCTTTTTCCCTTCCTAATTGACCTCTAATCCAGCCCTATTAACCAAGCCATGGCTTGGTTTAGCCAAATGGAGAAAAAGAGGTGTGGTCCCCCTCCTATTGGCTCAACGCAAACCTTCTCATCCACCAGCCTTCTCCAGGCTTTAGGCTGCTCATGGGACACTTGGCAAGCATCTAAAGCACCCTTGATTAAATCCCAACCATCCATTCCAAATCATGAGGGGTAAGTGGGCAAAACTTACCCTAATCCCTCATCTTGTTCATTTTTTTAAAAAAGTCCCAAAATCTAGCAACCTCAAAGCTCTCCAAGAGTTTCCTATACTCTCCAGTACCTCTCAAGGCCATTCCAAGCCATCCCCCACCATTTCCACCACTCAAACCATCATTTTAGTGGAAAAAGAGAGAGAAAAGAGAGAAATACCATCTCTCTTCGGTATCTTCAAATCCAGCCGTCAAAATCTGTTGGGGTCTTCAGCAAACTTGTCGAGGACATCAGCAGGAGCAAAAGGAGCCCAAGTTTGCAAAAATCCACTGGGTAGATTGTAAGTTATCCTCACGTTTAGGTAAAATTTCAATTTGAAAATGTAGGAAATCTATAATGCATGGAGCCTCCAAACTCCAGGCATTGTAAGATTATGTTTCCCTCTAGCTACAGTTCAAATTTCGTCAAATTTTGTCGAGTATTTTGGGAGATATGAGCATTTAAATTTTCCTATTCAAAATGAACTACACAGAATCGGCAGATCTGGACCGTCCGATCAAAAATCGGACGGTCCAGATCAAGGCAGACCGCACGGTCTGCCCCTGGGTTCGTACGCGGGATCTCCTATGGTCAAGAGGGGCCACGTGGCGCATTCCTGGCCGTCGATCCCGCTGTTTCTTTTTTTGACCATCGCATCGCTAGATCCGACGTGGTTAAGTGACGCCTCTAGCGTCGACACTTGTCCGCCATGTGTCAGATTCTGGCGACGACGGCACAATAATTGTCGCCACCATTTTTTATTATTTTTTGGATAAAAAATGATTTAAATGCTCAAAATATTCCAAAATTCACAGAAAAGGTAATTAAATGTAGTATTTATTAAAATTAAAATTAAGTTGTTTTGAGCTCTGGATTGGGAGAAATTTGCATTTGTTTAATTTTTTTTTCTCAATTTTCTTGCAATCCAAGGATCAAATGGATCCCAAATTTTGGTGGAATGTTCCTGAGCATCTTAGGCATATTTTATAATTTTTCTAGGATCAGATGCTTTGTAGTTTTTTGTGATGTGAATTTTTAAGAGAATGGGTCCATTTTGGACCCAAAATTTTGAAAATTCATAACTCCATTTTTCTATAAAATTAGGCTGTATAATCTGTGTGGTATGATTGCATATGTATCAGGGTTAGACACACCAAATTTCAAGCCTATTTGAACAGTAGAGACACCTAGGAAAAATACTTAAGGAAAAGTCTAGAAAACTTAGAAAATTCCTAGGGGATTGTAAACACACCCAATAGGGGTGAAACTTGAACATAGAAAACTTAGTGGCATGGTGTACCTTAGGTTTAAATTTCATTGAATTTGGAGGTCATTAGGTTAGAAAATTAATTACCCAAACTTTCAACCTTTTTAAGGACCCAAAAAATTCAAAAAAATACCATAAATCCATATTAAATCCAAAAATTACAAATAATATATCAAATTGACCATAACTTAGTCCTCTACTTAGAAAAAATAAAAGCCCTTGACTAGACTACTAATTTACCTTTCAATGAAAATCAACAATTAATTATATTAATTAATTAAAATTATTAAAAATCCCAAATAATTCCCAAACACTTGAAAATACTCCCATGGGACATTCCTGACCTTTGGGATTGATTCCATGCAGTTTGGGAGGACTTTGGATCAAAATGATCAAAACCTTCCTAATTAAGTAATTTTAAAAACTCAATAATTAGTAAAACTTTGAAAATTCATAACTAATTACAAAAAATCCAAATTGAGCAAACTTAGTGTTAACCAATTCCAATTAAGGTCTAGTATTTTCTAAAAATATCAAACCCCCAAAATCTGGTCAAAGTCAAAAAAGTCAACTTTTCGATCAACCGTAGTTTAAATCTTGGCCCAAACTTCGAAAAATCAAAACTTTTCATAGAAAACTACAAATTGAGTGTGCTAATAGTCTAACAACTCATCGTAAGGTCTAATATTTATTAAAAATATGAAACTTTCAAAATTAACTCTAAATTAAAAAGTTAACTTTTGACCACTTAATTAACTGATTAAAATAATCCAAAAATTCTAAAATTCAATAAATCATTAAAAATTCTAGAAAACATCAATTTTATTTTAAAACCAGTGACCAATCAGTTTAATTAAAAATTAATCAATCTTTAAATCTTAATTAAACTCAATTCACTTAATTATATCGGGTACCATTGGGTAACCCAAGCCTACGAGGCTATTAAATTAGCCCCAAGGAAGGTGAAATAAACTTCATGGCCTCGGTGTGCAACAAAGGTGGTATTCAAAAAACAATTAAAATTAAATTTAAAATCAAATGTAAACCATTAAGACTTAAATTTCAATTAAAATCTCCCTTAAGCCTTTCAACCAATCAGAACATCAAATAACTTCAACAAATTACCCATCCTAGGATCTAGCCCAGCCACACGACCTTCTACACACACTTTAGATGGTTTGCTAGGACAACCGATTCTAGATCTAAGCTAGGCCGGTGTTTACTTTTCTGCTGTGTGCCAGGTTTTCAGAGTTTTCATTAAATGTTGTGATTGAAATCGATTGATGTGTTTGCTTATTTTCTTTACTGCACTCTATGAATTAATGTGATGGGCGATTAGATTACCCTTAGGTTAGGAATGATCTTGATGCTCACTGAATTTTCTGCAGGTGGCCACGCTCATGTAGAGCAATAAAGGGGGCTAAATAAATTTTAAATATAAATGCTGTTGGTGCTTCAGCTGCTTAGCCCCCAATAAAAAAGAGCGTGACCAAGTGTATTTACTTTTCTACACGTATATACATATAACTACTTGGGATCTGTTTTAATATTTAAATGTTTAGGATAACCTTGCAGGATTGAGTCTATAATTTTTATTTTTACATTCATGTAATTTATTTGAGTATTGAGTTGTAAAAATAGCACTTTGAGTTTGGGATACATAAATCCAATGATTGGATTCCAAAGAGAAAAGGATACCCCTTTGGGAGATAGTCCTTATCCATTTGGAACTCCAAATTTGGATCACTTTACTACCCAAAGTGGAAAATGTAACCTTCCCCTCAAGGGAAGAGTTCTCTTTTTCATTTGGGTATCCAGTCATGAAGAATCCAAGGAGCTCGAGGAGGATAAGACCGAGGAATTGAAGATAAAGAATATCCCACTCAAAGTCACTTGTGTCTGTATTAGGATTAGAATCCGGATTGTTATTAGTGGTGCCCGGCCACTTTTAATTTATATAAATCTGGGTTGTAATATGCAAGGCAATTTCCCTATGGACATTTACTTTATTAATTTGATTATTTAATGTGTTGTGATTTAATTTGATTGCGTATAGAATTGCCTATTTTTCCTAGTTATTTGGTGCTTGCATGTCGATTTTATTTTAGTCTGGACTTCGTTAGGCTCTTTAAGGACCAAAAGTATTTTTACTCATAACTTATATTTAAAATTTTAAGATTTAAATAACATAGAAACTTAACGACCTAGGGAATAGCCGGAATCGTCCAGGGTCGCAAGCATATTACTGCATCTCTCTCCCTCCTTACTATAAGACACTTCCCCGCCTGCGGGTAGAGTCCAGATAATCTGACCTATGAGGATGAGGTGCTGGATCTGGGGAAGTCTAGTCTTTTCAAAAAAATTATTTTATAAGCCTTTTTTAAAAATTTCATGCATACCAGATTTGGATATTTTAACCAGCATGCATCACATTAGAAACTTATTAAATTAAAATTTTAATTGTATTTTAGTCTAAGCATTCAACCCAACATGAGTCAAGGGGTCAATTAGGAATCTGCTCTAGATGTCGACCGCAACTTCTTAAACCAATCTTAAATAACGTCCCTAACCACTCTACATTAAAAGACCGGACTCATGATTTTGAAGCATTTAGGTGGTTTAGCTGGCTCCCCAATCCAGGCCAGGGTAAGCCTAGATTTTGCACTGTATTAGTTAGGTTTGGATCACTGTGGTCCAGTGTCCAAATTTAGATCTAGGATTCGGGGCAGGCTTTGAGTTATAAGACCCCAACCTCCGGGAATGTAATCCCAAATTTTTAATAAAATGCTCAACTCAAATTAAATATTCCTTCAATCCAAAATTTAAAACCCAACACTTAGCTTAGGTTGGGACACTTCTGAATTACTTAGTCCTCTACCTAGGAAAAATAAAAGCCCCTTGACTAGACTCCTAATTAAACTTTAATTTACCTTTTAATGAAAATCAATAATTAATTATATTAATTAATTAAAAATTATTAAAAATCCTAAATAATTCCCAAACACTTGAAATTACTCCCATGGGTCATTCCTGACCTTTGGGATTGATTCCATGCAGTTTGGGATGACTTTGGATCAAAATGATCAAAACCTTCCTAATTAAGCAATTTTAAAAATTCAATAATTGATAAAATTTTGAAAATTCATAACTAATTACAGAAAAATCCAAATTGAGCAAACTTTGTGTTAATCAATTTCAATTAAGGTCTAGTATTTTCTAAAAATTTCAAACCCCCAAAATCTGGTCAAAGTCAAAAAAGTCAACTTTTCGATCAACCGTAGTTCAAATCTAGGCCCAAACTTCAAAAAATCATAACTTTTCATTGAAAACTCCAAATTGAGTGTGCTAATTGTCTAACAACTCATCATAAGGTCTAATATTTATTAAAAATATGAAACTTGCAAAATTAACTCTAAATTAAAAATTTAACTTTTGACCCCTTAATTAACTGATTAAAATAATCCAAAAATTCTAAAATTCAATAAATCATTCAAAATTCTAGAAAATATCAATTTTATTTTAAAACCAGTGACCAATCAGTTTAATTAAAAATTAATCAATCTTCAAATCTTAATTAAACTGAATTCACTTAATTATATCGGGTATCAATGGGTAACCCAAGCCTACGAGGCTATTAAATTAGCCCCAAGGAAGGTGAAATAAACTTCATGGCCTCGGTGTGCAACAAAGGTGGTATTCAACAAACAATTAAAATTAAATTTAAAATCAAATTTAAACCATTAAGACTTAAACTTCAATTAAAATCTTCCTTAAGCCTTTCAACCAATCAGAACATCAAATAACTTTAGCACATTACCTAGCCACACGACCTTCTACACACACTTTAGATGGTTTGCTAGGACAACCGACTCTAGATCTAAGCTAGACTGGTGTTTACTTTTCTACTGTGTGCCAGGTTTTTTGAGTTTTCATTGCATGTTGTGATTGAAATTGATTGATGTGTTTGTTTACTTTCTTTACTGCACTCTGTGAGATGATGTGATGGGCAATTAAATTACCCTTAGGTTAGGAACAATCTGGATGCTCACTGGATTTTCTGCTGGTGGCTATGCTCATGTAGAGCAATAAAGGGGGCTAAATAAATTATAAATATAAATGCTATAGGTGCTTCAGCTGCTTAGCCCCCAATAAAAAAGAGCGTGGCCAAGTGTATTTACTTTTCTGCACGTATATACATTTAACTGCTTGGGATGTATTTTAATATTTAAATGCTTAGGATAACCTTGTAGGATTGAGTCTAGAATTTTTATTTTTACATTCATGTAATTTATTTGAGTATTGAGTTGTGAAAGTAGCACTTTGAGTTTGGGATACATAGATCCAATGATTGGATTCCAATGAGGAAAGGATACCCCATTGGGGGATAGTCCTTATCCATTTGGACTCCAAATTTGGATCTCTTTACTACCCAAAGTGGAAAATGTAACCTTCCCCTCAAGGGAAGAGTTCTCTTTTTTATTTGGGTATCCAGTCATGAAGAATCCAAGGAGCTCGAGGAGGAGAAGACCGAGGAATTGAAGACAAAGAATATCCCACTCAAAGTCACTTGTGTCTGTATTAGGATTAGAATCCGGGTTGTTGTTAGTGGTGCCCGACCACTTTTAATTTATATAAATCTAGGTTGTAATAAGCAAGGTAATTTGCCTATGGACATTTACTTAATTAATTTGATTATTTAATATGTTGTGATTTAATTTGATTGCGTATAGAATTGCCTATTTTTCATAGTTCTTTGGTGCTTGCATGTCGATTTTATTTTAGTCTGGACTTCGTTAAGCTCTTTAAGGACCAAAAGTATTTTAACTCATAACTTATATTTAAAATTTTAAGATTTAAATAACATAGAAACTTAACGACCTAGGGAATAGCCGGAATCGTCCGGGGTCGCAAGCATATTACTGCATCTCTCTCCCTCCTTGCTATAAGACACTTCCCCGCCTGCGGATAGAGTCCAGATAATCAGACCTATGAGGATGAGGTGCTAGATCTGGGGAAGTCTAGTCTTTTCAAAAAAATTATTTTATAAGCCTTTTTTAAAAATTTTATGCATACCAGATTTGGATACTTTAACCAGCATGCATCGCATTAGAAACTTATTAAATTAAAATTTTAATTGTATTTTAGTCTAATCATTCCACCCAACATGAGTCAAGGGGTCAATTAGGAATCTGCTTTAGATGTCGACCCCAACTTCTTAAACCAATCTTAAATAATGTTCCTAACCACTCTACATTAAAAGACCGGACTGATGGTTTTGAAGCATTTAGGTGGTTTAGCTAGCTCCCCAATCCAGGCCGGGGTAAGCCCAGATTTTGCACTGTATTAGTTAGGTTCGGATCACTATGGTCCAGTGTCCAAATTTAGATCTAGGATTCGGGGCAGGCTTTGAATTATAAGACCCCAACCTCCGGGAATATAATGTCAAATTTCTAATAAAATGCTCAACTCAAATTAAATATTCCTTCAATCCAAAATTTAAAACCCAACACTTAGCTTAGGTTGGGACACTTCTGAATTGCTTCAGAATCCCAAAGTGTCTCCTACCCTTCCTCATTTGACTCCAAGATAACTGTTCAAAATTTGATCCGATCCCTTTTCAAAATCCAAATTCACCTCTTTGGTATCACTCCTAGAAATCTCTAAACAAAATTTCTGTCATTATTTTAATCGAAAGTTTTGGTAGGGGACTCTGGTCTCCCACGATGTAATTAACTACGAGGGCTTGCGCTCGTAGGAGATTTAGAACCCACATCTGATTTTTCAAAACTAATTTTCAAAACTCGATTAGTTATCTTTGGGAAAATTAAATCACTAATAATCGTTATCGTTATGTTAGAATGATTATTAACAAATGATATCTTCTCCCTTCAAGGAGATATATCTTTTGTTAAAATGAATTCGAATATAAAATTAACGATCGCTCCTCTTGATTTTCGTAGCTCGATATTTGACTGAACCTTATTTTGACCCTTTAGTGGCCATATGAAGTTCTCTCTTAAATTTGGCTACGATATTCAAGATAGGATTTATAATTCTAAATCTAAACCCCATTCTGAAATTTTATTTCCACCTCCCGAGGTGGTATAATATTTTTGATGGGATGTTTGATTTTAGAATCAAATTTTAACAATAATTTAAATTTCCCAAAGAAGACTAAACTTTTCAAAACCCTCTTTCAAACTCCCAACAAGCATGAGAGGATGTAACAATTTGTGTAAACTTAGTATACATTTCAGAAATTGATTCACTAAGTATCATGCAAAATAGTTCGTAGTCATGAAGCAAAATGTTTAACCTAGACTGTTTTACTTCACTAGTTCTTTTGTAGGTTATGCATAGTTTATCACAAATATTTTTTCTAATAGTGTAAGTTGATACCCATACATAATCTTTGGATTTCAATGTACAGAAGAGATAGTTTAAACATTCTGTATTCAGTTAGCCTAAATTCCTATCCTCATTACTTCATTTGTTAAATTGTAGTTCAGTTTTAATTTCATTCACAAAAAAAGAAGGTGCTGAATATCCTTCTTGGACTAATATCCATATGTAATAATTTATAGATTGTAAAAAAGCAGACATGAATTTTCGATAGCCAAAAGGTATATTGTCAAATAAAGGTCAGTGGGTCATTGAATAACCCTCACCAGTGTTACGATTACCAAAATGAGCCATTGATCATTTTTCAAAAGTTTTCTAAAACCTTATTTTTAAAACCCGCTCTGATACCACTTCATAGTTTGAGAAGGTTTTTAAACCTCATAGAACTAGTTTGAGGCTCACCAAGAGGGGGTGAATTAGTAATTTAAAAAATCATAAGCAGTAATACTGTTCTTTTTATAGTTTTTTAAAACATTGAAATAAATAATTTGATCACCCGATGTGGAAGCTAATAATTTAACAACAATTTTAATAATGATGATGAAATTCTAACTAACACAATAGAACATTAATCTCAGATTTTCACCAAGCTATTATTACAAAAAATGAATACAAAAAGTAAAATATGAAAAATGAAAAAGCAAACTAGAGATTTTATAATGGTTCATCAACCTCGACCTACGTCCACTCCCTAGAGTCCTCCGCTTCAGGAATTACACTAACATAAAGTGACCCTCCTTTTGCTTCAATAATCAGGCAGAAAATTCTTTTTAGACTCACTTTCACCAAACCTGATGCGGTGGAGTGCTGGAAGCTATGTCACCTTCCCCAGTGATGGCAGTGAAATTTGAATCATTTTTCTCCCTCCTAGAGAAGGCAGAGAACCCATAGCTTTTTCTCTCTCCTAGAGAAGGCAGCATACCTCTAATCTTTTTCTCCCTCCTGGAAAAGGTAGAGTACCTCGAGGACTTGACTTAGAAGCCTCTCACCCAAGAGAGCCTTCAAGGACTCACCAAGGCCATAAGAGAAGAAAGGGTGTAGCTAGCCTGGAGCAACCATGTGATCCCCTCACACTCCTTCTCCCTTATGCTCAACCTCACCTTCTCCTTCAAATCAAACCCTGGATCTCTCTCAAAAGCTTCTTTTTTAGAGTTCGTTCAACAGTACAAATTCCTCTATTTTTTTTTGGAGATTCAAAAAATCATTGCATAAGTATTTGGCTTTGAAAAACCCTAAAAATACAAGTTGGTCATCACTGTTTTTACAATACGATTGGAATTCATACAATACGATCAGTTCAAAAACTAGACCCGTCTAGTATGATGTAAACAGTCGTTCAAACGAACTGTTCAATTCTTTTAACACATTATACAGTATGATCCAAAGATTATCTAGTACAATCTATCTTCCTTCTCTTTATTTATACACTTAATTGCAAGGATGAATGTAAATCATCTCTATAAATCATCCCGTACTGCTATCTTACTTAATTTATCTCGTGGTTAGGTTTTTCAGTTTGTAATAAATTGTATAATACAATCTAGATCATATAGTACGATTAGTTCATAGAAACTAATTGTTCAATTAGCCATTAAGCCCATCTTTTCAATAACTGATCATATAATATCTTTGTAAGTCATATAGTATGATTTTTTAGAAAATTTTAACTTTAAATTTTTCTCACTCCCGTTGCGTGTGTGCATGGTCACCCAATTGCATACGCTCTTATGCGGCCTGACTCAAGAAATAGAAAATACAGTAAAATTAAAGTACATACTCTTTTTACTTGACATTCATATTCTACCCAATTTTGAGCTTCCAGTAGGCTTGAGCAGTATATATTTTACCTATAATGTTAGTGCTCATAGATAAAAAAATATCAAAAATATTCACAAAGAAAAATAATAATTTAATCAATAATATTTGTCATCATCAAAATCACAGACTAGGGATCCTGGATTGCAATATTTTTCAAACACTATACTTTTAGAGTTTTGAGTATGCAATGGGTTTGATATAGATTAGTTTTATTCAATAATTTAGAAAAAATGAAGGTTTGTAATGCTCAAATCATTGATAATCATTTATGATCATTAATGATTGAACAGGTGAGTAGTTGATTATCAATAGGGGCAGTTAGCTGATGAACTTAAGGCCTGATTTTGATTTAGGTTTTGAATTATTCAATAAAGATTGTTTATTAAAGAAAATTTTGTTTTACAAATATGACATTAGTGATAGCATTTAGTGATTATCAGTTCATTCATTAGATAAGCAAATGATAGTCAGTGGTTATTGTCAAGTGATGATTTTGAAATCAATGATTTGAATACTATTCCATAGCATATTGCTGGGATAAATTTGAAGTTTGAAGTGCAGTTTAATAATTTGAGTGAGGAGGTTAGATTTTTTTTTAATTTAGATCATTGACCTAACCTAAAAATGAGGGCAACAAGCGACTAGTTATGATTATAGTTAAAGAGAAATTTCATTAGAGCGCTATCGTATGTACTAGTTCACTTTTTTTATCCCTTTTTTATTTAAGTAGTATGATGCATTTGAATGTAAGCTACAACTGATACTAATTTTTTATTATACTCACCTTTTTCTTTTTGTAAATTTTTTTGGAGATATTCACATGTTTCTTTCCTTTACTATTTGTAATTTACATACTTAATGAATTTTAATAACAATTTTTACTTTCATCTTCTTGTAATGCTATGGAATTTTTGTAAGGATTTAATAATATCACTAATTACATTTTCAAGTTTATTAGGATCATTCAAATTTATGCTATTCACATCTAATCCTTAAACTTATTTTTTCACTTTTCTATTCAATTTCCAATGAGTTATTGTATAGTCTCTAAATTCAGAATCAATTCAATAGCTTAAATGATATTGATTAGTTAATTATTAAGTTTTCAAATTATAAATTATTTTGCAATGTTCATTCAAATTATCATCTAATATTTTTCTTATTATCCTAATTGTCAAGTGCATCACAACCACTCCTCAAGTGCCTTTCAATATGATCTTTTTCTTTCTCTTGATGGTTAACTTAAGTATTTTTAGGTAATGAACCAAGAGGCCTTCTACTAAAAGAGATTGCAAGCTATCCTAATTATGTTTTCAATTTTTTTTAAAGCAACTTGACAATGCAATTGAGTTCTCAATCGAATCACTACCTTTTCCGAAGGTGCCTTCCTATTTTTAAATTGATTATTTTGATTAAATCATGGTGGATGTGAAGGTCTAGGATTCATTAAAGGTTGTTGAGGATTATTCTAATTTCTTGCTTGATTAGGTTGTCTTGAACTCCATTGATTTTTACCACCATCATTACTTGACCAACTAAAATTAGGGTGGTTCCTCTAACTTGGGTTTTATGTATTAGAATAGGCATTATTTTGTCATCCATTCAAATTCATATTTTCAATCCCTAGAGTACTAGTATCAATAAAATTTTAATTAGTCCATTCCAATTATATAAATGATCATGATCCTGAGTTAACTCATATTGTATAACATTTCTTTAAAATAATAGCTACTTGAGTAGTAAGAATTGACAAAGCATCACATTTATAGACTCCAATTACTCTCTTAGAATTCACCCTATCAGTAGGCTAATAAAAATTATTTGTAGCCATTTCCTCTATTAGTTTATATGCTTCCTCAAATAGTGTAGAAATTAAAGATCATCCAAGTGCAATGTTTATTATTGTCCTAAGAGATCCTACTAATCCATTATAAATGGTTTTAATAACCAACCAATTGGGTAAGGTAAGGTGAGGAAATTTCTTAAGCATTTATTTAAATCTCACCCAACTTTCATAAATTATTCTCCTCTAAATTAGGCAAAGGAAGTGATATCATTTCTAAGTTCTGGAATTTTTGAAGGTGAGAAATAGTTAGCTAAGAATTTGTCTGCCAGCTCATTCCAAGTGGTTATAGCGCATGAGGGCAAAGTGTTCAACCACATCTTAGCCTTGTACCTTGGAGGAAATAAGAATAATGTAAGTCCAATAGCATCATCACTGACACCATTATATTTATATATTATATAAATATCTAAGAAACTAGCTAAGTGTAAGTTTGGATCTTCAATAGGGGTTCCCCCAAATTAGAGTTCTTGAGCCATCTGAATTATGACAAATTTCAGTTTAAAATTATTAGCCTAGAAAGTAGGAATATTAATACTCTGATGGATTCCTTCTTCTATAAGATTAGTATTCTCCCTAAGTAGTCTAGCATAGTCCTGATCTTATACCTAGTTAGATATTTTAAAAATCTTTTTAGTTTTTCAAATTTTGTAATGGTTCTTTCAGTTTCTGGATCAAATAATAAGAGTTCCTTACTAGATCTACCAAGCATACAACAAAGAAAAATAACTAAAAATCATAACTAAATAATTAAACAGAATTATTTGTATTTATTTTCAAAAATTATATGAAACATAACAAATATATAGTATAGAAGTAGGTCTAATTATGCACTTGTTTCAACAATATAATTAACATTGCATCACTCATATTACTTCCTTGGCAACGATGCAAAAAACTTGATGGAGGGCTTATGGTGAGCTAATATGGAACTCGTTGAGTTTGAAATATTCTTATGTTTTCTTTGATTAAAAATTAGTAATATTCCACTGAATTATATAAGTATATGTATTGAATCAAGCAATAAAGTGAAAGAGTAGAGTGTTAAACCCATAATGAAGTGTTATGCAAAATTGCAACTTAACTACTACCACTTATTTCAAATGCACAACTTCTTCTACTAAAAAAAAAAAGAAATTGGGAGTTTTGTCACTTAAAGAAAATAAAGGCTTACGAGAATAAAATGTTTTGGACTAATGAATGTAAATAGCATAGTTTTCCTAATGAGACTCTTAATTATATATTTGGATTAGAACATATACATCCCTAGATAAATATCTAGCTTATAGGGATGAAAAGAAAGGCTTAATGCCTTCCTACAGTCTTACTATCTCCATAGAACCTAAAATATTTAAACATCCTAAGTCCAGGCATGACAATATTATACTTCAGTATTTCTAATTATTCAAGTATTCCATCATCGAGGTTTACATCACACAATATTTCAACTAAATATATGGCCATTTTATACGATATATCAAGTTTGGGATGTATTACAAACAATAATATTTTCATTAAAGCACAAGAGTCTACATTAGTATGTACTATGTTTCTACATCATAAGCCCAAAATTAAAGAATTGGCCAGACATGGAGGAAATAACAAGCAAACTCATCTTTATTTTATTTAATGATAGAAAAGATATGAGAGAATTAGTAAGAAAATTATCAGCCAGAATCATTAAAGGATCTTCTCCACACTTCTTCCAACAATCATAGAGTTACTTACATAAACAGGCTAAGATCTCCAAAAGGAAAATATCTTGCACTTATCTAGCTTCTCTTAGACTTTACTCTAAGTGGGCACTAAAGAAACACACTAAAATTTATAAGAACTCACTCAAGTGATAAAACTCTCAAAATAATGAAACTAAAAAATTATTTATAGTTAGTACAGGGTTGGATTGAAGCACTGCGGTGCTGGATAACGTGGCGACACAACAATGAAAAATGAACTAGCACCTCAGCATTGTAAAGTCTGCTCTGCTACTGCGCTAACAAATGTGGCATGATTACTAATGGAAATTTAGTGACTTTTTGCTGAATTGGCATGGCTCCTTAAAACATCCCTAAGAAAAACTTATTATAGATATTGAACCTATTTCACCATGTTTTTATCTTCAAAACTTTCAAGCATGGTTGTGTTCAATTTCGCTCCACCATAATAAAGACAAACACTCACAAATAATAATAATAACTCTAAGGTGAAGTATGAAAGTTTGATAGGGATGTTAAGCCCTTGTGAACTAGTCCCAAGGCTAACCAAGAGGGGGGGTGAATTGGTAGTTTTAAAAATTTGAGAGCAAAATAATTATTTAGAAAATCTTTTTGAATGTTTTTAAATTTTACAGTTATGCAATGTTGTGTAGATGTTTAACAATAATAGAATAATACTCACAATCACACAATCATCAACAGGAAAATAAAACCAGAAAATAATAGAAAAGAATACACCCGATTTTATAGTGGTTCGGTCAACTTGAACTACGTCCACTCCCCGGAACCTGCCCTTCGGTATTGCACTAACACTAAGTGACTCTCCTTCTGCTCGCACAACAAGGAAGAGAAGCCTGTATAAGAACACCTTTCCACCAACCCGGTGAGGCAGAGAACCTGAACTCCTTTCGCTTCCTCCTGAAGTAGGCAAAGAAGCTAGACTCCTTTCGCTTCCTCCTGAAGCAAGTAGAGAACCTGGACTCCTTTCACTTCTTCCTAAAGCAGGAAGAGAACCCGGATCTTCTTGCGAATGATCCTCCCACAGAGACACCGATAAGACAAGAGACTACGAATGGAGAAGATGACTCAGATCCTTGCTTGGAGCAACCTTTGTGAATCCCTCACAAACTCCCCCTCACAAGATCTTCTCTCTCTCTCTCTCTTAAGGTTTTCTCTAGAAAGGAAAGTGGCAAATGGTTTTTCTTGGTGGAAGAAAAAGATCTTTTGTATGAGAGATCTAAAATTGCCCTAAATCTTAACTGGTCGTCAAAGATCTCCCAGGACGATCAGTCGATTGTCCTGTATGATCAGTTCAAAATCGCATGTATCAACCTAGACGATCTGGTTCCTCTAGAGATTAGTAGAAAAAATTTGTTCATATTATCCCATATAATTCTGTGATCGTCCGGGATGATTTTAATCACCAGACTAATTTAGGCATGATTGTAATGGATTGTCTAGGACATTGCACGTATCGTCCGGAATGATCGAACCAAATCTCTAAAAATAAAACTTTCCGAACTTAATCTGGCGGCTGAGAATTTCTGATTTAAGCATATCATCCTGTACGATATGAGAATCATCTAGGATGATTGGCTTAATCAAACCGACTTAACATGATCATCCTAATTAGGGTTTCTATTTTCACTGGATCATCCAGGATAATATTAATATCATCTAGGATGATATTACTATCGTCCAGGATGATCTGAATAAAAAATGAATCAAAACTCTAACTCACTAAAACTCTCCACCTGAGTGTGTGTGTGTAAGATTACGTAGCTGTAGGATCAATTACATTATATTTAACTCAAGAAAGGGAAAAATTATAATTAAACACACGCAGACTCGATCTAGAGTTGGCTTGAATTGTATTTGTTCTTTATACCTGAGATGTTAGCCAGTCAAAGCAGAATACATAAGTGTTTATTATCATCAAAATTATAATTCTTAAATCCAGGTTTATAATAATCTTCCCCTTTTTGATGATGGCAAACATTTATTTAGTAGTTTCAAATCAACTAGATTGTAGTAATTAAAGCACAGGTGAGAGACGATAAATTTTACTAATCATTGATAACCAGTGACATTCATACAATAAAGGATATAACTACAACAAAAACAACAAATAAAACTACTAGAACACAAAAATAACTCCCCCTTTTGACATCATAAAAAGGAGGAACATTAAAGACAAACAAACAATAGCAAATGAAAAACATAACAAGAAACTGAAATAAAACAACTTAATAGATAGGCAGATCCAGAACAGATAGAGGAGGTGGTGGTGGATGAAAGTAACTGTGAATGGTGGCGAACTGCTCTCAAAACCAGGCCATGTCCTGGTCGTGCTGCTCCCATTGGGTAGTCACATAGGAGTCAAAACAGGCCACCCACTGGTCGAAATGCTGCACCAGATGATCAAAGGGTGATGCAATACAAACAGGAGCAGGTGCATCAGGTGCAGTAGGTACAGGAACATCTTCTTCCTCTTCCTCCTCAACATCCACGGCGGGCTCCAAATAAAGTTGGGTACTGTGGAGGACATGGAAGGAGTTATTTGCGTAGTAGGAAGGAGGGACATTGGCAAGAACCAAATATTTCAGATTATATTTCGTCTCAAGTACATAGGCAATGAGGTAGCCTAGGGCTAGATTTGGGCATCTCCCATGGCCCGGATCCCTAATGCTAGTGAGATGTTCGATGTATCGAAAGAGAAGATCAGTAGCATTGAAATCCTGGTGGGCCATGATGTAGTAGGAAGTCAAGAAAAGTAAAGGTGTGATGTGGATGCGATCCCCAGCCTTTGGGTTGATTGAGCAATGAAGGACATGTTGAATTATACGTGCATCCTTAAGTAGGGAATAATACACATTATCGTGGTAGTGAACATTAGTATTTTAAAGGAAATGATTAATGACACTCCAATCAAAATCAGGATCAGGAACTATCGTGTGGATCTAATCACTAGTGATTGAAAGTTGAAGGATATTATGAAAATCATGTGCGGTCAATTCTACCAGTCTCTAATTTACAAAGGAGTGCAGTGTAAAGTAATCAGAGGTAATGCGAAGATTGGCAAAAAAGACACTAAGAAGTTCAGAGCTAAAGGGGACGACCAAGGTGAGAATGAAGGTAAGGGAGGTATGGGCAAACAGATCCAGTACCGGGTAGATAAGAGTGCAGGGGTTGACTATCTTTGAATGAATGATTCCAACGTTAAGGTAACGCTAGAAGGCAGTCTAGTCAGCTGACTCAAGAAAGCGGGGATCGATATTTCTACGGGATGAACTTGCACCGTGATGCCTTGATCTTTTACCACCAGCCATTAGAAGATGAGGGGATGAAGGATTGAAGAAAGAATGGTGAAAAAGATGAAGAATCGGCTATTTAAATAGAAATGGTCTGGATCGTCCAAGATGATATAAGCAATTATTATGGCCTGGATGATTGGTCAAAAAGGCGATCGGATCATCCAGGACGATCAGATATTGTCCAGGATGATAAGACACAGATGATCATCTTGAGGAGACAGGCTAGATGACTTTTGACAAAAAGTATCATCCCGGACGATTAGGTGGATCGTCTAGGATGATCGATAATAAATGAATCGGATGGGCCGAATTTAAATCATCCAACTACTGCCACATGTGTTGCAAATCTGGTTTTGATGATGATAAACATATTTCTATTGTGTCTTGCTTGGCTAACCCGTTTCAGGCACAAAAGATCACGAACAACTTAAGCCAACTCAAGTTTGGGTCCAACTGTGTCCAATATAATATTTTTCTTTTTCTTGAGTCAATTGTAATGTAATTGATCCCCTAGCTAAGTAACCTTGCACACACACACACTCAGGAGGAAAGCTTGAGTGAGTTAGAGTTTCTATTTATTTTTTTATTTAGATCGTCCTGGACGATGGTCACATCGTCCTGGATGATTCAGTAAAAATAGAAACCCTAATTAGGGTGACCAACTTAAGTGTGACTGATTAAGCAGATCATCCTGGATGATCTTTGGATCGTACAGGATGATTTGCTCAAATCAAAAATTCTCAGCCGCCAGATCAAGTTAGGCAAGTTTTTATTTTAAGATATTTGGTTTGATCGTCCCGGACGATACGTGTGTCGTCCTGGATGATCAACTATAATCATGCCTACATTAATCTGGTAATTAAGGAAAGTAATTAATACCTGATTGATACGATCATATCATCCTGGACGATCACAGGATCATTTTGGATGATCATGATCGTCTAGTGCATTTCAGCTGTACATCCCGAACTGTGTTCAGGATGAATTGGGCACTTTTTGAACTAATCATACAGGATGATATCCATATCATCCTGGACGATCAAGTCATTTTTGTGTCGTCCAGCACAAGTTTCTCTGGACGACCCGAACTGTCCTCTGGATGAAATTCCTCAATTTACACTAATCGTCCCGGACGATCGTAGGATCGTACGGGATGATATGAACAACTTTTTGAACTGATCGTCCAAAAGAGCCAAATCATCCAGGCTGAATCAGCTAATTCTGAACTGATCGTACAGGATGATATATTGATCATCCTGGATGATCTTGGCCGACCAGTTGAGATTTAGGGCTATTTTTGTGCCCTCATATAAAAGATCTTTTCCTTTGTTTAGAAAATATCTTTTGTCACTTTCTTTCCGAAAGAAACCCTAGAGAGAGAGCTGGGAGAGAGAGAGAGGATCATGTGATGGGGAGTTAGTGAGGAATTCACTAAGGTTGCTCCAAGCAAGGATCAGAGTCGTCTTCTCCGCTCGTCGTCTTCCATCTAGTTGGTGTTTGTTGTGGGAAGATCATTCGCAAGAAGATCCAGGGTTCTCTACCCGTTTCAGGTGGAAGCAAAAGGAGTCCGGGGCTCTCTGCCCACTTAAGGTGGAAGCAAAAGGAGTTTTAAGGTTCTCTACCTCACCTGGTGGTGGAAAGGAGGTTTTGTACAGGCTTCTCCGCCTTACTGTGGGAGCAAAAGGAGAGTCACTTTTTGCTTACTGCAATACCCAGAGGGGAGGCTACGGGGAGTGGACGTAGGTCAAGTTGACCGAACTACTATAAAATCTGGTTTGCTTTTCTGATTCTGTTTTACACTTTACTTTTCTGATATTAACTGCTTGGGTGAATATCTGTGATTGATCTTTTCGTTCTTATTTACTTGTTTCTGCTGCTAAGTATCGAAAAGATTTTTCTGTTGCTCGTGAAATTTTTAAATAACCAATTCACCCCCCCTCTTGGTTAGCCTCGAGACTAGTTCACTAGGGCTTAACATCCCTATCGAACTTTCAAGTGGTATCAGAGCTCGGGATTCAAAATTTCATTTAAAAACTTTTGAATTTGATCCATGGCTAACTGTAACAATCGTAATACTGCTGAAGTTTATTCTATTACAAGACCACCATTATTTGATAACATTCATTTTGATTTTTGAAAAACACGCATATCTACTTTTCTTCAGTCTATTGATTATCGTATGTGGATGTTAGTTAAGGATGGCTATGAAGTACCACATAGAATTATTAATGGTGTTAAAAATGAACTGCCCTTTGCAGATTGGACGTTTGATGATCGTGATTTAGCACAGTTAAATGCAAAATGTTTGAACTGTTTCTTTTGTGCTTTAAAATATGAAGATTATATGCGTGTTTCTACTTGATCAACAGGTAAAGAAATCTGGGATAGATTGTGTATAACATATACAGGTACAACTGAGGTCAAACAGTCTAGGTTAAACATCTTGTTACATGATTACAAACTTTTTTGCATGAAACTTAGTGAGAGTATTTCAGAAATGCACACAAGGTTCACTCAAACGTTACCTCTTTGCATGCTCTAGGTTGAGAACTTACAAACTACGAAAGAGTGAACAAAATTCTTAGATATTTACATTCTTCATACGATGCTAAGATTACTGCGATCACTGAATCTAAAGATTTAAATACTTACTCTATTGACAGCTTACTTGGATGACTCATTGCTTACGAGCAAGGGGTGAACCAAAGGCAACTTGATGCAGGTGAACGAAAGAAGGAGAAAATAGTGGCACTAAAGGCCAACGAGAGTGATTCTAGTTCTTCCGGGTCTAATAGCGATGATGTTACCTTAATCACTAGGCAATTCAAAAGCTTTCTATGGAAGAAACATAAGAACTATCAGAAGTGGAATAAGGGTAAGTTCTGTTAAAATTTTAAGGGTTCATCTGATACTATTTATTTTGAATGCAGGAAGCCTGGACACATTAAGGATGATTGTCTTACACTTAAAGCTCATCCAAGAAAGGAGAAGGGTGAGGAGGAACACAAGTTCAGAAAGGACAAGAAGCGGATTCAGAAGGCGTTCTGGGTAGACTCTGCATCCGACTCCTCTAAGAATGAAGCTGAAGAGGAGGAAACAAATTTATGTCTGATGGCTGATGATCACCCTGGTCAGTCGGACCAGGAAGAGGTATGTGAGCTTACTTACGATCAGTTATTTGAAGTTTCTAAAAAAATTCATACATCATATAGGAAGCTTAAGAAAATTCATGCTAGTTTAAAATTAGATTATTTAACTTTGCAAAAAGAGCATGATTATGTAGTTAAAGATCATTCCTCACTTGATTCCAATCACATATCTTTGCTTGATGAATTTAATGAGTTGAATAAAAAATATTCTAATTTAACTATTGAGCATGATGTGTTAAAAATATCGTATGTTGAATTAGAAATTGCTTTTAAGAAACTGAATGATATGGCATGTGATTTAGAAAGTAATGAAAGTGCAAGAACTTTTGAAATTGCAAGTTTAAATAAACATATTGAATTTTTGAAAGTTAAAATCAGTGCTTTTGAGAAAAATCAAACACCACCTACTTTTGAACAATTTTATGCACCGCCACCTTTTGAAAAATCTATTGGAAATTCATCAAAGCATGTTTCATACACATCTAGGAAGAGGTACTATCACTCACGATGTTTCGTTAATCCTTTTCCTGGTGTTAGATGTTTTTCATGTGACATGTTAGGACACATTTCCCACACCTGCACTGTTCATCATAGTACACATTGGGTATGGAGACCCAAATTGCCTGTTTCACAGCACAGCATGCATGCATTGCATTCTTCTTTTCATAAGAAGGAACCCAAACCTATTTGGGTTCCTAAGACTGACATTTGATGATTTTGTAGGAGTGCTCTCACACAAGACCTCGTGAGAGCATGTGGTACCTAGATAGTGGATGTTCTAGACACATGATTGGAGATACAAATCAGTTCATTTCACTGGAGGCCAGAGCTGGAGGAAAGGTTATACTTGGAGATAACACCACCAGGAAGGTGGTAGGCTCAGGTATAATTGGTGATTCAAAGAATTTTATGATTGATAATGTTTTGCTTGTAGATGGACTGAAACACAACTTGCTGAGCATCAGTCAACTTTATGACAAAGGATACAGCATCAAATTCCTGCCCACTGGCTGCATTTTAAGCTTAAATGATAAAATAGTTTTGCAAGGGCAAATGATCAACAACGTTTACAAGCTGGATGTAAGTTGCATTAAATCTGAGAATATAATTTGCTTAAAAACTGCTGTTGATGAGTCTTGGTTATAGCATAGGAGATTGTGTCATGTTAGTATGAAAACCCTTAGGAGAGTCACCCAAAAGGACTTAGTTAGAGGTGTGCCCAAGCTTAAGTTCACTAAGGATCACCTATGTGATGCCTATCAGTTAGGGAAGTAAGTCCAGTCCTCCTTTCACTCTGTTAAGGACATTAGCACCTCTAGACCTTTAGAAGTTCTTCACATGGACCTCTTCGGACCCATTAGCACTGCCAGCTTAGGGGGGAGAGTCTATGGGTTTGTGATTGTAGATGATAATTCAAGGTTCACTTGGGTTAAATTTTTGTCACAAAAATCTGAGTCATTTGATGAGTTTAGATCTTTCTCTACTTGGATTCAGAAGAAGTTAGGATGTGAGATTATTACCATCCATAGTGATCACGGAGGGGAGTTTGAAAATGAAAGATTTGGAAGTTTTTGTGAGGAGCAAGGGATTAGTCACAACTTTTCAGCTCCTAGGACCCCTCAGCAGAACGGGATAGCTGAAAGGAAGAACAGGACCTTAGTGGAAGTCGCTAGAGTCATGCTTGCTGAGTATTCACTTCCTAAATACTTTTGGGATGAAGCGGTGAACACTGCCTGTTATGTGCTGAATAGGGTGAATGTGAGATCAAAATTGAACAAGATACTTTATGAGATCATTAAGGGTAGAACTCCAAATCTGTCCCACCTCCACGTCTTTAGCTGTAAGGTTTTCATTCTGAACAATGGAAAGTCACCCTTAGGAAAGTTTGACCCCAAATTTGATGTAGGAGTGTTCTTAAAATATTCTAGTGTGGGGAAATCTTTTAGGGTGTTCAATAAGAGGACATTGGTGGAGGAGCAGACAACCCATGTTGTGTTTGATGAATCTAATCCTAAGGAGTCTAGATCTGAAGTAGAAGATGAAGAGATTGTTGAGGTTACCCAAGGGATTGGAAATACAAATCTAGAGGAGAGGGTAGAACCTCAAACCAAACTGCCTAGAGATTGGAGATATTCTTTGATTCTTCCTAAAGAACTGATCTTAGGAGACCCTTCTGAAGGTGTTAGGACAGGTATGGACATAGGAAAGAAGTGAACCATTCTTCCTTTATTTCAATGACTAAACCCACCAACATCAATTAAGCCTTGTCGGATGAGTTTTGGATCTTAGCTATGCAGGAAGAATTGAATTATATTGTAAGAAATGATGTTTGGGAGTTAGTAGAAAGACCTAGAAATCAAAGTATTATGGGAACCAAGTGGGTCTTTAAGAATAAGATGAATGATTCTGGTGTGGTGGTTAGGAATAAGGAAAGATTGGTGGCTAAGGGGTATAATCGGATAGAAGGGATTGATTTTGAGGAGACTTTTGCCCCTGTAGCTAGATTGGAAGCCATTAGGGTGCTACTAGCCTTTGCCTGTTATAAAGGATTTAAGCTATTTCAAATGGATGTCAAGAGTGCCTTTTTGAATGGGGTGATAAAAGAGGATGTTTTTGTAGAACAACCCCCAGGTTTTGAGAGTTCTCAATATCGAAATCATATTTATAAATTAAAAAAGGCCTTATATGGATTAAAACAGGCACCCAGAGCTTGGTATGAGAGGCTTAGCACATTCCTGTCAGAAAGAGAGTTTGTTAAGGGGAGCGTAGACACCACCCTTTTTCTGAGGAGATTAGGGGATGACTTACTCATTGTCCAGATTTATGTTGATGATATAATTTTTGGATCTTCTGATAAATACTTATATGATGAGTTTTCTAAAATAATGAGTAAAGAGTTTGAGATGAGTATGATGGGAGAATTGTCCTACTTTTTGGGATTTAGTATAAGGCAGATGGATGATGGAACCTTTCTCAATCAATCTAAATACACTAAGGACATTCTGAAGAAATATGAAATGGATAAAGCCAAGCCAATCAATACTCTCATGAGCTCCTCTGTTCAGTTAGATAAGGATTCAAGTGGAAAATATGTTGATCAGAAGAAGTATAGGGGAATAATAAGATCACTACTTTACCTGACTACGAGCCGACCTAATATCATGTTTAGTGTTTGTCTTTGTGCTAGGTTTCAAGCCGATCCTAAAGAGTCCCACCTAACTGCTGTTAAGAGAATTCTTAGATATCTTTTAGTGACCCCAAACCTAGGAATTTGGTACCCTAGGCACAGCACCTCCTTTGAGATTATTGGGTATTCTGATTCTAATTTTGTCGGGTGTAGATTTGAAAGAAAGAGCACTTCAGGAACTTATCAGTTTATAGGACAGTCATTAGTCTCCTGGTCCAGTAGAAAGCAGAACTCAGTTGCACTTTCCACTACTGAAGCTGAGTACATTACCTTAGGGAGTTGTGTGGCCCAAGTTCTTTGGTTGAAGCAACAAGTCTTGGATTTAGGATTACCTGTTGGCACAATTTCTATTTTGTGTGATAATACTAGTGTCATCTGCATTTCTAAGAATCCTATCTAACATTCTAGAACCAAACATATTGATATAAGGCATCACTTCATTAGGGATCATATTACAAAAGGGGACATTGAGCTACATCACGTAGCAACTGAAAATCAGCTGGCTGACATATTCACTAAACCACTGGCCTTTGACTCATTCAGCATTTTGAGAACCAGATTAAGAGTGATTGATATAAGTGCTTGATTCTAATGACTGCTGATTTCTGATTGTTCTGATTTTTATTCTATTTTCTGTTAGTTAGTTTTTGATTTGATTATTTGCTTTCAGTTGGTTTTATTTCTTCTGTTGATTTCTATATTAGCCTTGTTGTTAGTTTGATTTGAGTATTTAACTTGATGTGATTTTCTACCTGTTTTTTTATTCACTGGTTCATCTCTTTTTTTATTGTTTTATGCTTTTTAAAATCAGATCACTGCTCACTACTTCTGCTAAACTGAATTTCTGACTAAGAGTTTTACCTTGTTTTTATTTGGAAGCTGGTAAGCAGTGATTGATTTCACTGGATCTGTTAAAGGGAAGAAATATTGATGATTATTTCTCTTCCTCTAACTCCTTTACTGGTGTATTATCTCTTTTGGATAAAAATCTTTTTCAAAATTAAAAAGTTGGTTTTTGAAATAGAGATTTATTTTATCCTCCTACAGTAATCTACCTCATACGAGTAGTGTTTTCAAAGTTTAAATCAGATTTAGGTTTCTTAATCAAGTGATTGCACTTATCATATGACTTATGATTTTTGTTTTGTGAATTATCTTCCCTACTATAGAGAATGTGTTGCTTTGCCTTCTCTTAAGTTTGGACGGTATTTTCACAGCTGAGATTCTTTAACGATTATTAAAGGAAGCAAGCTTACAAAAGATGCACAGTGCGCCAACCAAATTAAAAAAGAGGCATAAAATGAGCCCAAAATTGAAAAGATGCGAAAATGTCAAATACACAAAGTATATTAAAAATCAAAAGATGCGCAGTGCGCCAAATAAATTGAAAAAGAGGCACAAAATCAGCCCAACCTAAGCTTTCTTCTCTTTCAGATGTTTAAATGTCTTAGAGAAAAATTTGTGTGCCACTTAATATGTTCAAAAGCTTGAGTTTGGAAATCTTGATTTCTGATTTTTTACTTTGTAACACTATTATATCAGATATTTTTCTGCAACGAGGCATGAAGGGATCTCTTTTTGAATCTAATTTCTTTTCTTATGAATTGGATTTTTATTTTAAAAGAGACTTGCATCGATGAGGTGCCCGAGGTGGAAGTTACAAAAGTCAATTTTTTCAACTTTTTATTGTTTCAGCGCTGTCAATCGTCTCCTTATTGGTTTTTGAATCTGAAATCAAGGAAAAATTCTGATTTCCTGGAGCGGTTTGATCAAAAAAAAAAACAAAAAAATTGCTTTTATATGTTTTCTCTTTGCGTTTTATTCATTTTGTTTTATTTTATATTTTTGTAACGGCTATTTTTTATGTTTTGTTTGCACTATTTTCGTTTTGTACTGATTTGTTCTGTTGGTTTTGTTTACCCTCCTCCTTTTTGTGATGTCAAAAGGGGGAGTCAGTATTAGTTTTGTTCCTATTATGTTTCAGTTGTAGTAGCTTTGTTCCTGTTATATTTTGTACTTGTGTTTATACTACTTCGATTGTTCAATGAAAATTAGAAAAAAAAAATTTCGATCTCCTAGTGCTTGTATTTTTAAACTACTGGACATAGGTTTGCCATCATCAAAAAGGGGGAGATTATTGCAAATCTGGTTTTGATGATGACAAACATGTTCCTACTATGTCTTACTTGGCTAACCCGTTTCAGGCACAAAAGAGCACGAATAACTCAAGCCAACTCAAGATCGGGTCTAAGTTTGTCCAATGTAATATTTTTCTTTTTCTTGAGTCAATTGTAATGTAACTGATCCCCTAGCTAAGTAACCTTGCACACACAAACACTCAGGGGGAGAGCTTGAGTGAGTTAGAGTTTCTGTTTATTTTTTGTTCAGATCGTCCTGGACGATGGTCACATCATCCTGGACGATCCGGTAAAAACAAAAACCCTAATTAGGGAGACCAACTTAAGTGTGTCTGACTAAGCAGATGGTCGTCGATGATTTTTGGATCGTACGGGACAATATGCTCAAATCAAAAATTGTCAGCCGCCAGATCAAGTTAGGCAAGTTTTTATTTTAAGATATTTGGTCTGATCGTCTCGGACGATACGTGTATCATCCTGGACAATCAACTATAATCAGGCCTAAATTAATCTGGTAATTAAGGAAAGTAATTAATACCTGATTGATACGATCATATCGTCCTGGACGATCGCAGGATCGTCCTGGACGATCATGATCGTCTAGAGCATTTCAGCTGTACGTCCCGAACTGTATTCAGGACGATTTGGGCACTTTTTAAACTAATTGTATAGGACGATATCTGTATCATCTAGGACGATCAAGTCATTTTTATGTCGTCCAGCACAAGTTTCTCTGGACGACCCAAACTATCCTCTAGACGAAATTCCTCAATTTACACTAATCATCCCGGACGATCGTAGGATCATACGGGATGATATGAACAACTTTTTGAACTGATCGTCGGGAAGAGCCAAATCATCCAGGCTGAATCAGCTAATTTTGAACTGATCATACAGTACGATATATTGATCGTCCTAGATGATCTTGGCCGACCAGTTGAGATTTAGGGCTATTTTTGAGCCCTCATATAAAAGATCTTTTTCTTTATTTAGATAACATCTTTTGCCACTTTTCTTCTTAGAGAAACCATAGAGAGAGAGAGAGAGAGTTGGGAGAGAGAGAGAGGATCTTGTGAGGGGGAGTTAGTGAGGGATTCACTAAGGTTGCTCCAAGCAAGGATCAGAGTCGTCTTCTCCACTCGTCGTCTTCTATATAGTTGGTGTTTGTTGTGGGTGGATCATTCGCAAGAAGATCCAGGGTTCTCTGCCCGCTTCAGGTGGTAGCAAAAGGAGTCCGGGGTTCTCTGCCCGCTTCAGGTGGAAGCAAAAGGAGTTCGAAGGTTCTCTTCCTCACCTGGTGGTGGGAAGGAGGTTTTGTACAGGCTTCTCCGCCTTGCTGTGGGAGCAAAAGGAGAGTCACTTTTTGTTTAGTGCAATACCCGGAAGGGAGGCTCTGGGGAGTGGACGTAGGTCAAGTTGACCGAACCACTATAAAATCTAGTTTGCTTTTCTGATTCTATTTTACACTTTAATTTCTGATATTAACTGCTTGGGTGAATATCTGTGATTGATCTTTTCATTCTTGTTTACTTGTTTCCGCTGCTAAGTATCGAAAAGATTTTTCTGTTGCTCGTGAAATTTTTAAATAACCAATTCACCCCTCCTCTTAATTAGCCTCGGGACTAGTTCACTAGGGCTTAACATCCCTATCAAACTTTCAACATGGATCATCCAGGACGACGAGGTGTATCGTCCAGGATGAACACCAATAATTGGTGTATCTCATCTGTTTGATCATGGTGGGGGTGATTTGAATGGATCATCCAGGATGATGTATGGATCGTCCGGGATAAAGAGTATCATCCAGGATGATGTGGTGATCATCCAGGATGATGTAAAGAAAAAATAAAAAAAAGAAGGATGGAGAGGAAAGATATAGGATCCCGAAAACACGCAAAATAAAAATAAAATAAAATCAGATGAAACAAAATAGAAACGAGAAAACACAAGTAAAAAAATTGACTTTTTTTATCAGCTCCAGTAAAATAGTATTTTTCTTGATTATCAATTCAAAAGCCAATAAGAGGAAAATTGACAACGCTGAAGTCTAAAAAGTTTGGACAATCAACTTTTGTAACGCCTACCTCGGACACCTTATAGGTTCAAATTCCTTTCAAATAAAAGTCTAAATCAGAAGAAAAGAATTAGATTTCAAAAGAGATCCTTTTAAGCCTCGTTCTAGAAAAATATCTGATAAAATAGTACTATGAAGTAAAGAATCAGAAATTATGATTTTCAATCTCAAGCTTTAAAAATATTAAGTGGTGCATGAATTTTTCTAAGACATTTAATGATCTGAAAGGGAAGAGAGCTTGGTTCTTTATGGGCTCATTTTATGCCTCTTTTTCAATTTGTTAGGCGCATTGCGTATCTTTTGATTTTTGATTCACTTTGTGTATTTTTCAATTTCGCGGCATTTCATACCTTTTCAATTTTGGGCTCATTTTGTGCCTCTTTTTCAATTTGTTTGGTGCACTGTGCATCTTTTATAAGCTTGTTTCCCTTCATAATTATTAAAGAATCTCAGCTGTGAAATTACCTTTCAGACATAAGAGAAGACAAAACACACTCTTTATAAGGAAGAGTAATTCATAAAATAAAAACCATACATCATATGATAAGTGCAATCACTTGATTAAGAAAAAATAACAATGATTCAAAGCTTTGAAAACACTATTCATATGAGGAAGATTACTGTAGGAAGATAAAATAGAGCTTTATTTCAAAAACCAACTTTTTTATTTTGAAAAAAAAATTTATCCAAAAGAAACCATACACCATTAAAGGAGTTAGAGGAAGAGAAACAATCTTCAATATTTTTTCCCTTTAGCAGATCCAGAGGAGTCAATCTCTGCTTACAGGTGTTTAAACAAAAATAAGGCAAAACTTGTAGTCAGAAATCCAGTTATCAGTAGTAGTGAGCGGTGATCTGATTTTTTTTTTAACTAGTAAATCAAGAATAAGTAAGAAATCACATCAATATAAATACTCAAATCAAGAAAATCAGCAAAAAATATAAACATTAAAATGAAAATCAGTAGAAAATAAAAATTAACAGGAAATAGATAATCAAATAAAAACTAGCAGAAATAAAATGAAAAATAAAAAACTCAAAAATCATAAGTCGTCAGAATCATGCATTTATGTCAATCAGACCCAATCTGATTCTCAAAATGCTGAATGAGTTAAAGGCCAGCGGTTTTGTAAAGATGTCAGCAAGTTGATTTTCAGTTGCTACATGATGTAGCTCAATGTCCTCTTTTGTATCATGGTCCCTAATGAAGTGATGTGTTTGGTTCTAGAATGTAGGATTTGATTCCTAGAAATACAGATGGCACTGGTGTTATCACATAGAACTGAAATTGTGCCAACAGGTAATCCTAAATACAAAACTTGTTTCTTCAACCAAAGGACTTGGGCCACACAACTTCCTAAGGCAATGTACTCAGCTTCAGAAGTGGAAAGTGCAACTGAGTTCTGTTTTCTACTAGACCAGGAGACTAAAGACTATCCTATGAATTGGCAAGTTCTAGAAGTGCTCTTTCTATCCATCCTACTCCCTACAAAATTAGAATCTGAATGTGCAAAAATCTCAAAAGAGGTGTTATACCTAGGGTAACAGATTCCTAGGTTTAGGGTCCCTAACAGATATTTAAGAATTCTCTTAACAATAGTCAGGTGGGACTCTTTAGGATCAGCTTGAAATCTAGCACATAGACAAACACTAAACATAATATCAGGTCGGCTAGTAGTCAGGTAAAGCAGTGATCCAATTATTCCCCTAAAGTTCTTCTGATCAACAGATTTTCCATTTGAATCTTTATCTGACTGAACAGTGGAACTCATGGGAGTGTTGATTGGCTTGACTTTGTCCATTTCATATTTCTTCTGAATGTCCTTAGTGTATTTTGATTGATTTAGAAAAGTTCCATTTTCCATTTGCTTTATGCTAAACCCCAAAAAATAGGATAATTCTCCCATCATACTAATCTCGAACGCCTTACTCATTATCTTAGAAAAATCTTCACTTAGAATTTTATCAGAAGATCCAAAAAAATATATCATCAACATAGATTTGGACAATGAGTAGATCATCTCCTACTTTCCTAAGGAAAAGGGTGGTGTCTACGCTCCCCTTAACAAACTCTCTTTCTAGTAGGAATGTGCTAAGCCTCTCATAGCAAGCTCTGCATGCTTGTTTCAATCCATATAAAGCCTTTTTTAATTTGTAAACATGATTTGGATATTGGGAACTCTCAAAACCTGGGGGTTGCTCTACAAAGATATCCTCTTTTATTACCCTATTTAAAAAGGTACTCTTGATATCCATTTGAAACGGCTTAAATCCCTTATAATAGGCAAAGGCTAGTAGCACCTTAATGGCTTCCAATCTAGCTACAGGGGAAAAGGTCTCCTCAAAATCAATCCCTTCAATTTGATTGTACCCCTTATCCACCAATAATTCCTTATTCTTAACCACCACACCAAAATCATTCATCTTATTCTTAAAGACCCACTTGGTTCCCACTATACTTTGATTCTTTGGTCTTTCTACTAACTCCCAGACATTGTTTCTTACATATTGATTCAATTCCTCCTATATAGCTAAGATCCAAAACTCATCAGAAAGGGCTTGATTGATGTTGGTGGGTTAATTCATTGAGATAAAGGCAGAATGGTTTACTTCCTTCCTAAGTCCATGCCTAGTTCTAACACCTTCAAAAGGGTCTCCAAAGATCAGTTCTTTAGGATGACTCGAAGCATATCTCCAATCTCTAAGCCAAGTATTTTCAGGTTCTACCATTTCCTCTGGATTTATATTTTCAACTCCTTGGGTAATCTCTCATACATCTTCTTCTTCCTCAACTCTTGTCTCCTTAGGATCAGATTGATCAAACACCACATGAGTTATCTCTTCCACCACCAAAGTCCTCTTATTAAATACCCTAAAGGATTTCCCAACACTAGAATAGCCTAAGAACATTCCTTCATCAGATTTGGGGTCAAATTTTCCTAAGGATGATTTCCCATTGTTCAGAATAAAAATCTTACAACCAAAGACATGGAGGTGGGACAGGTTTGGAGTTCTATCCTTAATGATATCATAAAGTGTCTTATTCAGATTTGATCTAACATTCATCCTATTCATCATATAACAGGCAGTGTTCACCACTTCAGCCCAAAAGTATTTTAGAAGTGAATACTCAGCAAGCATAGCTCTAGCGACTTCCACTAAGGTCCTGTTGTTCCTTTCAGCTACCCCGTTCTGTTGAGGGGTCCTAGGAGCAAAAAAATTGTGGCTAATCCCTTGCTCCACACAGAATATTCCAAATCTCATATTTTCAAACTCTCCACCATGATCACTATGAATAGTCAAGATCTCACAACCTAACATCCTCTGAATCTAAATGGAGAAAGATTTAAATTCATCAAATGACTTAGATTTATATGCTAAAAATCTAATCCAAGTGAACCTCGAGTAATCATCAACAATCACAAATCCATAGACTCTCCCCCCTAAGCTGGTAGTGCTAATGGGTCCAAACAAATCCATGTGAAGGACTTATAAAGGTTTAGAGGTGTTGATATCCTTAATTGAGTGGAAAGAGGAGTGGACTTGCTTTCCTAATTGACAGGTATCACACAGGTGGTCCTCAGTGAACTTAAGCTTCGGGACACCTATAACTAAGTCCTTTTAGGTGACTCTCCTAAGGGTTTTCATACTGGCATGACATAATCTCCTGTACCCAACCAAGACTCATCAGCAGCAGTTTTTAAGCAAATTGAAATATCAGTTTTAAAGCAGCTTACATCCAACATGTAGATATTATTGATTCTTTATCCCTACAAAACAATTTTATCATTTAAGCTTATAATGCAGCAAGTGGGCAAGAACTTGATGTTGTATCCTTCATCACAAAGTTGACTAATGCTTAATAAGTTATGTTTCAATCCATCTACAAGCAAAACATTGCCAATAATGAAATTTTTTGAATCACCAATTATACCTGCTCCTACCACCCTCCTAGTGGTGTTATCTCCAAGTGAAATCTTGCCTCCAGCCCTGGCCTCTAGCGAAATGAATTGATTTGCATCTCTAGTCATATGTCTTGAGCATCCGCTGTCCAGGTACCACATGCTCTCATGAGATCTTGTGTGAGAGCACACCTACAAAATCATCAAACGTTAGATTTAGGAACTCAAATAGGTTTGGGTTCCTTCTTATGAAAAGAAGAATGCAATGCATGTGTGTTGTACTTTGGAACATGCAATTTGGGTCTCCACACCTAATATATACTATGGTGAATAGTACAGGTGTGAGAGATATGTCCAAGCATGCCACAAGAAAAGCATCTAACACTAGAAAAAAGGTTAACTAATCTACGTGGGTGATTGTGCCTCTTCTTAGGTTTGAATGAAACATACTTTGATGATTTTGAGTTAGATTCTTTAAAAGATGGAGGTGCATAAAATTATGTAAAAGTAGGAGGTGTTTCATTTTTCTCAAAAGCAGTAATTTTTACTCTTAAAAATTCATTCTCTTTTTCAAGACTTATAATTTTAAATTTCAATGCACACTCACAACTCTCTAAGTCACATGCCATGGTGTCTCATTCTGTAAAAGCTCTTTCTAAATTAACATGCGAGGTTTTTAATGAATCATGCTCAATAATCAAATCAGAATGCTTTTTATTCAATTCATCAAATTCATTAAGTAGTGACATGTGATTGCAATCAAGAGTAGAATGATCTTTAATCAAAATTTTATGCTCTTTTTATAAATTCAGAAATTCTAATTTCGGACTAGCATGAGTTTTCTTAAATTTCCTATACGATGAATGAATTTTCTCAAAAATATCTAACAATTGATCATAAGTTAACTCACATACCTCTTCTTGATCAGACTGACCGGGATGATCATCAGCCATCAGACACAAGTTCGTAGTCTCCTCTTCAGCTTCAGTCTCAGATGAGTCAAATGCTGAATTTACCCAGAACTTATTTTGTATCCGCTTCTTATCCTTCCTGAACTAGGGTTTCTCCTGACCCTTCTCCTTATTTGGGTGAGCTTTAAATGTAGGATAATCAGCCTTTATATGTCCAGGCTTCCTACATTCAAAATAAACAGTATCAGATGAACCTTTATAATTTTTGCTACTCTTACCTTTGTTCCATTTCTAAAAGTTCTTCTGTTTCTTCCTTAGAAAGCTTTTGAATTGCCTAGTGATTAAGGAAACATCATCGCTATCAGAATCGAAAGAGTCAGTGCTAGTATTGTTGGCCTTCAGTGCCACAATTTTCTCCCTCTTGTTCTCACCTGCATTAATTTGTCATTGGTTCACTCCTTGCTCGTAAGCAATGAGTGACCCAAGTAAGTTATCAATAAAATAAGTGTTCAAATCTTTGGAATCAGTAATTACAGATATCTTGGCATCAAATGAGGAAGGCAAATATCTCAGAATTTTATTCACTTTTTCATAGTTTGTAAGTTCTCTTCCTAAATCATGTAAGGAAGTAACAATTTGAGTGAACCTAGTATACATTTCAAAAAATGATTCACTAGGTTTCATGCGAAAGAGTTCATAGTCATGAAGTAAGATGTTCAATCTAAATTGTTTAACCTCAAATGTACCATCATAAGTAATGCATAATCTATCACATATTTCTTTACCAGTAGTGCAAGTGGAAATATACATATAATCTTCAGATTTTAAAGCACAAAAAAATAATTTAAATAGTTTACATTCAATTGTGCTAAATCACGATCGTAAAATGTCTAATCAGATGTATAATCTTAATTTTTTTAATCACCCTTATATATATATCATCAGGTCCTGTTAAAAGTTTGAAACACCCAGCATTTAGTGAAATTTCACAGGCTCCATACTCGATTTCACTAAATGCCGGGTGGTTCAAACTTCTTTGTTTCACCTGGTATGGAGCCGTCGTTAGTGCCTTGCTCCGCACCATAGCTTTAGTATTAGTATGACCAGGAGAAGGAAGAAGATAAGGTTGACTACCTCACTTAAGGTTAGGAGCCCAGGAGACAGTCTTCATTTAGTATCCTAATTCAGAACTTTCCCTTTTTTTAGGGATCTTCTCTTCCATGTGCTTTGGAATTGGATCTGAGAACAGAGTTTGAGTGGGGCCCTTTGATGCATATTGTCAAAAAGGCAGTCTTGTCAGTCAAGTCAGGAAAGCCAGGCGCGAAGCGTTGTTGTGTTTCTTAGAGTGGGACGAGAGTGATTTGACCTTGCTATGAAAGTGAAAGGTAAGAGAAAGGCGGGTGGTGCCTTACGGTCGACTTCTTCTTTCGTTGAGTGTCCAGGGGGACAGAGTGATATCGGTTTACTAAACAAGGGCTGGGAGGAAGTCTTGTTTTGATTCACATACGGTCGAGCGAGCCTTTCATTGACATGATTCTTATAGACTCATATGATCCTGTGACTGGACTGGGCCTAGGCAGTGAAGGGTCTCATCAAGACTAAAGGAAATTCTGTAAGCCAGTACAGTGCCAGCTTTGTTTAATCAAAGATAATAGCAGATTTCGAAAAAGCAGCAGGAACTGGTTCTTGGGCGATGAAGTAGCAGGAGAAGGATGAAAGGCATAGTTGAAAAAGGCGATTGATGCTAGCTGATTGACTCTGAAAAGAAGAGTTCTGTGACTTCTGGGCTTAGCTCTTTCTTTCTTTTCGAGTGCAGATGAAGAAACCGTTTCTCTTTATGTTGCTATTTCGGGGAATGAAGTTGAATTTGCTTTGGTAGTCTCGTACGTATTCTAAATCAAAATATTCCTGAATTCTTTTGATTGCGTTCTGGGCTCTCGGCTCTCTCTTTCCCTTTATCCCGTACCTGGGTGAATAGGAATGTCTTTCTCCCGGCTTATTATAATTTCTGGGTGGGAAGAAAGTCATTGATTTTTAGCTCTTTTCACGAATTCACTCTTGCGCCGCATGAAGAGCATCTCTCTCTATCTATTCAAAGATCCGAGACAGCTAGTTCAGTTGGTGACATTGGTTCCCTGTCCCTACTCTCCTATCTCTCTCACCCTGGTTGGGCTCTGGCTTAGTGTGATTCCACTTGTGAATCGAGTAAGGAGCCTATGAAATTTCACTAAATGCCAGGTCCCAAGTCCTGGATGAGAAAAGTGGAGGGTTGCATTAGGTAGTCGACAGCCAGCATAAAACTTGTCAAATAATAATGACATGAATCCTTTAAAAAATTATGTTAATGTTAGGGGGTCCCCTGGAAGCGACGCGTTGTATGGCCTGAATACAGTGACAAGTGTGAAAGGGCTACTGCACCGCCGCCCGGGTGCAGTGTTAAATAGGCAAGGGTTCCCACATCAAGAACGGATGTGGGGAAAGAAGCTAGTCCATGAAACTAAAATTAGGATAGGAAATTGGAATATAGGTTCTCTTACAGAAAAATTAATGGAATTAATAGATATTATGTCATAGGAAGATAAATATTCTGTGCATTGAGGAAACTAAATGGGTTGGAGAGAAGGCTAAAGAGATTGATAGTTTAGGATTTAAACTTTGGTATTCGGGTAGGAGTCGTACTAGAAATGGTATAGGTGTGATTTTAGATAAGAGTTCGAAGGATAATGTTATAAATATTAATAGAATTGGAGATAGAATTATAGCTTTAAAGATTGTTGTTGATGCTAAGATTGTTAACTTTATAAGTGCTTATGCTCCTCAAGTGGGTGTGGATATGGATTTAAAATTAAAATTTTGGAATGACTTAGAAGAATTAATATAAAAGATACCTCTTAAGTAAAGAGTTTTTATTGGAGGAGTTTTAAATTGACATATTGGTAGAGAGGTAGATGATTTTAAAAGCATTCATGGTGGCCATGGGTTTGGAACGACAAATGAAGGTGGTAAGTCTATATTAGATTTTTGTTTAGCTTATGATTTTTTAATTGCTAATACCTTATTTAAGAAAAGGAATTAGCATCTCATTACTTATAAAAATGGATATAGCACAACTCAGATTGATTATTTTCTTATAAGAAAAGTAGATCGTTTAGATTGCAAAGATTGTAAAGTTATTCCGAGTGAAAATTTATGTACCCAACATCGTTTATTAGTTTTAGACTTGAAGATAATGGGGCATAAAATAAAAAAAAATTAAAATGATATTCTAGGATTAGATGGGGGTATTTAAAGAATATTAATAAAAATATTTTTGAGAGTAAGATTTTAGATCTTAAGATTTTTGTTTATGCATGAGGATGCTAATGTTATGTGGGAAAAAGTGGCTAGTGATATTAAGAATATTGCAAAAGATGTGCTAGGAGTTTCAAAGGGAAAAACTCCTAATAGTAAAAATAGTTGGTGGTGGAATCCAAATGTGCAAGAAAAGATTAAAAATAAGAAAATTTGTTATAAAAATTGGTTTAATTATAAAAATTCTGATAATTGGAAAATATATAAAGAGGCACGTAAGGAATCTAAGAAAGCAATATGTGATGCAAAGAGTTTGGCTTTTAGTGATTTATATAATAGATTAGATACTAAGGAGGGAGAAAGATATATGTATAAGTTAGCCAAACAAAGAGATAGGAGTAGTAAGGATTTAGTTCAAGTAAAGTGTATTAAGGATGAAGATCAAAAAGTACTTTTTTTAGAAGATGATATTCAAGAAAGGTGGATGAGATATTTTGCTAAACTTTTAATGAAGAATGTGAAAATAAAATTGACTGTAGTGACCTTAGCATCCTAAATAAAAATAAAGATTTTTGTTTTTATCGACGCATTAGTAAAACTGAAGTTAGAGAGGCTTTAAAGAAAAATGAAGGGTGGAAAAGCTGTTGGACCTGATGATATTCCAATAGAGGTGTGGAAATGCTTAGGAGAAGAAGGAATTTCTTGGCTTACTAAACTTTTTAATACTATTTTGAAGACTAAAAAGATGCCAGATGAGTGGAGAATGAGCGTGTTAATCCCTATTTTTAAGAATAAAGGTGATGCACAAGATTGTGCGAATTATAGAGGAATTAAGTTAATGTGTCATACTTTAAAACTATGGGAATGAGTTATGGAGCATAGGTTGCGGCATGATACTAATGTTTCTCAAAATCAATTTGGATTCATGCCGGGTAGGTCTACTATGGAAGCCATACATTTATTAAGAGGTTTGATGGAGAAATATAGAGAGAATAAGGAGGATTTACATATGATATTTATTGATTTAGAAAAAGCATATGATAAAGTTCCAAGAGAAGTGCTATGGAGAATTCTTGAAAATAAAGGAGTTAATAATGCTTATATTCAAATCATCAAAGATATGTATGCAGGAGCTATTACATGTGTTCAAACACAAGGTGGTTTGACCAAGTATTTCCCTATTTCGGTTGGATTACATCAAGGATCAGCCTTAGACCCTTATCTTTTTGCTTTAGTCATGGATGTTCTCACTAGACATTTGCAAGAGGATGTACCTTGGTGTATGCTTTTTGCTGATGATATTCTTCTTATTGATAATTCATATGAGTATTCTCACTAGACATTTGCAAGAGGATGTACCTTGGAGTATTCTCTCCGGAGGAGTGATAATATTGATGGTGTGAGTGTGATTATTCATTAAGTCACACTCCCCCATCTAATGTAATCAATCTTTTAATTTTCATTTTTTGTTACTTTTTATGCCTTAGCCCTTAAGGGATGAATTGTATATATAAGATTAACTATTAAAATCAAAGAATTTATTCTTATTCATTTTATATAATTATCATCTATTTATCTTTATGAAATTCCTCTATGAGCTGACTATATTAATTTGAGTGATATGTACATTAGAACACTCACCCATAGGTAATTGAGAAGAGTTTTCTAAAAATTCTTTAAGTTTAAAACTTGCCAATAACTAAGTTGAGATTAAATAATGAACTTGAGGGTTAATAAATAATGAAGTAGTTTATAAATAACTCCTAGTGTTTAGTGATTTACAAAAGTTTTGAACATTTAAGTGTATAACTCGACAGTAATATGAATAACAAAACTAACTCGATAGTAATTGAGAAGAGGTTTTAAATAAGTAATATTTTTAGGAGGAACTCTATAATTAATAAAAATATGATATATCAAACTAAAAATCAGATATTAGATGATTAATTCTCACTATTTAGAGTGAGATAACTAAGGTTGGGTAAAATTTATATATACCTAAACTCGACGAATGCAAGTGCTTTAATCTGAATCACTATTCTTGATGCAATGTTTCTTATGGTGGGTTATGCCTTATGCGAGATTTTCAGATCAAGGGGGTTAACCACTTATACTCACCAACTATAGGGATCTTGTGTGCTACTCATTTCAAATCTTATTCTAGAGGGAGGGTAGAGTTAGCATATAGGGATTGGCAAATTATTATAATGATTAATCCAACATGTGTTGGTGATATGCAAATGCAATATATAGGATGGGTAAGTTACACCTAATATTGGCTAGTTTTAAGTATTTTGTATGAGAGCTAGACAAGTTAACTCTTTTCATTTCTTGTATTCCATTATTTTTTTTAAAACAATCAGCCTATGGAGTTGGTTATGAAATTTGGACAAAACACGCTAGAGCTGCTTAAAAAATAATGAGGCTACCTCACATGAGTGGGGACTTTCCTTTTGTTGGGGTATTTGGCTCACATGTAATCTTTGCTCCTATGGGACCAGCACACCTACAGATAGTAGTATGAGTCACTCTATACCTTAAATTGTGCAAGAACTCAATTAGCCATCACCTCAGTTGGTCATCCATTATTTTTATAGAGTTGAATGGATAGTGTTAGTGATTTTTATTCCAATGATAAGGTAGTGGCTCAAAACTATGGGCTAGTTACTCAATAACTTAGCAAGTATGTGGTCATATAAAGGTTTCACTGCCAGACACACTTATCTATGTTCCTAAAGTGTTTGAGTAGAGTGATTACACTGGATGGCTGTATTCCATTATTTTAGCATTAGGGACGTGTAGGTTCCCCATGCATTATTTTTTTAGGAGCTAGTTTGCAAGCTTTATTTTATTAAACTAAAAATTCTAAGCAACAAACCCACGTATACTTGAAGTCATTGATACAAATTTTATGAAAGATATGGAAAGTGGGAGAGAAATCTTACTATTTTTGAGAAAGTTTGAAATAAAAAATATAAGTAAAAGGACATCTTATGGATAGAATTTTTCCGGGTCATTAGCACTCCACATCTTAGGTGCCTCCTTTCTTAAATGTGTTTACACCTAATAGGATTCTTTCTTTATTTTTTTTATTAATGATGTATGGACCATCCCATTTGGATGCTAGGTTACTAAGTAATGACAACCAAGTAGTAGCATCTACTTACTTGAGAAGAAACCTACTAGCTAGAATGTTTTTTTTTTTTTTTTGACATGGTAGCTATAATACCTAGCCGTTATCTTCTTAACCTCTATATATATGTAAGGGAAACTTGTGCTACGTGTTCCTCTAATAGATTGGCAGTAATCTCTAGACAATCTCATTTTTTTCCTCCCACAAACCAAACATGCTTTCTATATAATTGGTGGACTTGACTACTCACTAACTATATAATTCAAGTTCCACATGTAGGAAAACTTTAGTGTTATGAGAGAGCAAGAATGGTGTATTTTATAACTGAGGTAGGAGTCATCCATAATGTCCATAATCTAAAGTGCAAGGTCTCCTTCTAGTTTCTTCTTTAATAAATTGAGAATCTACTTGTCATGCACTATTAGTTTGTGAGTGGTGGATTGAGTCAAATTTGATGTAGATTCTTTATGACTCGAAGAAGACCACCAATAATTTGTCAATGAATTGAGGTTCATTATTCATGATTATGCTAAGAGGTGCATAACATCTATTTATTATGTCTTTCCATAAAAAGTTCATAAAGATGTTCAAAGTGGTCTTGACAAGCTCCTTGGCTTCAATCCACTTGGTGAAATCATCAATCTTGTCAAGTTTGAGCTTTATCTACCCAATGAAAGGTTAGAGTGTCCCTAACGAGTCAATTTCCCATATTGTGAAAGTCCATGGTCTACTGACCTTATGAGAAGAATGTAGCTTAATGGGGGTGTATTTTAGGCACTATGGACCTCCCCTTAAAAATTCTTCTACAATTTTCCATGAAGTTATCCATAACTACTCTTGCCTAAAATTCACTGGGCAAGTGTATATCCTTCCGAGTAACTACAACAATCACAAAAATTAACTTCTGTGCGTATAACCTCCATTTCATTTTCCTCTAAACATCTAAGGTAAAGTGAATTCATCGAAGTCCTAAACAATTCTATTATAATTATTAAGTAATTGGTTTCCTTTATTCATTTTTTTGTCCTTACTTCACAACTTATAGTCTAATTCTTCAAATATTCTAAGATAACATCTTTCTAACTCCCTACATAACCACCTTCAATGAGTATAGCTGGAAAGTTCAATACATGGCTGTGAAACCGATTGGACATTTAAATGGCTCACAAAGAAGTGGGGGGGGGAGGGAATTGGTGATTTAAAATCTTTTTGATCAAAAATAACAAAATTAGATTATATTGCATAAGTATTTTAATATATAAAATCATAACTCACAAAAAAAAAATGAATACTAATCATTTTGTAATTTTGGTTTTGTAGAAAAAGCAAATAACTATTTTTTGTTCTTTTATCTTTACAATTTTTTTTATTTCTTTTTAAAAGAAATATCAACCCAAATCAACCATAATGATTTTTTGTATCATAATGATAATCAAAATAAACCCAGATTGTAGAAAAAATAAATGTGCTGGAAAGTAGTGCAGAAAGTAAATGCAAATAGAAAAAATGCAAACCAATGATGCACCCCTCTCTTTGGTAACTACACTAATCAATAGTGGCTCTCGTTAAGTCCATAACTAGGAAGAGAATCCCGCATGCACTGTTCTACGCATAGACTCTTCTCTCTTAAAGAATCTCTCCTTTCACCTCCTTTAGCAAGTGGAATCGTTGAAATCTCTTTCTCCTCCTTGGTGTGTTGGAGAATTTCAAACCCCTTCCACCTCCTTAGTGCATTGGAGTGGCCAAATTCCTTTTCACCTCCTCAGTTCGGTGGAGTAGCCAAAATTCCTTTCACCTCCTTGGTGTAGAGGAGTTGCTGAGATCCCTTTCACCTTCTTGATGCGGCAAAGTAGCCAAAATCCCTTTTACCTCTTGGGTATGGTGGAGTAGCTAACGACCTTTAACACCAAAGGCCTATTCATAGAGGTTCCCTCAAGATAAACTCAAACACACCAAGAGAACTAGGGTGCAAGTTGGCTGGAGCAACCATGTGAAAATGTCTCTCACACTCTCTTATATCCCACAAGACTCTTCTCCCTCTCACACAACCTCACCCTTTATCTCCTTTGCTCAATTCTCTCTCTTCAAACTCTCTTATAGAAGAAATATATCTTTGACTACCAAAAGACAACTCTCAAGTTATAAGTGGAGTATATATAGAGGGCATCCAAAAACCCTAATGTTTCAATTATGTCACTTCTCTACGTATAGTATAATAGGAGTATCTTATAGTACGATTAGTTCATTCTTTGGTGTATGATCCACCAACAACAAGTAAGATTTTTTAATCAAATAGAATTTTATACAACATGAACCCGGGGATGATTAAATATCATTCAAATTGTCGATCAATTGTATGCCTTATGCAATCATGGTCATACCATATCATCATTCTTAATTAATCTTGATTCAATTGCTTAATCATAAGGATGAAATTAGGCAAAATTCCTAAACATCATACAATACGAAGTAGTTTGCACTATACAATTAAAACAAAATCCAAATAATTGTCTAAATTAAATCAAGGCTCAATATTATATTAAGTCATCCAAATCCTACTAAAAACTAATAAATGTAAGAACTGATTTAGAATTCCATTTAATTAAAAAAATTGTTAAGAAAGTGAAATTTCTCTTTGTCTAATGATGTCAACCATGCCCTATCTGCTCAGGGCTCTTTAATTAATTTTTCTTTTGGAATCAACCAAATTTAGCTAATCATTATGTACGATGTTGTGATCAAATAATATGATTAGTTATAACCCTTTATAAATTAATCTCATTTAATTAAAATTTTTAATCATTTTTTTATTATATAGATTATATGATAAAATCAAGATCATTTAGTACGATCTTCAAAAAATTAAAATATTTAATTACACACTCCCTTGTCTGTGTGTGCACAGCTGCTAATCCAATATATTCCTATTACAAATATTAACACAAGAAAAATTGAAATTATAGACTTTTTAAGACATATTGACTCACATACTCTTTCTTGAGCTTTGATTATTTGATGGCACTTTGTTTATGCTGAATTTGAAATGTTAGTAGTGCATAAGAAAAATATATGCAATATATAAAGTAGAAGAAAATAAAAAAAAAATCTAAAATAATTTGTAATCATCAAAATATAAGGTCAGGCTCATGGATTATAATAATCTCCCCGTTTTATAATGGTAAACATTAATTGTTTGAATTACAAGTTAATTTTAACTTTCTGCTAAGTTGTCCCCCTTACTAAGTGATTCATTTTAAAAATAGTGAGAATCCTCTTATCTTTTTTTAATTTTATTTTTAATGGGAAAATACAAATCACCATCGCATTAAGCACTAAATGGAAATAACATAATAAAAATGAAGCAATGCAACTAATAGACTTACTACTCTCCCTTTTAACACTACCAAAAAGTGGAACTACAGACAAAGTGATAATATAGAGTAAAAGAAAAAAATAAAATTTATAAACATATTACATATAAAAAACAAGCACATCAAAAATCACATTATAAACTACTCATAAGAGGGACCCTAATCAGGTGGTGGTGGTGGTTAGACGTAACGGTGTACTGAAAAATATTAGCCAATAAACCAAGCAAGATCATCCTCATGATGCTGCTATATTTAATGTTGCAACTGATCCTAATGACATGTTGCTCTTGGATGTGGGACTACTACTACAACTCCAATAAATCAAAATGTGTAACCCAATAGTCAAGAAGTGGTGCCAAAAAAGTTTGTGCTGGATCTGGTGCCTCATGTGGTAGTGCTCCCCCATCCTCATCATGACTATACTCCTCTAAAAGGTATGCACCACATAGTCTATCACTATGGAGTATGTGGAAGGAACTATTTGTGTAGTAGACTAGGAAATGGTCCACTAGACTAGGAAACATAAGGTTATATTTTATATCTAGGATGTAGGCAATGACATATTCAAGTGCTAGATTTTGCTTACAATGTGCCCTAGGATCTCTAATGTTAGTTAGGTTATGAATGTAGCAGATAAGCCTATTTGTTGCATTTATTACAGTGCCAGTCATAACAAAATAGGTAACAATTAATAGGAGAGGTATGATATTGATTCTTTCACTTGGTTTGGGAATAATGTTGTTCATAAGAATATGTTTAGACTTATGTGTTAATTAAGAGTAGGTGAATATTTGTTGGAGAATTTCTAAGCATGTGATTTGTCTATGTCCAATCGTAATTACCTACACTACTAGGGTGTGGGGTTTTACTCTTAAGGTAAAAATGTGCAAAGGTTTGTGAAAATCCTGGTATGTGATTTCTATGGGGTGCCTACAGTTGTAAGACTAGAGTGAAGTGCATTCTAAATTAATTTCTATATTCATCAAAAAATCATTTAACAATTTTGAGTGAAAAAGGAATGCTAGGGTGAGCAAAAATTGCAATGTGTTGCCTACAAATAGGTATAGTACCTAGAAATTCGAAATTTCTTAGTTTAAGACCTTGGAGAGTGTGGTGGTGCCTTCCTTGTACTAGTAATAGGCAACTTGATCCTCTATTGATTAAAACCTATCGTCAACTAAATAATGTAAAGAACTCCCTTGAAGGAGTTGAGTTCTTTTTCCACCAACCATATGGACATCTAAGGATAAGAAATTGCGGGAATTGAAAGCTTGGAAGAAGAGAGGTTTAGAGAATGGTATGACTAAATTATGAGATTTCCCTCTCCATAAATAAGATTAGCATATTATAAAATATGATCAAAATTATACAGTACGATAAGAAGAAAATAAATTATCTTGTTCAAATAGTTGAAAAAGTGGTTAACTCGTGCAGTACGATCCATAAAATACAATCTTCATAAAATTATTTAGCCCGAGGATTCATTTATACAATCTTAGACTAAACTAATCATCTAGTCTGAATAGGGTTCATATAGTAAGATTAATAATAAAGGATCATACCAAATAAATAAAGATTGTCCCAATAGTAATTTCTTCATGTAATGTATAGTATAATTGGTGATTCGCCTAGCACAAAAATACATATTCGTTATAATCTAGTCCATTGACTAGAATGGATGGTGATAATATGCTGACTTTTATTGATCGTACAATATAAAAGGTATATTACATTATGATATAAGTGAATAATTTTGGTGTTTCTGTGATGATTAGGTTCAATTCTATAAGCACATTTTTTCATAAACAAAAAACTACATTATAGAAAATAAATATAAATAATACAAGCACACAATAACTGACAAACATACAAGCACAACTTAGCATACCGTTGCCCCAATTTTTCTAAGCACTAATATGAATAACAACTAGTCTACTCCTAAGTGTGTTGAATATATCAAAATTTAGGGGTTTTGTAAAGATATCAAAAGATTGGTTTTCAATATCAACATACAGTAATTCTACAATGGCCTTGGTTAGATGATCCATAAGAAAGTGATGTCTAATATCTTTATATATAGTTCAAGAGTGTTGAATTACTTTTTTTGAAATATAAATTATACTAGTAATGTCACAAATAATAGGGATTGTACCTATATGTACTCAAAAGTCAAGAAATTATTGCTTTAGCCATAGGAATTGGATAATACAACCTCTTAGAACTAGATACTCTACTTTAGTGGTCGACGAGGGTAGAGTGTTTTATTTTTGACTAGTCTACGAAACTAATGACTGTCCTATGAATTGGTAAGTTTCAGATGTAATTTTTCTATATACTCTATACCTAGCAAAATCAAAATTTGAATATCCTACAATATCTAAAGTTAAACTATTTTTAAAATACTACATGCCTATGTTTTTCGTGCCAATCATATATATGAGGATTCATTTATTAGTGGTCATATGGGATTCCTTAGGATCATCTTAAAACCTTGCACCTAAACAAAACCTAAATATGATGTCTAGTTTACCAGCAGTAAGGTAGAGCAGTGATCCTAGAATCCCTCAATATTTCTTTTACTCAATGGATTTTCCATCTATATCCTTATCTAATTGGGTGGTCGAGCTCATCAGTGTATTTATGATCTTACTACCTTCCATATAATATTTCTTTAAAATTTCTTTAATATGCTTTATTTAACTAAGAAAGGTACCATCTTCTCTTTATTTTACCCTAAACCCAACATATTAAGTCAACTCACCCATCATACTCATTTCAAACTCCCTACTTAGCATTATAGAGAACTCATTGCTTAATTATCATTTATGGATCTAAAGAGTATATCTTCACCATAAAAAAGTACTATGAGTATGTACTATCCAACTTTCTTATGAAATAAGGTGGTTCATACACTACCCTTAAAAAAAGACTTTTCTAAAAGAATGTTGCTCAACCTATCGTACCTTGCCCTAGGTACTTATTTAATGCTTTCTTAATTTTGTAAACAAGATTTAGAAATGAAGAATTATCAAAGCCTAGTGGTTATTATACAGACACATCCTCTTTTATAACACCATTTAAAAAGACACTTTTGCATCCATTTGGTAAAACTTAAAGCCTCTAAAAAAAGTAAATTCCAATTAAATTCTTATAGCTTCTAAAATGGCTACTAGAGAAAAAGTTTCCTCAAAATCTATTCCTTCTACTTGATTATACCCTTAGTTACCACCCTTGCTTTATTTCTTATTACTAACCTAGTGTCCTATAACTTATTCTTAAAAACCCATTTCGTGCCAACTACATTATGATTGCTGGATCTTCTAACTAATTCCCAGCCATCATTTCTAATGAAGTGATTTAGCTCTTATTGCATAGCCACTATCAAGAATTCATCACTTATGACTTGATCTACACTACTAGGTTCAATTATAGAAATGAATTAAATATGGATAACCTCTTTTTTAAGACCTTGCCTAGTCCTAACTCCTATAGATGGATCTCCTAAGATGAGCTCCCTAGGATGACTAGAAGAGGACTGCCACTTTTTATGAAAAGGATCCTAAGATTCCTCTCTATTTTCTAGGTCAATGCTTTCTACTCCACTAGTAATCTCTGCCTTATCATCATTATTTAACCTAGTCCCAATAGATTTATTTAACACATCAAAGAGCACATGAGTAGATTCCACTACAATTAAAAATATTTTATTGATAAACCATATATGATTTACCTACTAAGAAATAACATATGAAAATAGTTTCATCTTCCTTAGAATCAAACTTCTCTAAATTAGATTTACCATTAACAAGAAGAAAAAATTTTGCAACCAAAAACATACAAAGGTGATTAATTTGGTATCCTACCCTTAGTAGTTCATGTGGTGTCTTAATATATTTTGACCTAATATTCACCAAATTTAACATATAGTAGGATGTATTCACTACCTTTGCCAAAAGAAAAAGATTAGGTATCCTATATTCTCCCAACATTGCCCTAGCTGCCTCTACTAAAGCACTATTCTTCCTTTTAATTATTACTATTTATTTTGGGGTCCTAAGTGAAAGTTCATGTTGGTCATAAGACCTTTTAGAACTGTCCCAAGGCTAACCATTAGGAGGGGTGAATTGTTATTTAAAAATTTCTTGGATTTTTGAAAAACCATTCTTTTTAGATTTTTGAAAGTTAAAATAAGAATCTTGAATTATGCAGTTGTTTATAGAAATGATTGCATAGATGACTTTTCAACCACAAAATTTTAAATACAGAAAAATAAAAATTTTAGGAAAAATTAAAAGTATAGAAGAACACCAAATTTTATAGTGGTTTGGTCAAACTTGACCTACATCCATTCCCTAGAGACTCCTTCTCCAGGTATTGCACTAAACACAAGTGAATCTCCTTTTTCCCCCACAGTAAGGTGGAGAAGCCTTTACAAACTCTCTTCCATCAACCCGATGCGGCAGAGAACCATCGCCTTTTACACTCTCCAAGTGATGGCAGCATACTGTCACATCCCTTTTCACCCTCCTAGTGAAGGCATAGTACCATCATGTCCTTTTTTACTCTCCTGGTGAAGGCAGAGTATCTTGATCGAATGTTGAAGATCTTCTCTCAAGAGCCTCCAAAGAAGTTGGGAAAAAACATGAAGAACACAAAGAGATCCTTACGTTGGGCAACCTTGTGAAACCCTCACAACTCCCCTTCATTATATCTCTCACTCTTCACTCACAAACTTTCTCCCAAACAAACTCTCAATGGTCACTCTGAAGAGAAATTTGCAGTAAAAGGATAATATGACAGTTTTTAGGACTCTTTGTATAGAAACCACATGAAAAATAATCTAAAAATTAAAAATTTAAGTAAACTGACTTACAATAGTACTATACAATCGCAGATCGTATGGTAAGAATAGTTCAAATAATCAAGGCTTCATTTGGAACGAACTGGGATGAACTTAGTTTTGTACACTATTACTTATCTATATGAATTCAGATCATACTATACGAACTCAAAAAATGGATGAGTTCATTTGGTATGATCTGGTACGAAAGGAATTTCATACTCTATCAGTTGTCTATACGACCTAACATCGTACTACACGAATAGTTCAAAATGAATGAGTTCATTTGGTACGATCTAGTATGAAAGGAATTTCGTAGTCTGTCAGTCATCTATACGAACTGACATCTAACTGTATGAACAGTTTTAAAAATTCAAGCCATGATTTGATTAAAAATATTTGGAGGGAAACTATGTCAAATCATAAATTATGATTAGATATCGTAAAGTACAATCAATTTTTAAAAAATTTATCACTGTCCCCCTATGCATGTGTGCACAGTTACCCAATTATAATCACACTTTCTTAGACTCAAGAAATAAAAAAGATATATAGACTCCATTACATGAAATCCTATTCTACCTTGTCTTGAAGTCTTCAGCAATCTAGGGTAGTATATGATTTCTCTAAAATGTTCGTACACACAAAAATAAATAGAAATATCCAATACATGTTTGGAGAAATAATTAATATATCAAAACAATAATATTTTGCTAATATCAAAAATCACAATCTTAATCATGATTCCTGAGTTGCAACACTAAGGGCTAAAAATTATGACCTATCCCATATTCCTTACAGTATAACTCAAATTTCCCATTTTTAAATTCTACACCATGATAACTACAAATTATAAAACTTAAGCACCCTAATTTCTTATTAATCCAAGTAGACAAGGTCTTAAATTCATCAAAAGACTCACTTTTATGTGCACAAAATCTTACCTATGTAAATCTTGAGTAGTCATCAACAATAACAAATCCTTTCCACCGAAACTAGCTGTACTAATTGGTCCAAACAAGTCTATATGAAAAATCTCTAGTGGACTAGTGATTACCATATCTTTTCTTTAATGAAAACATGATATAGTCTTCTTTCATATTTGACAAGCATCACATAAATGTTCTTTTATGAATTTTAATGTTGGTCTGCCCATAACTAAATCCAACAAAGTTATCTTCTTAAGTGCTTTCATGATAGCATGACATAGTTGCTTTTGTCATAGCCAAGACACATATAAAATAGTCTTAGAAAAAAAATATTATTAGATGCATTAATAAAATTTAAGTCAAACATGTAAACAATATTTATTTTTTTTCCTTCTAAAATAGTTTGTTTATTTAAAGAAATTACACATTTATTATAAAGAAACTTGATATCAAATCCATAATCACATAATTAGTTAATACTAGCATGTTATATTTTAAACCTTCTACTAAAAGAACATTCTTAATAGCAAATCTTCTATTTTTTTCTATTGTTCTCATACCTACCACCTTCTTAATGGTATTATCTCCCAAGTTCACTTTACCTCCACTCATAGCCTCCAGCATAATAAACTACTTCTGATCTCTAGCCATATGCCTCAATTAGCTGCTATTTAATTAAAACATGCTCTCATTAGACCTCTTATGAGAGCATACCTCATTTTTATCAGAGTTTCCATCATTAGCCATTAAATAAGGCTTGTCACTTCCACTTTAAGTTAACTTTATGAGGAATCTGACTCCGAGTTTTCCTGGAATGCTTTCTGTAGTTTTTGCTTCTACTTTGATAATTTGATTTTTCTTCACCCTTTTCCTTAGTAGGGTGACAACTGAGGCTGGGGCAATCTATTATCATATGCATAGTCTTCAAACACTCAAAATAAACCATGCTAGATGAAAACTTATTAAACTTATTTTTTTTAGCACTGCTTTTGTCAAAGTAGTGCTATTTTTGGCAATTCAGGATTCTCTTGAATTATTGAGTAATTAAAGTTATGTCTTCGCTCCCTTTAACTCTTAAATCACTGCTCTCGATGTCATCCACCTTCCATGCCATAGTTCTTTCTTTCCTTTTGTCACTTGAATCTAAACCCTTTGACTCATATTTTGCACATAAGTAATAAGAGAGCCCAAAATATTTTAAAAAAGTACATATAAAGATCTTTTTATTAAGATATTACAATGACTTTAGCATCATAAAAATCAGGAGAACAATTCAATATTTTATTTGCTTTTTTTAGAATTAGAAATTTCCCTACCAAAGACATGTTACAAAGCGATTATTTTGGTGAACTTTGTATACATGTCAGATATTATTTCACTAGTTTTCATACAAAATAGTTCATACGCATGTAATAACACATTTAAACTTGATTATTTAACCTCATTAGTGCCTTCATAGGTGATACATAATATATCCCATATCTCTTTCTGACTAGTGTACGTAGATATATGCATATAATCTTTTGATTTCAATGTATAGAAAAATAGTTTTAGCATTTTGCATTAAGTTGGGAAAAATATCTATCATCTATAGACCATTCAATAAAGGTACGATCAACTTTCATGCCTTTAATAATATGAGATGATAAATAATATCTTACCTGTATTATATGAAGCATGTAGAAATCTATAGATTGTAAGAATATTGATATGTGTATTTTTGAAAATTTGAATGGAATGTCATCAAAAAATTGTGGTAAGGTAAAAAAAATTACCCTTAAGTAGTATTGTAGTTTACAATATATGCTTTAGATAAAACTCTTGGTGTTAAAACCAAATTGTTAGAGAATCTTCTTTGATACTAATAGAAAGTTTAATAGTTGGCTTTGAAGCCAATTGAACGTTGAAATTGCTCGCCAGGGGAGGGGGGGGGGGTGAATTGGTTATTTGTAAAAGTTTTTCAAAAATTTTTTTTACTAAAATATAAATTAGATTTTAACATGAAAGCATTTTAATAAACAAAATCAAAACTCACCATAACAATCCAAAAAAATACTAATCTTTTTATGTTTTTGATTATGTAGAAAAAATAAAAAATAATTTTTTTATTTTTATCTTCTTTTATTTTTCATTACTTTATTTTTTAAAATAAATATCAATCCCAATCAACCACAATTATATTTGTATCACAATGATAATCAAAGTCAATAATGATTGAATAAAAATAAATATGGTGAAAGTAAAACTATAAAAAGTAAATGCAAAAAGAAAAATAATGTAAACTAATTTTTATAGTGGTTCAAACAACTTAACATACATCCACTCCCTAAAGATCTTCTATTATGGTATTATATTTTTTAATAGTGATTGTCCTTTAGCCCATGACAAGGAGAAGAATCCCATATAGACTCTTCTTCCTCATAGAATATCTCCTTTATCCTCCTTGGTTTGATAGAGCTATCAAAATCTCATTCACCTCCTCGGTGTGATGGAGTAGCCAAAATCACCTTTATCACATGAGTGCAGCAATGTAGACAAAATTTATTTCACCTCCTCAATGTGGTGGAGTATCTAAAAACCCTTTCACCTCCTTATTATAGCGGAGTAGCCAAAATCTCTTTCACCTCCTTAGTGTGGTAGAGTAACAAAAATCCTCTTCACCACCTTGGTATGACAGAGTACCTGACAGCCTTTTACACGAAAGGCTTCTTCACAAAACTTCCTTCAAGATAAATAAAGACACTCCTGGAGGAACTTAGGTGCAAGTTGGTTGGAGCAACTATGTTAAAACCCCTCTCTCTTGAATCCCAAAAGACTCTTCTTCCCCGCACACAATCTGACCATTTATCTCCTTTGCATAATGCTCTCTCTTGAAGCACTCTTATCGAAGAAATAGACCTCTAACTACCAAAAGACTCCTCTAAAGTCATACCAAGAGTTTATTTAGAGATCCTCTAGATATCATAAGTTATTAATACTTCCACTTTTATTCATAAAGTTTGATAAGAGTATCACACATTATAATTAATTCATTCTCTATTGTATGATCCATGATCATCTAGTATGATCAAAGATTGTCTAGTATGATTAGTTCAATCAAATATTGATTCATACATGATGAACATTGGGATGATTAATTTTTATCCAGTATGAACTAGTTCATATAGTACGAGAAGAAATTTTAAAATTAAAATTATTGCCTAATTTAAATCATGATGGAGATTCAAAATATAGATGATCATCTTCTAAGATGGCGTGGTCATATAATACGATTGATTATAGACTTTATAAATTAATATCATTAAATAGTATAGTATGATGAAGATCATCCTGAAATGTTAGTATTGCATAGGAAAAATATATTCAATGTATAAAGAATGAGAAAATAAATAAACATCCAATAATATTTGTAATCTTCAAAACACAAGTTCGGGCTCTAGAATTTCAACATAACTTCCCCTTCTTCAATGGTAGTCCTTGCGATCTTTACTTTTTTTCACCTATCAAGGTTTTCTTACTTGGAAATGAGGTCAGTGTGTTGGTCCTACTTCCTATGAAGTTGACTTATTCTAAAATACTCCAACTTTAATTAATGATATTCCTCTTTAATTTAAAAAGTTATTTCAAGAACAACTCAATATTTACTCCATATTCACCATTGATTTTATTCACCATCACCTGGGAGTTAGAAATGCACCATTAACTAAGTCATACCAAGGATTATGGTAAGTCACAAGTATGTGAGTAAAGCTTCACTTGACTATTTTCTATTTTCAATTCTATGCTAGTAGCTTACATAATAATAATTATTAAAAGGATTCTAAAAGTCATTCCTACACAACTCTCTATTCGCTTGAGGCTCCACCAATATATAGTATCCATTACATTTGTTGAGCACTCACCCCTAGCTTTTCTGCTTAACTATTGAGGTTATCTAGGAAGTTAGTGACTGTCTTGGCTTTAATGGTCATCAATCACGAGCAAGTAATTTAAAACTCGCTTAGCTCTACTAACCATTTTAGCAACCTCCATGAGTAATAATGCTTCATAAGTACTAATTTTAATTGATGGCTAGTGATAACTTTTATAGAGTGAGCCTAAAAATAAGGTTACAGTAATCTAGTTACTACTATTCATATGATTTTCTACCTAATAGGATATCTTCATTTAATACCATTTAGTATTTTTGAAACATAGTATATTACCGAATACTTTTTCCTTTGTTCCTTTGATAATATAGAGCTAACCACATATTTGCCCAGTTTCAAGTATAGCAGCAAGTCTTCACCTTACCTTAACCTTTGGAAAAGAGTAGTTAGGAGAGAAGAAGCTTGAGTTATTTGATGGTGGACTCATAGTGCGTGCTCAAGGTGAACTTCTTTGCATTTCTAACAACTTTAAAGAATGGAGATCACCTCTAGCTTAGCTTAGGTATGAAATTATTGAGCTCAATGACTCATTGTACCTCCATGGTTAACCTTAGTGATTATATTTCTATAATGGAATTTACCTTGTTCGGATTCACTTGATGCCTTAAGGAGTATGGATGAAGCCCGAGAATTTTTCTAAACCTTCATTAAAAGTACACTTTAGTAAAATCAATCTTATATTATAAATCTTTAGAGTGGAAAACATATCATTTTGGCCTTATATGTGTTGCTTAGATTACTTACTCTTCACTAAAAAGTCATCCACATACACTTCGAAATTTCTCCCCTTTTAGTTTCTTAGGACTATATCCATCATCCTTTGATAAATCACCTAATCATTCTTCATCCCAAAAGGCATAATCCTGTAGCATTACAAGACTTATACAATAATGAATGAGATTTTATTGATGTCCTAATAGTGCATCCTTACTTTTTGATAGCCTGAGAAGGCATGCAAGAAGAATATCACTTAATATCCAACTGTCCAATTGATAAGGGTATAAATCTATGGTAGTGGGAATTCATCCCAGGGGTTTTTTAGCTTAGATAATCTTTAACTTTCTTGTTGCCTTTTATACCATAACAATAATAGAGATCAAGTCTGGATACTAGACTTCAGAAAAGAAGTAGGCCTCTAGTAGCTTCTGCACCTCTTATTTGATGGGCTCAAGGACTGTGAAAGTTTCCTTCATTATTTTTTTCTTTATTAACCTTGCCTTCTTCCTCACATTTAGAAAGTGGCAAGTAAATCCTTTGATAAATCTTGGCATTCAGTAGCTGTGGGAGAAAAGATATCTAAGTCATCTTTGAATGCCTAAATTAACTTGTACATATGCTCTTCACTAAAATAAATACTTATTGATAAGAGAAAATAATGTGTTTTTTTATGTGTTATAATTTCAATGAAAATGAGTTATTTTAATTATGTTATGCAGGAAAAATACAAACGAGTCACAAAATTCTAACTATTATCTAGCAACGCGATGTCGAACAAATCAACACCGCAGTGCCATAAAAGGTACTGCCAAAGCACCACAAGATTAATATTACGGCTCCAACTTTTATGTTGGATAGCACCATGACATTAAAATGGTCATCTTTTTGGTACCATGCTCTCTATCTTCAAGCACCGTAACATCATAATTTATCATGCCTCGATGCTGAAATTGCCATTTTGGCGTCGAAGCATTCAAAAGTCAGCAGCGCCATGGTGTAGCATTTAGAACTCCTAAAGAATGCGACCTGTCAGCAAAATGATGCAACAGTTTATAAAGTAACTGATCCACATCAGCAAGTGCCACGATGGAGCCAAGATAGCAGCGTAATGGCATTAGTTTATTTATTAGGCGTAGAGGCACTGACCTTTCAAGTGTCATAACGCCAGTTGCTTATTTTGTATTTTTCAAAAAAAAAATCATTATGTTATATTGATAAGAGAGTTAAGTCACTTGTTTAATTTTATTATATTTCAATTTACTTCTCTAAATCTCTTTTAGTGTGATAACTAAGTGAATTTAGGAAAGTACTTGATGCAATAATTATAGTATTTGGTCCATGTTTATTTGAGAAACTCCATATAATAAGGATGAAGGAGTATAGAGGAGATACATTAATCCTTGTTGGTGATATCATTCTCTTGTATCTTCATTCTTCTATTATTTTAATGAAAATGAATTTGCTTATCTTTTCTTCTATGTCTGACTAATTAACTAGTTTTGGATTGATGATATAGAGAATATATTAAGTACTAATAAAAATTCTTGTTCTTTAAAGTAAAAAGATGTTTTTAGTTCTATCTCACTATTTATTTAATTCACACAATGGTTATATATGTAGTAAAAAGTTAGTGTGATATATAGCCTCAATGGAAAATGCAATAATGATCAGGAATTTTGAAATAGTATGTTTGCATACCTAGATATAGGATGTAAAATAAGCTATGTTCTTAAGGAGATGATATAACTATAAGAGGTCAGCAGATATTCTTTTCACCCCTATAAGCTTGATAGAGATCTAGGGATGCTTATGCTCTGAATTGCATAACAAATAAGAATTTCATTAGGGAAGATATCAATTTATATTCATCGGTCCAAAATATTTTATTTATATATTGTAACCATTATTAAACTATTTTTTATTTAGTGATTGAGGCTCCACAATAAATAATTTTATTTCAGTAGTATAATTTTACAATTAGAGTAAATTATAATAGTTAATTATTAAAAATTATACATTCTCATGGGTTTGACACTCTACTCTATCACTTTATTACTTGATTCGCCACTTATACTTGCGTATATTAAGTTAGGTTTATTATTTTATATCAAAGAAAACCTAAGTAGTGTTTAATAGAGATAAATCCTTAAGCATTTTTATAATTGAAAATTTCACTCCACCGTAGTACTGATTGATTAAAAAATGTTAAGTTTTGAAAATGATTAATTTATCTTTGGGAAAATTTAATTGCTTGAATTTTTATTTTACGATCGAACACATCATTATGAATGATATATCACCTCGAAAGATGAACATATTATTCTGTAATAGGTTCAGATTTCAAAACTTTGGATTTACCCACATTATTATAGTCAAACTCAAGGGGAGACAACATATGATCCTAGAGTATTAAAATGATGCTTGATCAAATATTTGACTGTGATAATTTAGGTAAGAGATCATTAATTTCATAATCAAAATCATAATAATAGAAGATATCATTTATTATTATTTATTTAAAAATGACAATAATGATCGTCGAAGTTAATTTTCCAAAGATAATTAATTAGAGTTTTGAAAAGCTTGATTTTAAAAAAAATTAATTTGGGTTTCTAAATCTCCTACGAGTGTAAGCCCTCATAGTTAATTACATCATAAGAAACTGAGATTTCCTACGAATACTCTCGATTAAAATAGCGATATAAATTTCATTTTGGAATTCAAAGCTTGAAATCAAGGGAGGTAAAGATTGGAAATTTCAAATGGGAATGGTTCAAGGTTGAACACTTATTTTTGGAGTTAAAGGAGGAAGGGTAGGAGGCACCTGGGATTCTAAAACAATTTAGAAGTTCCCCAGCCTATCTTATATGTTGGGCTTGAATTTGATGGAAAGATATTTAAGTTTGAGTTGTCAATTTTATTAGAATTTTGGGATTCAATTCAATGAGGTTGAGGTCTTATGATTAAATATATGCCTCAGATCCTAAGTCTAAAATGGGTATTGAATAATCAATAACCCGAACCTAGCTAGTGCAAAGCAGGATCTGGACTTACCCTGACCTGGATTGGGGAGCCAGCTAAACCACCTAAGCTCTTTAAAATCATGTATCCAATCTTTAATGAAGAGTGGTTAGGGATATTATTTAAGATAAGTTTAAGGAGAGCGAGGCCAACATCTAGAGTAGATTCCTAATAGGCCCCTTTAACATATGTTAGGTATTTGATGCTTAAGCTAAAAATGTAATTAATGATTTAGACACTTTTAAATTTATATCTAATACAATTCATACTAGTTGACTCGATCAAATGCTTGAATCAGAATGAAGAATTTTAAAATTATACATAAAAAATAGATTTTATCTTAAAAGCATGCATAGATCCCCTTGACAAAACTGCACCCTCATAGGTCAGGTGGTTTGCCAGAACCTATAAGCAGGGAGGTGCCTAACAAGAGGAAAGAAAGTGCAGCAAGTATGTATATGAGAACTCTCGCTGGTATCAGACTTACTTCTTAAAATGTTAGAGTTACTATGTGAGCTTAAGGAATTTTAATTTTGTTTAAATAAAAGAATTTTTAACGTTCCCTCACGAGCGTCCGATCGAGTTCCAAGCTAAATCAAATACGACATGCAAGATCGCCAAAAAATTAAGAAAAGCATGCAATCCAAATATCATAATTAATATCAAATAATTAATTAAATAATTAAATTAATTAAATTAATATGTGGCAAGTGCCACTTAATATTACAAGGCAGGGTCTGCAGGAAAAATAAAGTGGCCGGGTACCACTGACTATAACTCGGATTCTACTCCTAAGACTTAAGTGACGGAGAATTGGGATTCTTCTCATTCATCACTTCTTCATCTTTCCACGGGATCCTTGGATCATCGGGTCTGATATCCAAATGAAATAAAACTCCCTCTCGAAAGAGGTGTTAACTTTCCTCTTTAGATATTTAAAGTATCCTACCTTAGGCTTCTAAATGGAGGAGGACTCTCCCCTGAGGGATGTCCTCTCCTCTTTTGCATATAAGTAGGATAGGATTGTATCCCATCTCAAACCACTTTACAATTACAACTCAACTGAATTAAAATTACATCAATTAAAATTGAAAATCTAGACTCAAACACAACCTGCATGGTTATCCAAAATAATTTGAGTTTAAATAATCTCCAACAATTAATATCAATCAAATCATCTCAAGCAGTTAATTTTTAAAATTAAAATACTCAAATCACAATCACGCTTGGTCATGCTCTTTTGATTTTAGAGGGGGACTTTACAAATTCTGAAGCACCTGCAGAAAATAGTGTCAATTTAAAGCTTTGATTTTATTTTTCTCCCTTTAATTCGTAATTGTCCTGTATGAGCATGACCACTTACAAAAGATGGAATTAATTTAAATCATCCCTAACGTTGGGGTAGATCTAACACACAATTTAATCAAAACACAGAGTGTAGAAATTTAAATAATAATCAATCAATTACTTAATTATAACAACCAATATGCAGTGAAAACCATAGAAAACCTGACACACGTAAAAAATAGAAAAGTATACATCGGTCTAGCCTAAGACTAGAGTTGGTTGTCCTAGCAAATCATCTAAAGTGTGTGAGGTAAGCTGTGTGGATTTGATATGTCCTATGTAGGATCATCAGTTAAAATTATTTGAAGTTCTAGTTGGTTGAATGGTTTAAAGGAGATTTTAATTAGAGTTTAAGTCTTAGTGATTGAAATTTATTTTAAAATTGACTTTAATTATTTATTGGATACCACCTTTGTTGCTTATCGAGGCCGTGAAGTTTATTTCACCTTCCTTGGGGCTAATTTAATAGCCATGTAGGCCTGGGTTATCGATTGGTAACCGATATAGTTAAGTGATTTGATTTAATTAATATTTGAAAGAATGATAAATTAAGATTAAGATTAATTAATTTCTAGTTTTAATTTTGAATCAATGTTTTTTGGATTTTAAAATCAATTGCTTAATTTTCTTTGATTATTTGAATTATTTAATACATTTAATTAAAGGGGTCAAAAGTTAACTTTTTGATTAAAGTTGAATTTTAAAAAGTTAATATTTTTATAAAATATTAGACCTTAATACGATCAGTTAGACTATACGTATGCTAAATTTGCATTTTTCTATATTTTATTATGAAGGTTTGAAGTTTTGACTTGATTTTGACTTATATTTGATCGGAATGTTGACTTTTTCAAATTTGAATGATTTCTAGAAGTTTAAGATTTTTTATAAATATTAAATTTTTTTATGAGTTGAATGCCTTTGAGTTTGATTGATTTAGATGTTTCGTGAATTAGTTATGATTTTTCAAAGTTTATGTATTTATTAAATTTATTTATTGTCTTAATTAGAGAGGTTTTGATGTTTTGAATCCAATTGAATTCGAAACTACTTGTAATCAACTCCAAACATCAGGAATGTTTGAAGGATAGATTCTCAAGTGTTTCAGAATTTTTTGAAATTCTTAATTATTTTTAATTAATTAATTTAATTAAATTTTCAATTTCACTTAAAATTAGATTATTCTTAAAATTGGTGTCAAATTACAATGATTTTAATTTTCATTGATTAAGGGTTAATTTTTGGTCATTTAGAGGTATTATTTGTATTTTTATTATTTAAATTTGATTTATTAAAATTTTTAAGAGTTTTAATGCTTAATTAAGGGCTTGAACTTAAGTGAATTAATTAAGGGGTTTAATGATTTTCAAAATCAGTGAATATTTTTCTATAGACTGTATTTGTCACTAAGTTTAGGTGGTTCAAATTTCATGTGAATAGCAGGTGTAACCTAATTTCTAGAATTAATCTCAGTTCCATAGACATGTAATTAATTATTGTCCTTAATGATGTCACTAAGTTTAAATGTGTTTGAATCAAGGTTTGTCTAACCAAGCACATGAACAAAAATACAATCATAATCAAGTTCCTAAATCAAGGAGAGCCAAAGCTAAGTGAGAGTGTGTGTATCTTACACATGTAAAGGACGAAGATAATATAAATAATTAATAACTAAATTAGTGAATAACCAAAACATGATTATTCACTACTCAACTCCCCATTAATTGAATTCATCCAAGCTCAATCAGTGTTTAAAATTTCAAGGGTTCTCTCAATGTTCAAGGATTTAAATATATATAAATTTAAAATAAATTTTAATATATATATATATATATATATAAACCCATACATAAAAATATAAGATTTAAAATAAAATAATTAAAGAAATCATCAAAATAATTTGAAATATTTTTGAGAGGTCAACTGGTTATCAAGATAATTTGAAAATAAATTTTTAATTTTTAAAATATTTAATATAATACTTAATTACACATTAATTAAATATTAGAATATTCAAGTAATTCAAATTATTTAAAATAAATTAAGTTTTAATTTTGGAAATAATTTTAAATTGAAATTTTAATTTTCTAAAAAAATTGATATATTTATTTAATATGTTCAATTTATTTTATTTTTATTTTAAAATATTTAATTCTAAATTTAATTAAATACCTTGTCTACACATTATAATAAACAATAATAAGAAAATTAATTTATTTAATCTATTTTATTAAATTTTAGGGTTTTTTTATTGGACTGCATTTTTTTCACACCCATTAGGCCAATCTAACTAATCCCACCGTCTGTCTGTTTGTCCAATTGATCAAACGCCATATGGTTGTCTGCATGCAAAAAAACATTGAAACTTAAAGACCCTTCTGCTCTTCATGTCTCCCCTTTGATCTACCTTTAGCCTTAAATATTCCGTGCATATGGAATAGGCAAAAAACATTTAAATAATTTTTAAATATTTAAGAATATAAATCCGGTTTCAATCTAATACAATCTCATAGCGTGCCAGCTTCCTTTGTTTTTATATTACACTGGATAAATTTTAAATCCTCTGGCAGGACAACCGATATAAGCTTATAAGAATATAATCTAAGAATAACTAGTTTGATGGGGGATGTTAGAGTTGTTGATACGAAAAGAACAAGAGCAAAAGATTCGCATACAAGTGTTTATTTATTTATTAAGCTTAACAATAATCCAGCAAATTTTTGGTACTACAAATAACTAATTAAAGGCTTGAAAGATGTTGTATATTTTATTTATTTTGTTTGATAAGTACAAATTGCTTATATATCTCTTTAATATTAATATATCATATATTTATACATTAGATTAGGTGACGCTATCTCGCTTGTTTTTCATTTTTGACATATCATTAAGAACTTATGTTCCTTTCAAGTTCACTCTTGGCGAAATGGCAGTAAGATGGAGATTGGAATAAAGAGCTTATCTTCCTTAATGATTTCAATAATGTTATCTTTCATCTTATTTCAAGAAATTGTAATTAAGTGGCCGATTGTTGTGCCACTTTAGCTTTAACTAATAGCTTTGTTTTTTATTGTTTTTCTTCAAATTGTATTCCTTCTTCTTTGCCTTATTCACTAAAGGAGTGCGATAACTATCTTTAGTTGTGTGTAAGTTCTCTCATTTTCAATGCAATTTGCAACTTTCAAAAAGAAAGTTCACTCTTCAGTCTATTGTGGCTTCGAGAGTTGCACCTAAGAATTAACTTATTTAAGAAGTTACCCAACTAATTTAATTAAGCCAAGTACAATTCACGGTCATAGATAGCTATAAATTTGAGCGCATGCCAAACTTAAACAACTGTAGTACAACTAAGCCTAATAAAATTCATGATATGATTAGCTTGGGTCAACTCAATAACAATCGTAATTCTCCAACATCACTTACTTTATTGTGATATAATACTTTAATTAAAAATAATATTTTTAAATAACTTAAATTTTACATGATTAGTCGAAAGGAGGAATAATTGTTAGATCTTATCTGCCGAAATTTTTGTTTGGACAAAAAACTTATTTTTTTGAATTTTTCTGAAGATGTAGGAAAGTCTAATTCATTTTACTGTTTACTTCAGATTTCATTTTTATCACTTTGGATATGTCAATCATAACTCATTTAATTCACTGCCAGAAAAAGGGGCTACTGCAGCACAAAATTAGATATTTCCCAGCGGTTTTAGCCGCCACAAATTTTCTTGCAGCGGTTATAAAACCGCTGCACGACCGCTATGATTCCTATGTGGTGCAAAGACATTCTATGGCGGATCTATGATTCCACAGCGGTTATATGGATATTTGTGGAGGTTAAAACAACCACAATATTCCAATTTTTTTTTTTAAATTAATGGAATAGTTTGTGAACAGCTTAGCACAACATGCCATGCGGGCTTCAATCCACTCAAAATAAAACCAAGAAAACAAACCAAAGCTTAGCACATACCTTTTTAAGGGAACAAAACTTTATATTTACAAACTGGTTTCATGCATCAAAGCCATTTTGTTTACTGTATATGAGATTAATCTTCTTGTAGTAAAGCATGCCAAGGTTTATCATAAAATCATACCCTTGGCATAATATCACCATTGATCCATAGGGCACCACCTAGGGTGAGGGCACCCATGATTCTAAATGAACCATATAGGGATCATAACTAAAGATCATTGACTCAAAGCCTAGCCGAACTCAATGAGCCTTTCCACCAACTAACCAGACAAGGAAAACTCATCTACAATATGACTTCATGAGCACGTGGTGAATAATAATTGATACTGCAAATGCAAATATGGTCTTAAGCTATAGTTTGAGATCAAGTTAATGAAGTTTGTATATTACTATATGCTAGACATCTAGGCTTGAACTGTTGCAAAAAGGGAAAATAAGTTGCGACATATGTATGCACTAATTTTCCAGCATCTAGCCCTAAGCTTTTAGTTTGGCATTGCTAAATGCATCTATGATACGAAATAGGCTTCAAAAGCTTGGCCTTTTCTTTCCTGAATCAGTAAACTAATTCAAAGTATGACAAAAAGTGCTATAATTTGAATTAATTTTTTTCATGTCAGCTATACATAAAGTCATACTTGCCGAAATGAATAAAGACCAACAAAAACCATATGACCACATGATTCATAATAAGAGGAGCAATAAACCAAAAAAATTAACCCTCCCCATCTCAACAACGCAAGCTCATGATGAATATTACACACCATTCGCGCCGAATATTTCTGCCCATTCATTGAAAAATTCATTGAATGAAACAAAAATAAGCTCACAGCAAGCAAAAGGCATAGAAATTCATCCAAAGTATTATATTTGAAGTTTTATGTCATTGATATGTAAAAAAGAGAAAGTATTCATCATTCATATTTGGTAATCTACAATATCAAAACATTGAGCAACATCCAAAAAAAGTAGACTTTCATACCAAGATTCTTTTTAAAACAATTTATCACAAATATCGGTTATCTTCAAAACACCATTCTCTTTCTCCCAAACATAATCTTATAGAAGTGATTTCATTGCCGCCCTATCAATTATAAGAAGATTGAAAAATATTAGTAATCAAATGACAAACATCAAAATTTAAATGTGAAATTTTACATACCATTTGTGAGCTTCCTTGATGTGGATGCTACATTCGAAATTGTTGTATGAATTTTCTCATTTCAGTACGTAATGAGTTCACCTCCTTTCTTAGATTTACTATTTAACTTAAATTTCTTCCATCGTTACTTATCCCCTCATTCGTGCTATGAGGAAAATATCGTGTAGGAGTGACACCAAACCCTTGGTTTCTAACTCTCCCTGGGTGTTCAGGCCCCATAAATATAGTGAACACCATTTCGTTAGCCTCCATATTCCCATCCTCTGGTGTCAGCCCATCCTCAGCCAAAAGCTCGCAAGCTTGTGTCTATACAACAACAACAACAACAACAACAAGCCTTTATCCCACTACGTGGGGTCGGCTACATTAATCCTTTTTCTCCATTGTGTCCTGTTAAAAGTCAAATTCTCTTTTAAATATAATAAAGAAAGATCATTTCTAATATTTTCTAACCAAACCTTTTTAGATCTACCTCTAGCTTTCTTAACATAAGTCAAATCTAAGACCTCTACTTTCCTAACCGGGTCATCGGGAGACCGCCGTTTTATGTGACCAAACTATCTAAGGCGACTCTCTCTAATCTTATCTTCCACTGGAGCTACTCCAACCTTTTCACGAATATGCTCATTTCATATCCTATCTCTAAGGGTAAAGCCACTCATCCACCTGAGCATCCTCATCTCTGCAACACTTAACTTAGGATTATGCTTCTCTTTTAATGGACAACATTCAGCACCATAAAGCATTGTAGGTCTCACCACCATGTTATAGAATTTTCCTTTAAGTTTGAGGGGTACTTTTCTATCACACAATAAGCCCGATGCATTCCTCCGCTTCGACCATCCAACTTGGATTCTACTGATAATATCCCCATCTATTTCACCATCACTCTGAACAATAGATCCAAGATATGTAAAATGTGTAATCTTATTAATGACTTGATCGGCCAAAGTCACAATCCCCTCACTAGGTCTATTATTACTAAAATTACACTCCATATATTCCATTTTAGATCTACTCAAGAGAAAACCTTTAGACTCTAAGGTTGACCTCCACAATTCTGGTTTACCTTCAACTCCCTGTCTAGTCTTATCAGCAAGAAGAATATCATCAGCAAAAACCATACACCAAGGTACATCCCCTTAAAAATGTCTAGTGAGAACATCTATGACTAAAGCAAAAAGATATGGGCTTAAGGCTGATCCTTGATGTAATCCAACCGAAATAGGGAAATACTTGGTCAAACCACCTTGTGTTTGAACACAAGTAATAACTTCTTCATACATATCTTTAATGATTTGAATATAAGCATTATTAAATCCTTTCTTTTCAAGAACTCTCCATAGAACTTTTCTTGGAACTTTACCATATGCTTTTTCTAAATCAATAAATATCATATGTAAATCCTCCTTATTCTCTCTATATTTCTCCATCAAACCTCTTAATAAATGTATGGCTTCCATAGTAGACCTACCCAGCATGAATCCAAATTGATTTTGAGAAACATTAGTATCACGCCATAACCTATGCTCCATAACACATTCCCATAGTTTTAAAGTATGACACATTAACTTAAGTCCTCTATAATTCGCACAATCTTGTGCATCACCTTTATTCTTCAAAATAGGGATTAACACACTCATTCTCCACTCATCTGGCATCTTTTTAGTCTTCAAAATAGTATTAAAAAGTTTAGTAAGCCAAGAAATTCCTTCATCTCCTAAGCATTTCCACACCTCTATTAGAATATCATCAGGTCCAACAGCTTTTCCACCCTTCATTTTCTTAAAACCACTCTAACTTCGGTTTTACTAATACGCCGATAAAAATAGAAATCTTTATTTTCGTTTAGGGTACTAAAGTCACTACAGTCAATTTTATTTTCACATTCTTCATTTAAAAGTTTAGCAAAATATCTCATCCACCTTTGTTGAATATCATCTTCTAAAAAAAGTAATTTTTGATCTTCGTCCTTAATACACTTTACTTGAACTAAATCCTTACTACTCCTATCTCTTTGTTTGGCTAACTTATACATATATCTTTCTCCCTCCTTAGTATCTAATCTATTATATAAATCACTAAAAGCTAAACTCTTTGCATCGCATATTGCTTTCTTAGATTCCTTACGTACCTCTTTATATAATTTCCAATTATCAAAATTTTTACAATTAAACCAATTTTTATAACAAATCTGAAAGTTCGAAAGGGATGTTAAGCCCTAGTGAACTAGTCCCGAGGCTAACCAAGAGGGGGGTGAATTGGTTATTTAAAAATTTCACGATAACTTCAAAAATCTTTTCGATACTTAGCAGCGGAAACAAGTAAACAATAACGAAAAGATCAACCAACGATATTCACCCAAGCAGTTTATATTGAAAAGTAAAGTGCAAAACTAAATCAGAAAAGCAAACCAGATTTTATAGTGGTTCGGTCAACTTGACCTACGTCCACTCCCCGGAGCCTCCCCTCCGGGTATTGCACTAAACGAAAGTGACTCTCCTTTTGCTCCCACAGCAAGGCGGAGAAGCCTGTACAAAAATCTCCTTTTCACCACACGGTGAGGCAGAGAACCCGACCTCCTTTCGCTTCCTCCTAAAGCAGGCAGAGAACCTTCGAACTCCTTTCGCTTCCTCCTGAAGCAGGCAGAGAACCTACGAACTCCTTTCGCTTCCACCTGAAGCGGGCAGAGAACCCGGATCTTCTTGCGAACGATCCTCCCACGAAGAACACCGACTAGACGACAGACGATGAGCGGAGAAGACGACTCTGATCCGTGCTTGGAGCAACCTTAGTGAATCCCTCACTAACTCCCCCTCACAAGATCTCTTCTCTCTCTCCCAACTCTCTCTTCTCTCTAGGGTTTCTCAGGGAAGGAAGGTAGCAAAAGATTTTTCCAAAAATTGGAAAAAGTTCTTTTAAAGGAGGGCTTAAAATTTGCCCTAAATCTCAACTTCTCGGCTAAGATCGTCCAGGACGATCGGTAGATCGTCCTGTACGATCAGTTCAAATTCAGCTGTTTCAGCCTGGACGATCTGGCTCTTCTGGACGATCAGTAGAAAAAGTTGTTCTTATCGTCCCGTACGATCCTGCGATCGTCCGGGACGATTAGTTCAAATTGAAGGAAATCGTCCAGAAGACAGTTCGGGTCGTCCAGAGAAATCTGTGCTGGACGACCAAAAAATGACTTGATCGTCCAGGACGATAGGGTAATTGTCCGGTACGATTAGTTCAAAAAGGCCCCAAATCGTCCTATACATAGTTCTGGACGTACAGCTTAAATGCACTAGACGATCCAGATCGTCCGGGACGATCCTGCGATCGTCCGGGACGATATGATCGTATCAACCAAAAATTAATTGCTTTCCTTAATTACCAGATTAAATTAGGCATGATTGTACTGAATCGTCCGGGATGATACACGTATCGTCCGGGACGATCAGACCAAGTATCTAAAAATAAGAACTTGCCTAACTTGATCTGGCGGCTGAGAATTTCTGATTTGGGAATATCGTCCCGTACGATCCGTAGATCGTCCAGGACGATCGGCTCAATCAGACCCTCTTAACTTAGTCACCCTAATTAGGGTTTCTATTTTAACTGGATCATCCAGGACGATGTGGATATCGCCCAGGACGATCTGAACAAATTTTTAACAGAAACTCTAATTCACTCAATCTCTCTCCCTGAGTGTGTGTGTGCAAGGTTACTTAGCTAGGGAATCAGTTACATTACAATTGACTCAATAAAAAGAAAAATCATACATTTGACACACTTGGAGCCGATCTTGAGTTGGCTTGAGTGGCTCGCGGTCTTTTGTGCCTGAAACAGATTAGCCAAGCAAAACACACTGGAAACATGTTTGTCATCATCAAAACCAGATTTGCAATAATCTCCCTCTTTTTGATGATGGCAAACATTTGTAAAGTGGTCTGAAAATAAAAGTAAACTAGGAGATCCAATAAACAAATATTATTATTATTTTTTTTTTTTAAATTTTCATTTAACAGCTAAAACAATACATGAAGCATGACTCAGAAAACAGAAATAGACACGACTACAACTGACTCCCCCTTTTGACATCATAAAAAGGAGGAGCAAAAAACATAACACGGAAATAAAACATAAAATAAAACAACTACAAAACAGGAAAATTAGAATTTTTCCTTGATTTTAGATTCAAAAATTAATGACAGGACGATTGACAGCGCTGAAAGCCAAAAAAGGTTAGAAATAATCAACTTTCGTAACTCCGACCCCAGGCACCTTATCGATGCAAACCTCTTTCAACATAAAAATCCGATTCAGAATAAGAGACATTAGATTTGAAAAGAAATCCTTTCAAGCCTCGTTCCAGAAAAATATCTGATATAATAGTGTTACAAAGTAAAAAATCAGAAATCATGATTTTCAAAACCCAAGCTTTTGAAAATATTAAGTGGCGCACAGATTCCTCTAAGACATTTAACAATCTGAAAGGAAAGAAAGCTTGTTTTGGGCTCATTTTGTACCTCTTTTTCAAATTGGTTGGCGCTTTGCGCATCTTTTGATTTTTGATACACTTTGTGTACCAATTTGGCAATTTCGCATCTTTTTAGTTTTGGGCTCATTTTATGCCTCTTTTTCAAATTATCTGGCGCACTGTGCATCTTTTATAAGCTTTCTCCTTTTCATAATTATTAAAGAGTCTCAGCTGTGAGATTATCTTCCAGACATAGGAGATGACTCTCCGCAGTAAGGAAGAATGATTCACAAAACAAAATCCATACAACATATGATAAATGCAATCACTTGGTTTAGAAAATCAACCTAATGACTCAAGACTTTAAAAAACACTATTGATATGAGACAGATTACTGTAGGAAGATAAAATAATTTCTATTTCAAAAACTAACATTTTAATTTTGAAAAGGATTTTTATTCAAAAGAAACTACACACCAGTAAAGGAGTTAGAGGAAGAGAAACAATTATCAATTTTTCTTCCCTTTAATAGATTCAGCGAAGTCAATCACTGCTTATCAGCTTCCAAACCAAAACAAGGTAAAAACTCCCAGTCAAAAATTCAGATCACCAGAAGTAGTGAGCGGTGATTAGATCTTGAAAAGTATAAAACAGTAAGTGCAAGATATGAATCCGTAAATAAATAAAAACAGGTAGAAAATCATAGCAAAGTAAATACTCAAATCAAACTAACAAAAAGGGTAACACAAAAATTAGCAGAAGAAATAAAATCAACTGAAAGCAAATAATCAAACCAAAACTAACTAACAGAAATCAGAAATCAGAATACAAAAACTAACTAACAGAAATCAGAAAACAGAATACAAAAAACTAACTAACAGAAATCAGAATACCAATCATAACAATCATAAATCAGCAGTCATCAGAATCAAGCATTTATATCTATCACTCCTAATATGATTCTCAAAATGCTGAATGAGTCAAAGGCCAGTGGTTTAGTGAATATGTCAGCCAGCTGATTTTCAGTTGCTACGTGGTGTAGCTCAATGTCCCCTTTTGTAACATGGTCCCTAATGAAGTGATGCCTAATGTCAATGTGTTTGGTCCTAGAATGTTGGATTGGATTCTTAGAGATACAAATGGCACTGGTATTATCACACAGAACAGAAATTGTGCCAACGGGTACTCCTAAATCCAAGACTTGTTGTTTCAACCAAAGAACTTGGGCCACACAACTTCCTAAGGCAATGTACTCAGCTTCAGCAGTGGAAAGTGCAACTGAGTTCTGTTTTCTACTGGACCAGGAGACTAACGACTGTCCTATGAATTGACAAGTCCCAGAGGTACTCTTCCTATCCACCCTACACCCCGCAAAGTCAGAGTCAGAATATCCAATGATCTCAAAAGAGGTGCTGTGCCTAGGGTACCAAATTCCTAGGTTTGGGGTCCCTAAAAGATATCTAAGAATTCTCTTAACAGCAGTCAGGTGGGACTCTTTAGGATCAACCTGAAACCTAGCACAAAGACAGACACTAAACATGATATCAGGTCGGCTAGCAGTCAGGTAAAGCAGTGACCCTATTATCCCTCTATACTTCTTCTGATCAACAGATTTTCCATTTGAATCCTTATCTAACTGAACTGAGGAGGGCATGGGAGTATTGATTGGCTTGGCTTTGTCCATTTCATATTTCTTCAAAATGTCCTTAGTGTATTTTGATTGATTGAGAAAGGTTCCATCATCCGTTTGCCTTATGCTAAACCCCAAAAAGTAGGACAATTCTCCCACCATACTCATCTCAAACTCCTTACACATCATTTTAGAAAACTGTTCACATAAATATTTATCATAAGATCCAAAAATTATATCATCAACAAAGATCTGGACAATGAGTAAGTCATCTCCTAATCTCCTCAGAAAAAGGGTGGTGTCTACGCTCCCCTTAACAAACTCTCTTTCTAACAGGAATGTGCTAAGCCTCTCATACCAAGCTCTGAGTGCCTGTTTCAATCCATATAAGGCCTTTTTTAATTTATAGACATGCCTTGGATATTGGGAACTCTCAAAACCTGGGGGTTGTTCTACAAAGACATCCTCCTTAATTACCCCATTTAAAAAGGCACTCTTGACATCCATTTGAAACAGCTTAAATCCCTTATAACAGGCAAAGGTTAGTAGCACTCTAATGGCTTTTAATCTAGCTACAGGGGCAAAAGTTTCCTCAAAATCAATCCCTTCTACCTGATTATACCCCTTAGCCACCAATCTTGCCTTATTTCTCACCACCACACCAGAATCATTCATCTTATTCTTAAAGACCCACTTGGTTCCCACAATACTTTGGTTTCTAGGTCTTTCTACTAACTCCCAAACATCATTCCTTACAAATTGATTCAATTCTTCCTGCATAGCTAAAATCCAAAACTCATCCGACAGGGCTTGATTGATGTTGGTGGGTTCAGTCATTGAGATAAAGGCAGAATGGTTTACTTCCTTCCTAAGTCCATGCCTAGTCCTAACACCTTCAGAAGGGTCTCCTAAGATCAGTTCTTTAGGATGACTCGAAGAATATCTCCAATCTCTAGGCAATGGGGTTTGAGGTTCTACCCTTTCCTCCAAATTTGTATTTCCAACTCCTTGGGTAACCTCAACAATCTCTTCATCTTCTACTTCAGATCTAGACTCCTTAGGATCAGATTCATCAAACACTACATGGGTTGTTTCTTCCACCACCAAAGTCCTCCTATTGAACACCCTAAAGGATTTCCCCACACTTGAATATCCTAAGAACACTCCTTCATCAGATTTGGGGTTAAATTTTCCTAAGGGTGACTTCCCGTTGTTCAGAATGAAAACCTTACAGCCAAAGACATGGAGGTGGGACAGATTTGGTGTTCTACCCTTAATGATCTCATAAGGTGTCTTGTTCAGTTTGACTCTCACATTCACCCTATTCAGCACATAACAGGCAGTGTTCACCGCTTCAGCCCAAAAGTATTTTGGAAGTGAATACTCGGCAAGCATGGCTCTAGAGGCTTCCACTAAGGTCCTGTTCTTCCTTTCAGCTACCCCGTTCTGCTGAGGGGTCCTAGGAGCTGAAAAATTGTGACTAATCCCATGATTCTCACAAAAACTTCCAAATCTTTCATTTTTAAACTCCCCTCCGTGATCACTATGGATGGTAATAATCTCACATCCTAACTTCTTCTGAATCTAAGTAGAGAAGGATCTAAACTCATTAAATGACTCAGATTTATGTGACAAAAACTTAACCCAAGTGAACCTTGAATAATCATCAACAATCACAAAACCATAGACTCTCCCCCCTAAGTTGGTAGTGTTAATGGGTCCAAAGAGGTCCATGTGAAGAACTTCTAAAGGTCTAGAGGTGCTAATATCCTTAACTGAGTGAAAAGAGGACTGGACTTGCTTCCCCAACTGACAGGCATCACACAAGTGATCCTTAGTGAACTTAAGCTTGGGCACACCTCTAACTAAGTCCTTTTGGGTGACTCTCCTAAGGGTTTTCATACTGGCATGACACAATCTCCTATGCCATAACCAAGACTCATCAGCAGCAGTTTTTAAGCAAATTGAATTATCAGATTTAATGCTACTTACATCAAGCTTGTAGACGTTGTTGATCCTTTGCCCCTGCAAAACAACTTCATCATTTAAGCTTAAAATGCAGCCAGTGGGCAGGAATTTGATGTTGTATCCCTTGTCACAGAGTTGACTGATGCTCAGCAAGTTGTGTTTGAGTCCATCTATAAGTAAAACATTATCAATCACAAAATTCTTTGAATCACCAATCATACCTGTGCCTACCACCTTCCTGGTGGTGTTATCTCCAAGTGTAACCTTGCCTCCAGCTCTGGCCTCCAGCGAAATGAACTGATTTGCATCTCCAGTCATATGTCTAGAACATCCGCTGTCCAGGTACCACATGCTCTCACGAGGTCTTGTGTGAGAGCACACCTACAAAATCATTAAATGTCAGTCTTAGGAACCCAAACAGGTTTGGGTTCCTTGTTATGAAAAGAAGAATGCGATGCATGCGTGCTGTGCTGTGAAACAGGCAGTTTGGGTCTCCACACCCAATGTGTACTACGGTGAACAGTACAAGTGTGTGATATGTGTCCTAACATACCACATGAAAAACATCTAACACCAGGAAAAGGATTAACTAAATGTCGTGAGTGATAGTGCCTCTTCCTAGTAGTGTATGAAACATGCTTTGATGAACTTGCAACAGAATTTTCAAAAAGTGGCGGTGCATAAAACTGTTTAAAGGTAGGCGTTGTTTTGTTCTTTTCAAAAGCACTGATTTTTACTTCCAAAAACTCATTCTCTTTCTTTAAACTTGCAATTTCAAATTTTAAAGCGCCATTGTTACTTTCTACTTCACATGCCATTGTATCTAACTCTTTAAAAGCTTTTTCTAAATCAACATGCATGGTTTTCAAAGAATCATGCTCAGAAACTAAATCAGAATATTTTTTGTTTAATTCATCAAACTCATCAAGCAGAGACATGTGATTGGAATCAAGTGTGGAATAATCTTTAACTACAGAATCATGCTCTTTTTGTAAAGTCAAATAATCTAATTTCAAACTAGCATGGGTTTTCTTAAGCTTCCTATACGATGTATGAATCTTTTCAGAAACTTCAAATAACTGATCGTAAGTAAGCTCACTTACCTCTTCCTGGTCCGACTGACCAGGGTGATCATCCGCCATCAGACACAAGTTTGTTTCCTCCTCTTCAGCATCAGTCTCAGAAGAGTCGGATGCAGAGTCTCCCCAGAACGCCTTCTGAATCCGCTTCTTGTCCTTCCTGAACTTTGGTTTCTCCTCACTCTTCTCCTTGCTTGGGTGAGCTTTAAGTGTTGGACAATCAGCCTTTATGTGTCCAGGCTTCCTGCATTCAAAACAAACCGATTCAGATGAACCCTTAAAGTTTTTATTGAACTTACCCTTGTTCCACTTCTGATAGTTCTTATGTTTCTTCCTTAGAAAGCTTTTGAATTGCCTTGTGATTAAGGCAACTTCATCGCTATCAGACCCGGAAGTGCTAGCATCTGAATCTTTGGCCTTTAGTGCCATGGTCTTCTCTTTCTTGCGTTCACCTGCATCAAGTTGCCTTTGGTTCACCCCTTGCTCGTAAGCAATGAGTGATCCAAGTAAGCTGTCAATAGAGTAAGTATTTAAATCTTTGGATTCAGTAATAGCAGTAATCTTAGCATCATAAGAAGCAGGCAAACATTTAAGAATCTTGTTCACTCTTTCGTAGTTGGTAAGTTCTCTACCTAAAGCATGCAAAGAGGTAACAATCTGAGTGAACCTTGTGTACATTTCTGAAATAATCTCACTAGGTTTCATGCGAAAAAGTTCATAATCATGTAACAAGATGTTTAACCTAGATTGTTTGACTTCAGTTGTACCTTCGTATGTTATACATAACCTATCCCAGATTTTATTTCCCGTTGTACAAGTAGAAACACGCATATAGTCTTCAGATTTCAAAGCACAAAAGAAACAGTTCAAACATTTTGCATTCAACTGTGCTAAATCACGATCATCAAACGTCCAATCAGCAAACGGCAATTCAGTTTTCACATTGTTAATCATTCGAAAAGGTGGTTCGTATCCGTCCTTAACTAACATCCACATGCGATAATCAATAGATTGCAGAAAAGTAGACATGCGTGTTTTCCAAAAATCAAAAGGAATATTGTCAAACAACGGTGGTCTGGTAATAGAATAACCTTCAGCAGTATTATGATTGTTACAGTTAGCCATTGGATCAAATTCAAAAGTTTTTAAACAGAAATTTTGAATCCTGCTCTGATACCACTTGAAAGTTCGAAAGGGATGTTAAGCCCTAGTGAACTAGTCCCGAGGCTAACCAAGAGGGGGGGTGAATTGGTTATTTAAAAATTTCACGATAACTTCAAAAATCTTTTCGATACTTAGCAGCGGAAATAAGTAAACAATAACGAAAAGATCAACCAACGATATTCACCCAAGCAGTTTATATTGAAAAGTAAAGTGCAAAACTGAATCAGAAAAGCAAACCAGATTTTATAGTGGTTCGGTCAACTTGACCTACGTCCACTCCCCGGAGCCTCCCCTCCGGGTATTGCACTAAACGAAAGTGACTCTCCTTTTGCTCCCACAGCAAGGCGGAGAAGCCTGTACAAAAATCTCCTTTTCACCACACGGTGAGGCAGAGAACCCGACCTCCTTTCGCTTCCTGCTGAAGCAGGCAGAGAACCTTCGAACTCCTTTCGCTTCCTCCTGAAGCAGGCAGAGAACCTACGAACTCCTTTCGCTTCCACCTGAAGCGGGCAGAGAACCCGGATCTTCTTGCGAACGATCCTCCCACGAAGAACACCGACTAGACGACAGACGACGAGCGGAGAAGATGACTTTGATCCGTGCTTGGAGCAACCTTAGTGAATCCCTCACTAACTCCCCCTCACAATATCTCTTCTCTCTCTCCCAACTCTCTCTTCTCTCTAGGGTTTCTCAGGAAAGGAAGGTAGCAAAAGATTTTTCCAAAAATTGGAAAAAGTTCTTTTAAAGGAGGGCTTAAAATTTGCCCTAAATCTCAACTTGTCGGCTAAGATCGTCCAGGACGATCGGTAGATCGTCCTGTACGATCAGTTCAAATTCAGCTGTTTCAGCCTGGACGATCTGGCTCTTCTGGACGATCAGTAGAAAAAGTTGTTCTTATCGTCCCGTACAATCCTGCGATCGTCCGGGACGATTAGTTCAAATTGAAGGAAATCGTCCAGAAGACAGTTCGGGTCGTCCAGAGAAATCTGTGCTGGACGACCAAAAAATGACTTGATCGTCCCGGACGATAGGGTAATCGTCCGGTACGATTAGTTCAAAAAGGCCCCAAATCGTCCTGTACATAGTTCTGGACGTACAGCTTAAATGAACTAGACGATCCAGATCGTCTGGGACGATCCTGCGATCGTCCGGGACGATCCTACGATCGTCCGGGACGATATGATCGTATCAACCAAAAATTAATTGCTTTCCTTAATTACCAGATTAAATTAGGCATGATTGTACTGGATCGTCCGAGACGATACACGTATCGTCCGGGACGATCAGACCAAGTATCTAAAAATAAGAACTTGCCTAACTTGATCTGGCGGCTGAAAATTTCTGATTTGGGAATATCGTCCCGTACGATCCGTAGATCGTCCAAGACGATCGGCTCAATCAGACCCTCTTAACTTAGTCGCTCTAATTAGGGTTTCTGTTTTAATTGGATCGTCCAGGATGATGTGGATATCGTCCAGGACGATCTGAACAAATTTTTAAGAGAAACTCTAATTCACTCAATCTCTCTCCCTGAGTGTGTGTGTGCAAGGTTACTTAGCTAGGGAATCAGTTACATTACAATTGACTCAATAAAAAGAAAAATCATACATTTGACTCACTTGGACCTGATCTTGAGTTGGCTTGAGTGGCTCGCGGTCTTTTGTGCCTGAAACAGATTAGCCAAGCAAAACACACTGGAAACATGTTTGTCATCATCAAAACCAGATTTGCAACAAAATCTTCTTATTTTTAATCTTTTCTTACACATTTGGATTCCACCACCGACTATTTTTACTATTAGGAGCTTTTCCCTTTGTAACACTAAGCACATCTTTTGCAATATTCTTAATATCACTAGCCACTTTTTCCCACATAACATTAGCATCCTCATGCACAGACAAAATCTTAAGATCTAAAATCTTACTCTCAAAAATATTTTTGTTAATATTCTTTAAATGCCCCCATCTAATCCTAAAAAATCATTTTACTTCATTTTTTATTTTCTTCCCCATTATCTTCAAGTCCAAAACTAATAAACGATGTTGGGTACATAAACTATCGCAAAATTATGTCTATGTTATAATAAATTTAGTAAACTTTTGTTTTAAAGAAATAAAAAATAGTAATAAAATACGTATAAAAATTAATAGCTAGAGTCAAATTACCCATCTCTATATAGCATCCCCAATTGCCTAGGTGCCATCTTTGTGTAGTTTGTTAATTCTCTATAATAGTAACCTATCCTTGATAGCCTATAACAAATTTTTGATCATTAAATCATTAGTTAATTAATGTGAATATAAAAAATATATATAAATCTAAATATATACCATCTCTTGTTGCCTGCAAATAGAACTCGCGCGCCCTATAGTGTGATGACAAGTTTATTTCTTAGCATTTTCAGCATTTATGGCGGCCCTGTCCTTTTACATATGAATCTAATTTCAATGTAATTTGTAAAAAATATATATAATTAAATATAATGATGGTACTAACCAAGTCTCTTAGTTATAACCACTGTGTGACTTGCTGACACCACTGTACTGCATCAACACTAGATGGAATATACTCCATAACTTCCTCGATAGGTCGGCTATGCTAGTGCTCAGCTTTTAAATTAGTCATATGGTTACGCCACTTAACTCCAAGGGATTGAAGAATCCAGAGACGTATATGTCTAGGAAATACAAACTTTGATTGCAATATAAAGAAACATTTTATTACTCATAACATAAACCTTAAAATTGAAATTTATTTCATATTTTGCTTACCTCCACTTTAGCTAACATTTTTTTTCCTAAAGGTCTCCTTACCATTAGTTCTCCAATCTGGGAAGGATATGGGTGCTAGTACAAGATCTCTAACAATGACACCTAGATATGATCCTAATAGAACAAACTTTAAAATGTTGCTTGGCACATTATTCTCATTAACCTTTATATGAACATGTGTACTTGGTGACATGTTTTGTATGTCAATGCATGTGGAGCACACCCTATGACATATACGTACACCCTGCTTATCTGCGCATAACACATATCATAACAATAATTTCACAATTACCTATACTTATTTAAAGAAATGATTAAATCAAACCTATGAGCCATATCCCATCATTTGGAGTCTGAGTCTTTTCACAACTAGAATGACGTGGTAATTGTTGAGTACCACTACACTCATTCTCCTCTTTAGTTTGCTCACAAGTAGAATCTAGGTGGATTGGAGTAGAAGGTGTTTCAGATGCTCTACTGGACCCGCCCATTGAAACAACTTTCTTAGCTCATCTGAATGTAATTTGTTCTATCATTTCCTGTCACCCTTCCCACAACTCAATACAAACAAAAAAAATTATAGAAGATAGTAACAAAAATCATATCATTTTTCATTTTAAAAGAGCATAATGGTGGATTTTTGAAACTTATGAACTAAAAAACATTATGCACTTCAGATACTCTACAAAATTCAAGGCAATACTTGAAGCATTATGCCCTTTAGAAGAACTAGAAAACATCACAAATGATAAATAATGACATCTATTCTTCATCAAATTCTATTATTCTAACATGTATACATTGAATTAGATAGGCTTTCCATTCATATGTTAATGTATATATGAGTAAAGATTCTCTAGCTTCTTTAATACCATCACAATAGAGTTCTCTTTTGAGACCTATCTCAAAACTCCATTAATGATGCTAAAAATTATGGCATTGTAAGTTTCATTTAAGATTGCTTTGTTCTACTTGTCCAACAAGTGTTGGGCAGATTCTTATTCACCTTCTAATACCTCTTCTTCACCCTGTTGAATAAGAATAGCTATGCTCAAAACCATTCTTACTCGTGAACTTTTCCAAATATAATTTAGAGAATAACTTGATCCAAATTACTAAGCATTTAATACCAGTTGTGATTTGGATCCCAAGCAATACAAAATATGAAATAAGAACAATAAAGGATAGAAGTAGATACCATAAAACTAAAATTGGATAAGCTTCTTTGCAATAAAAAGAGTATAAAAAGCTTATTTTTTGTTGAAAAGAATGAACATTAAACCCTTATTTAATGATCAGACTCTTTTGACAATTAATTACTTAAGAGAAATTACATAACATGGAATCTCCAACTTAATTTATATCTCACACTCCTCATATAGATGGCAAGAAAAAATAAGAAATGGAAAATCCTACTTCTGTAAATATAAGTAAAACATAGCTTTCTTTAGTAACTAGAAAATTGTAATTAGTTGCAAACTCGAACAAAAAGAGGAAAATAAAGTATATGTCCCTACTACATATACATCTCTACTTGCATTTGTTTGCAACTTCCAAATCATAAAATAAAGCATGAAATATTAGCGAACATAAAAGTATAAACATATGTCCCTACTTACATTTGTTTGCTATGATAAATACTTAAATCATATACATCTCTAGGCCTTAGCTGAATAACTAAATCATAATTTATATTTTTAGGATCTTTAATGTAGAAGACTAGTTCAACTTTGGAATAGAAAACAAATGGATCATCTTCTAATTTATCACCAGTGTGAATAAGACGTGATAATTCACCAAGTGTAACCAAACTGATCTTGCTTTACACTACTGCCAGTTGTGTTTGCTTAAGGAAACTACACTCACTACAGACTTTGGCAGTATCTATGTAAGTATAACTATATAGATGCTCAAAATTTCATTGAACTCATGTAAAAAAGAAAACCAGAATCCTATTCTAGAATCCTAGTTGGAAGTGGTTATAAGAGATGCAATTCTTCTTTATAAAAAATAATAATGTTCGCATCCTTACTCAACATTTGTATGGGGATGTTGGCTTTAAAAATAGTATGAGAAGTAGATCAAGTTGTAATGATTTTTCACACTTGCAAGGACTGCGCAAAATGAATATTTGTAAAATCCTCAACATATCGAGACATTATGGCCTAAGTGTATTACAAGAACTCACTCTATATAGAAAGGAAGTCTAAAAGAGTTTTCGATGGGTGATTTTTGCAATCTTCTATACAAGTGCACATGTCCATAATGTAATAAAGTTTATATCATAGTATCGATCCCATGAGAAAAATTATATCCTACTAATTAACGTAATACTATCTACTTTGAATAGCATAGTTTATCCTACTTAAAATAAAAGTTTATCCTACTTAAACATGTTGAAATTTGTTATCTACAAAACTACAGTAATTTCTAAAATGGTTACGTAAACAAATAAAAATGTTCTAAATTATGATGATGAAAGATGTAATATTCTCCTCAATTGACTCTTCCAAGATATTTTGTGAATAAGAGCATATACATACCGTTAGACCTCTGTCAAGATTATAAGGGTGTAAATAAAGTTCTCACCTTAATGTAGTGATTTTATCTCGTTAGAGTTCAAAATTCTATTCATCCTATGTTTAGGTATGAATGTATTGATTTTCAATCCTCCTAATTATTCCATCATTCCTCCGTCAACGTAATGTGTCGCACTAAATTTTAAATTGAAACATGGTCATTGCATGAATTAAACTAAGATCATGACTAACTAAAAATAACATTAAATCATTATGTGCACTAGAAAAAACTTACATCATTCACATCATAAGTCCAAAACTAAAGAATTAGTTAGTCATAGAAATGATTTCACATAAAATAGAATTCATTCTATGATCATCAACTAGTTACAGGAGTTTAAGTGGAGAAAAAATTACCCATAATAGCTTTTACATCAATTACAAATAATATATGCTTCCCAGATTAAATTCTCATAAGAAAAATCATGATCCACACTTAACTCCCATTCTCTTACTATTTTGTACACAAGACATAAGGCCAGCCGTCAGCAATTCAAAAAGAGAACAATTTATACTTTGTTCACAACTAGTACAACTGCCATGACATTTGAATGTTAGCTAGTGCGATGCTTAACAAATAAACAAACACCTCGACGCTCAATAATGGGTTCAAACGTGACATTGGGTTTAATGGATGATGCTTCAATTATGAATCTCTCTAACTTCCTCTTTGTTGTGCTAGTGGAGATTTGACTTCACATCACCCCCACAGCACTACAATGTAGAAAAAAAAAGGTTGCTATGGAGCTTCATAATGCTGGGGACTTTATGGTGCTAGGGCTCTTTAGATAATAACCCTAGGGATTTGATTAATATGCAAAATTATATAACTCAGTGGTGTAATAAGGATTCCAGATTGGTGCTCAAGGGCAACTAATAATGTGGCACTTAAGGGATTGGTGATTGGTGATGAATTAGTTTGCAAAATTATCAAACAATATGGTGCCCCAACGCTCTAGAGTGGTGTTGAGGTGTTGACAACCCTGCTGCTTTGAGTGTCTAGGTGCTGAGGACCTGATGTAGAACTTCCTACTTTATGGCCTTTGCTGAGATTTTCTTGCATCACAATAGCAAAACATAAATATATTCAAAAAAACTTTATTCACAAAATACTAACATAACTTTTACCTAATAATAGTTTATGATATTTCTTGTCCTCAAGCAATGTGATTGTAGTTATGATTGATTCATCTCCTATTAATAAATTGCAAGTTTGAATGATTAAAGGTTGGAAAAATATTTCACTATATGATGTTGATTGAAATAGGTTAAGGGTTGATAATCTAAATTAAAATAATCAATAACAAACATACTAATTAATTATTATTATTAATATTTAAACTAAGCTCATTTCTGACGTGTGTATGTGAAATTTGTTGACTACGTAGTTAGGTTGATTGATTTATATTTCAGAAAATTTTAATACTTCTGATAGTTTTCCTATTCAATTACAATTATCAATATCTATTAGAGTACTTACACTTTACATTTTTGATTTTATCTTAGGTCATTTAGGAGTTAGGCTTTAAAAGTACCAATTTTTATATTATGTTACTTATTTTCCTTTTTTATTTTCCTTTTTACATCCTTCTTTTTCACTTTTTGTTTTCACTTTACAGGGTACATTGATAATGACATTAAATACCTGATTACTTTCTTCCTTCAAGAAACAAAATTTTAATTTAATTAAGGGTTGGTTGCAAGGATTTACGATGCTATACCTAGTTTATAAAGAATTTTAAAATTAATCTAAGTGTTGCCTCACTTAATTTTATCAATGAAATTTATAAGATTTATAATAGTTAAATGAATATCATCAAGTGAAATTAGAAATTAGGAGCAATTAATAGTTTAAGCATGGTGAAAATTGTAAGCAAGATAAAACATAATTCAAAAATTATCACCCAAGCATTGAACAAAATTGACTCAACTGAATTATAAAATGGAAAGTGCACAACATAAAAAGATTAAACTAATCATCCATACATTTATATTGTAATGATCTATGCTCTAATTATACCTAACACAAAACTAATGCAGTATAAAGCAAACACATAACGTAATTCGTCGCCTCCCAAGCTACACTAAATTTTCACTCCTTAGCCAGACAATGCCAAGATTTTTATTTAGGATAAGCCTATTTCCCGTGGTAAGTAGGATTTCAACCTTTGGCAATTTAGGAGGTCCAGCTATCCTAAATCTCTACAGCTCCATAAAGAACTGGCCTAGTAACAATGAATGACCTTAACCCCCAGGACTTTAGTTTTCTAGAAAATAATTTTAATCTAAAACTAATCTAAAGTACTTCTTACATAAGGGTGAATTATTTCTTAAGAAGCTTAAAATCATGCCATATTTTTATTTGTTTTTTATAAATTTTAACATTTTCATAAGCTTCACTTCTAAACTCTTCCAACTTATTCAATTATATTAATCTCCTTTTTTCCAGCTTCCTTAAAATTATAATTTAACTCTTTTATGTCTCAATAAGCTTTGTGTCTTAATTCCAAAGGTAAGTGACTTGCTTTCCCATGTGTAAAATAGCAAGGTGACATTCCAATTGCTTTCTTAAATCCAATCCTATAAGCCTATAGTGCATCATCAAATTTTATTGCCTAATCTTTCTTTTATGAGCATATAGTCTTTTCTATAATTCTCTAAATCTCCTTAATATTGATTTTAATTTGGAAACCATTCTGAGGGTGATAAGCCATTCCAATCCTATGATGGATACCATATTTGGTGATTAATGGCTCAATTTTTTTTTTCATAGAACTGACTCCATCCATCACCGATAAAAACTCCAGGCATTCCAAATCTAGACAAAATATTTTTCCTTAAAAATTTAGCTATTAGATAAGCATAATTTTTGGAGGTTGCAACTCCCTCAATCCAATTGGAGACATAATAAAAAATAATCAAAATATATTGGATTCCATGAGATTGCACAAATAAACCAAAGACATCTAGTCCCCAAACATCTAAGTTCAACTTCCAACATAACTTAAGGGTATTTTATTTCTCCTAGTAATATTTCCTACCGACTAACACCTATCACATTTTCTAACATAAATATTAACATCCTTAAAATAGTATGCCAAAAAAATCTTGATTGAAGAATCTTTGAGGTAGACCTAAATCCTTGAAAATGCTCTCCATAATGTGAATCAAGAGAATCCCTAATTATAGTCTCAATTTTCCCTTCAGAGACACATATCTTAATAATTTTATTGTTATATATTTAAAATAGTAAGGCTCGTCCCAAAAGAAAATCTTAGCATAAATCATAAATGTTTTCTTTTGAGCAGATAATAAATCAAAATGAATCACAATACTTATATTGAAATTTACTATATGGGCATACCAAAGCAATTTGCTCAAATATAATGCAAATAAGTGATCTTCAAGGAAGAAATTTTTAATGTAACATTTGTCCAATGTAGATCCTTCTAATTCAAGTCTTAAAAGTTGATAACTGACATGGTTCTCCTTACCCTTCCTATCGAGCATTTCTATGTCAAATTCTTGTAATTAAAGTATCCACCTCACCAATCTAGGCTTGACATCTTTTCTTATCATAAGATGTTTGATTGCTAATAGCTCTTTTTTTGTGGTGGTATAATAACATTGACCAACATGTAAAGTTCTACTAGTATAGAATATTGCATGAAACTTCTTGTCTTTCCTTTGACACAAATAGCACTAACAATATCATCACTAACTTGTATCACATATTAATTCTAAATGTAATGAAAAATACAGTGTAATAATAATAGGTGCAGTGATTAATTTCTATTTCAATATATTAAAGGCACCCAAATAGGCATTCTTAGACTTGTAGTGGACATCTTTCTCAAGTAAATGATAAATAGGTTTGGTAGTCTTATAAAAGTACTTAGTGAATCTCGTATAAAATTTGACATGTCCTAAAAAATGCCGCCTAATGTCTTTCATAGAAATAGGTGGTGGTAAATTTTCTATTACATGAACCTTAGCATTATCCACCTCTAATCTTTTTTCTAAAATTTTATCTCCTAGCTCTATCCCTCCGGCAACCATAAATTGACACTTTTCCCAATTTAAGAATAGATTTATTTCTACACATCTTTTAAGCACTGTAGTTAAATGATATATGAAAGAATCAAAGGAAGTGCAATTAATAAAAAAGTCATTCATAAATACCTAAATGGCCTGCTTAATCAGATAAAAAATAATCATCATTGAATGTTAATAAGTTTGAAGAGTATTGGAGAGCTCAACGGGCATTCTTATGAAAGCAAATATCCTAGAGGGACTGGAGAAAGTGGTATTATCTAAGTCCTTTGGTACTGTAGGAATATGGTGATACCCTAAATACCCATCTAAGAAATAGTAAAAATGATGTTCTATTAATTCAGAGGGTTGGGGAAAATAATATTTTGGGATAGAATACTCCTTTATTAAAATCTTATGCATGCATAAAGATGGACTATATCCTTTGATATAAATAATTATCTAGTCAAAAGCTTTCTTATATTCACATGGAACCCTAATCAACATACCATCTTGATCATCTCCTAAATATATAAAAATGATTAGAAGCAAGGCTAAATTCTTACCTTAGAAGGCATAGTTAAGATGGCTAGGCAAGGCCTTAAGCTCTAAAATGAGTGCCTCCTCAACATATGGTCTTAACTCTCTACCCAGGGCTGAAGTACCCAGAGTATCATACTTCTCCCAAACTATGCTATAGTTCTCACTAATAAAATTCAAAGATTCTCCAAGCCCCTCACAAACCCCCCCATTACTCTAATATTCATAAAATCTATTAGATAAAAGATCCTCCCTATAATCCTCCATAATAACTTCTTCCAAATCTACTAGAAAACTAGCCTAATTTTTATCAATAGGGAACTTTATAAACTTAAACATATCTACGGGAACCTCTTAGTCTTGAATTCTCATAGTAAGCTCTCCTTCATAAACATCAATTATGGCCATACTGATAAGTGTAAATTATCTATTATTTTTATTTTACTAAATGTAGTGATAATATGTTAAATTAGTTATGTTTGTACAAAAAATGTGCAGGAAAAAGAAAAATTTCTATGTTTTGGGCAGCACCGCAACACTAATAGGGTTAATGCTATGGTGTTGTATCGATCAATACCAAAGCACCAATTTTAATGTAATAGTGCCGACCTTCTCTATTTACAAGCACTGTAATGTCATATATCTTATACAAACAGAACCATAACACATCACAACATCAATATGCCCAAAATTAACAACATAGCATTGGGTGTCTCGAGAAAGTTCACGCACGAGTATCAACCTTTCTTATGCCATAATATCAAAATGTCTTTCCAATCACCACATCACTCATATTTTATAGATCCTCGATGGAGCAGTTGCAACTGCTAAGAGCCACACCGACTTAATAAGGAGACAAACTGATTTGGGCTACAACCATACCACATTACTCAGCATCACAGCAGAGTCGAAACTCTAGCACCGAGGAGTTAGTTTACTTTTTTTATTGTAATGCCAACATGTCTAGCACCACAACACTCAATATCAATCCTTTATTTACTATAAATAGATGTCAGTTTTATAATATGTGAATTTCAGTTCCCAGCATCTAATTAAGTACTTTTTTAGGGCATTCCCTTAGTACCCCTTAGAGTAAAGTTTGAGCGAGGCTATTGAAGTGCAAGATATAATCTTTTGGAGGGAGAAGCCTTTGTTTGTATAAGTAACACTATAGTGGAGAACAAAGGTGTATAGAGAAGATACTTAGATATAGCTATAATGGTGGAATGCAAGAACAATTTGGAATATTGAAATGGAATATTGACATGCCTATATATAAGCTGTTTGAATATTCTAGGTTCTATAAAGACATAGGATGTTTTAATAATCTTTCATTAGATTTATAGAAGAATCAAAGTACATGAGAAGTAGTGAAATTTTATCATCAGGACCTAAGTATAATCTCTATACTCATTATTCCTTCACTTACAGAGTTGCTTATGGAAAAATAAGCTAAGCTCTTTCAGAGATTGTATCTTGCACATTCTTAGGCTCTCAAAGATTTTACTCTAATAGAGTAAGAGAGTACACTATAAATATACCAAATTTTACTCAAGTGATAGAATGCCTTTACAAAATAAATCTGAGCATCTATTTATAAATAGTCAAATGGAATATTAGCATGCTTATGAAAGTTCGAATAGGTTATTAGACCTATTAATTATATCCCAATGCTAACCAAGAGGAGGGTGAATTGGTTATTTTAAAATTCACTTGATTATTTTTGAAAACCCTTTTAATTAAAAACTATATATATCGTACAGTACAATTTAGTTCATATAGTATGATAAGAATACTTTTAAAATTATTTTTTAACCACAAAAAAATAAAGTGCGATGCAGAAATTGAAAAAGCGATAAATAAACACAAGAATAGAGAACACCATATTTTATAGTGGTTTGGTCCAACAAGACCTACGTCCACTCCCCAAAGACCCCTTCTCCAGGTATTACACTATACTCATGTGACTCTCCTTTAGGCCTCACATCTAGGAGGAGAAGCCCTTATAAACTCTCTTCCACCAATCCCCCATGCGATAGAGAACTGTCATCCTTTTTCACCCTCCTGGTGAAGGTAGAGAACCCAACGTCCTTCCTCACCCTCCTGGTGATGGCAGAGTACCACTCATCCTTTCTCACCCTCCTGGTGATGCAGAGTAGCAGTCCTCCTTTCTCACCCTCCTTGGTGATGGTAGAGTACCGAGCTTTCCTTTGACAATCATCTTGCAAGAGCCTTCAAGGAAGGTGGGAAGAACTTTGAAGAACAAACAAGAGATCCATACGGTTGGACAACCTTGTGAATCCCCTCACAATTTTCTTACATAAGATCTCTCACTCTTCACTCTCAAACCACTCTCCCAAACACACTCCTCAAGGCACTCAAGAGAATTTCGTGGAAGCACCCCCTTTAAGCCAATTTTTTTGAACTCTTATATACAAAGAAGAAGAAAAACCATCCAAAAACTAAAAGTTTCAAGTTTGACGTAGTCAGATCGTACTATATGATCGACATTCATACATATAAATCGTTTAAATTATTAAACAATTTGTCCCATACGATCCTGTATGAACTAATGAACCTTAATTTTTATACTTTGGAAAATGATATACGAAACCCATTCGTACAGTACGAATAGTTCAAAAAATGAACAGTTCGACCCGTACGATCCTCTACAAACAAATGAAACCCAATTTTGGTACTCTGAAAAATGATATACATAATCTATTCATCCCATACCAACAATTTAAAAAATTGAATAGTTCGTTCCGTACGATCCAGAACAAACCATGTAAGCTACATTTTCGTACTCTAGAAAGTGATATACGAACCCTATTCATACTATATGAATAGTTCAAAAAATTAAACAGTTTGTCCCGTACGATCCAGTATGAACCATGTAAGCTCCTATTTCGTACTCTGGAAAATGATATACAAAAATATTTTGTACTGTACAAATTATACATAGAAAAATTTTAGACCAGGTAGGTTCGTATCAGAGGAGAAACAACATAAATCATCCCGTATGATTCGACATCGTACAATATGATTAGTTTTAAAAAAAAAATTATCTCACTCCCCCAATGTGTGTGCATGGTTATCCAATTTATAAAAACACTCTCTCAGACACAAGAAAAGTAAAAATTAAAAACTTCAAAACCAATAAACTTTAACCAAATAACTTGAAGTCTTCTATTGTCTGAAATGTGGATTTCCTAAAAAACATGTTAGTACACACAACAACAAATTTTTTATTATATGTTAGGAGAAATAATAAATAAATAATAAGATTTTGTAATCATCAAAAACTCACATGATTATAAAGATAACCTAATATGCAATAATTTAAACAATCTCCCTCTTTTTGATGATGGCAAAATAAATATTATTTGGGTTTAAACATTAACATACATTTTCTCCTTAGCTCCCCCTAAATATATGCTCTATTTGAAATAAGGGGTATTGTTTTGATTAAAAAATGTATTTAGTTTTGAAAAAGTTAATTTTCTTTAGGAAACTTGGAATTTCTAGAATTTTAATATTTGAAATCGAACGCTTATTATAAATGATATATCACCTCGAAAGGTGAACACATCGTTCCTTAATAGGTTCAGATTTTAAAACTTGAGATTTATCCTTATTATTGTAACCAAACTAAAGGAGAAACAACGTATAATCCTAAAGGATTAAAATGATATTTAATCCAATATTTAACTACAATGATCTAGATATAGATCATTAATTTTATAATCAAAGTTATGATACAGTATGATATATCTCCTCAAGGGAAGAGGACATCGTCTATTATCGATCATTTGAAATGGTGATAATGATTGTTGATTTTTCCAAAGATAATTAATGAATATTTTGAAAATCTTAATTTTGAAAAAATTTTTCTAGGTTTCTAAATCTCCTACGAGCGCAAGCCCTCATAGTTAATTACATCATAGGAAAACAAAAATTTTCATACGAATACTCTCTATTAAAATAGCGATACGAATTTCATTTAGATTTTAAGATTGATATCAAGGGAAGCTAAGGGTTAGAAATTCAATGGGGACTGGATCAAATTTGAACATTTATTCTTCGAGTCAAAGAAAGAAGAGTAGGAGGTGTTTTGAGATTCTAAATCACTTCAGAAATACCTCAGCCTATCCTATGTGTTGGGCTTAAATTTGATTGAAAGAGATTTTTAAGTTTGAATGATTAATTTTATCAGAAAGTGGGAATTCGATTCCTGGAGGTTGAGGTCTTAAGATTGAAAATCTATCTAAGAACCTAAGTCTAAAATGGGTACTAAAAATTGGTGACCCAGAACCTATCTAATGCAATACAAATCTGGACTTACCCCGGCCTTGATTAGGGAGCCAGCTAAACCACCTAAGTGCTTCAAAACCATGTGTCCAATCATTTATGAAAGAGTGGGTAGGGACGTTATTTAAGATTGGTTTAAAGAATTGGGGTTGACATCTAGAGTAGATCCTAATTAACCCTTAACATATGTTGGGTATTTAATGCTTAAGCTAAAATGTAATTAAAATTTAAGAAATTTTTAATTTATTTTTAATGCGATGCATGCTGGTTGACTCGATTAAAATGCTTAAATCAGAATGAAGAAGTTTTAAGATAAGGCTTAAAAAATAGTTTTGTCCTAGAGATGTACAGATCTCCTTGGACAGAACTACACCCTCATAGGCCAGGTGGTCTGCCAAAACCCACAAGCGGGGAGGAGCCTAACAAGTGGAAAGAAGGTGCAACAAAAATGAATATGAAAAACCCCCGGCGGTCCCAGGCTTACTTCTTAAATCATTAAATTTCTATGTAAGCTTAAATATTTTAAATTTTATTTAAATAGAAATAGTTTAATCGTACCTTCACGAGCCTCCGATCGGGTTCCAGGCTAAATCAAAATCGGCATGCAAGATTGCCAAAAAACTAACAAAAGCAGGCAAATCCTTATCGCACTCAACATATTAATCAAATCAATCAGATAATTAAATCAATTAAATCAACATTCAAAATGAAAGTCCATAGGCAAGTGGCTTTTAGTATTACAACCCATGGTCTACAGGAAAAGTAAAATGGCCGAGCACCACTGACAATAACCCAGATTTCTAATCCTAAGACTCAAGTGATTTTGATAATGGGTCTTCTCATTCTTCACTTCTTCGCCTTCTTGAAACTCCTTGGATCGTCGGGTCTGGATATCCTAGTGAAAAGAAACTTTCCTTCGAAAGGGATGTTATCTTTTCTCCTTGGATATTTGAAAGTATCCTAACTTGATCTTCCAAATGGAGGAAGACTCTCCCCTTAGGAATCTCTTTTCCTCTTTGGAATTTAAGTTGGATATAAATATCTCATTATCAAGTCACTTAACATATTACAACTCAATTTAAATAAAATTACATTAAGTGAAATTAAAAATTAAGACTCAACAACATGCAGGGTTATCCTAATAATCAGCAGTTATATAAGCATCCTAGCAATTAATATTTTTGAAATTTAAATGCTCAAACCAGCCACACTTGGCCATGCTATTTTAATTTTAAAAGGAGACTTAAGCGTATTCTGAAGCACCTGTAGAAAATAGTATTAATTTTAAAGCTTAATTATTTAATTGCCCCCTTTAATTTGTAATTGACCTTTACGAGCATGGCCTCCTACATAAGATTAAATTAGTCCCTAGCCTAGGGGTAGATCTAACACACAATCAATCACATCACAGAGTGCTGAAATTAAATAAATAATCACATTAATTCTACTACTGGCAAACAGCATGCAGTAAAAGCTTGAAAACCCGGCAAACAGCAGAAAAGTAAACACCGGCCTAACCTAAGACTAAAGTTGGTTGTCCTAGGAAACCATCTAAAGTGTGTGAGGTAAGTTGTGTGGCTTTGATATGTCCTAAATAGGGCACTTGATTGAAGTTGTTTGATGTTATGGTTGGTTGAAAGGCCTAAGGGATTTCAAATTTTAGTTTAAGTATTAATGGCTTAAAATTGATTTTAAAGTATATTTTTAAATGATTATTAATTACGACCTTTGTTTTACACCGAGGCCGTGAAGTTTATTTCACCTTCCTTGGGGCTAAGCTAATAGCCTAGTAGGCCTGGGTTACCTAGTGATAATCATATAATTAAATAATTTGATTTTGATTTAAAGTTTGGAAGTTATTAAATTTTGATTAATATTGGTTGATTACTGATTTTAAGGTTTAATTAATATTTTCTAGAATTTTAGAAGATTTATTAAATTTTTGGAATTTTTTGAATTATTTTAAACATTTAATTAAGGGGTCAAATGTTGACTTTTTGATTAAAAATGATTTCTAGAAAGTTAATATTTTATTAAAATACTAGACCATAATACAATCAGTTAGACTGTAAGTACGTTGAATTTGAATTTTTCAATATTTTATTATGAAGGTTTGAAGTTTTGACTTGATTTTGAACTAGATTTGACCAAAAAGTTGACTTTTTAAAATTTGTTTGATTTCCAAAATTTTAATATTTTTAATAAATATTAGTCCTTAAGTTGAGTTGTATGCCTTTGAGTTTGCTCAATTTAGAGTTTATTTGAATCAATTATAAATTTTTGAAGTTTGATGAATTATTTGAATTATTTAATTGGTTTAATTAGAAGGGTTTTGATGATTTGAATCCAAATGATCTTCAAACTTCTTGAAATCACCACCAAAGATCATGAATGGTTTAAGGAGTGATTATAAAGTGTTTGAGAGATTTTTGGAATTTTTAATTATTTTTAATTAATTAATTTAATTAAATATTGAATTTCACTTAAACTTAAATTAAGCTTGATTTTAAAGTCCAGCCAAAGGGGCTTTTATTTTTCACTGATTAAGGGTTCAATTCTAGTCAGTTAGAGGTCTTATTTGTAATTTGTCTGATAGTGTACTATGTTCAAATGGTTTGAGTTTCAAGTTAATAGGTGGTCAATCCTAATTATTGAAATTTTTCTAAGTTCCCTAAATAAGGTCCTTAATTATTGTCCTTAATAATGTCACTAAGTTTAATGGATTTGAATCAAAATTTCTCTAACCCTTGGACATACAAGAATGCACATATAAACATAATCAAATTCTAAATCTAGGAGAGCCCTAAACTAAGTAGTGTGTGCATCTTAAGCATACATAAATTAACATGAGATATATAATTGAAGATAAGATTAGTGAACAATCAAGATATGGTTGTTCACTAATCATCCCCATTAATTCTATTCAATCAAAGTTAATCTATGTTTAAAATTTCAAAGATCACTCAAACACTCCAAAATTTAATATAAATATAATTTTAAAGTTATGTATATATATATATATATATATATATATATATATATATATATATATATATATATATATATATATATATATATATATATATATATATATATATATATATATTCTATATTAATAAAATAGATTAATTTTAATATTAGAAATCATAATTTCAAATTAATTTTGATAGAGTCATAAAAAAAAATCATAGAGAGTTGAAAGTAAAAGTTCTCAAATTTTGAAATAATTTTAAATGATATTTATTAAAATAATAATTATATAATGAATATTAAAAGGTATTTAATATTATCTAAAATAAACCATGAATTTAGTTTTAAAATTAGCCTTAAATTAAAATACTTAAAATTCTAGAAATTTTGATATATTACATAAATTTTTCTGAATTAATATGAATTTCTTATGAATTTTTAAAATTTTAATTTAATTAAGATATTTAAATTAAATTAGAACCAATTAATGTTTGAAAATAATTATTTAATTAAATTAAATTATATTTTAAAAATTTCTAAAATTTCAAGATATATATAAAAAAATTATTTAAATATTCAAAATTATTTAAATTTAATTTTATTTAAGTATTAATTAATATTTAAATATTTAATTAATTAAAATAAAAATATAAATTATATTTTAAATTATTTTTAATTTCAAATTAAGGATTTTAAAATTATAGAATTTTTGATGTATAACATTAATTTTTTTAATTATATTTAAATTTTTTTATAATTTTTATAGATTTATTAATCAAAAAAAGGGTTTTAAAAAATATTAAAACTAATTTAAAAAAAATTGGCGGTAGTGGCTACACGTTGCGAGTTTAGATTCGTCTAGTATAAAGCAAAGGCGGCGGGCAATCATTTGCAATGATTGCGCCGTCGCACAATCATTGCAAATGATTGCGGCGGTGGCATGGCTGGGTCCCGCATCCACTTATTCATGTAAGCAGATCCTGCTCAACGGTGGTTCCTCCGCCACTCTGAATCAACGGTGCAGATGCAGCCGGACAACTATTTCAGTGGAAGAGTTGACCACGCCGGTAGGACTGAAGCTAAAATAACGTGATCTGGATCGTTGATCAAACGATCTACGGTCTAGAAAATGTTCTTCTGCATGGACTACGCAAAAGAGCCCTAGAACTCTTTTTTTGGACTTTTATCACAAACGACTCAACCATTTAACTCAAAATTTTTAACGTAGACTCGTCAATAAAGAGCTTTAATGTGGATATATTTTTGGAATTTAAAAAATGCTTGATTAAAAGTTAATTCAATCTAAGTGTTTTTACCTAGGGTTTAGGATTATACCTTAGTTTAAGGACGGATTAAACATTTTAGGATATCTCTGAATTTGTTGACTGACCACGCTTAACTTTGCTGAAGGATCCGTGGTTCAAAATGCAATCGAACATGAGTTCTTTGAGTTTAAAGGATGTTGGCTTGAACTCACCGGATTCTGGTCACCGGTGAGGTTTGACCTACGAGTTTTAGCTTGGAAAGTTTAGAGGAAGTGTTTGAGTTTTTGAAGGAGCAGAGGGCTTAGTTGGTGAGGCTTGAATCTGGATAGATAGTGTGTAGGAGAGAATGAAGCTCTTCTTATCGCTTTTGCCGCATTCAAAACCCTAGGACTTAAAGGGACGACTATGATTGATTGAGGGAGTTATTAGATGACTGCCACCTGTCCAGAGGTTATTGGGATAGTAGGGAATAGAAGGACATGGTACTAAGCCACATGGAAATATCCCGTGGTCCCCATTTGCATATGTGGGAGATCAAAGCCATTTGATCTTGATCCAAGGGCTTAAAACAGCTCTAGGAATGTTCTATAGGGAGTCTTAACAGCTGGGGTTAAATAATATTTGAGTTCAAGGGATTTAATCAAAGGTTAAAATAATTTGGAGGCTACTTTGACCCTCCATTGACTGTTTGACCAATCAATGGGTCAAGGTAGCTGATGTGGAATGCAAGGTGGCACCACATTTTAGATGGAATGAAGGTTAAGCCAGGAGATTGGAGTCTTAGGTAATATAAGGGGTTTTGAAAGGGTTTGACCAAGTCAAAATGACTTGACTTGGTCAAGTGAACCATGGATTAATTTCAAATGAGCTCAAGGGTATCTAAACCATCAAATGAAATGAATCTAAAAAGTCCTAGGCATTAGGATTGAATTTGAAAGGTATGAGCATATAGGAAGCAAGATTTGAGTATTGGTTGAAGTTTGACCAAGTCAAATTTATGTGATTTGACTCAAGGTAGGCTTAGTAAGATTTAAGGCATTAAATGGAGTAGGATTGAGGGTTAAAAGGTCTTGATTTGAATAAATGGTTTGGAATAACCCATTTAAGCCCTTAAGAGGTGTTTTGGTCAACTTAGGTTGACCTGGTCAACTAGGTTGATCCAAGGGGTGGGTCTAGGTCCAGTAGATTTGAAAAGATATTCCGAGTCTAATGGTGGTGTTCTCAGGGTTTGGAGAGGTCATTTGGTCAAAATGACCTGTTTGGGCCCTTAATGGGGTTTTAGGTCATCCTTGGTTGACTTGGTCAACCAGATTAACCTAGGGTCTGGTTTTGGGTCCAACAGGTTTGGTTTGATATTTAAAACTTACTGGAGGTGGTTGCATTTGATTTGGAGCTCATTTGATCAAAGGTGACCATTCACACCCCTAAGGGGTATTTTGGTCATTTTGACCCTTAGTCAACTGGGGGTCAAAGTGAGTCTAACAAAATACAATTTAAAGTTCAATGAGTCATAATCAAGGGTCTGGAAGTGACTGGAGGCTTTGGAGAAAGCTCCAGGTTTAAAATCCACTAGGTGATAGGTCCTGTGGTATAGACTTTAAATATCTGAAGGTTTTATAGCCTTTAGATTTTGATCCAGATTCAGGGGTTAGAGACCTCAGAACAAGATCAAATTTGGAGTGTTGCCTCTAGAGACATGTCACATTAGTATGCAACTGAAAAACTCTAAATTAGAAGTTATTTGATTGGCTTTTGAAGTGTTCAAAGATTTACTGGAAAAGACTTTCAGGACACGGTGTTTGGCCTTGAATTTTAGGTTTAAATTTTTGAATTCAAGCTGGATTTTCAATTTGAATGATTAGATTTAAATTATAGATATCATTTATGATCATTTAGAATAATCATGAGTGATAGGATAGGATTGAGGTTTGATTGGAGGTTAGATCAAGTATTTAAGTCTAGATTAAGCTGGGGATTGAATTGCCTAGGAGTCTAGGCAAGTTTGAAGCTTGAGTGGGTTTAAAGAATGGGTTTAATTGTGGTTTGAGTTAAATAAAAGTCTGGATTGATCTAAGATCTATGTTGGATCCTAGAGCCTAAAGTTTGGAAGAATTCTAGGATCTAAGATCTAGGAGGATTCTAGAGTCTAAGAAACCCTAAGGTCTAGGATCTAGAAGAATCTTAGGATATAGAGTAGATCTTAAAGTCTGGATTCTAGGAAGATCCTAGGGTCTAGATAGTTCCTAAGATCTAGATGGATCTGGAGGAATCCTAGGGTTTAGAGTAGATCCTAGGGTCTAGATTGATATAGGATTAAGATTGGTCCTAGAGTCAAGATTGATCCTAAGGATTGGAAAGATCCTAAGGTCTGGATTTGTCCTATTGACTACATACAAAAATGAGGTCAACTAATGGACCCCCAATATATGTAATTGAATAAAGTTCTATTGCACATATTGGCATTGACCGAATAAAATGGTCAAGTCTGAAGTTTTGATCCTAAGGGGAAGCAAAATTTTATCCCTAGGGAATCAGGTTTTGAATTGATGCAAGAGTAGTGCTGAAGAAAGCGTACTCTACCACTAGTGGGTCTGGGCCTAAGGGAAAGGAAGAGTCTATCCCTAAAGGAGAAGAAAGTCTTAGGTATCGTGTAGGAAGGAAAAACTCCTAACTATAGAGGATTGACTCTAGATTTGATTCTAAGGGAAAGGAAATCCTAACCTTAGAAGATTGAGTTTAAAATTGAAACTAGGGTTGTGCCACGAGGGGCGTGCTCTACCACTAGTAGATCTAATCCTAAGGAAGGGAACAAAACCTATCCTTACAGGAAAAGAAGACCTGGGCCACTGTATAAGAAGGATGAACTCCTAACTATAAATGATCAAATTTAGATTTGATTCTAAGGAAAACGAAACCCTAACCTCAGAAGATTGAATTTGAAATGATATTAGGATAGTGTTGGGGGCAGCGTACTCTATCACTAGTAGATTTGGTCCTACGGGAAGAAACATCTAACCCTAAGGAAGTCGAATGATCTTATAGGACGGAAGAACTCCTAACTACAGATGATCGAAAGGGTAGTGCTACGAAGGGCGTAGTCTACCACTAGTGGATCTAATCCTATGGGAAGGAAGAAAAACCTATTCTTTAGGAAAAGATGAGTGAATTTAGGAAATTAAAATTAAAATTGAAACTGAGGAGTCTAATCTTACAGGAAAGAGAATACTTAACCCTAAGGAGAAAAGAACCTGGATGATCCTATAGGATGAAGGAACTTCTAACTATAGATGATCTAGTTTGAATTTGATACTAGGGCAGTGCCACGAAGGATGTACTCTACCACTAGTAGATGTAATCCTAAGGGAAGGAAGAAGAACCTAGCCTTATAGAAAAGAAGATTTGATTTTAGAATTTGAAATTGAATCCAGGACGATACCATATGGGACTTATTTCATCACTGGGGAGTCTAATCCTAAGGGAAGGAGAAAAGCTTAACCTTGACGAGAAGAAAGTTTGATTTTAGAATTTGGAATTGAATTCAGGATGATGCCATAGGGGACTTACTCAATCATTGGGGAGTCTAATCCTAAGAGAAAGAGAATACTTACTCTGAGGAAAAGAGAAATGGATGATCTCATGGGAAGGGAGTAATGCTTCCTATAGTAGATCAGGCTTAAAGGCTTGAATTTTGAAACTAGGATGATACCATAGAGTAATCGAGAAGGTGTATTGAAGATCGTGCTCTCATTTCTACAACTTCCTTCCTTTGAGCAACAAGAGAAGGGTGGAAATTATGTTCACCAGGTAAGGGGTACATAGAAGGAGCAATGAACTTTTTATTAGCCTTAGATTCGAAGTGCTTTAAGGCTTTCACCTCAGCAGTCTTTCTGGCCTTAACAATCTTCTTTCTGACTCTTTGAAGGTAGTTCTTCCTTTTATTTTTTTTAATAATAGGGGTGCTAGAACCTGATCCGATCTCAGACTGAGATGGTAGTTCTTCTATCATTATTGACTTTTGGTTCTTGTCCCCTTGAGTAGAGGGTACAGTGGGTACAGAGGTGATAGTGACCTCCATCTCGGAGATGGGGCAGTCAACTCCTGACCCTAAAGTAATCTCAACTAAGGGGACATCCCCTCGTATTTCAGTAGACATTTCAATCATTTCTTCTCCATTGACTGATAACTTAAAGTCATGGAATTACATTTTAAACTGGATTAAATTACCCGAAGTGATTCCTTCTACTATCAAGTTTCTATCTATGGAGAAGATATGTTTCCCATCCATTTGAATGCTTGAATTCCTGGGATTAATAAAAGATGATTTGAATTAGTTGATTTTGAATTTGAATTTGAATTTTAGAATTGATTAATTTCATTCAAAATTTTAAAACTCAATCTTATTAAATTTACATTCAATACGGTGGTTTATAGAATTGAAATTAAGAACTCAAGAGTTAAACTTGACTCTTTCGCTACACCAATTGACTTGCGGCAAAATGTCAAAGTTCAAACTTGATTAAAGCTTGAAGTTTGGAATTGGAATTGAATTGACTTATTGGAGAGAGTTTTCATCATGTTTTTGTGACTCAATATATTGAATTGACATTCAACATAGAGGTTCACTAATTAAAGAGAAAATTCAGAGGGTCATTTTCACTCTTTCGCTACACCAATTAACTTGGGGAAAAATGTCAAAACTTGGATTTGAATTTGAAACCAAAATTGAAGTTAAATTTAAGGTTGAAAACAAACTGCAATTCAATTTTAAGATTGAATTTGAACTTTGAGGTTAGAAATCCTATTTGAATTTAAGGTTAGAATTATATTTAGACTCAAAGTTAAATTTGAATTTGAAGTTGAGGCTCAAGTCAAATGGATCTTTCTTCAAATTTTATGACTAAATAGGTTGAGTTTCACTCAATTATATAGGTTCACAAAATTGATATGAAAGATACGGGGATCAGGCTCATCTCTTTTCATTTCACCAATTTACTTGGGTCAAAATGTCAAAGCCCGGATTTGATTTTGAATTCAAATTTGGAGTTGAATCTGAAATTAAAATCAAACTTGAATTCAAGGTGAAAGTTGAATTCTGGCCGAAGGTTAATTTTGAATTTGAATCTTAAGGTTAGAATTGAACTCAAATTTCAGGTTGAAATTGAATTTTAATTGAGATTGAATTTCAATTTGAAGCTAAATTTACACTCAAGATTGGAACTGAATAGATCTTCTTCTAAATTTGGAACTCAACATATTGAATTTTGTTCAAATATATAGGTTTACCAAATTAACCCGAAGATCCTAAGAAATTAGGCTTGACTCTTTTCATCCCACCAAGTGATTTGGGGGTGAAATGTCAAAACCAAGAATTGATAGGAATTTTGAATTTTCGTTGCATATGTTCAACTACAATAGAATGTTATAGAAGACATATGACAACGACAATTGAAGTTAATTTGAGAAATCTTGAAGGAAATTTAAGAAAAATTTCAAAATCTGACAAAATCTCCCCTTAGTTTTGTAACTCAATGTGTTGAATTCACATTCAACATAAAGGTTTACAATTTTGGGGGGGGGGGGGGGGATTCTTAAAAGTCGACCCGACTCTTTCATCCGAGGAACTGTTTAAGAGTGAAATTTCAAAGACCGACTGTATCATAAGGATTCAAGTTTTGAACCAAATTTAAAGAGGTAAATTCATTATTGGAGATTTGAAACTTTGATTTTAAGATTGAAGGATCTTCTGTATATTGTGAAACTTAGCACGCTGTAATTTATTCATACGTGAGTTTATAACATATACAAAAAGATTTTGACAAGCTTGGCTTGACTCTTTCACTCTACCAATAAACTTAGAGGCAAAATGTCAAAGCCAGACTTGGAGGGAGGTTTCCTACACTCACCTCTCTTTTTCACATGTCTTAATTGAGTTGGCCATCCTTATCCAAGAAAGAAATGGGAGAGGGACAAATAGAAGAAAGATAGTCAAAACTACCGATCCAATAAAATTCATAGCACTATTAAAGATGGAGAGAGAGATTATCCCCACTGGAGTTGCCATTGTTGTTTTGATTGAAAAATGTATTTAGTTTTGAAAAAGTTAATTTTCTTTAGGAAATTTGGAATTTTTGGACAAACTAAAGGAGAAACAACGTATAATCCCAAATGATTAAAATGATATTTAATCAAATATTTAACTACAATGATCTAGATATAGATCATGAATTTTATAATCAAAGTTATGATAATAGTATGATATATCTCCTCGAGGGAAGAGGACATCGTCTATTATCAATCATTTAAAAATGACGATAATGATCATTAATTTTCCCAATGATAATTAATGAATGTTTTGAAAATCTTAATTTTAAAAATCTGGTATGGGTTTCTAAATCCCCTACGATCGAAAGCTCTCGTAGTTAATTACATCGTAGAAAAATTAGAAATTTTCCTATGAATACTCTCAATTAAAATAGCGTTACGAATTTTATTTAGATTTCAAAGATTGATATCAAGGGAAGCTAAGGGTTAGAAATTCAACAGGGACTGGATCAAATTTGAACACTTATTTCTGGAGTTAAAGGAAGAAGGGTAGGAGGTGATTTGAGATTCTGAATCACTTTAGAAGCACGTCAGCCTATTCTATGTGTTGGGCTTGAATTTAATTGAAAGAGATTTTTAAGTTTGAATGGTTGTTTTTATTAGAAAGTGAGAATTAGATTCCCGGAGATTGAGGTCTTAAGATTGAAAATCTGCCTCAGAACCTAAGTCTAAAATGGGTACTAAAAATTAGTGACCCAAAACCTATCTAATGCAATGCATATCTTGACTTAGCCTAGCCTGGATTGGGAAGCCAGCTAAACCACCTAAACACTTTAAAACTATGTGTCCAATCTTTTATGTAAGAGTGGGTAGGGACGTTATTAAAGATTGGTTTAAAGAATTGGGGTTGACATCTAGAGCAGATCCTAATTGACCCCTTAACATATGTTGGGTATTTAATACTTAAGCTAAAATGCAATTAAAATTTTAGACATTTTTAATTTATTTCTAATGTGATGCATGCTGGTTGACTCGATTAAAATGCTTAAATTAGAATGAAGAAGTTATAAAATAAGGCTTAAAAAATAGTTTTATCCTTGAGATGAACATATTCCCTTGGACAGAACTGTACCCTCATAGGCCAGGTGGTTTCCCAAAACTCGTAGGCGGGGAGGTGCCTAACAAGTGGAAAGAAGGTGCAACAAAAATGCATATGAAAAACCCCTGGCGGTCCCGGACTTACTTCTTAAATTATTAGATTTCTATGTAAGCTTAAATATTTTAAATTTTGTTTAAGTATAAATAGTTTAATCGTACCATCACGAGCCTCCGATCGGGTTCCAGGCTAAATCAAAATCGGGATGCAAGATCACCAAAAAACTAATAAAAGCAGGCAAATTCTAATCATAATCAACACATCAATCAACACAATCAACACATCAATCAAATCAATCAAATAATTAAATCAATTAAATCAATATTCAAAATGAAATTCCATAGGCAAGTGTCATTTAGTATTGGCCGGGCACCACTGACAACAACCCGGATTTCTAATCTTAAAACTCAAGTGATTTTGAGAATGAGTCTTCTTGTTCTTCACTTCTTCGTCTTCTAGAAACTCCTTGGATCGTCAGGTCTGGATATCCAAGTGAAAAGAAACTCTCCTTCGAAAGGGATGTTATCTTTTCTCCTTGGATATTTGAAAGTATCCTAACTTGATCTTCCAAATGTAGGAAGACTCTCCCCTTAGGGATATCTTCTCCTCTTTGGAAATCAAGTTGGATATAAATATCCCATTCTCAAGTCACTTAACATATTACAACTCAATTTAAATCAAATTACATTAAATGAAATCAAAAGACTAGACTCAACGACCTGTAGGGTTGTCCTAATAATCAGCAGTTATATAAGTATCCCAAGTAGTTAATATTTTTAAAATTTAAATGTTCAAACCAGCCACACCTGGCCAAGCTCTTTTAATTTTAAAGGGGGACTTAAGAGTATTCTGAAGCACCTATAGAAAATAGTATTAATTTTAAAGGTTAATTATTTAATTGCTCCCTTTAATTTATAATTTTCCTGTACGAGCATGGCCACCTGCATAAGATTGAATTAATATAAATTATCTCTAGCCTAGGGGTAGATCTAAGGCACAATCAATCACATCACAGAGTTCTAAAATTAAAGAAACAATCACATCAATTCTACTACTGGTAAATAGAATGCAGTAAAAGCTCGAAAACCAGGCACACAGCTGAAAAGAAAACACCGGCGTAACCTAAGACTTGAGTTGGTTGTCCTAGGAAAACCATCTAAAGTGTGTGAGGTAGGCTGTGTGGCTTTGATATGTCCTAAATAGGGCACTTGATTGAAGTTGTTTGATGTTCTGGTTAGTTGAAAGGCTTAAGGGATTTTAAGTTTTAGTTTAAGTATTAATGGCTTAAAATTGATTTTAAAGTTTATTTTTAAATGATTATTGATTACCACCATTATTTCACATCGAGGCCGTGAAATTTATTTCACCTTTCTTGGGGCTAAGCTAGTAGCCTCGTAGGCCTGAGTTACCTAGTGATAATTGTATAATTAAATGATTTGATTTTGATTTAAAGTTTAGAGGTTATTACATTTTAATTAAGATTGGTTGATTATTGATTTTAAGGTTTAATTAATATTTTCTTGAAATTTAGAAGATTTGTTAAATTTTTGGAATTTTCTTAATAATTTTAATCATTTAATTAAGGGGTCAAAAGTTGACTTTTTGATTAAAAATTACTTCTAGAAAGTTAATATTTTATTAAAATATAAGACCTTAATACGATCAGTTAGACTATAAGTATGCTAAATTTAGTTTTTTCTATATTTTATTATGAAGGTTTGAAGTTTTAATTTGATTTTGAACTAGATTTGACCAAAAGTTGACTTTTTTAAATTTATTTGATTATTAGAATTTTAATATTTTTAATAAATATTACACCACAAGATGAGTTGTATGCCTTTGAGTTTGCTTAATTTGGAGTTTATTTGAATTAGTTATGAATTTTTTAAGTTTGATGAATTATTTGAATTATTTAATTTGTTTAATTAGAAGGGTTTTGATGATTTGAATCCAAATGATATCCAAACTTCTTGAAATCACCTCCAAAGATCATGAATGGTCTAAGGAGAGTTTATCAAGTGTTTGAGAGATTTTTTGGAATTTGTAATTTTTTTTAATTAATTAATTTAATTAAATATTAAATTTCACTTAAACTTAAATTAAGCTTGATTTTAATGTCCAATCAAGATGATTTTATTTTTCACTGATTAAGGGTTCAATTATGGTCAGTTAGAGATCTTATTTGTAATTTTTGAATTTAAAATTGATTTATTATATTTTTTGGAAGTTTAATGGCTTAATTAAGGGTTAAGTTTGATTAAGTTAATTAAGGTGCATAATGATTTCAAAATTCTATGAAAATTTTTCTTGAGTCTGAGAGTGTCACTATGTTCAAATGGTTTGAGTTTCAAGTCAATAGGAGATCAATCCTAATTATTGAAATTTTTTTAAGTTCCCTAAATAATGTCCTTAATTATTGTCCTTAATGATGTCACTAAGTTTAATGGATTTGAATCAAAGTTTCTCTAACCCTTGGACATAGATGAATGCACATATAAACATAATCAAATCCTAATTCTAGGAGAGCCCTAAACTAAGTGGTGTGTGCATCCTAAGCATGCATAAGTTAACATGAGATATATAATTGAAGATAAGATTAGTGAACAATCAACATATGGTTGTTCACTAATCATCCCCATTAATTCTATTAAATTAAAGTTAATCTATGTTTAAAATTTCAAAGATCACTGAAACACTTCAAAATTTAATATACATATAATTTTAAAGTTATGTTTATAAGTATATATATATATATATATATATATATATATATATATATATATATTCTATATTAAAAAAAAAAGATATATTTTAATATTAGAAAATATAATTTCAAATTAATTTTGATAGAGTCATAAAAAAAAATTGGAGATAGTTCAAAGTAAAAGTTCTCAAATTTTGAAATAATTTTAAATGAAATTTATTTAAATAATAATTATATAATGAATATTCAAAGGTATTTAATATTCCCTAAAATAAACCATGAATTTAATTTTAAAATTAGTCTTAAATTAAAATACTTAAAATTCTAGAAATTTTGATATATTACATAAATTTTTCTGAATTAATATGAATTTCTTAAGAATTTTTAAAATTTTAATTTAATTAAGATATTTAAATTAAATTAGAACTAATTAATGTTTGAAAATAATTAATTACTTAAATTAAATTATATTTTAAATATTTCTAAAATTTTAAGCTATATAAAAAAGTTATTTGAATATTCAAAATTATTTAAATTTACCTTCAACTAAGTATTAATTAATATTTAACTATTTAATTAATTAAAATTTAAATATAAATTATATTTTAAATAGATTTCAATTTCAAATTAAAGATTTTAAAATTCTAGAATTTTTGATATATAACTTTAATTTTTTCATTATATTTAATTTTTTTTATAATTTTTAGAGATTTTCTGATTAAAAAAAGGTTTTAAAATTAATTAAAACCTATTAAAAAAATTTGGTGGCGGCTACACGTGGCACGTTTTAGTTTGTCCAACGGAAAGCAAAGGCAGTGGGCAATCATTTGCAATGATTGCACCATCGTGTAATCATTGCAAATGATTGCGGCGACAGCGTGGCTGGGTCTCGCGTCCACTTAACTGAAAGTTCGATAGGGATGTTAAGCCCTAGTGAACTAGTCCCGAGGTGAACCAAGAGGGGGGTGAATTGGTTATTTAAAAATTTCACGATAATAATGAAAATTTTTTATAACGTGCAGCGGAAATGAATTAAAACAACGATAAAAAGATCAACCACAGATATTCACCCAAGTAGTTAATATCAGAAAAGTAAAGTGCAAAACTGAATCAGAAAAGCAAACCTGATTTTATAGTGGTTCGGTCAACTTGACCTACGTCCGCTCCCCGGAGCCTCCCCTCCGGGTGTTGCACTAAACAAAAGTGTCTCTCCTTTTGCTCCCACAGCAAGGCGGAGAAGCCTGTACAAACACCTCCTTTTCACCACACGGCGAGGTAGAGAACTCGACCTCCTTTCGCTTCCTCCTGAAGCAGGCAGAGAACCTTCGAACTCCTTTTGCTTCCACCTGAAGCGGGCAGAGAACCCCAGATCTTCTTGCGAACGATCCTCCCACGACGAACACCGACTAGACGAAAGACGACGAGCGGAGAAGACGACTCTGATCCGTGCTTGGAGCAACCTTAGTGAATCCCTCACTAACTCCCCCTCACAAGATCTTCTCTCTCTCTCCCAACTCTCTCTCTCTCTAGGGTTTCTCAGGGAAGGAAGGCAGCAAAAGATATTTCCAAAAATTGGAAAAAGTTCTTTTAAAGGAGGGCTTCAAATTTGCCCTAAATCTCAACTGGTTGGCCAAGATCGTCCAGGACGATCAGTAGATCGTCCTGTACGATCAGTTCAAATTCAGCTGTTTCTTCCTGGACAATCTGGCTCTTCTGAATGATCAGTAGAAAAAATTGTTCATATCGTCCCGTACGATCCTGTGATCGTCCGGGACGATTAGTGCAAATTGAGAGAAATCGTCCAGAAGACAGTTCGGGTCGTCCAGAGAAATCTATGCAGGACGACCAAAAAATGACTTGATCGTCCAGGACGATAGGGTCATCGTCCGGTACGATTTGTTCAAAAAGGCCCCAAATCATCCTGAACACAGTTCGGGTCTTACAGCTGAAATGTACTAAACGATCATGTTCATCCGGGACGATCCTGCGATCGTCCAGGACGATATGATCGTATCAACCAAAAATAAATTGCTTTCCTTAATTACCAGATTAAATTAGGCATGATTGTACTGGATCGTCCGGGATGATACACGTATCGTCCAGAACGATCAGACCAAGTATCTAAAAATAAGAACTTGCCTAACTTGATCTGGCGGCTGAGAATTTCTGATTTGGGCATATCATCCCGTACGATCCGGAGATCGTCCTGGACGATCTGCTCAATCAGACCCTCTTAACTTAGTCGCCCTAATTAGGGTTTCTGTTTTAACTGGATCATCTAGGACGATCTGAATAAAATTTTAATAGAAACTCTAATTCACTCAATCTCTCTCCCTGAGTGTGTGTGTGCAAGGTTACTTAGCTAGGGAATCAGTTACATTACAATTGACCCAATAAAAAGAAAAATCATACATTTGACACACTTGGACCCGATCTTGAGTGGCTCGCGATCTTTTGTGCTTGAAACAGATTAGACAAGCAAAACACACTGGAAACATGTTTGTCATCATCAAAACCAGATTTGCAACAATCTCCCCCTTTTTGATGATGGCAAACATTTGTAAAGTAGTCTGAAAAAAAAAAGTAAACTAGGAGATTAAACAAAACAAATATTTTTTAAATTTTCATTTAACAGTTAAAACAATACAGAAAATATGACTCAGAAAATAGAAACAGACACGACTACAACTAACTCCCCCTTTTGGCATCACAAAAAGGAGGAGGGAAAAACCGAACACTGAAATAAAACATAAAATAGAACAACTACAAAACAAGAAAATCAGAATTTTTCCTTGATTTTAGATTCAAAAACCAATGACAGGACGATTGACAGCGCTGAAATCCAGAAAAGGTTGGAAAGAATCAACTTTCGTAACTCAAACACCGGGCACCTTATCGATGCAAACCTCTTTCAAAACAAAAATTCGATTCAGAATAAAAGACATTAGATTTGAAAAGAGATCGTTTCAAGCCTGGTTCTAGAAAAATATCTGATATAATAGTGTTACAAAGTAAAAAATCAGAAATCAAGATTTTCAAAACACAAGCTTTTGAAAATATTAAGTGGCGCACAGATTTCTCTAAGACATTTAACAATCTGAAAGGGAAGAAAGCTTGGTTTGGGCTCATTTTGTGCCTCTTTTTCAAATTGGTTGGCGCTTTACGCATCATTTAATTTTTGATACACTTTGTGTATCCAATTTGGCAATTCCGCATTTTTTCAGTTTTGGGCTCATTTTATGCCTCTTTTTTAAATTATCGGGCGCACTGTGCATCTTTTATAAGCTTTCTCCTTTTCATAATCATTAAAAAGTCTCAGCTGTGAGATTACCTTCCAGACATAGGAGATGACTCTCCATAGTAAGGAAGAACGATTCACAAAACAAAAGCCATACAACATATGATAAATGCAATCACTTGGTTTAGAAAATCAAACTAATGACTCAAGACTTTGAAAAAAACTATTGATATGAGACAGATTACTGTAGGAAGATAAAATAATCTCTATTTCAAAAACTAACATTTTAATTTTGAAGAGGATTTTTATTCAAAAGAAACTACACACCAATAAAGGAGTTAGAGGAAGAGAAACAATTATCAATGTTTCTTCCCTTTAACAGATTCAGCGAAGTCAATCACTGCTTACCAGCTTCCAAACCAAAACAAGGTAAAAACTTCCAGTCAAAAATTCAGATCATCAGAAGTAGTGAGCGGTGATCAGATCTTGAAAAGCATAAAATAGTAAGTGCAAGATATGAACCAGTAAATAAAAACAGGTAGAAAAACACAACAAAGTAAATACTCAAATCAAACTAATAGTAAGGCTAACACAGAAATCAGCAGAAGAAATAAAATCAACTGAAAACAAATAATCAAACTAAAACTAACTAATAGAAATTAGAAATCAGAATACCAAACCTAACTAACAGAAATCAGAAATCAAAATACCAAAAACTAACTAACAGAAGTCAGAATACCAAATAAAACTAACAGAAGTCAGAATACCAATCAGAACAATCATAAATCAGCAGTCATCAGAATCAAGTATTTATATCTATCACTTCTAATCTGGTTCTCAAAATGTTGAATGAGTCAAAGGCCAGTGGTTTAGTGAATATGTCAGCCAGCTGATTTTTAGTTGCTATGTGATGTAGCTCAATGTCCCCTTTTGTAACATGGTCCCTAATGAAGTGATGCCTAATATCAATGTGTTTGGTCCTAGAATGTTGGATTGGATTCTTAGAGATACAGATGGCACTAGTATTATCACACAGAATAGAAATTGTGCCAACAGGTACTCCTAAATCTAAGACTTGTTGCTTCAACCAAAGAACTTGGGCCACACAACTCCCTAAGGTAATGTACTCAGCTTCAGCAGTGGAAAGTGCAACTTAGTTCTATTTTCTACTGGACCAGGAGACTAACGACTGTCCTATGAATTGAGAAGTCCCAGAAGTACTCTTCATATCCACCCTACACCCCGTAAAGTCAGAATCAGAATATCCAATGATCGCAAAAGAGGTGCTGTGCCTAGGGTATCTTAACAGCAGTCAGGTGGGACTCTTTAGGATCAGCCTGAAACCTAGCATAAAGACAGACACTAAACATGATATCAGGTCGGCTAGCAGTCAGGTAAAGCAGTGAACCTATTATCCCTCTATACTTCTTCTGATCAACAGATTTTCCATTTGAATCCTTATCTAACTGAACTGAGGAGGGCATGGGAGTATTGATTGGCTTGGCTTTATCCATTTCATATTTCTTCAAAATGTCCTTAGTGTATTTTGATTGATTGAGAAAGGTTCCATCATCCGTTTGCCTTATGCTAAACCCCAAAAAGTAGGACAATTCTCCCACCATACTCATCTCAAACTCCTTACACATCATTTTAGAAAACTGTTCACATAAATATTTATCATAAGATCCAAAAATTATATCATCAACAAAGATCTGGACAATGAGTAAGTCATCTCCTAATCTCCTCAGAAAAAGGGTGGTGTCTACGCTCCCCTTAACAAACTCTCTTTCTAACAGGAATGTGCTAAGCCTCTCATACCAAGCTCTGAGTGCCTGTTTCAATCCATATAAGGCCTTTTTTAATTTATAGACATGCCTTGGATATTGGGAACTCTCAAAACCTGGGGGTTGTTCTACAAAGACATCCTCCTTAATTACCCCATTTAAAAAGGCACTCTTGACATCCATTTGAAACAGCTTAAATCCCTTATAACAGGCAAAGGTTAGTAGCACTCTAATGGCTTTTAATCTAGCTACAGGGGCAAAAGTTTCCTCAAAATCAATCCCTTCTACCTGATTATACCCCTTAGCCACCAATCTTGCCTTATTTCTCACCACCACACCAGAATCATTCATCTTATTCTTAAAGACCCACTTGGTTCCCACAATACTTTGATTTTTAGGTCTTTCTACTAACTCCCAAACATCATTCCTTACAAATTGATTCAATTCTTCCTGCATAGCTAAAATCCAAAATTCATCCGACAAGGTTTGATTGATGTTGGTGGGTTCAGTCATTGAGATAAAGGCAGAATGGTTTACTTCCTTCCTAAGTCCATGCCTAATCCTAACACCTTTAGAAGGGTCTCCTAAGATTAGTTCTTTAGGATGACTCGAAGAATATCTCCAATCTCTAGGCAACTCAATTTGAGGTTCTACCCTTTCCACCAAATTTGTATTTCCAACTCCTTGGGTAACCTCAATAATCTCTTCATCTTCAACTTCAGATCTAGACTCCTTATGATCAGATTCATCAAACACTACATGGGTTGTTTCTTCCACCACTAAAGTCCTCCTATTGAACACCCTAAAGGATTTCCCCACACTTAAATATCCTAAGAACACTCCTTCATCAGATTTGGGGTCAAATTTTCCTAAGGGTGACTTCCCGTTGTTCAGAATGAAAACCTTACAGCCAAAGACATGGAGGTGGGACAGATTTGGAGTTCTACCCTTAATGATCTCATAAGGTGTCTTGTTCAGTTTGACTCTCACATTCACCCTATTCAACACATAACAGGCAGTGTTCACCGCTTTAGCCCAAAAGTATTTTGAAAGTGAATACTCGGCAAGCATGGCTCTAGCGGCTTCCACTAAGGTCCTGTTCTTCCTTTCAGCTACCCCGTTCTGCTGAGGGGTCCTAGGAGTTAAAAAATTATGACTAATCCCATGATCCTCACAAAAACTTCCAAATCTTTTATTTTCAAACTCCTCTCCGAGATCACTATGGATGGTAATAATCTCACATTCTAACTTCTTCTGAATCCAAGTAGAGAAGGATTTAAACTCATCAAATGACTCAGATTTATGTGACAAAAACTTAACCCAAATGAACCTCAAGTAATCATCTACAATCACAAAACCATAGACTCTCCCCCCTAAGCTGGCAGTGCTAATGGGTCCAAAGAGGTCCATGTGAAGAACTTCTAAAGGTCTAGAGGTGCTAATATCCTTAACAGAGTGAAAAGAGGATTGGACTTGCTTCCCCAACTAACAGGCATCACACAGGTGATCCTTAGTGAACTTAAGCTTGGGCACACCTCTAACTAAGTCCTTTTGGGTGACTCTCCTAAGGGTTTTCTTACTGGCATGACACAATCTCCTTTGCCATAACCAAGACTCATCAGCAGCAGTTTTTAAGCAAATTGAATTATCAGATTTAATGCTACTTACATCCAGCTTGTAGACGTTGTTGATCCTTTGCCCCTGCAAAATAACTTCATCATTTAAGCTTAAAATGCAGCTAGTGGGCAGGAATTTGATGCTGTATCCCTTGTCACAGGGTTGACTAATGCTCAGCTGGTTGTGTTTCAGTCCATCTACAAGCAAAACATTATCAATCATAAAGTTCTTTGAATCACCAATTATACTTGTGCCTACCACCTTCCTGGTGGTGTTATCTCCAAGTGTAACCATGCCTCCAGCTCTGGCCTCCAGCGAAATGAACTGATTTGCATCTCCAGTCATATGTCTAGAACATCCGCTGTCCAGGTACCACATGCTCTCACGAGGTCTTATGTGAGAGCACACCTACAAAAGTATCAAACGTCAGTCTAAGGAACCCAAACAGGTTTGGGTTCCTTCTTATGAAAAGAAGAATGCAATGCATGCGTGCTGTGCTATGAAAAAGGTAGTTTGGGTTTCCACACCCAATGTGTACTACGGTGAACAGTGCATGTGTGAGAAATATGTCCTAACATGCCACATGAAAAACATCCAACACCAGGAAAAGGGTTAACTAATCTACGTGGATGATAATGCCTCTTCCTAGATGTATATGAAACATGCTTTGAAGAACTTGCAACAGATTTTTCAAAAGGTGGCGGTGCATAAAACTGTTCAAAAGTAGGCGGTGTTTTGTTCTTTTCAAAAGCATTGATCTTTACCTTCAAAAATTTATTTTCTTTCTTTAAACTTGCAATTTCAAATTTCAAGGTTCCCTTGCTACTTTCTACTTCACATGCCATTGTATCTAACTCTTTAAAAGCTCTTTCTAAGTCCACATGTATAGTTTTCAATGAATCATGCTCAGAAACTAAATTAGAATATTTTTTATTCAACTCATCGAATTCATCAAACAAAGACATGTGATTTGAATCAAGTGTGGAATGATCTTTAACTACAGAATCATGTTCTTTTTACAAAGTTAAGTAATCTAATTTTAATTTAGCATGAGTTTTCTTAAGCTTCCTATACGATGTATGAATTCTTTCAGAAACTTCAAATAATTGATCGTAGGTAAGCTCACATACCTCTTCCTGATCCGACTGACCAGGGTGATCATCAGCCATAAGACATAAGTTTGTTTCCTCCTCTTCAGCTTCAGTCTCAGAAGAGTCGGATGCAGAGTCTGCCCAGAACGCCTTCTGAATCTGCTTCTTGTCCTTTCTGAACTTTGGTTTCTCCTCACCCTTCTCCTTGCTTGGGTGAGCTTTAAGTGAAGGACAATCAGCCTTAATGTGTCCAGGCTTCTTGCATTCAAAACAAACAGATTCAGATGAACCCTTAAAATTTTTATTGGACTTACCCTTGTTCCACTTCTGATAGTTCTTATGTTTCTTCCTTAGAAAGCTTTTGAATTGCCTTGTGATTAAGGCAACATCATCGCTATCAGACCCGGAAGTGCTAGCATCTGAATCCTTGGCCTTTAGTGCCACTGTCTTCTCTTTCTTGCGTTCACCTGCATCAAGTTGCCTTTGGTTCACCCCTTGCTTGTAAGTAATGAGTGATCCAAGTAAGCTGTCAATAGAGTAAGTATTTAAATCTTTAGATTCAGTAATAGCAGTAATCTTAGCATCATAAGAAGCAGACAAACATCTTAGAATTTTGTTCACTCTTTCGTAGTTAGTATGATCTCTACCTAGAACATGCAAAGAGGTAACAATCTGAGTGAACCTTGTGTACATTTCTGAAATAGTCTCACTAGGTTTCATGCGAAAAAGTTCGTAATCATGTAACAAGATATTTAACCTAGACTGTTTGACTTCAGTTGCACCTTCATATGTTATACATGATCTATCCCAGATTTTCTTTCCCGTTGTACAAGTAGAAACACGCATATAGTCTTCAGATTTTAAAGCACAAAAGAAACAATTCAAGCATTTTGCATTTAACTATGCTAAATCACGATCATCAAATGTCCAATCAGTAAAAGGCAATTCAGTTTTCACATTGTTAATCAGTCTAAAAGGTGGTTCGTTTTCGTCCTTAACTAACATCCACATGCGATAATCAATAGATTGCAGAAAAGTAGACATGCGTGTTTTCCAAAAATCAAAAGGAATATTATCAAACAATGGTGGTCTTGTAATAGAATATCCTTCAGCAGTATTACGATTGTTACAGTTAGCCATGGATCAAATTCAAAAGTTTTTAAACCTAAATTTTGAATCCCGCTCTGATACCACTTGAAAGTTCGATGGGGATGTTAAGCCCTAGTGAACTAATCCTGAGGCTAACCAAGAGGGGGGGTGAATTGGTTATTTAAAACTTTCACGATAATAATGAAAATCTTATTATAACGTGCAGTGGAAACGAATTAAAACAACGATAAAAAGATCAATCACAGATATTCACCCAAGCAGTTAATATCAGAAAAGTAAAGTGCAAAACTGAATCAGAAAAGCAAACAAGATTTTATAGTGGTTCGGTCAACTTGACCTACGTCCACTCCCCGGAGCCTCCCCCCTCGGGTATTGCACTAAACAAAAGTGTCTCTCCTTTTGCTCCCACAGCAAGGCGGAGAAGCCTGTACAAACACCTCCTTTTCACCACACGGTGAGGCAGAGAACCCGACCTCCTTTCGCTTCCTCCTGAAGAAGGCAGAGAACCTTCGAACTCCTTTTGCTTCCACCTGAAGCGGGCAGAGAACCCCGGATCTTCTTGCGAATGATCCTCCCACGACGAACACCGACTAGACGAAAGACGACGAGCGGAGAAGACGACTCTGATCCGTGCTTGGAGCAACCTTAGTGAATCCCTCACTAACTCCCCCTCACAAGATCTTCTCTCTCTCTCCCAACTCTCTCTCTCTCTAGGGTTTCTCAGGGAAGGAAGGCAGCAAAAGATATTTCCAAAAATTGGAAAAAGTTCTTTTAAAGGAGGGCTTAAAATTTTCCCTAAATCTCAACTGGTCGGCCAAGATCGTCCAGGACGATCGGTAGATCGTCCTGTACGATCAGTTCAAATTCAACTATTTTTGCCTGGACGATCTGGCTCTTCTGGACGATCAGTAGAAAAAATTGTTCATATCGTCCCGTACGATCCTGCGATCATCCGGGATGATTAGTGCAAATTGAGGGAAATCGTCCAGAAGACAGTTCGGGTCGTCCAGAGAAATCTGTGCTGGACGACCAAAAAATGACTTGATCGTCCAGGACGATAGGGTCATCGTCCGGTACGATTAGTTCAAAAAGGCCCCAAATCATCCTGAACATAGTTCAGGTCGTACAGCTGAAATGCACTAAACGATCATGTTCGTCCGGGACGATCCTGCGATCGTCCAGGACGATATGATCGTATCAACCAAAAATAAATTGCTTTCCTTAATTACCAAATTAAATTAGGCATGATTGTACTGGATCGTCCGGGATGATACACATATCGTCCGGGACGATCAGACCAAGTATCTAACAATAAGAACTTGCCTAACTTGATCTGGCGGCTGAGAATTTCTGATTTTGGCATATCGTCCCATACAATCCGGAGATCGTCCAGGATGATCTGCTCAATCAGACCCTCTGAACTTAGTCGCCCTAATTAGGGTTTCTATTTTAACTGGATCGTCCAGGACGATGTGGAGATCGTCCAGGACGATCTGAACAAAATTTTAACAGAAACTCTAATTCACTCAATCTCTCTCCCTGAGTGTGTGTGTGCAAGGTTACTTAGCTAGGGAATCAGTTACATTACAATTGACCCAATAAAAAGAAAAATCATACATTTGACACACTTGGACACAATCTTGAGTTGCTCGCGGTCTTTTGTGCCTGAAACAGATTAGCCAAGCAAAACACACTGGAAACATGTTTGTCATCATCAAAACCAGATTTGCAACATTAACCACGTAAGAAAATCTTGCTCACCGTTGGATCCTCCGCCACTCTAAATCAATAGTGCAGATGTAGCCAAACAACAATTTTAGCAGAAGAGCTGAGCAAGCCGGTAGGATAGAAGCTAAAACAATGTGATCTGGACTATTGATCAAATGATCAACGGTCCAGAAAATGTTCTTCTACATGGACTACACGGAAGAGCCCTAGAACTCATTTTTTGGACTTTTCTCACAAAAGGCTCAACCATTTAACTCAAAATTTTAAATGTACACTCTCTCAGTGAAGAGCATTAATGTGGGTATGTTTTTAGAATTTAAAAAATGCTTAAATAAAAGTTAATTCAATCTAAGTGTTTTTACCTAGGGTTTAGGATTATACCTTAGTTAAAGACAGATTAAACCATTTAGGATATCTCTGAATTTATTGATTGACCACGCTTAACTTTGCTGAAGGATCCATGGCCCAAAATACAATCGAATGCGAGTTCTTTGAGCTTGAAGGATTTTGGCTTGAACTTGCCAAATTCTGGTCGCCGGCGAGGTTTGACTAGCGAGTTTTGTCTTGGAAAGTTTAGAGGAAGTGTTTGAGGTTTTGAAGAGCAGAGGGCTCAGTTGGTGAGGCTTGAATCTGGAGAGATAGTGTGAAGGAGAGAATGTGGCTCTTCTTAAAACTTTTACCATATTCAAAACCCTAGGACTTAAAGGGACAGCTAGGATTGATTGAGGTAGTTATTAGATGACTGCCACCTATCTAGTGGTTGTTGGGATCGCAGGGAATAAAAGGACATGGTACTAAGCCACATGGAAATATCCCTTGGTCCCTATTTACACATGGGGGAGATCAAATCCATTTGATCTTGATCCAAGGGCTTAAAACAACTCTAGGAATGTTCTAGAGGGATTCTTAATAGCTGGGGTTAAATGATATTTGAGTTCAAGGGATTTAATCAAAGGTTTAAACAATTCAGAGGCTACTTTGACCCTCCATTGACTGTTTGACAAGTTAATGGGTCAAGGTAGCTGATGTGGCATGCAAGGTGGCACCACACATTGGATGGAATGAAGGTTAAGCCATAAGATTGGTGTTTAATGGGTTTGACCAAGTGAAAATGACTTGACTTGGTCAAGTGAACCATGGCTTGATTTCAAATGAGCTCAAGGTTATCTAAAGCACCAAACAAAATGATTCTAAAAAGTCCTAGGCATTAGGATTGAATTTGAAAGGTATGAGTATGTGGGATGCAAGATTTTACGATTAGTTGAAGTTTGACCAAGTAAAATTTATGTGATTTGACTCAAGGTAGGTTTATCAAGATTTGAGGCATTAAAACGAGTAGGATTGAGGGTTGAAAGGTCTTGATTTGAATAAATGGGTTGGAATAACCCATTTGAGCCCTTAAGAGGTATTTTGGTGAACTTAGGTTGACTTGGTCAACCAGGTTGACCCAAGGGGTGGGTCCAGGTCTAGTAGATTTGTAATGATAGTCTGAGTCTACTGGTGATGGTCTCAGGGTTTGGAGAGGTCATTTGGTCAAAATAATCTGCTTGGGCACTTAATGGGCTTTTAGGTCAAACAGGTTGACCCAGGGTTTGGTTTTGGGTCCAACAGGTTTGGTTTGATATTTGAAACTTGCTGGAGGTTGTTGCATTTTATTTGGAGCTCATTTGATCAAAGGTGACCATTCACACCCCTAAGGGGTATTTTGGTCATTTTGACCCCTGGTCAACTGGAGGTCAAAGTGAGTCCAACAAAATTTAGTTTAAAGTTCAATGAGTCATAATCGAGGGTCTGGAGGTGATTGGAGGCTTTGGAGAAAGCTCCAGGTTCAAAATCCACTGGGTGATTGGTCCATTGGCATAGATTGTAAATATTTGATGGTTTTATAACCTTTGGATTTTGATCCAAATTTAGGGGATAGAGACCTCAGAATGAGCTCAAATTTAGAGGGTTACCTCTAGAGACATGTCACATCAGTATGCAACTGACAGACTCTGAATCAGAAGTCCTTTAACCGGGTTTTAAAGTGTTCAAAGATTCTTTGGAAAAGACTTTCAGGACATGGTCTTTGGCCTTGAATTTTAGGTTTGAATTTTTGAATTCAAGCTAGATTTTGGAATTGAATGATTGGATTAAATTATCCATATGATTTATGATCATTTAGAATGATCATGAGAGATAAGATAGGATTGAGGTTTGATTGGAGGTTAGATCAGTATTCAAGTCTAGATTAAGTTGGGGATTAAATTGTCTAGGAGTTTAGGCAAGTTTGAAGCTTGAGTGGGTTTAAACTCTGGGTTTGTGAGGTTTGAATTGAATAAAAGTCTAGATTGATCTAAGATCTATGGTGGATCCTAGAGCCTGACGTTCAGAAGAATCCTGGGATCTAAGATCAAGGAGGATTCTAGAGTCTAAGAAACCCTAAGGTCTGGGATCTAGAAGAATCTTAGGATATATAGTAGATCCTAAAGTCTGGATTCTAGGAAGAGCCTAGGGTCTAGATAGTTCCTAAGATCTAGCTGGATCTAGAGGAATCCTAGGGTCTAGAGTAGATCCTAGGGTCTAGATCGATATAGGATCAAGATTGGTCCTAGGGTCAAGATTGATCCTAAGGATTGGAAAGATCCTAAGATCTAGATTGGTCCTACTGACTACATACAAAAATAAGGTCAACAGGTACAAATAAAGAATTAAGATCACAGAGAACACTACTAAAAAATTAGAGAGAACAAGAAAAAATATCTAAAAAAAAATAAATATACATACAGAAATACACACATAGCACACACATAACATGCATATCAAACAAAACATATCAAACAATTAACTCCCCCGTTTGATAACAACAAAAATGGAAGCAAGCAAAGTAGTTGATGATTAAGATAAATTTAAATGAATTATAACTACAATATTAAAATCAGATGATCTATATCAGTAATGTAATAGATAGATTATGTAACCATAACTGTTACAGAAATGATGAAATAAAATTAATAATTTTCTAATTCAATAGTGATGATCATTATTTAGTGTGATTGAGAAAGTGATAAAGGAAAGAGCAATTCGCGACATTGCGCATCTTTTTAATTTTCTTGGCACATTTTGTGCATCTTATCAATTTTGGGCTAATTTTGTGCCTCTTTATAATTTGGCAAATATTACGCATCTTTTTTGTATTCATGGTACACTTTGAGCATCTTTTTAATTGTAGGCTTATTTTGTGCCTCCTTAACAAAATTTCTTTCCAAAACCATTATCTCTTGACACAAATACAATAATGAACACTTTGAGATAGAAACATGAGCAAAAGTATGACATCAAATTTGCAACAATTTAAGCTAAGTAATTCATGTATAAAAATAAAATATAAACAAGATCTTCTAATCTACTTCCAGTCACAAAGTAACCTAAATATTTTAAGAGATTAAATTATGCTCAGAGATTAAATTATAATACAGATTCAATTAACATTTTATAAAGCCAATCAACTACATTTAATAAAGACAAGTTACTAGCTCAGCCACAATGCGATATGTAGCAAAACATGAGTTGTTCATTTCATTTAACATGTAATCAATCTTACAATCATGCTTCACATACTGCTTCCAACTAAAAGAACTAGCATCCATACATCAAATCATCCACATACAGCCAAATACAAATATCGATACATCAAACTTCTAGAGAAAAAAATAACAAGGCCTAACAAAAATAAAGAACAACATAACACCATCAAACACAAACACCCATTAAGAGAAATAGTAGGTCAACAGAATCACAGCTAGAAATTTAAAGGACCCTCATCTGGAGGAGCTGGTGGAGTACTGAACATTGTAAAATAGCTGTTGAACGTAGCAAAATTTGTGTTCACAGCATCAAACTGATCTCATATCCACCACTATCTTCAATGTATCTATCATCATGGAGTTTTAGATGAGCCTTCACATCATCAAATCTTTGATCAAGGGGATCAAAACACTGGACCATATCTTGATAAAAGTTTTGGTCAGGTCCAGGTCTAGGAGCACCTGCAGGTGCTCCTTCTTTCTCAAAATCATCTCTATAACCCTCTCTCCCGAAAGAGCCGGAAAGAGGCATCGGTAAAGTACACAGGCAACTTAGTAGGTCCGTCAGGATGGACTAAGTTATACTTCTTCTCTAGGATGTATGAAATTAAATGGCCCAATATAATATTTTTCTTCCTCTTGTTGCTAGGATGCCCAATATCAGTAAGAGTATACAAGTAGTCCATGATCAATTGGACTTCATCTATAGGTTGACCAGTCATAATTAAGTAGGTTACAGTTGAAAGGAGGGGTGTCATATTAATTCGATCTCTAGCTTTTGGGATAATGAAGATTCTAAGGACGTGCTGGATGATCCTGGCATTTTAGTTCAGGGTCTAGACTCTAGGTAAATGGCATACTTGGGTTACTCCCCTAAAAAACTTATTAACTTCTGACCAATCATAATCAGACTTGGAGGTCAGGGTGTGTGCTCTAATCCCTTGAGTTCTAAGGTGAAGGAAAGTCCCCAAATCCTCTTTAGTAATCTCTACTCTCTGTTTCAACACGTAGGATGTGATCCTTATGTGATCATGATTTATCTTCTTGTTTCTAAGGAAAATATAAAAAGTATCTTTGTTGTAGGCATGAATGAGGGTTAGAATGAAAGAAAATTAGGCAGAGTCGAAGAGGGGCATTACAACAAAATGGATACTCTCTTGCATTAAGAGACGTGAGGGCATGATCTTGGATGCACTAAACCTGAGGTACCGTCCTCATTTTGTTGGGGCAAGAAGTTGTCATCCCGTTCCTTTCTAGAGGATGATCCTTTGGCATGTCGTGATAGCTTATTGCTGCTAGATATCTTTAATTTATGGCTTTTAAGGGCATGATATTATTGCAAATCTGGATTCAAAAAGTATAGTTTTGAGATGACTAACATGTTTGTATTCTGTTTTTCTTGGCTAACCCATTTCAGGTACAAAAGATCAAAATTAACTCAAGCTAACTCAAGATCGGGTCCAAGTGTGTCTAAATGTAATGTTTTCCCTTTCTTGAGTCAAATATAATGTAACTGATCTCCTGGCTAAGTAACCTTGCATACACACACTCAGGGGAGAGTTTAGGGAATTAGAGTTTATGTTCATTTTTTGTTCTGATCATCCCGGACGATATCCACATCGTCTTGGACGATCTAGTGAAAATAGAAACCCTAATTAGGGTGACCAAGTTAAGTATATCTGATTAAGCAGATCATCCTGGATGATCAATTGATCGTATGGGATGATAGGCTCAAATTAGAAATTCTCAACTGCCAGATCAAGTTAGGCAAGTTTTATTTTTAGAGATTTGATCTAATCATCCCGGACGATACGTGTATCATCCTGGATGATTTATTATAATCATGCTTAAATTAGTCTAGTGATTAAGGAAAGTAATTAAGGTCTGATTGATTCGATCATATCATCCCGGATGATCGTGGGATTGTACGGGATAATGTGTTAAAAATCCTGACCGTCCAGTGACTTTCACCTGTTTGGCCAGAGGTGTGTGTAGGATGAAAATCTTGATTTTGAACTTGTCATACGGGATGATACCCATATCATCTCAGACGATCAAGTTATTTTGAAGTTGTCCTACACGTTTCACCTGTACGTCCAGAGCGGTGCTCAGGATAATTTTGGCACTTAACAAATTGTACAAGACGATACGCATATCATCCTGGACGATCAAGTCATTTTGAGATCGTCCAGCACATGTTCCTCTGGACAACTAGAGCTGTCTTCTGGCTGAATTTCCTGATTTACACAAATAGTCCTGGACGATCGTAGAGTCGTACGGGATGATCTGAACAACTTTTTTCTACTAATCGTCCAGAAGAGCTGGATCATCCAGGTTAAAACAAGTGATTTTGAACTGATCATATAGCATGATCTAACGATCGTCCTGGATGATATTGGCCGACTAGTTGAGATTTGGGGCAAATTTTTAGCCCTTCTATACAAGATCTTTTTTTTCCGACAAGAAAAATCTTTTGCCACTTTACTTTCCAGAGAAACCTTGAGAAAGACAGAGCTTGGGAGAGAGAGAGAGGATCTTGTGAGGGAGAGTTTTTGAGGGAATTATAAAGGTTGCTCCAAGAAAGGATCAAAGTCATCTTCTTCATTCGTCTTCTCTCATCTTGTCGGTGTTTTCTGTGGGAGGATCGTTCGCAATAAGATCCGGGTTCTCTACCCACTTCCGGAGGAAGCGAAAGGAGTTCGGGTTCTCTGCCTGCTTCAGGAGGAAGAGAAAGGAGTCCGGGTTCTCTGCCCACTTCAGGAGGAAGCAAAAGGAGTTTCGGTGCTCTGCCTTACAGGGTTGGCGGAAAGGAGTTTTTGTACAGGCTTCTTCACCTTGCTGTGGGAGCAGAAGGAGAGTCACTTTTGTGTTAGTGCAATACCCGGAGGGGAGGCTCCAGGGAGTAGACATAGGTCAAGTTGACTGAATCACTATAAAATCTGGCATGTTCTTTCTGATTATTTTTTGTACTTTACTTTTCTGTTACTATCTGCTTGGGTAAAATCTGTGGTTGATCTTTTCAGTTCTGTGTTTACTTATTTCTGCTGCAAATTATCGAAAAGATTTTTCCTATTGCTCTTGAATTTTTTAAATAACCAATTCACCCCCCCTCTTGGTTAGCCTCAGGACTAGTTCATCAGGGCTTAACATCCCTATCAAAATTTCAAGTGGTATCAGAGAGGGATTTAAAAATTAAGTTTAAAAACTTTTGAATTTGATCCTTGGCTAACTTTCATAATCGTAATACTGCTGAAGGTTATTCAATTACACGACCGCCATTATTTGATAACATACCATTTGATTTTTGGAAAACTCGCATGTCCACTTTTCTTCAATCTATAGATTATCGCATGGGGATGCTTGTTAAGGACGGCTATGAACCACCTTTTAGAATGATTAACAATGTTAAAACTGAACTGCCTTTCACTGATTAAACTTTTGATGATCATGACTTAGCCCAACTGAATGCCAAATGTTTAAACTATTTTTTCTGTGCCTTAAAATCTGAGGATTACATGCGTGTTTCTATTTGTATAATTGGTAAAGAAATTTGGGATAAATTATGCATCACTTATGAAGGTACAACTGAAGTCAAATTGTCTAGGTTAAACATATTGCTTCATGAGTACTAACTTTTTCGCATGAAACCTTCTGAATCTATTTCTAAAATGTATACGAGATTCACTCAGATTATCACTTATTTGCATGCTTTAGGAAGAGAACTTACAAATTATAAAAAATTGAACAATATTTTGAGATGTTTGCTTTCTTCGTTTGATGCTAAGATATCTGCAATTATTAAATCAAAAGATTTTAATAATTATTCTATTGACAACTTACTTGGGTCACTCATTACTTACGAGCAAGGGGTGAGAAGAACAAGGAGAAAACTGTGGCACCGAAGGCCAACGATACTGACATTGATTCGTTCGGGTCTGATCGCGATGATGTTGCCTTAATCACTAGGAAATTCAAAAGCTTTCTAAGGAAGAAACATAAGAACTCTTAGAAGTGGAACAAGGGTAAGTCCTATAAAAATTTTAAAGGCTCACCTGATACTGTTTGTTTTGAATGTAGGAAGCCTGGACACATTAAGGCTGATTGTCCTGCACTTAAATCTCACCCATGCAAAAAAAGGGTGAGGAGAAATCCAAATTCAGGAAGGACAAGATGCAGATTCAAAAGGCATTCTAGGCAGATTCCGCTTCTAACTCTTCTGAAATTGAAGCTGAAGAGGAGGAAACCAACTTGTGTCTGATGGCTGATGAGCATCCTGGTCAGTCTGACCACGAAGAGGTTTGTGAGCTTACTTACGATCAATTATTTGAAGTGTCTGAAAGAATTCACGCATCTTATAGGAAACTTAAGAAATTGCATGCTAGTCTGAAATTAGATTTCATAACCTTGCAAAAAGAGCATGATTCTGTAGTTAAAGATCATTCCACACTTGACAGCAATCACATGTCTTTACTTGATTAATTTGATAAGCTGAACAAAAAGCATTCTGATTTAATTATTGAACATTATTTACTGAAAACCTCGCTTGTTGATTTAGAAAAAGCTTTTAAAGAACTAAACAATCTGGCATGTGATGTGGAGAGTAGTAGGGGAGCATTAAAATTTGAAATTATAAGTTTGAAGAAAGAAAATAAATTTCTAAAAATTAAAATCAGTGCTTTTGAGAAAAATAAAATACCTCATACTTTTGCACAGTTTTATGCACCTCCACCTTTTGAAGAATCTATTTTAAAATCATCAAAGCATGTTTCATTCAAACCTAGGAAGAGGCACTATCACCCATGTAGATTAGTTAACCCTTTTCTTGGTGTTAAATATTTTTCTTGTGGCATGTTAGGACACACCTCCCACACCTGCACTGTTCACCAAAGTACACATTGGGAGTGGCGGCCCAAATTTCCTGTTTCAGAACATAGCACATATTCATTGCATTCTTCTTTTCATAAGAGGGAACCCAAACTTGTTTGGGTTCCTAAATCTGACATTTGATGATTTTGTAGGTGTGCTGTCACACAAGAACTCAAGAGAGCATGTGGTACCTGGACAGCGGATGTTCAAGTCACATGACTAGAGATGCAAATCAGTTCATTTCGCTGGAGGCTAAGGCTTGAGGTAAGGTTACACTTGGAGATAACACCACCAGGAGGGTGATAGGTTCAGGTATAATTGGTGATTTAAAAAATTTTATGATTGATAATATTTTGCTTGTAGATGGATTGAAACACAACCTACTGAGCATCAGTCAACTCTGTGACAAAGGATACAACATCAAATTCCTGCCCACTTACTGCATTTTAAGCTTAAATGATAAAATTATTCTACAGGGATAAAGGATCAATAATGTCTACATGCTGGATGTAAGTTGCTTTAAAGATTATGTTTCAATTTGCTTAAAAATTACTGCTAATGAGTCTTGGTTGTGGTACAAGAGATTATGTCATGCCAGCATGAAAACTCTTAGGAGAGTCACCCAAAAGGCTTAGTTAGAGGTGTCCCCAAGCTTAAGTTCACTAAGGAACACCTATGTGATCCTTGTCAATTAGGGAAGCAAGTCCATTCCTCCTTTCACTCTGTTAAGGACATTAGCACCTCTAGACCTTTAGTCACATGGATCTCTTTTGACCCATTAGCACTGTCAGCTTAAGGGGAAAAGTCTATGGTTTTGTGATTGTTGATGATTACTCGAGGTTCACTTGGATTAAATTTTTGTCACATAAATTTGAGTCATTTGATGAATTTAAGTCCTTCTTCACTTAGATTTAGAGGAACTTAGGTTGTGAGTCTTGACTATTCATAGTGATCATCATGGAGAGTTTGAAAATTTGAAGTTTGGAACTTTCTGTGAGGAGCAAGGGATTAGTCACAATTTTTTAGCTCCTAGGACCCCTTAGCAGAACGGGGTAGCTGAAAGGAAGAACAGGATCATAGTGGAAGCTGTTAGAGCCATGCTTGCTGAGTAATCACTTTTAAAATACTTTTGGGCTGAAGTGGTGAACACTGCCTGTTATGTGCTTAATAGGGTGAATGTTAGATTCAATCTGAACAACACATCTTATGAGATCATTAAGGGTAGAACTCCAAACTTATCCCACCTCCTTATCTTTAGTTGTAAGGTTTTCATTCTGAACAATCGAAAATCATCCTTAGGAAAGTTTCACCCCAAATCGGATGAAGGAGTATTCCTAGGCTATTCTAGTGTGGGGAAATCCTTTAGGGTGTTTAATAAGAGGACTTTGGTGGTGGAAGAGACAACTCATGTGGTATTTGATGAATCTGATCCTAAGGTGACTAGAGTTGAGGAAGAAGAAGAGGTAGGGGAGATTACCCAAGGGGCTAAAAATACAAATCTGGAGGAAAGGGTAGAACCTCAAAACACTTTGCCTAGAGATTAGAGATATTCTTCAAGTCATCCTAAAGAACTAATCTTAGAAGACCCTTCTGAAGGTGTTAGGACTAGGTATGGACTTAGGAAGGAAGTAAACCACTCGGCCTTTATCTCAATGATTGAACCCACCAACATCAATCAAGCCCTCTTTGATGAATTCTGGATCTTAGCTATGCAAGAGGAACTGAATCAATTTGTAAGGAATGATGTTTAGGAGTTAGTACAAAGACCTAGGAATCAGAGTACAGTGGGAACCAAGTGAGTCTTTAAGAATAAGTTGAATGATTCTGGTGTGGTGGTTAGGAATAAGGTAAGATTAGTGGCTAAGGGGTACAATCCAATTGAAGGGATTGATTTTGAGGAGACCTTTACCCTTGTAGCTAGATTGAAAGCCATTAGGGTGCTACTAGCCTTTGCCTGTTACAAGGGATTTAAGCTGTTTCAAATGGATGTCAAGAGTGCCTTTTTAAATGGGGTAATAAAAGAGGATGTTTTTGTAGAATAACCCTCAGGTTTTGAGAGTTCCCAATATCTAAATCATGTTTACACATTAAAAATGGCCCTATATGGATTGAAACAGGCACCCAGAGCTTGGTATGAGAGGCTTAGTACATTTCAATTAGAAAGAGAGTTTGTTAAGGGGAGCGTAGACACCACCCTTTTTCTGAGGAGAGTAAGGGATGATTTACTCATTGTCCAGATCTATGTTGATGATATAATTTTTTGATCTTCTGATAAACAATTATGTGATGAGTTTTCTAAAATAATGAGTAAGGAGTTTCAGATGAGTTTGATGGGAGACTTATCCTACTTTTTGGGGTTTAGCATAAGATAAATGGATGATGGAACCTTTCTTAATCAATCTAAATACACTTAAAACAATTTAAAGAAATATGAAATGGACAAAGCTAAGCCAATCAATACTCCCATGAGCTCCTCTGTTCAGTTAGAAAAGGATTCAAGTGAAAAATCTGTTGATTAGAAGGAGTATAGAGGAATAATTGGATCACTACTTTACTTGACTGCTAGCTGACCTGATATTATGTTTAGTTTTTGTCTTTATGCTAGGTTTCAAGCTGATCCTAAAGAGTCCCACCTAACTACTGTTAAGAGAATTCTTAGATATCTATTAGGGACCCCAAACCTAGGAATCTGGTACCCTAGGCATAACACTTCCTTTGAGATTATTGGATATCCTGAATCTAATTTTGCAGAGTGTAGGGTGGATAGAAAGAGCCCATCTAGAACTTGCCAATTCATAGAACAGTCTTTAGTCTCCTAGTCCAGTAGAAAATAGAACTCAGTTGCACTTTCCACTGCTGAAGCTGAGTATATTACCTTAGGAAGTTGTGTGGCCCATATTCTTTAGTTGAAGCAATAAGTTTTGGATTTAAGATTACCTGTTGGCACAATTTCTGTTCTGTGTGATAATACTAGTGCCATCTACTTTTCTAAGAATCCAATCCAACATTCTAGAATCAAACACATTGATATAAGGCATCACATTATAATGAACCATGTTACAAAAGGGGATATTGAGCTACATCATGTCACAAGTAAAAATTAGCTGGCTGACATATTTACTAAACCATTGTCCTTTGACTCATTTAACATTTTGAGGACTAGATTAGGTGTGATTTACATAAGTGCATGATTCTGATGACTACTGATTTTTTATTTATCTATTTTTCATTCTATTTCTATTAGTTAGTTGTTTGATTTGATTATATATTTTCTTTTGGTTTTTGTTTTTCTACTGATTTACATTTTAGTCTTGTTGTTAGTCTGATTTGAGCATTTATTTTGATGAGATTTGCTACTTATTTTTTATTCACTATTTTACTTCTTTAAAAAATCAGATAACTGCTCACTACTGCTGATAAACTGAATCTCTGATTGAAGATTTTGCCTTGTTCTTGGTTTTGAAGCTTGTAAGCAGTGATTGATTCCACTGGATCTGTTAAACGGAAGAAACATTGATGATTGTTTCTCTTCCTCTAACTCCTTTAATGGTGTATTGTTACTTTTGGATAAAAATCTTTTTCAAAATTAAAAGTTGGTTTTTGAAATAGAGATCTATTTTATCTTCCTACAGTAATCTACCTCATATGAATAGTATTTTCAAAGTTTTGATTCATTATTTTGATTTTTTGAACCGGGTGATTACACTTATCATATGATGTATGGTTTTTACTTTGTGAATTACTCTTCCTTATTGTAGAGAGTGAGCTTTCTCGTCTCTTATGTCTGAAAGATAATTTCACAGTTGAGATTCTTTAATGATTTTGAAAGGGAAAAAGCTTATAAAAGATGCGCAAAGGGCGCCAAAATAAAAAGAGGCACAAAATTAGCACAAACTGAAAAGATGCGCAATGTCACCAAAAATTGAAAAGATAGACAAAGTGTATCAAAAACCAAAAGATGCGTAAAGCGCCAAACAAATTGAAAAAGAGGCACAAAATGATCCCATAAAGAACTAGGCTATCTTCCCTTTTGGATCTTTAAATGTCTTAGAAAAATCCATACACCATTTAATATTTTCAAAAGCTTGAGATGAAAAATCATGATTTCTGATTTCTTACTTTGTAATACTATTATATCAAATATTTTTTTAGAATGAGACTTGAAAGGATCTCTTTTTGAATCTAATTTCTTTTCTTCTGAATTGGATTTTTATTTTGAAAGGAATGTGTACCTATATGGTGTCCGAGGTGGGAGTTACGAAAGTCTATTTTCCAACTTTTCTAAATTTGAGCGCTATCGATCGTCTTCTTATTGGTTTTTGGATTCAAAATTAAGAGAAAATTCTGATTTCCTGGAGCGGATCGATTCAAAAAAAAACTTTGTTGTTTTGTGTTTTTGTGTTTATCGTTTCTAGTTTTATTTCCTCTATTTTTTATTTTTGTTTGTTGTGTATATGTTTTTGGGTTCCCTGATCTTTCCTCTCCATCCTTCATCTTTTTCACTTTTTCTTCACATCGTCCTGGGCAATCCACACATCATCCTAGGTAAACATCTTCGTCCTGGACATTGCCTGCTTTGGAGACCATTTTGCCGCCATTCACAGCTACTTTCAGCCACCACCTCCTCCTCCTTCTGATCAGGATGCGCCTCCTTTTTAGCTTTGTGTTTTATGATGTTTTCTGCTTGTATTGTTGTGTCTGTTCCTCCTCTTTTTTTGTGATGTCAAAAGGGAGAGTTAGTGTTTTGAGTGACTAGTAGTTTCCTGTACTGTTCTAGTTGTATTTTTCTTATTTTGTAGTTGCTTATTTTGTTTGTAGTTATTTTTCTTATTGTATTCTGTATTTAGTGAAATTTGAAATGATATTTATTTTTCGTATGTGCGTTGGTTAACTCCTGGTTGTTTTATTTGAAACAACTGCATCAATATTTTCCATCATCAAAAGGGGGAGATTGTTGCAAATATGAATTAAAAAAGTATAGTTTTGATGATGACAAACATGTTTGTATTCTATTTTGCTTGGCTAACCCATTTTTGGTACAAAAGATAAAAAGCAACTCAAGCCAACTCAAGATCGGGTCCAAGTGTGTCTAAATGTAATGTTTTCTCTTTCTTGAGTTAAATGTAATGTAACTGATCTCCTAGATAAGTAACCTTGCACACACACACTAAGGGGGAGAGTTTAGTGAATTAGAGTTTCTATTCATTTTTTGTTCTAATCATCCTAGATGATATGCACATCATCCTGGACGATCCAATGAAAATGGAAACCCTAATTAGGGCGACCTAGTTAAGTCTTTATGATTAAGCAGATTGTCCTGGACAATCCATTGATCATACAGGATGATAGACTCAAATTACAAATTCTCAGCCACCAGATCAAGTTATGCAAGTTTTATTTTTAGAGATTTGATCTGATCGTCCCGGACGATACGTGTATTATCCTGGATGATTCATTACAATCATACCAAAATTAGTCTGGTGATTAAGGAAAGTAATTAAGGTCTGATTGATTGATCATATTATCCCGGACAATCGCAGGATCGTATGGGATGATGTGTTAAGAATTTTGACCGTCCAGTGCCTTTCACATGTACGTCCAGAGTTGTGTGCAGGACGATAATCCCAATTTTGAACTAATCATACAGGATGATACCCATATCATCCTGAACGATCAAGTTAGTTTAAAATCGTCCTGCATGTTTCAACTGTACGTCTAGAGTGATACTCATAATGATTTTGGCACTTTTTGAATTAATCGTACAGGACGATAGGTTTATCGTCCTGAACAATCAAGTCATTTTGAGATCATCCAGCACAAGTTCCTCTGGATGACCAGAGTGGTTTTCTAGATGAAATTCTTGATTTATACTAATCATCCCGGATGATTGCAGAATCATACGGGATGATCTGAACAACTTTTTTCTACTAATCATCCAGAGGAGCTAGATTGTCCTGGCTGAAACAAGTAATTTTGAGCTGATCATATAAGAAGATCTAACGATCATCCTGGATGATATTGGCCGACCAATTGAGATTTAGGGAAAATTTTGAGCCCTCCTATAAAAGATATTTCCCTTCCAACAAGAAAAATCTTTTGCCACTTTCCTTTCCAGAGAAACCTTGAGAGAGAGAGAGCTTAGGAGAGAGAGAGGATCTTGTGAGGGGGAGTATGTGAGGGATTCACAAAGCTTTCTCCAAGAAAGGATCAGAGTCGACTTCTTCGTTCATCATCTCTCATCTTACTGATGTTTTCTGTGGGAGGATCGTTCACAAGAAGATTTGGGTTGTCTGCCCGCTTCAGGAGGAAGCGAAAGGAGTTCACGTTCTCTGCCTACATCAGGAGGAAGCGAAAGGAGTCCGGGTTCTCTGCCCTCTTCAGGAGGAAGAGAAAGGAGTTCAGGTTCTCTGCCTCACCGGGTTGGTGGAAAGAGGTATTTGTATAGGCTTCTCTGCCTTGCTGTGGGATTAGAAGGAGAGTCACTTTTGTGTTAGTGCAATACCTGGAGGGGAGGCTCGGGGGAGTGGACGTAGGTCAAGTTGATTGAATCACTATAAAATCTGGTGTGTTCTTTCTGATTATTTTCTTCACTTTACTTTTCTGTTATTATCTTATTAGGTGAAATTTGTGGTTGATCATTTCAGTTCTGTGTTTACTTGTTTCTGTCGCAAATTATCGAAAAGATTTTTTCTGTTGCTCATGAATTTTTTAAATAACTAATTCACCCCACCTCTTGGTTAGCCTCGGGACTAGTTCATCAGGGCTTAACATCCCTATTGAACTATCAGAAATGGAAGTAAAATGAGTGAAAATGAATCTTCTATTTAATGAAAATTGATCTATCGTATAATACGAAATACGATTAGTACGTACGATCTTAATTTCATACAGGATGAAATAAATTTCATACGTATGAAAGGAAACGACCAAATATTAAATGGCTTTTCATAAACTGCCCTTCCTGAGGAATCCTTTCATACAGGCTTTTTAACTAATCGATCGTACAAACAAACACGTATTCATCTGGTACGATTAGAAAAGTAAAGATCATTTCAGTAACAGTTGGCTTCGTCCTTATCCAAAATTGATAACTTGGATCGTACAGATGAACGACAGGTTCATACGTATGATCAGTAATAATAACTGCCTTAAATTGTAAACGCATCCACATGTGTACAGACGAAACTATACCAATCATCCCATACGATGAAATCATTGTATGGCACGAAATGCATAAGAAAACACAGTTCTGTCTCCTCAACTCTACAAATTTTCATGTGCATTGTACAGAATTTGTATAGTATGAAATATTTTTGTACAGTATGAATAGAACAAAAATAAACAGTACATGATAAACTTAAAAACCTTTCAAAGAAAATTATTTTTCATTTTTCATTAAAATACAAAAAAAAAGATAAAGCGTCTAAAAACAATCAAAACAAAATAAAAAATGTATAACTTATACTATACACACACTTGACATAAACAAACATACAATCACACATAAAATAAGTTTGCAGAATTTTGAATTCTGCATAAAGATCAATCACACTTAGCCTTGTCCTTAAAATGCTAAATATGTCAAAAGCTAGATGTTTTGTGAAAATATCTGCAAGTTGATCCTTAGTAGGAAAATGATGTAATTCAATTTCCTCTTTTGCTACATGATCTCTAATAAAATGATGCCTTATATCGATATGCTTAGTTCTAGAATGTTGAATAGGATTCTTCGAAATGCATATGGCACTAGTGTTATCACAAAAGATAGGAATTGTGCCAAATAAAAATCCTAAGTCTATTAACTATTATTTTAACCAAAGTACTTGTGCAACACATGGCTGTTTTCACTTGTTTAGCCTTATCCATTTCATACTTCTTAAATATATCCTTAACATATTTTGACTGGCTCAGAAAGGTTCCATCCTCATCCTGCTTAATGCTTTAACTTAAAAAGTAACTCAAATCTCTAATTAAGCTCATATCAAATTCCTTACTCATTATTTTTGAAAATTCATCACAAAGATTTCTATCGGTAGATCCAAACAAGATATCATCCACATAAATTTGAACAATGAGTATTCATCTCCTACTCTTTTTATAAAGAGAGTGGTGTCCACACTCCCTTTTACAAATGAACATTCAAATAAGTGCTTAGCCTTTCATACCAAGCTCTAGGTGCCTATTTAAGTCCATACAATACCTTTTTTAATTTGAAAACATTATTAGAAAATTGTGCATTTTCAAAGCCTGAAGGTTACTCGACATAAATATCCTCTTTTATCATCCCATTTAGAAAGGCACACTTTACATCCATTTGATACAACTTAAAACCTTTAAAACAGACATAGGCTAAAAGCTCTCTAACTGCCTCAAGTCTACCTACCAGGGCAAAAGACTCCTCAAAATCAATTCCCTCAATTTGATTATACCCCTTAGCCACTAACCTTGCTTTATTCCTTACAATCACTCCAAAATCATTCATCTTATTTTTAAAAACCCACTTTGTTCCAACAATACTTTGATCTTTCAGTCTTTCTATCAATTCCCAAACATCATTTCAAGCAAATTAATTCAGCTCATCATGTATAGCTAGAATCCAAAACTCATCTAAAAGTTCTTGATTTATACTAGTGGGTTCAATCATTAAAATAAAAGAGGAGAGATTCACTTCTTTCCTCAATCCATGCATAGTCTTAACTGCTTCACTTGGGTCTCCTAAAATCAACTCCTTAGGATGACTCTTGGGAAAATTCTATTCTCTAGGCAATTGATGTTCTTCTTCATTTTCAAACCTCTCTTCAACTTTTTCATTTTAAAGACCTTGGGTGATTTCCTCAACTTCACCTTCATCCAATCTAGACCCTCCAGTATTATCAGATTCATCAAAAATAACATGAATGATCTCCTCAACTACCAATGTCTTTTTATTAAAAACCCTATAAGATTTTCCAACACTTGAATATCCATGAAAAATTCCTTAATCAAATGTAGGGTCAAATTTTCCAAAGAGAGTTTTTTCATTATTATGAATAAACACTTTACATCCAAAAATATGTGGATGTGAGAGATTATAAATTCTACCTTTAAGAAGTTCATAGGGTGTCTTGTTTAATTTTTATCTAATGTTCTCCCTATTCAATACATAGTATGCGGTACTAACTGCTTCTGCCCAAAAATATCTTGGAAGTGAATATTCTACCAACATAACACAAGCATCTTCAATCAATGTCCTATTCTTTCTCTTAACTACTCCATTCTAGTGAGGTCCCCTAAAAGCTGAGAAGTTATGGTCTATTCCATGGGATTTATAAAAATTATCAAATTATTCATTTTCAAATTCTCCCCCATAATCACTTTGGATTGTAACAATTTCATATCATAGTTTTCTCTGAATCCAAGAGGCAAAGTCTCTAAACTCCTTAGATGATTCACTCTTATGATTTAAAAATCTAATCCATGTGAATATTGAGTAATCATTCATAATTACATACCCAAACATTTTTCCTCCTAGACTTAAAGTACTAATGGGTCCAAAGAGATCCATGTGAAGAATTTCTAAGGGCTTGCTAGTTCTAACTTTCTTGATCAAATTGAAAAAGGATTTGACTTGTTTTCCTAATTGACATGCAACACACAAGTGATCTTTTAAAAAGTTTAATTTTGGTATACCCCTAACTAACTCCTTTTGGGTGATTTTCCTAAGATTTTTTATGTTAGCATAAGAAAGTCTTCTATGCCATAACCATGATTCATTAAATATAGTTTTCAAACAAAAAGTAGTAGAAGATTTTAAAGAATTCAAATCTAGCATGCATACATTATTTACTCTATCAACATTCAACACAATAATTCCATTTTGACTAATAACAAAGCTAGTAGGCAAAAATTTTATATGATAACCTTTATCGCTCAATTGACTTATACTCAATAGATTATGTTTTAAGCCTTCTACTAACAGAATATTTTCAATCACAAAATTCTTAGAATTTTAAATCATACATGTATCTACCACTCACTTGGTGGTATTGTCTCCAAGTGTAGCCTTGCCTCCATTCCTGGCTTCTAGCGATATGAATTGATTCGCATCTCCAGTCATACGCTTTGAGCAGCCACTGTCTAGATACCAAATACTCTCACGAGGTATTGTGTGAGAGCGTTCCTACAAAATCATCAAATATTAGACTTGGGAACCCAAACAAGTTTGGATTTACCTCTTGGCAATTTTAAACCAGATGCATGTGTGATATGTTATGTTTTATGCATCTTAGGTCTCCACACTAAATATGTTCTATGATGAATAGTATAAGTGTGGGAAATATGCTCAATCATACTACAAGAAAAACATTTTATTCCATGAAAAGGATTTACCAATCTATGTGTATTATAAGATCTTCTCCTAGATTTTGAACTAGTGGACTTGTGGTAAGATTTATGAAAATCTTCAAGTTTGGGAGCAATCTTATTCTCCTTAAGTGCTTTCAGCTTAACTTCAAGATATGAGTTAGCACTTTCAAGAATCAAATTTTTAATCTTCAAGTTATGCTCTCTACTATCCGATTTATCCATAAAAGTTTTGAAATTATTTTCAAGTTCAGTGTGTGATGATTATATAAGTTCGTGCTATTTGTTCAAATCATCATATTCATCCAATAGAGTCATGTGGTTACTATCAATTAATACATGGTCTTTCCTAAGGATTTCAAATTATTTTTGCAGTTCTAAGTAATCTAAATTCAACTTAGCATGCAGTTTCTTTAGTCTCCTATATGCAGAATGAATGCGTTCAGAAATATTAAACAATTCATCATAATTTAAGTCACATACCTCCTCTTGATCCAAATGATCAAGATTGTCAACTATCAAGCATAAATTTATGACTTCTTTTTAGGTGCTATTTCTAAGGAATCTGAAGCTGAGTCCGCCCAAAATGCTCACTGTAGTCTCTTCTTGTTCTTTCTAACAATGGTTTCTCCTCGGCTTTCTCCTTACTAGGATTGGCTTTAAGATTAGAGCAATCCATCTTTATATATCCTAGCTTCCTATACTCATAGTAAATTACATCATTAGAAGCCTTAGTATTTTCATAAAAATTACCCTTGTTCCATTGCTGGCGTGTCCTCTGCTTCCTCCTTAGGAAACTTTTGAACTGCCTTATCATTAAGGCAATATCCTCTTCATCCTCAGGCTAGGACTGATCACTCTCCGAGTCCTCCACCTTCAGTGTAATGTTCTTTTCTTTTCATCTGTCACCTACATCCATCTATCGTTGAGTTACTCCTTACTCACAAACAATCAGTGATCCAAGCAGACAGTCAATAGAGTAAACATTTAAGTCTTTTGACTCCATTATAGCAGTGATCTTTACATCGTAAGTAGTAGGTAAACAACATAATATCTTATTTACTTTTTCAGAATTGGTTAGTTCCCTACCTAAAGCTTACAATAAAGTTACTATATGTATAAAATGAGTATACATGTCAGAGATTGACTCATTTGGTTTGATGTGAAAAAGTTTATAGTCATGTAGTAGAATGTTCAATCTAGATTATTTCAATTCATTGGTTCCTTTATATGTAATGCAAAGCCTATCCCAAATTTCTTTTCAAAATTTATGAGTAGAAACACGCATATAGTCTTTTGATTTTAGTGCATAAAAGAAATGATTCAAACACTTAGTATTTAATTGAGCTAACTCATGTTCTTCTATAGTCTAATCAATAAAAGGTGTTTGAATTCTAATTCCATCTACAAGTCTAGTAGGTGCAGTGTAACCTCCCTGTACTAAAATCCACATGTCATAGTCATGTGATTGCAGAAAAGTAGACATGCGAGTTTCTTAAAAGTCAAATGGGATGTTATCAAATTGCGAAGGTCTAGTGATAGAATAACCATCAGGTGTGTTTTGATTTTCAAAATTAGCCATGGTCAAATTTCAAAAAGTAATTTAAATAGTAATTTTTGAAAGAGGCTCTGATACCAATTAAAAGTTTGAATAGGTTGTTAGTCCTATTAATTATGTCCCAATGTTAACCAAGAGGGGGTGAATTAGTTATTTTAAAGTTCTCTTAATTATTTTGAAAACCCTTTTAATTAAAAATAATATATATATGGTACAGTATGATTTAGTTTATATAGTACGATAAGAATACATTTAAAATTATTTTTTAACCACAAAAAAATAAAGTATTATACAGAAATTTAAAAAGTGATAAATAAACACAAGAATAGAAAACACTAGATTTTATAGTGGTTTGGACCAACAAGACCGACCTCCACTCCTCGGAGACTCCTTCTCTAGGTATTGCACTATACTCAAGTGACTCTCATTTAGCCCCCACAGCTAGGCGGAGAAGCCCTTACAAACTCTCTTCCACCAAACCCCGCTGCGGTACAGAACTGTCATCCTTTTTCACCCTCCTAGTGAAGGAAGAGAACCCAATGTCTTTTCTCACCCTCATGGTGATGGCAGAGTACCACTCATCCTTTCTCACCCTCCTGGTGATGGCAGAGTAGCACTCCTCCTTTCTTACCCTCCTTAGTGACGGTAGAGTACTGAGCCTTCCTTTGACAATCCTCTTGCAAGAGCCTTCAAGAAAGTTGGGAAGAACTTTGAAGAACAAACAAGAGATCCTTACTAATGGACAACTTTGTGAATCCCCTCACAATTTTCTTACACAAGATCTCTCACTCTTCACTACCAAACCACTCTCTCAAACACTCTCCTCAAGTACACTCAAGAGAATTTCATGGAAGTACCCCCTTTCAGTCAATTTTTTATAACCCTTATATACAAAGAAAAAGAAAAATAATCCAAAAACTAAAAATTTTAAGTTTGACGCAGTCAGATCATACTATATGATTGATATGCGTATGTACGAATAGTTCAAATTATTGAACGATTCATCCCGTAAGAACTAATGAACCCCAATTTTTGTACCCTAGAAAATGACATACGAAACCCATTCGTACCGTATGAATAGTTCAAAAATGAACACTTCATCCCGAACGATCATGTACAAACCAATGAAACCCAGTTTTTGAACTCTAGAAAATGATATACAAAATTTCTTCATCCCGTACGAACAGTTCAAAAAATTGAATAGTTCATCCCGTACGATCTAGTATGAACCATGTAAGCTCCCATTTCATACTCTGAAAAATGATATATGAACCCTATTCGTGCTGTATGAATAGTTCAAAAAATTGAACAGTTCATCCCATACGATCCAGTACGAACCATGTAAGCTCCCATTTCTTACTCTGGAAAATGATATATGAAAATATTTCGTACTGTATGAATTATACTTAGAAAAAATTTAGACCAGCCAGATTCGTATCAGAGGAGAAACAACACAAATCATCATGTATGATTCTACATCATATAGTATGATTAGTTTAGAAAAAATATTTTATCTCACTCCCACAGTGTGTGTGTGCACGATTATCCAATTTATAATCACACTCTCTCAGACTCAATAAAAGTAAAAATTACAGACTTCAAAACCAATAAACTCTAACAAAATAACTTGAAGTCTTCCACTTTCTAGAATGTGAATTTCCTGAAAAATATGTTAGTACACACAAGAAGAAATTTTCCAATATAAGTTAGGAGAAACAATAAATAAATAATAAGATTTTGTTATCATCAAAAACTAACATGATTATAAAGATAACCGAATATGCAACAATTTCAACAGCTTAGATATAAAATGTTTGAATATTCTAGGTTCTATGAAGATAGTAAAACTATAAGAAGATTAATCATCTTCATTTACACCCTTACAAGCTCAATAGAGATATAGGGATGTACATGCTCTAATCCATATCTATAATTAAGAATTTTGTTAGGAAAAATAGGTTACATTCATTAGACCAAAATATTTTTTTAAAATTTATATCAACTTATTTTTTTACTTTTTTTTATTCAGTGGTAGGAACTCAAAAACTTTATTTTTCATTTCAAAAGAATAAATTCATAAATTTGGAGTAAGTAGTAGTAATTTTATTGCAGTATAACAAATCACTTTGTTATTGGTTTGATACTCTACTCTATCACTTTATTACATGATTTGGTATGTATGCTTATGTAAATTAGTGGGCTATTTTAATTTTTGTATGAAAGAAAACCTAAGCATATTTAAAAGTCACCTAGATTAACATTAGTTCACCATTATCTCATCACATTATATGTCCGCATCAAGTTATTGGTTCCATTATTGTGGAAGTTTATGGTTATTGTAAGTTACTATGTTATTTAAACAATTATATATTTAAACCTATATCTATCCTTTATCTTTATTTTGTTTGTAAAAAATTTCAAAAATTTCAAAAATATTTTCAAGTGATTGTTTGGTTTATATTTTTTGTTGTTGTATCTTATTGTATGCTTGGTAGATCTACTGAGGAGCCTTTATTAATTAATTCTAAATTAGAAAGGACCCTTTCAAAAATTATAAAGAAAAAATTTAACCATGTTTGACCCAGTTCAAGATTAAGATAATTCTAAACAACTTAAGGAGTTTGCTGACCCTATAGTAGAAGGAATCCATCAGAGTATTAATTGACCTACTATCTAGGCAAATAAGTTTTTATTGAAACCTACTATTATCTTAATTGTTCAAAATTCCTAATTTTGGGAAAATTTGGTTAAAAATCATAACTTACATTTAGCTAGTTTCTAGTAAATATATAGAGCTTTTAAGTATAATAGTGTTATTGATGATGCTATTAGACATAGATAGTTCCCATTTTTTCAAAGTGATAAGGCCAAAATATGGTAAAATTCTTTACCCCTAGGCTCTATAACCACTTAGAATTATTTGGCACACAAATTTCTAAAGTATTTTGCACATTTAAAGACTGCTAAACTTAGAAATGATATCACGTCTTTAGCCCAATATGAAGGAGAATCTATTTATAAATGTTGGGAGAGATTTAAGGAGATTCTTACGAAATTCCCTGACCATACATTACCCGATTGGTTGGTTATTCATCCTTTTATAATAAATTTGTAAGATCTCTTAGGTCATTCATAGATGCTGCCACTGGAGGATCTTTAATATCCAAGTCATTTAAGGATGCTTATGAATTGATTCAGGAAATGGTAACTAATAATTTCCAATGGCCTTTTGATAGGATAAAACCTAAGGAAGTAGCTAGTGTTTACGAATTTCATGTTTTGTTAATTCATACTGCACAAGTAGTTATTATTTCAAAGAAATTTGATATTATAGAAGTTAGGGAAAGAACAAACATAAAAAAATATTACCCTATCTTAGTTGGTGATAGTAAACATATGAATGTTGTGGAACTATATCATGCAGTGCCACAGTGTTACCCTTTAGGTTTTAAACAAATTGATCATGTTAATAATGGGAAGACACCATTAGAAGATGTTATTATGCATTTAGGAATTCTACTACAATATCAATCTAATACTCCTACAAAAATCGAAGATCATATAAGACATCTTGCTAGATTGATTAACAATCAATGTTTGGAAGAAAAATGTATTAATATCCATCATAGAAGTGGGGAGATTTGGGAGACATATACAAGGATAGAGATCTACCTCAACTGAAAGATGGTGAAGGAGAACATCTAGAAATTGAATCTTCTATTGAGTAACCTGGCCCTATAAAAGAACCTTAAAAAATAATTAGGAAGGTTATAGAGAGAGCTCTGCCACCTTTTCCTTTGGGGTTGATCAAATAGTCTTTATAAATAATTCTCTAAGTTCGTAGAAATGTTTAAGAAATTAACTATCAACATTCCATTTTCTAAAGCCTTAGAGAAAATGCCCACTTATGTAAAGTTCTTGAAGGATATTTTGAATAAGAAAAGAAACTTAAAGGAATTTGAAAATATAACATTAACTAAAAAGTGTAGTGCTATCATCCAAAAACTTCCTAAGAAACTTAAAGATCCTTTCTTTATCTATAAGTGATAAATTATATGGTGGAGCTTTATGTGATCTAGGATCAAGCATCAATCTCATGCCCTTTCAATCATCCAAGTTTAGATATAGAACTGGTTTAACCTACTACTATTACTGTTCAATTAGCTGATATATACTTCACTTATCCATGAGGGATATTAGAAGATGTGTTGATTATTATTAATAAATTCAATTTCTCAATTGACTTTATCGTGCATAATATGGAAAACGATAGGGAAATACCTCTTATATTTGGAAGACCATTCTTTGCCCTAGGAAGGACATGATTGATGGGCAAAAAAGGGAATTAACTACGAGGGTTCAACATTAGGAGGTTACTATTGATGTGCTTATATCTATAAAATTCACTAAAGGAAAGAATATATATTATTTTGGAGTTCATTTAGAAAACACTGTAGTGGAGAGTGTAAAAGAAGAATTGTTAGAAGGAAATCTATTGGAAGTAAAAGAAGTTGAGGAGAATTATGCGAATTTAGGAGAATCAATTTAATTAAAAGAAATTCTAGACCAATTTGAGAGAAGTTTGAAGCATCAGAGATTGCATATTTTTTGTAAAAATTTGAGACCTCTTATAGACGAAGCTTCTAACTTAAAGTTTAGGGCTTTATGTGGCCATCTTAACTATGACTACCTTGGTAATAACAAAACTCTTCTTGCAATAATTTTTTTTAACTTAAATAAACATAAAAAAAGTTAATTGCTTAGATTTCTAGTTAATTTTAAAAGTTCTTTTGGGTTGATAATTTCTGATATCAAAGGAATTAGCCCTTCAATTTGAATGTATAGATCTTTAATGGAAGCTAATTCTATACCAAAAGATAGCACTAAGAGAAGACTTATCACTTCAATGAAAGATGTTGTTAAGAAAGAGATTCTTAAATGGCTTGATGCTGGAATTATCTACCCCATTTTTGATAGTATTTAGGTGAGCCCTATTCATTATGTTCCTAAAAATGGTGGATTGATTGTTATATCAAATGAACATAATAAAGTTATTGCTGCTGAAACAGTCACTATGTGGAGGATTTATATTGATTGTAGGAAATTAAATAAGGCCAGTAGAAAAGATCATTTTCTATTACTTTCTCCTCATCATATGCTTGATAGGTTAAGAAGACATTCATTTATTTTTTTTAGATGGATATCTACGGTATCATCAGACTTTTAGTGCACCTGAGCAGCAAGATAAGAAAACTTTCACCAGTCCTTATTGAAAGTTAATAAGGTTATTAAACCTCAAAGAACTAGACTGAGGCTAATCAAGATGGGGGTGAATTAGTAATTTAAAAATTTTTTTACAAAAAGAAAAATTTTAAGAACTTTTTTAATATATAAAAAGAAACAATTTTATCACTCGATGCGGAAGTGAATTAATTTCACAAAATCAAAAAGATCAGAGTTTTCAACCACACAGTTAATCACAAAAAAATAAGTATAAAAAATAATAAGAACAAATAAACCAAAATTTATAGAGGTTCGGTCAAACAATGACCTACATCCTCTTCTTAGAGTCCTCCTCTGAGTATTACACTAAACATTTAGTGACTCTCCTTTAGCCTCCACAGCTAAGCGGAGAATCCCTTATAAAATCTCTTCCACTAACCCGCTCTGGCAGAGGACCTTACTCTTTTCACTCTCGAGGTGAGGCAGAGAACCTAGAATCCTTTTTTACCCTCCTGGTGAAGGTAGAGAACTTGAAATCCTTTTTCACCCTCCTAGTGAAGGCAATGTACCTCAAAGCTTTTTCTCCTTTCAGGAGAAGGTAGAATGCCATGAATCCTTTTTTTTTAGATGATGGCAGAGAACCATAGCCTAGTGCTTTAGATAGTCTCCCTTGAGCCACCAAAGAATCAAGGCAGAGACATGAAGAAGACAGGGAAGAATCATTTTTGGAGTAACCTTATGAATCCCACACAACTCTCCCTCACAAAAAGCTCTTCCTCTCTTCTCTCCCAAAGCTCTCTTAAATGCCTTCTCTATGCTCCCTCTAAAGACACTTAGCAGCAAAAAGCATTTGAATAATTCTAAGTGAGTTTAAATGGAGATCCTCCCAAAAAGCTCTAAATTTTAATCTGTCGTTTAAGATTTTCCAGTATGATCCTACAATCGTCCTATAGGATTAGTATAAAATAACCCTTTCAAAAAGTACAAACTGCATTGTCTTGTATGATTAGTTTAAGAGTTTGTAATGATCATCCAGTATGATAGGCGATGACAAATCATCATCCCATGTAGCACTCGGTTCGTACAATAAGAAATTAGGGGCTCATCCTATATAATTAGTTGCAAAAATATGGTATTTCATCTTGTATGATAGGAGACGATAAATTATCATTCCATGCATCACTTTGGTCATACAGCACAATCATCACCAATCATCTTGTATATAATTTGATCAAATAAATTATCCATAATTATTCCCCTAATCACATGATCAATTTAGGCACGATTACCATATATCATACAGTATAATGCATATCATACAGTACGATTACAATAAAATTTGAATTTTAAAATTTTGCCTAAATTATGATTGTCGACTATTTTCATGATTATAGCTGATCAGCGTGTATGATAAGGATCATCCAATATAATTATTTTAATCAATCTCAATTAACCAAAGTGCCCTAACTAATAATTTTCTAGTTAACTAATCATCTAGTATGATATACATCATACAGTAATATTAGTTCAGAAGTCTCATCTTCTTCCTAACTCACTAACGCAACCCCTTGAGTAAGTGTGTGTAGGGTTACTCAGCTTTAAGATCCACCATAATACATGATTGACTCATAAAAGATAAAAAGTACAAAAAACTAAAAATATAGAGTTTAATCCTAGTCTACCCAATCTTGAGCAGATCAAAATTGTAAGTGAACAGTGGATCTGAAATGTTAGTGAGTAGGGTAAAATTGATATGTAATAAGCTCAATTATCAGGAGATAGTATAGTAAGAAATTTAATAATATTGGTTATCATCATAATCACAAGACTTGGATCAAGATTTGTAGCACTTTTAAAGCATTTTCTTTTAGGAGAATACCATTTGGTCTTTGTAATGCTCCTACTATTTTTTAAAGATATATAATATCAATTTATTCAAACCTAATTGACCAGCATATTAAATTCTTCATGGATGACTTCTCTGTATTTAACACTATATTTCATTCTTATCTTGAGCATATAACTTCAATGTTAAAAAGATGTGTAGAGACAAATTTAGTATTAAATTGGGAGTGTCAATTCACTAAAGGCACTATTCTAGGGCATAAAATTTTGAAGGAAGGATTGGAGATAGATATTGTAAAAATTCAAGTTATAGAAAAATTACCTCCAACCAATTCAATTAAAGAAATTAGAAGTTTTCTTGGACATGTAAGATTTTATTAGAGATTCCTTAGGGATTTCTCTAAATTTTCTAAACCTTTATGTCAATTATTAGAGAAGGATACTATTTTTGTATTTGATACTACATGTATTGAAGCTTTTAATCCTTTGAAACAACATTTGATTACTGCTACAGTTATAATTGCTCCTGATTGATCGTTATCTTTTGCAGTGATGTGTGACGGAAGCAACATTACTATTTGTGCTGTTCTTAATCAAATGTGAGATAAGAAATTCCATATCATTTTTTTTTTGCTGTTAGAACTTTAAATTTTTCACAATGTAATTAAACATTAAATAGAAAGAATTGTTATCCATTAATTTTTTCTTTTGATAAGTTTAAATCATATTCCATTGACACAAAAGAAATTTTTTATACTAATCATTATGCTATCACCTATCTTATGATAAAGGAAGACACTAAACCTAGATTTTTGAGGTGGATTCTTCTGTTACAAGAATTTGATGTAGAAATTTTTGATAGGGAAGAAACCCAAAATAAAATTGTTGATCATCTTTTTAGACTTTCTATTAAAAAATATGCATTAACGTAGTTTAAAATTAATAAATATTTTTTTTGGTGAATAATTGTTTGCTCTACCTGTAAATAGACTCCCATGGTATGATTATTTTGTTAATTTCATTGTTAGTTGTATACTTCCATGTGATTTATCATTCATTCAAATTAGAAAAATTTTACATGATACCAAATATCATTTTTGAGATGAACCATATTTATTTAAATCTTATAATGATCAAATTATTAAAAGATGTGTCCCATAAGAAGAAATAGAACCAATCAATCATTAGGGAATGTCATGATTCTTATTTTGGAGAAAATTTTGAAGGTTCTAAAATTACTTCTAAAATCCTCCAATCTTGTTTTTTTTTTATTGCCAACTCTATTTTAAATTTGTTAATGAATATATTATAAAATGTGATCAATGTGAAAGAGTAGTTAAAATTTCAAATAGAAATAAAATTTCTTTGAACTATATTTAGGAGATCGAGATTTTTGTGCCTTCTGTATGTTTAGGAGATTGAGATGTAGTGATTTCATTTTTGTGCCTTATGTACTAACTATCATTCTTAATGAAAAGGCACAATTAGTTTCTTTGAAAGTTCTAGTTAAATCCTTTTATGTTAAATATGTATTTTACTTCATTATTAATCATAATAATTATTCTTATTAGTTAAAATTTTCATTTAATGAACTTTCAGACAAGCTTAGTTTTTGAAATTGTCCTCTCCATAGCTACAGCACTTTGATTGCTAAGTTAGCTAAAATAAAAATTGCAATTAAAAATTATTTAAAATTAAGAATAATACAAATACTAGTTGCTAAATTGAATAAAAAAATATTAACATTTTTAATCTAAAAATCATAATAATGAACTAAACAAAGCATCTAAGTAAATATCTCATCTTGAACTTCAAATGCTAAACACTTAAGCATTGACTAATGGTTTCAAGATTGAATAATTTAGTTTAGAAAAAGAGAGCGTGTAGATTAAATTATGAAAATATTTATGAACTCTAATATGGAATTAATGAGATTATAGCAATCCTTTCATTAATTAAATTTAGGGTTTTTTGAATGAAGAAGGCAATTAGATATTAAAATTATTATTATAGTACTCAAACATTTTTGAAAAAAAATAAACTTATGAAAAGCAAGAAAAAAAAAAGATAGAAAGAATGGAAAAGAAAAATGAGTACTTCATAAATAAAAAATTAATATCTAATGTATAAACATTCCTAAAAGAACTTTAATACTTAAATAAAATAGGAGAGAATAAGTCAACTAATACATATGAAGGTTTCTAAATAAATTTTTAATTTAACTAAAGGCACAAACAATTTCTGAACTCTAAAATTAGTAGTGAATAATGCACTTGTAGTAGATGATTTCAATTTGATTATTAACAAGGATAATTTTTTAGAATGATTGCTTATTAATAATTAAATTAAAAATGCAATACTTTTATCATTCTAATTTACATCTAAATTGTAGTGTATTTGAAAGTTCGAAAGGGATGTTAAGCCCTAGTGAACTAGTCCCGAGGCTAACCAAGAGGGGGGGTGAATTGGTTATTTAAAAATTTCACGATAACTACAAAAATCTTTTCGATACTTAGCAGCGGAAACAAGTAAACAATAACGAAAAGATCAACCAGCGATATTCACCCAAGCAGTTTATATTGAAAAGTAAAATGCAAAACTGAATCAGAAAAGCAAACCAGATTTTATAGTGGTTCGGTCAACTTGACCTACGTCCACTCCCCGGAGCCTCCCCTCCGGGTATTGCACTAAACGAAAGTGACTCTCCTTTTGCTCCCACAGCAAGGCGGAGAAGCCTGTACAAAACACCTCCTTTTCACCACACGGTGAGGCAGAGAACCCGACCTCCTTTCGCTTCCTCCTGAAGCGGGCAGAGAACCCACGAACTCCTTTCGCTTCCTCCTGAAGCGGGCAGAGAACCCACGAACTCCTTTCGCTTCCTCCTGAAGCGGGCAGAGAACCCGGATCTTCTTGCGAACGATCCTCCCACGAAGAACACCGACTAGACGACAGACGACGAGCGGAGAAGACGACTCTGATCCGTGCTTGGAGCAACCTTAGTGAATCCCTCACTAACTCCCCCTCACAAGATCTCTTCTCTCTCTCCCAACTCTCTCTCTCTCTAGGATTTCTCAGGGAAGGAAGGCAGCAAAAAGATTTTTTCAAATCTAGGAAAAAGTTCTTTTAAAGGAGGGCTTAAAATTTGCCCTAAATCTCAACTTGTCGGCCAAGATCGTCCAGGACGATCTATCGATCGTCCTGTACGATCAGTTCAAATTCAGCTGTTTCAGCCTGGACGATCTGGCTCTTCTGGACGATCAGTAGAAAAAGTTGTTCATATCGTCCCGTCCGATCCTGCGATCGTCCGGGACGATTAGTTCAAATTGAAGGAAATCGTCCAGAAGACAGTTCGGGTCGTCCAGAGAAAACTGCGCTGGACGACCAAAAAATGACTTTATCGTCCCGGACGATAGGGTAATCGTCCGGTACGATTAGTTCAAAAAGGCCCCAAATCGTCCTGTACATAGTTCTGGACGTACAGCTGAAATGCACAAGACGATCACGATCGTCCGGGACGATCCTGCGATCGTCCAGGACGATGTGATCGTATCAATTAAACATTAATTGCTTTCCTTAATTACCAGACTAATTTAGGCATGATTGTAGTGCATCGTCCAGGACGATACACGTATCGTCCGGGACGATCAGACCAAAATACTTAAAATAAAACTTGCCTAACTTAATCTGGCGGCTGGAAATTTCTGATTTGAGCATATCGTCCCGTACGATCCATAGATCGTCCAGGACGATCTGCTTAATCAGACCCTCTTAACTTAGTCGCCCTAATTAGGGTTTCTGTTTTAACTGGATCGTCCAGGATGATGGAACTATCGTCCAGGACGATCCGAACAAAATTTTAACAGAAACTCTAATTCACTCAATCTCTCTCCCTGAGTGTGTGTGTGCAAGGTTACTTAGCTAGGGAATCAGTTACATTACAATTGACTCAATAAAAGGAAAAATCATACATTTGACACACTTGGACCCGATCTTGAGTTGGCTTGAGTAGCTCGTGGTCTTTTGTGCCTGAAACTGATTAGCTAAGTAAAACACACTGGAAACATGTTTGTCATCATCAAAACCAGATTTGCAACAATCTCCCCCTTTTTGATGATGGCAAACATTTGTAAAGTGGTCTAAAAAAAAGTGAAACTAAGAAATCAAACAAAACAAACATTTTTTAAATTTTCATTTAACAGCTCAAACAATACAGACAACATGAAAACGGAATATAGAAACAGACACGACTACAACTGACTCCCCCTTTTGACATCACAAAAAAGGAGGAGGTAAAAAAAACAGAACACTGAAATAAAATATAACATGGAACAACTACAAAAGCAAGAAACTAAAACAGAGATGGATCCTGATCGGAAGGAGGAGGCGGTGGTGGAGGATTGAGGTAATGGTGAATGGCCCGAAATTGAGCTCCGAACCAGGCCATGTCCTGGTCATGCTGCTGTTGCTGCTGCGCAACATAGTCCGTGAACCGTGCCTCCCACTGGTCAAAACGCTGCACCAGGTGGTCAAAGGGAGAGGCAATGCGAAGGGGAGCAGGTGCCTCGGCTGCCGCAGGAGCGGGAATGGCCGCTTCTTCCTCTTCCTCAACATCCGGGGCGGGCTCCGGATGTAGTCGGGTGCTGTGAAGGACATGGAAGGCATTGTTGGTGAGGAAGTAAGTAGGAACATCTGGGGCTGCAGGATATTGCAGGTCATACTTGGTTTCAAGAGCATAGGCAATGAGATGTCCTAAGGCTAGATTTGGGCGACGGCGATGACCTGGATCTCGAATGGTGGTAAGGTGCTCAATGTATCGGATAATGAGATCGGCGGCATTGAATTCCCTACGGGCCATGATGTAGTAGGTAGTCAAGGACAGGAGGGGGGTGATGTGAATTCGATCCCCCGCCTTTGGAATGACGGAGGAATGAAGAACATGTTGGATAGTCCTGGCGTCTTTCAGAAGTGTGGAACAGGCATTATCATGGTAAGGGGCATTTGTATTACGGAGGAAATGATTGGCGACACTCCAATCATAGTCTGGGTCGATGGTAAGTGTGTGGAGTTTGTCGCCAGTTATAGACAATTGGAGAATGGAGTGAAAGTCCTGATAGGTGAGTTCAACAGGGCGCTGATTGACATAGGACCGGAGAGTGGAGTAGTCGGCGGTAATCCTTAGGTTCGCGAAGAAAACGCGAAGAAGTTCGGAACTAAAGGGAAAAGCGAGGGTGAGGATGAAGGTGAGGGAGGTGTGGGCGAATAGATCAAGGACAGGATATGTGAGTGTACGGGGATTTACTATTTTTGAAGGCGTGATCCCCACCTCGCAGTATCGCTCAAAGGCAGCCTGATCGGCTGCATTAGGGAAGCGAGGATCAACCGGCCCCCGGGAGGAACTGGCACCCTTCTGACGAGAACGCTTGCCACCAGCCATGAGGATTTGAGAGAGTAAGGAGGAGAGGTCGAGTGGAGAAAACCGGTGTGAAAAAACTCAAGAAATCTGCTGTTTATAAAGAAAACGGACGGATCGTCCCGTACGATCGAGACATCGTCCGGGACGATCGGGGCATTTATGTCGTCCTGTACGATTGGTCAAAAAGGCGGTCCGATCGTCCAGGACGATTAGATATCGTCCGGGACGATTAGACACAGGCGATCGTCCCGAGGAGTCAGCTGGACGACCGTTGACGAAAAGGTATCGTCCCGGACGATTAGGTGGATCGTCCAGGACGATTTTCAATAAATATGTCGGATGGGCCGAATTTAAATCGTCCAGCGGCTTGACAGGTGGATCGTCCGGGACGATATGGGGATCGTCCGGGACGATGGGTAATAATTGGCGCAATCTCAGCCGTTTGATCAGATCAGGAGGATATGGATCATATCGTCCAGGACGATGTGAGTATCGTCCGGGACGATCACCAATAATTGGAATTTTTCAGCAGCTGGAGCAGAGGAGGGGCGATTCTGAACGAATCGTCCAGGACGATGTTTAGATCGTCCAGGACGAAGTGGATCATCCAGGACGATATGTGGATCGTCCAGGACGATGTGAAGAAAACAGAACAAGATGGATGATGAAGATGACCAATCAGGATTCCAAAAACACAATTATGTAAATCAAAATGCCACACACAACAAAAAGAAACTCACAGAGGAAAAAAAACATGAAAAAGCAAAGTTTTTTTTTTTTTTTTTTTTTTTTGATCAATCTGCTCGAGTAAATCAGAATTTTTCCTTGATTTTATATTCAAAAACCAATAAGAGAACGATTGACAACGCTGAAATCCAGAAAAGGTTGAAAAAATCGACTTTCGTAACTCCGACCCCGGGCACCTTATCGATGTAAACCTCTTTCAAAACAAAAATCCGATTCAGAAGAAAAGACATTAGATTTGAAAAGAGATCCTTTCAAGCCTCGTTCCAGAAAAATATCTGATATAATAGTGTTACAAAGTAAAAAATCAGAAATCAAGATTTTCAAACTCAAGCTTTTTGAACGTATTAAGTGACACACGAGTTTTTTTCTAAGACATTTAAAGATCTGAACGAGAAGAAAGCTTAGGTTGGGCTCATTTTGTGCCTCTTTTTTTTTCAATTTATTTGGCGCACTGCGCATCTTTTGATTTTTTTGATACACTTTGTGTATTTGGCATTTTCGCATCTTTTCAGTTTTGGGCTCATTTTATGCCTCTTTTTCAATTTGGTTGGCGCACTGCGCATCTTTTGTAAGCTTTCTCCTTTTCATAATCATTAAAGAGTCTCAGCTGTGAATCTATCTTCCAGACATAGGAGATGACTCTCCACAGTAGGGAAGAATGATTCACAAAACAAAAAAACCACACATCATATGATAAATGCAATCACTTGGTTTTAGAAAATCAAACTAATGACTCAAGACTTTGAAAAACACTATTGATATGAGGCAGATTACTGTAGGAAGATAAAATAATCTCTATTTCAAAAAAAACTAACATTTTAATTTTGAAGAAGATTTTTATCCAAAAGAAACCATACACCAGTAAAGGAGTTAGAGGAAGAGAAACAATCATCAATGTTTCTTCCCTTTAACAGATTCAATGGAATCAATCACTGCTTACCAGCTTCCAAATCAAAACAAGGTAAAAACTCCCAGTCAGAAATTCAGATTATCAGAAGTAGTGAGCGGTGATCAGATTTTGAAAAACATAAAACAGTAAGTGCAAGATATGAGCTAGTGAATAAAAAAAATAGGTATAAAATCATATCAGAGTAAATACTTAAATCAAACTAACAATAAGGCTAAAACAGAAATCAGCAAAAGACATAAAATCAACTGAAAGTAATTAATCAAAGCCAAAAACTAACTAACAGAAATCAGAAATCAAAAGAAAAACTAAACTTAACTAACAGAAATCAGAATACCAATCAGAAAGATCATAAATCAGCAGTCATCAGAATCAAGCATTTATATCAATCACTCCTAATCTGGTTCTCAAAATGCTGAATGAGTCAAAGGCCAGTGGTTTAGTGAATATGTCAGCCAGCTGATTTTCAGTTGCTACATGATGTAGCTCAATGTCCCCTTTTGTAACATGGTCCCTAATGAAGTGATGCCTAATGTCAATGTGTTTGGTCCTAGAATGTTGGATTGGATTCTTAGAGATACAGATGGCACTGGTATTATCACACAGAACAGAAATTGTGCCAACGGGTACTCCTAAATCCAAGACTTGTTGTTTCAACCACAGAACTTGGGCCACACAACTTCCTAAGGCAATGTACTCAGCTTCAGCAGTGGAAAGTGCAACTGAGTTCTGTTTTCTACTGGACCAGGAGACCAACGACTGTCCTATGAATTGACAAGTCCCAGAGGTACTCTTCCTATCCACCCTACACCCCGCAAAGTCAGAGTCAGAATATCCAATGATCTCAAAAGAGGTGCTGTGCCTAGGGTACCAAATTCCTAGGTTTGGGGTCCCTAAAAGATATCTAAGAATTCTCTTAACAGCAGTCAGGTGGGACTCTTTAGGATCAGCCTGAAACCTAGCACAAAGACAGACACTAAACATGATATCGGGTCGGCTAGCAGTCAGGTAAAGCAGTGAACCTATTATCCCTCTATACTTCTTCTGATCAACAGATTTTCCATTTGAATCCTTATCTAACTGAACTGAGGAGGGCATGGGAGTATTGATTGGCTTGGCTTTGTCCATTTCATATTTCTTCAAAATGTCCTTAGTATATTTTGATTGATTGAGAAAAGTTCCATCATCCATTTGCCTTATGCTAAACCCCAAAAAGTAGGACAATTCTCCCATCATACTCATCTCAAACTCTTTACTCATTGTTTTGGAAAACTCTTCACATAAGTATTTATCAGAAGATCCAAAAATTATATCATCAACATAGATCTGGACAATGAGTAAGTCATCTCCTAATCTCCTCAGAAAAAGGGTGGTGTCTACGCTCCCCTTAACAAACTCTCTTTCTAACAGGAATGTGCTAAGCCTCTCATACCAAGCTCTGGGTGCCTGTTTCAATCCATATAAGGCCTTTTTTAATTTATAGACATGACTTGGATATTGGGAACTCTCAAAACCTGGGGGTTGTTCTACAAAAACATCTTCTTTAATTACCCCATTTAAAAAGGCACTCTTGACATCCATTTGAAACAGCTTAAATCCCTTATAACAGGCAAAGGCTAGTAGCACTCTAATGGCTTCCAATCGAGCTACAGGGGCAAAAGTTTCCTCAAAATCTATCCCTTCTATCTGATTATACCCCTTAGCCACCAATCTTGCCTTATTTCTCACCACCACACCAGAATCATTCATCTTATTCTTAAAGACCCACTTGGTTCCCACAATACTTTGATTTTTAGGTCTTTCTACTAACTCCCAAACATCATTCCTTACAAATTGATTCAATTCTTCCTGCATAGCTAAAATCCAAAATTCATCCGACAGGGCTTGATTGATGTTGGTGGGTTCAGTCATTGAGATAAAGGCAGAATGGTTTACTTCCTTCCTAAGTCCATGCCTAGTCCTAACACCTTCAGAAGGGTCTCCTAAGATCAGTTCTTTAGGATGACTCGAAGAATATCTCCAATCTCTAGGCAATGGGGTTTGAGGTTCTACCCTTTCCTCCAAATTTGTATTTCCAACTCCTTGGGTAACCTCAACAATCTCTTCATCTTCTACTTCAGATCTAGACTCCTTAGGATCAGATTCATCAAACACTACATGGGTTGTTTCTTCCACCACCAAAGTCCTCCTATTGAACACCCTAAAGGATTTCCCCACACTTGAATATCCTAAGAACACTCCTTCATCAGATTTGGGGTCAAATTTCCCTAAGGGTGACTTCCCGTTGTTTAGAATGAAAACCTTACAGCCAAAGACATGGAGGTGGGACAGATTTGGAGTTCTACCCTTAATGATCTCATAAGGTGTCTTGTTCAGCTTGACTCTCACATTTACCCTATTCAGCACATAACAGGCAGTGTTCACCGCTTCAGCCCAAAAGTATTTAGGAAGTGAATACTCGGCAAGCATGGCTCTAGCGGCTTCCACTAAGGTCCTGTTCTTCCTTTCAGCTACCCCGTTCTGCTGAGGGGTCCTAGGAGCTGAAAAATTGTGACTAATCCCATGATTCTCACAAAAACTTCCAAATCTTTCATTTTCAAACTCCCCTCCGTGATCACTATGGATGGTAATAATCTCACATCCTAACTTCTTCTGAATCCAAGTAGAGAAAGATCTAAACTCATCAAATGACTCAGATTTGTGTGACAAAAACTTAACCCAAGTGAACCTTGAATAATCATCAACAATCACAAAACCATAGACTCTCCCCCCTAAGCTGGCAGTGCTAATGGGTCCAAAGAGGTCCATGTGAAGAACTTCTAAAGGGCTAGAGGTGCTAATGTCCTTAACAGAGTGAAAAGAGGACTGGACTTGCTTCCCCAACTGACAGGCATCACACAGGTGATCCTTAGTGAACTTAAGCTTGGGCACACCTCTAACTAAGTTCTTTTGGGTGACTCTCCTAAGGGTTTTCATACTGGCATGACACAATCTCCTATGCCATAACCAAGACTCATCAGCAGCAGTTTTTAAGCAAATTGAATTATCAGATTTAATGCTACTTACATCCAGCTTGTAGACGTTGTTGATCCTTTGCCCCTGCAAAACAACTTCATCATTTAAGCTTAAAATGCAGCCAGTGGGCAGGAATTTGATGCTGTATCCCTTGTCGCAGAGTTGACTGATGCTCAGCAGGTTGTGTTTCAGTCCATCTACAAGCAAAACATTATCAATCATAAAGTTCTTTGAATCACCAATTATACCTGTGCCTACCACCTTCCTGGTGGTGTTATCTCCAAGTGTAACCTTGCCTCCAGCTCTGGCCTCCAGCGAAATGAACTGATTTGCATCTCCAGTCATATGTCTAGAACATCCGCTGTCCAGGTACCACATGCTCTCACGAGGTCTTGTGTGAGAGCACACCTACAAAATCATCAAATGTCAGTCTTAGGAACCCAAACAGGTTTGGGTTCCTTCTTATGAAAAGAAGAATGCGATGCATGTGTGCTGTGCTGTGCAACAGGCAGTTTGGGTCTCCACACCCAATGTGTACTACGGTGAACAGTACAAGTGTGTGATATGTGTCCTAACATGCCACATGAAAAACATCTAACACCAGGAAAAGGATTAACTAAACGTCGTGAGTGATAGTGCCTATTCCTAGTAGTGTATGAAACATGCTTTGAAGAACTTGCAACAGAATTTTTAAAAGGTGGCGGTGCATAAAATTGTTCAAAAGTAGGCGGTGTTTTGTTATTTTCAAAAGAACTGATTTTGACTTTCAAAAACTCAATGTGTTTGTTTAAACTTCCAATTTCAAACGTTTTTGCACTATCAGTACTTTCTAACTCAGATGCCAAATCATTCACTTTCTTAAAAGCAAGTTCTAATTCAACATGCGCTGTTTTTAACAAGTTATGCTCAACAATTAAATTAGAATGCTTTTTATTCAGTTCATCAAACTCATCTAGTAAAGACATGTGATTGCTATCAATGGTGGAATGATCCTTAATCAACACTTCATGCTCTTTTTGCAAAGTCAGATAATCTAGTTTCAAACTAGCATGAGTTTTCTTAAGCTTCCTATACGATGTATGAATCTTTTCAGAAACTTCAAATAACTGATCGTAAGTAAGCTCACATACCTCTTCCTGGTCGGACTGACCAGGGTGATCATCCGCCATCAGACATAAGTTTGTTTTCTCCTCTTCAGCTTCAGTCTCAGAAGAGTCGGATGCAGAGTCTGCCCAGAATGCCTTCTGAATCCGCTTCTTGTCCTTTCTGAACTTTGGTTTCTCCTCACCCTTCTCCTTGCTTGAGTGAGCTTTAAGTGTTGGACAATCAGCCTTAATGTGTCCGGGCTTCCTGCATTCAAAACAAACCGATTCAGATGAACCCTTAAAGTTTTTATTGAACTTACCCTTGTTCCACTTCTGATGGTTCTTCTGTTTCTTCCTTAGAAAGCTTTTGAATTGCCTTGTGATTAAGGCAACATCATCGCTATCAGACCCGGAAGTGCTAGCATCTGAATCTTTGGCCTTTAGTGCCACTGTCTTCTCTTTCTTGCGTTCACCTGCATCAAGTTGCCTTTGGTTCACCCCTTGCTCGTAAGCAATGAGTGATCCAAGTAAGCTGTCAATAGAGTAAGTATTTAAATCTTTGGATTCAGTAATAGCAGTAATCTTAGCATCATAAGAAGCAGGCAAACATCTAAGAATCTTGTTCACTCTTTCGTAGTTGGTAAGTTCTCTACCTAAAGCATGCAAAGAGGTAACAATCTGAGTGAACCTTGTGTACATTTCTGAAATAGTCTCACTAGGTTTCATACGAAAAAGTTCGTAATCATGTAACAAGATGTTTAACCTAGACTGTTTGACTTCAGTTGTACCTTCATATGTTATACATAATCTATCCCAAATCTCTTTTCCCGTTGTACAAGTAGAAACACGCATATAGTCCTCAGATTTTAAAGCACAAAGGAAACAGTTCAAACATTTGGCATTTAACTGTGCTAAATCACGATCATCAAATGTCCAATCAGCAAACGGCAATTCAGTTTTCACATTGTTAACCATTCGAAAAGGTGGTTCGTATCCGTCCTTAACTAACATCCACATGCGATAATCAATAGACTGAAGAAAAGTAGACATGCGTGTTTTCCAAAAATCAAATGGAATGTTATCAAACAACGGTGGTCTAGTTATAGAATAACCTTCAGCAGTATTACGATTGTTACAGTTAGCCATTGGATCAAATTCAAAAGTTTTTAAACAGAAATTTTGAATCCCGCTCTGATACCACTTGAAAGTTCGAAAGGGATGTTAAGCCCTAGTGAACTAGTCCCGAGGCTAACCAAGAGGGGGGGTGAATTGGTTATTTAAAAATTTCACGATAACTACAAAAATCTTTTCGATACTTAGCAGCGGAAACAAGTAAACAATAACGAAAAGATCAACCAGCGATATTCACCCAAGCAATTTATATTGAAAAGTAAAATGCAAAACTGAATCAAAAAAGCAAACCAGATTTTATAGTGGTTCGGTCAACTTGACCTACGTCCACTCCCCGGAGCCTCCCCTCCGGGTATTGCACTAAACGAAAGTGACTCTCCTTTTGCTCCCACAGCAAGGCGGAGAAGCCTGTACAAAACACCTCCTTTTCACCACACGGTGAGGCAGAGAACCCGACCTCCTTTCGCTTCCTCCTGAAGCGGGCAGAGAACCCACGAACTCCTTTCGCTTCCTCCTGAAGCGGGCAGACAACCCACGAACTCCTTTCGCTTCCTCCTGAAGCGGGCAGAGAACCCGGATCTTCTTGCGAACGATCCTCCCACGAAGAACACCGACTAGACGACAGACGACGAGCGGAGAAGACGACTCTGATCCGTGCTTGGAGCAACCTTAGTGAATCCCTCACTAACTCCCCCTCACAAGATCTCTTCTCTCTCTCCCAACTCTCTCTCTCTCTAGGATTTCTCAGGGAAGGAAGGCAGCAAAAAGATTTTTTCAAATCTAGGGAAAAGTTCTTTTAAAGGAGGGCTTAAAATTTGCCCTAAATCTCAACTTGTCGGCCAAGATCGTCCAGGACGATCTATCGATCGTCCTGTACGATCAGTTCAAATTCAGCTGTTTCAGCCTGGACGATCTGGCTCTTCTGGACGATCAGTAGAAAAAGTTGTTCATATCGTCCCGTCCGATCCTGCGATCGTCCGGGACGATTAGTTCAAATTGAAGGAAATCGTCCAGAAGACAGTTCGGGTCGTCCAGAGAAAACTGCGCTGGACGACCAAAAAATGACTTTATCGTCCCGGACGATAGGGTAATCGTCCGGTACGATTAGTTCAAAAAGGCCCCAAATCGTCCTGTACATAGTTCTGGACGTACAGCTGAAATGCACAAGACGATCACGATCGTCCGGGACGATCCTGCGATCGTCCAGGACGATGTGATCGTATCAATTAAACATTAATTGCTTTCCTTAATTACCAGACTAATTTAGGCATGATTGTAGTGCATCGTCCAGGACGATACACGTATCGTCCGGGACGATCAGACCAAAATACTTAAAATAAAACTTGCCTAACTTAATCTGGCGGCTGGAAATTTCTGATTTGAGCATATCGTCCCGTACGATCCATAGATCGTCCAGGACGATCTGCTTAATCAGACCCTCTTAACTTAGTCGCCCTAATTAGGGTTTCTGTTTTAACTGGATCGTCCAGGACGATGGAACTATCGTCCAGGACGATCCGAACAAAATTTTAACAGAAACTCTAATTCACTCAATCTCTCTCCCTGAGTGTGTGTGTGCAAGGTTACTTAGCTAGGGAATCAGTTACATTACAATTGACTCAATAAAAGGAAAAATCATACATTTGACACACTTGGACCCGATCTTGAGTTGGCTTGAGTAGCTCGTGGTCTTTTGTGCCTGAAACTGATTAGCTAAGTAAAACACACTGGAAACATGTTTGTCATCATCAAAACCAGATTTGCAACAGTATTATCTTATATTTTATGCAATTTTAAATTGCCAAGGGAGAGCATGGTATATACTATAGAGTTGCTAGCTAACATTATAGTGAGCAAGCAAGCATCAAGATAGGAATGAAGTGTGGAGAGCAAAGTTATAAGGGGAGAATCACTTTGTGAAAGATTCATCTATCAGCTCAATTTAGAATCTTTCATTCCTAATGTTACCTTGTTACTCTTTTATATCCATACTATCTTTCTTAAGCAAGTAATTGAAATTGAGTTGTATAGTAATTCTTCTATGGCCGCCTAAACTCATAGTTTTGGGCTAATGCTATGAAAACATTAGTTAGTAACGTAGACCCTTATGCTTCAAATTATTAATAGTTATTTTCAATATCTATCACTCTTAATTTAATCTATGTCGTGGCCACATGTGAAATTAAAACCTAGTGTGATATATTACCTCGACAAAAGAGTATTGGACCATTTAGGAGTATTGCAATAGAACTCTTACATGCCTAGACATAGGGTGTTTAGTGTTCTAGGTTATATAGAGATAAAAAAATTATAGGATGGCCATGAACATTTCTTTATATCCTTACAAGATTGAAAGAGAGCAAAGGATGCATATGCTATAGGTCATAACTAATTTAAGAGAGTCTACTTTGGAAAACTTAGGATATTTCACTATCATTAGAAAAAAATATGTTTTTTTTTTTGTATCTTTACTTTTTATGCAATTCTCATTCTAGACAACATACAAACCATATTTTTGTTTCGTAGGATAAATTGTGTAGCTAGAGTAAATAGTACTAAAAAATTCATAGAAGTATAGAACTTTCTTGTTAGATCGAAACTCTTTAATATCACTTTTATTACTTGATCAATACATGCACGATCATTTTTAGATGACATTTATATCAAAGAAAACCTAAGCATAATTCAACCCATAACAAGCATGTATAAATAAATCCCACATCAGCACCACTAAGATGTTGTAAGGTTGATTAGAAACAGATGTTCTGATGCTTCAGGGTGCTGAGGCCCTTTACATAATGGCATTGGGGCTTAGATTAATATATAAAATCATAGAACTCTATGGCATAATGACACTTCCGTAGTGGCAATAAGGAAATTCTAATGCTATGGTGCTTGAGGAATCATTGCAGGGGGATGAATTAATTTGCAAAATCAATGAACCAAACAGAGCTTCAGTGCTCTAGTGTAGTGTTAAGCCACTAATAGCACTGCATCTTTCGGTGTCTTGGTGCTGTGGAGCTGATGTGAAACTTCAAGCTTTGTGGCCTTTTCCTAAGACTTTTCTGCAAAACAACAACTAAAAATAAACTTTTTCACAAGAATTTATGCACAAAACATTAACAAGATTTTGACTTAACAATTTTTTACTAAACTCATATGCTTGTAGGCCTTATGGAGGGGTATTTATAAAAAATCTACATGGATATTGATGCACTAATAAAATCTGCTATGAAATAAGAACATCGAGCCCTTAGTACTCCATCATTTCTAATGAATTTGATGGTTCTTTGTGTTGTAAATATGGTTTTGATGATGACAAACATGTTTCCAGTGTGTTTTGCTTGGCTAAACTGTTTCAGGCACAAAAGACCACGAGCCACTCAAGCCAACTCAAGATCGGGTCCAAGTGTGTCCAATGTACTGTTTTTCATTTTATTGAGTCAATTGCAATGTAACTGATCCCCTAGCTAAGTAACCTTGCACACACACTCAGGGGGAGAGCTTGGGTGAATTAGAGTTTTTATTTAGTTTTTGTTCAGATCGTCCTAGATGATATTCACTTCATCCTGGATGATCAGGTAAAAATAGAAACCCTAATTAGGGCGACTAAGTTAAGAGGGTCTGATTAAGCAGATCGTCCTGGACGATCTTTGGATCGTATGGGACGATATGCTCAAATCAGAAATTCTCAGCCGCCAGATCAAGTTAGGTAAGTTTTTATTTTTATTTATTTGGTCTGATCCTCCTGGACGATACGTATATCATCCTGGACGATCCAGTACAGACATGACTAATTTAATCTAGTAATTAAGGAAAGCAATTTATTTTTGATTGATACGATCATATCGTCCTGGACGATCATGATCGTCTAGTGCATTTCAGCTGTACGACCCGAACTGTGTTCAGGACGATTTGGGCACTTTTTGAACTAATCATACATGACGATATACCTATCGTCCTGGATGATCAAGTCATTTTTTGGTCGTCTAGCACAGATTTCGCTGGACGACCCGAACTGTCTTCTGGACGATATTCTTCGATTTGCACTAATCATCCCGGACGATCGCAGGATCGTACGGGACGATATGAATAATTTTTTCTACTGATCGTCCAGAAGAGCCAGATCGTCCAGGCTGAAATAGATGAATTTAAACTGATCGTCCTGGACGATCTTGGCCGACCAGTTGAGATTTAGGGCAAATTTTAAGCCCTCCTATAAAAAAACTTTTTCTTGAAACAAGAAAAATCTTTTGCCACCTTCCTTCCCTGAGAAACCCTAGAGAGAGAGAGAGTTGGGAGAGAGAGAGAAGATCTTGTGAGGGGGAGTTAGTGAGGGATTCACTAAGGTTGCTCCAAGCATGGAGCAGAGTCGTCTTCTCCGCTCGTCGTCTTTCGTCTAGTCAGTGTTCGTCATGGGAGGATCGTTCGCAAGAAGATCCGGGGTTCTCTACCCGCTTCAGGTGGAAGCAAAAGGAGTTCGAAGGTTCTCTGCCTGCTTCAGGATGAAGCAAAAGGAGGTCGGGTTCTCTGCCTCACCGTGTGGTGAAAAGTAGGTGTTCGTACAGGCTTCTCCACCATGCTGTGGGAGCAAAAGGTGAGACACTTTTTATTTAGTGCAATACCCAGAGGGGAGGCTCCGGGGATTGGACGTATGTCAAGTTGACCGAACCACTATAAATCTGGATTACTTTTCTGATTCAGTTTTGCACTTTACTTTTCCGATATTAACTGCTTGGGTGAATATCTGTGATTGATCTTTTCGTTCTTGTTTACTTATTTCCGCTGCTAAGTATCGAAAAGATTTTCATTGTTATCATGAAATTTTTAAATAACCAATTCACCCCCCCTCTTGGTTAGCCTTGGGACTAGTTCACTAGGGCTTAACATCCCTATCAAACTTTCAAGTGGTATCAGAGCGGGATTCAAAATTTAGGTTTAAAAACTTTTGAATTTGATCCATGGCTAACTGTAACAATCGTAATACTGCTGAAGGCTATTCTATTATAAGACCACCGTTGTTTGACAATATTCCTTTTGATTTTTGGAAAATACGAATGTCTACTTTTCTGCAATCTATTGATTATCGCATGTGGATGTTAGTTAAGGATGGATACGAACCACCTTTTAGATTGATTAATAATGTGAAAACTGAATTGCCTTTTGCTGATTGGACGTTTGATGATCGTGATTTAGCACAGTTAAATGCAAAATGCTTGAACTGTTTCTTTTGTGCTTTAAAATCTGAAGACTATATGCGTGTTTCTACTTGTACAACGGGAAAGGAAATCTGGGATAGATTATGTATAACATACGAAGGTACAACTGAAGTCAAACAATCTAGGTTAAACATGTTGTTACATGATTACGAACATTCTCGCATGAAACCTAGTGAGACTATTTCAGAAATGTACACAAGGTTCACTCAGATTGTTACCTCTTTGCATGCTTTAGGTAGAAAACTTACTAACTACGAAAGAGTGAACAAAATTCTGAGATGTTTGCCTGCTTCTTATGATACTAAGATTACTGCGATCACTGAATCTAAAGATTTAAATACTTACTCTATTGACAGCTTACTTGGATGACTCATTGCTTACGAGTAAGGGGTGAACCAAAGGCAACTTAATGCAGGTGAACGCAAGAAAGAGAAGACAGTGGCACTTAAGGCCAAAGATTCAGATGCTAGAACTTTCGGGTCTGATAGCGATGATGTTGCCTTAATTATAAGGCAGTTCAAAAGCTTTCTAAGGAAGAAACATAAGAACTATCAGAAGTGGAACAAGGGTAAGTCCAGTAAAAATTTTAAGGGTCCATCTGAATCTATTTATTTTAAATGCAGGAAGCCTGGACACATTAAGGCTGATTGTCCTACACTTAAAGCTCACCTAAGCAAGGAGAAGGGTGAGGAGAAACCAAAGTTCAGAAAGGACAAGAAGCAGATTCAGAAGGCGTTCTGGGCAGACTCCGCATCTGACTCTTCTGAGACTAAAGCTGAAGAGAAGGAAACAAACTTGTGTCTGATGGCTGATGATCACCCTGGTCAGTCGGACCAGGAAGAGGTATGTGAGCTGACTTACGATCAATTATTTGAAGTTTCTAAAAGAATTCATACATCCTATAAGAAACTTAAGAAAACTCATGCTAGTTTGAAATTAGATTACTTGACTTTGCAAAAAGAGCATGATTCTGTAGTTAAAGATCATTCCACACTTGATTCCAATCACATGTCCTTGCTTGATGAATTCGATGATTTGAACAAAAAATATTCTGATTTAATTGTTGAGCATGATTTGTTAAAAATATTGCATGTTGAATTAGAAGTTGCGATTAAGAAAGTGAGTGATATGGCATGTGAGTTAGAAAGTAATGAAAGTGCAAGAACTTTTAAAATTGCAAGTTTAAATAAATATATTGAGTTCCTGAAAGTGAAAATCAGTTCTTTTGAAAAGAACAAAACACCGCCTACTTTTGAACAGTTTTATGCACCGCCACCTTTTGAAAATCTTTTGCAAGTTCATCAAAGCATGTTTCATATACATCTAGGAAGAGGCATTATCACCCACGTAGATTAGTTAACCCGTTTCCTGGTGTTAGATGTTTTTCATGTGGCATGTTAGGACATATTTCCCACACCTGTACTGTTCACCATAGTACACATTGGGTGTGGAAACCCAAACTGCCTGTTTCACAGCACAGCACGCATGCATTGCATTCTTCTTTTCATAAGAAGGAACCCAAACCTGTTTGGGTTCCTAAGACTGACGTTTGATATTTTTTGTAGGTGTGCTCTCACACAAGTCCTTGTGAGAGCATGTGGTACCTAGACAGCACATGTTCTAGAAATATGACTGGAGATGCAAATCAGTTCATTTCACTAGAGGCCAGAGCTGGAGGTAAGGTTACACTTGGAGATAAGACCACCAGGAAGGTGGTAGGCTCAGGTATAATTGGTGATTCAAAGAATTTTATGATTGATAATGTTTTGCTTGTAGATGGATTGAAACATAACTTATTGAGCATAAGTCAACTGTGTGATAAGGGATACATCATCAAATTCCTGCCCACTGGCTGCATTTTAAGCTTAAATGATGAAGTTGTTTTGCAGGGGCAAAGGATCAACAACGTCTACAAGCTGGATGTAAGTTGCATTGAATCTAATAATTCAATTTGCTTAAAAATTACTGCTGATGAGTCTTGGTTATGGCATAGGAGATTGTGTCATGCCAGTATGAAAACCCTTAGGAAAGTCACCCGAAAGGACTTAGTTAGAGGTGTACCCAAGCTTAAGTTCACTAAGGATCACCTGTGTGATGCCTGTCAGTTGGGGAAGCAAGTCCAGTCCTCTTTTCACTCTGTTAAGGACATTAGCACCTCCAGACCTTTAGAAGTTCTTCACATGGACCTCTTTGGACCCATTAGCACTGCCAGCTTAGGGGGGAGAGTCTATGGGTTTGTGATTGTAGATGATTATTCGAGGTTCACTTGGGTTAAGTTTTTGTCACATAAATCTGAGTCATTTGATGAGTTTAGATCTTTCTCTACTTGGATTCAGAAGAAGTTAGGATGTGAGATTATTACCATTCATAGTGATCACGGAGGGGAGTTTGAAAATGAAAGATTTGGAAGTTTTTGTGAGGATCATGGGATTAGTCATAATTTTTCAGCTCCTAGGACCCCTCAGCAGAACGGGGTAGCTGAAAGGAAGAACAGGACCTTCGTGGAAGCCGCTAGAGCCATGCTTGCCGAGTATTCACTTTCAAAATACTTTTGGGCTGAAGCGGTGAACACTGCCTGTTATGTACTGAATAGGGTGAATGTGAGAGTCAATTGAATAAGACACCTTATGAGATCATTAAGGGTAGAACTCCAAATCTGTCCCACCTCCATGTCTTTGGCTGTAAGGTTTTCATTCTGAACAACGGGAAATCACCCTTAGGAAAATTTGACCCCAAATCTGATGAAGGAGTGTTCTTAGGATATTTAAGTGTGGGGAAATCCTTTAGGGTGTTCAATAGGAGGACTTTAGTGGTGGAAGAAACAACCCATGTAGTGTTTGATGAATCTGATCCTAAGGAGTCTAGATCTGAAGTAGAAGATGAAGAGATCGTTGAGGTTACCCAAGGAGTTGGAAATACAAATTTGGAGGAAACGGTAGAACCTCAAATCATGTTGCCTAGAGATTGGAGATATTCTTCGAGTCATCCTAAAGAACTGATCTTAGGAGACTCTTCTGAAGGTGTTAGGACTAGGCATGGACTTAGGAAGGAAGTAAACCATTCTGCCTTTATCTCAATGACTGAACCCACCAACATCAATCAAGCCTTATCGGATGAGCTTTGGATTTTAGCTATGCAGGAAGAATTGAATCAATTTGTAAGGAATGATATTTGGGAGTTAGTAGAAAGACCTAAAAATCAAAGTATTGTGGGAACCAAGTGGGTCTTTAAGAATAAGATGAATGATTCTGGTGTGGTGGTGTGAAATAAGGCAAGATTGGTGGCTAAGGGGTATAATCAGATAGAAGGGATTGATTTTGAGGAGACTTTTTCCCCTGTAGCTAGATTGGAAGCCATTAGAGTGATACTAGCCTTTGCCTGTTATAAGGGATTTAAGCTGTTTCAAATGGATGTCAAGAGTGCCTTTTTAAATGGGGTAATTAAAGAAGATGTTTTTTTGTAGAACAACCCCAAGTTTTGAGAGTTCCCAATATCCAAGTCATGTCTATAAATTAAAAAAGGCCTTATATGGATTGAAACAGGCACCCAGAGCTTGGTATGAGAGGCTTAGCACATTCCTGTTAGAAAGAGAGTTTGTTATGGGGAGCGTAGACACTACCCTTTTTCTGAGGAGATTAGGGGATGACTTACTCATTGTCCAGATCTATGTTGATGATATAATTTTTGGATCTTCTGATAAATATTTATGTGATGAGTTTTCTAAAATAATGAGTAAGGAGTTTGAGATGAGTATGATGGGAGAATTGTTCTACTTTTTGGGGTTTAGCATATGGCAAATGGATGATGGAACCTTTCTCAATCAATCAAAATACACTAAGGACATTTTGAAGAAATATGAAATGGACAAAACCAAGCCAATTAATACTCCTATGCCCTCCTCAGTTCAGTTAGATAAGGATTCAAATGGAAAATCTGTTGATCAGAAGAAGTATAGAGGGATAATAGGTTCACTGCTTTACCTGACTGCTAGCCGACCTGATATCATGTTTAGTGTCTATCTTTGTGCTAGGTTTTAGGCTGACCCTAAAGAGTCCCACCTGACTGCTATTAAGAGAATTCTTAGATATCTTTAGGGACCCCAAACCTAGGAATTTGGTACCCTAGGCGCAACACCTCTTTTGAGATCATTGGATATTCTGATTCTGACTTTGTGGGGTGTAGGGTGGATAGAAAGAGCACTTCTAGAACTTATCAATTCATAGGACAATCGTTAGTCTCCTGGTCCAGTAGAAAACAGAACTCAGTTGCACTTTCCACTGCTGAAGCTGAGTACATTGCCTTAGGGAGTTGTGTGGCCCAAGTTCTTTGGTTGAAGCAACAAGTCTTGGATTTAGGGGTACCTGTTGGCACAATTTCTGTTCTGTGTGATAATACTAGTGCCATCTGTATCTCTAAGAATCCAATCCAACATTCCAGGACCAAACACATTGATATAAGACATCACTTCATTAGGGACCATGTTACAAAAGGAGACATTGAGCTACATCATGTAGCAACTGAAAATCAGCTGGCTGACATATTCACTAAACCACTGGCCTTTGACTCATTCAGCATTTTGAGAACCAGATTAGGAGTGATTGATATAAATGCTTAATTCTGATGGCTGCTGATTTCTGATTGTTCGGATTGGTATTCTACTTTTCGTTAGTTAGTTTTTGTTTTTATTGTTTGCTTTCAGTTGATTTTATTTCCTCTGCTGATTTCTGTTTTAGCCTTACTGTTAGTTTGATTTGAGTATTTACTTTGCTGTGGTTTTTTACCTATTTTTATTCACTGGTTCATATCTTGCACTTACTATTTTATGCTTTTCAAAATCTGATCACCGCTCACTACTTCTGATAATCTGAATTTTTGACTGGGAGTTTTTACCTTGTTTTGGTTTGGAAGCTAGTAAACAGTGATTGATTCCACTGAATCGATTAAAGGGAAGAAACATTGATGATTGTTTCTCTTCCTCTAACTCCTTTACTGGTGTATAGTTTCTTTTGGATAAAAATCCTCTTCAAAATTAAAATGTTAGTTTTTGAAATAGAGATTATTTTATCTTCCTACAGTAATCTGCCTCATATCAATAGTGTTTTTCAAAGTCTTGAGTCATTAGTTTGATTTTCTAAACCAAGTGATTGCATTTATCATATACTGTATGGCTTTTGTTTTGTGAATCGTTCTTCCTTACTGTGGAGAGTCATCTCCTATGTCTGGAAGATAATCTCACAACTGAGACTCTTTAATGATTATGAAAAGGAGAAAGCTTATAAAAGATGTGTAGTGCGCCAGATAATTTGAAAAAGAGGCATAAAATGAGCCCAAAACTAAAAAGATGCGAAATTGCCAAATTGGATACACAAAGTGTATCAAAAATCAAAAGATGCATAAAGCGCCAACTAATTTGAAAAAGAGGCACAAAATGAGCCCAAACCAAGCTTTCTTCCCTTTTAGATTATTAAATGTCTTAGAAAAATTCGTGCGCCACTTAATATTTTCAAAAGATTGAGTTTGAAAATCCTGATTTCTGATTTTTTTTACTTTGTAACACTATTATATCAGATATTTTTCTGGAACGAGGCTTGAAAGGATCTCTTTTCAAATCTAATGTCTTTTCTTCTGAATCAGATTTTTGTTTTGAAAGGGGTTTGAATCGACAAGGCGCCCGGGGTCGGAGTTACGAAAGTTAATCTTTCCAACCTTTTCTGGATTTCAGCGCTGCCAATCGTCCTCTTATTGATTTTTGAATCTAAAATCAAGGAAAAATTCTGGTTTACTCAAGCAGCTTGATAAAAAAAAATGTTGCTTTTATATATTTTTGCTGTAAGATTTATTCATTTTTATTTTATTTTGATTTCATGGTTACGTTTTTGGGATCCTGATCGATCATCTTCATCCTTCATCTTTTTCTGTTTTCTTCACATCATCCTGGACGATACCACGATCGTCCTGGATGATCCTCTTCGTCCTAGACGATCCAAACATCATCCTGGACGATTCATTCAAAATCATCCCCACACTGCTCCTGCTGCTGAAAAATCCCAATTATTGGTGATCATCCTGGATGATCCTTACATCGTCCTTGACGATATGATCCATATCTTTCTGATCTGATCAAACGGTTGACATTGCACCAATTATTATCCATCATCCTGGACGATCCACCTCATCATCCGGGACGATCCACGGGTCAGCCGCTGGACGACTGGAATTCGGCCCGTCTGACATATTTATTGTATATCATCCCGAACGATCCACCTAATCGTACGGGACGATACTTTTCGTCAACGGTCGTCCAGCCCGACTCCTCGGGGCGATCGCCTGTGTCTAATCATCCTGGACGATCTCTGATCGTCCTGGATGATCGGACCGCCTTTTTGACCAATCGTCCAGGACGTCATAAATGCCCATATCGTCCCGGACAATGTCGCGATCGTACGGGACGATCAGGCCATTTTTTATATAAACAGCAATTTTCATCAGATTTTTCCACACCTTTTTTCTTCCACTCTCCTTCTACTTCCTTACACTTTGGATTCCTAATAGCTGGTGGCAGAATGTCTCGACAAAAGGGTGCCAGTTCCTCCCGGGGACCGGTTGATCCTCGCTTCCCCAATGCAGCCGATCAGGCTGCCTAAGAGCGATATTGCGAAGTGGGGATCACACCATAAAAAATTGTAACTCCCCGCACTCTCACTTATCCTGTCCTTGACCTCTTCGCACACACCTCCCTCACCTTCATCATGACTCTCACATTTCCTTTTAGTTCTGAACTTCTCCGCGTCTTCTTTGCAAACTTGCGAATTTCGGCTGATTATTCCACTCTCCGTTCTTATGTAAATCAGCGCCCCGTCGAACTTACCTATCAGGACTTTCACAACATTCTCCAGCTGTATGTCACTAGCGACAAACTCCACACCCTTATCACCGACCCAGACTATGATTGGAGTGTCGCCAATCATTTCCTTCGGAATACCAATGCCCCTTATCATGACAATGCCTGCTCCACACTTCTTAAGGATGCCCGGACTATTCAGCATGTTCTTCGTTCCTCCGTCATTCCAAAGACGGGGGATCAGATTCACATCACCCCACTCCTGTCCTTGACCACCTACTACAACCTGGCCAATAGGGAATTAAATGCCACAGACCTTATTATCCGGTACCTCGAGCACCTCACCACCATTCGGGATCCAGGTCATCGCCGTCGTCCAAATCTAGCCTTAGGACACATCGTTGCCTATGCCCTCGAAACCAAATATGACCTGCAATATCCCGCAGCTCCAGATGTTCCTCCTTCCTTCCTCACCAACAATGCCTTCCATGTCCTACACAGCACACGACTACATCTAGAGCATGCCCCGGATGTTGAGGAAGAGGAGGAAGAGGCCATTCCAGTTCCTGATGCACCAGAGGCACCTGCTCCCCTTCACATTGCCTCTCGTATTGACCACCTGGTGCAGCATTTCGATAAGTGGGAGGCCAGATTTGACTCCTACGTGGTTGCCCAGGAGCAGCGGCACGTTGAGGACATCCAGCGCTTCACTGACTATGCTGCGCAGCAGCAACAGCAACATGACCAAGACATCGCCTGGATTGGAGCCCACTTTCAGGCCATTCACCATTACTTCAACCCTCCACCGCCACCTCCTTCTTCTGATCAGGATCCACCTCAGTTTTAGTTTATTGTTTTGTAGTTGTTATCTTTTATGTTTTATTTTCGTGTTCTATTTTTCTCTCCTCCTTTTGGTGATGTCAAAAGGGGGAGTCAGTTGTAGTCGTTTCAGTCCTTGTTATGTGTTATGTTTTCTGTATTAGTTTGATTATTAAATAAAAATTGAAAAAAAATATATCTGTTTTTCGATCTCCTGTTTATTGTTATTTTCAAACTACTTAACAAATGTTTGCCATCATCAAAAATGGGGAGATTGTTGCAAATATGGTTTTGATGATGACAAACATGTTTCCAGTGTATTTTGCTTGGCTAATCTATTTCAGGCACAAAAGACAACGAGCCACTCAAGCCAACTCAAGATCGGGTCTAAGTGTGTCCAATGTACTATTTTTCATTTTATCGAGTCAATTGCAATGTAACTGATCCCCTAGCTAAGTAACGTTGCACACACACACTCAGGGGGAGAGCTTGGGTGAATTAGAGTTTCTGTTCAGTTTTTGTTTAGATCGTCCTGGACGATATTCACTTCGTCTTGGATGATCAGGTAAAAATAGAAACCCTAATTAGGGCGACTAAGTTAAGAGGGTCTGATTAAGCAGATCGTCCTGGACGATCTTTGGATCGTACGGGACGATATGCTTAAATCAGAAATTCTCAGCCGCAAGATCAAGTTAGGCAAGTTTTTATTTTTAGTCATTTGGTCTGATCGTCCTGGACGATCCAGTACAATCATGCCTAATTTAATCTGGTAATTAAGAAAAGTAATTTATTTTTGATTGATACGATCATATCATCCTGGACGATCGCAGGATCGTCCCGGACGATCATGATCGTCTAGTGCATTTCAGCTGTATGACCCGAACTGTGTTCAGGATGATTTGGGAACTTTTTGAACTAATCGTATAGGATGATATACCTATCGTCCTGGACGATCAAGTCATTTTTTGGTCATCCAACACAGATTTCACTGGACGAGCCGAACTGTCTTCTGGATGATATTCCTCGATTTGCACTAATCGCCCCGGACGATCGCAGGATCGTACGTGACGATATGAACAATTTTTTCTACTGATCGTCTAGAAGAGCCAGATCATCCAGGCTGAAACAGCTGAATTTGAACTGATCATACAGGACGATCTATCGATCATCCTGGACGATCTTGGCCAACTAGTTGAGATTTAGGGCAAATTTTAAGCCTTCCTATAAAAGAACTTTTTCTTGAAATAATAAAAATCTTTTGCCACCTTCCTTCCCTGAGAAACCCTAGAGAGAGAGAGAGAGAGTTGGGAGAGAGAGAGAAGATCTTGTGAGGGGGAGTTAGTGAGGGATTCACTAAGGTTGCTCCAAGCACGGATCAGAGTCGTCTTTCGTCTAGTCGGTGTTCGTCGTGGGAGGATCGTTCGCAAGAAGATCCAGGGTTCTCTGCCCGCTTCAGGTTGAAGCAAAAGGAGTTTGAAGGTTCTCTGCCTGCTTCAGGAGGAAGCAAAAGGAGGTCGGGTTCTCTGCCTCACCGTGTGGTGAAAAGGAGGTGTTTGTACAAGCTTCTCCGCCTTGCTGTGGGAGCAAAAGGAGAGACACTTTTTATTTAGTGCAATACCCGGAGGGGAGGCTCCGGGGAGTGGACATAGGTCAAGTTGACCGAACCACTATAAAATCTGGTTTGCTTTTTTGATTCAGTTTTGCACTTTACTTTTCCGATATTAACTTCTTGGGTGAATATCTGTGATTGATCTTTTCGTTCTTGTTTACTTGTTTCCGCTGCTAAGTATCAAAAAGATTTTTATGGTTATCGTGAAATTTTTAAATAACCAATTCACCCCCCCTCTTGGTTAGCCTTGGGACTAGTTCACTAGGGCTTAACATCCCTACCAAACTTTCACTTTGCCTACTAACCATATTAAGAAGCATTTGATGGTAGACAAATACAAACTTGCATGAAATTCTCTCGTTACTCAGCCCCATCATGGAATCTAATTCATGGCAAGGTCAATAGACAACGATGTCATCATAACTTAGTGTAGAACTTGCCAATCAATAACATGAACTAACTCGCCATGATAATATGAAATATAAATCGAAAAAATAACATAAATAGTTTACTTGCCACTCAGAACAGACATAAATATTTACCATAATAGTAGTGCTGAGAGCACTCTCCCAAATGATCTTGAATATAGATGATCTTCATAAGAAGAGTACTCATAATATAAAAAAAATGTATATAATCAAAATAAAAGAAGTCATCTCAAACATGATGATTTTATTAACACATGTATTTTATATAGATCTCACTAAGAGAAATAAGAAAAAAAAGTAGAAATAAAAAAGGGTGCAAAGTTACTCACCAGGATGAAAAATCTAACACATTGTGTCACACAACATAACTAGAGAACGTTTCCCTAGGTTATCGAAGTCATAAAAGAAATTTTCCACCTTCAATGAAGGTGTTCTCCATCATTTGATTTCCAGTGCTCCTCATCTCTTCTTTTAGAGAAGCAACAACCTCCCTCAACGACCTTCTGCATCTCCGAGCGAGCCATCAGCTTCACCAACCATGCATTCATGGTTCTTCATTTTATTCAGAAGGATGAGTCACCGTGCCACCACCTTCAGCATTATAAATCCTTGTTGAGGAATGATTTTGAAAGAGTGACCAATGGAAAGCGAGCAACCAACATTTTTTGTTAAATGCATTATTTTAGATGTGTTTCTCTTGCTCCATAATCACCACTATAGCTTGCTCAGCTATAGCTCCCTCTAGCTACTCTCCAATCCTATTAAATTTTTCCACTATTGTAGGATAGAATCCTAGATCTTCTATGCTGGCTATACCCCTATGATTGATAATAACATAATGATAAAGAAAAATTCAATATATAAAGAGTTTAAGGGTGTTTTAAGTGGTTGGTCAAGTAGGACAATTTCGTTTTTGTACAAAACCATCAATCAGAACTTCAAGGCCATCACGCCTAACTAACTTTTAGGTGTCCAAGCAACTCTCTTGACAAAAAAAAGATAATGAGTTCTCTCGCAAAAAAAACCCTCTTCCCCAATAATATACACTTCAAATATTTAGATTTGTCTCTTTTCAACTTACTTATACTAGCTAGAGGTGCCTTCTCAACTCGAAAGATAGTTGCCACATCCTCAATAGAAGCTACTTCTTTAGTCAGTTCCATGGCTTCTAATTACAAATAAAGTCACGTAATCCTCAAATTAAGTGGTGCACCATCAAAATGATAAGAGATGTTAACTCTGACAACTTATCTCACATTGACTTTAGTATTGATGGGTTTAATATTCTCCATAGCCCCAATAGGTGGGACTATTGTCACCTCTTTTATCATAGGCTCAGCCTTTTTCTTTTTTTTTTTTTGTAAGAGAGGTGGTGGACTTAGAAGAAAATTGGACATCCAATGCTCCTTCTATAGCCTCCTTACTGATCATAGGATCATTTGACACCACCTAGAGTTCATCTGCTATACCTAAGTGAAATCTTGCCTTCTTCGCTCATTTGTCACTCGTTCGAGCTAAGTTACCTTATTCTTCTTTATAGGAACTTGCAAGTCTACTTTATAAGGAACTTGCATGTCAAACAACATACCTCTAGGAAATTGAGAGGTAAGATAACACAAATCGTGGAGTCAAAATTTATAGACTCTGAGATGAGTGTTCACATTAATTAATCCAATTATCTGTAATAAATGAATCACGATTGTATATTTAAACTTACTTTATCATTATTGTTTGGTAGTTCTATTAAATCCTTGCAATTTTTATTCACCCATCCTTTTCATCACACATTTTTCAAAGAATAAAATTAATCGGGGAACTAAATGTGTACTCATATATACCTTCACAAATGAGAAACTAATGTCTTATAGGCACTATACACTTTTCATACATATAAGAACTCGACTAGATGATCAACAGATGCTACTTTTCTTGTCCTATCAAAGGTGGTCATCCCTCATAGACAAAGTCAAGGCTGCTGGCGAAGTAAGAAACTCATCATGCACCATATAAGAGACTAGCCTCCTTTATCACTCGCTCTCCTTTAGAGTAAATATCCTCACTCAGACTCACCAAGCTCAACTTTAGGAGAGTGCCTACTCATGGGGCCCCTTGCTCAACTTCTCAAGTCTATTTGACCTAGAGCTCTCTGTTTCCACAAAAATAGCTCACTCGACTCTCTCTTGTAAGGCAATCTAAGGTCGTCAACATAGATTGCTAGTTCCAGGCACCGTCAGCTCAACACTTACTAATGGATTAGCCCAAGCATACTCGCTTGAACCCACTTGGCCGTGCAAAACACACCCTACAGATAGGTCTTTAAAAACTTGTTCAATGCTGCCCCCTCCAGCAAGTCAAATGCGACACAGGTCTAGCACATTTTATTATGAGAGCCATTAAATATATACTTTTTTTTGAAGATTTAGCCTTTCCTTTTTTCATTCGATCCCTACAAATTAAGTTTAAAAATGGAGCAGTTTGGATCTTTTAACTAAAAAAGATTTTGACCCCTTGAACATTTCTTTGAGGATATTCTTCTCAATTGACTACTCTGAATTCTAACATAGGCTTCAGGATACCCTCTAAGATTTTGCCTGCTAGTAATGTTGAGTATCATTTGGGGACTGATTTGGATCCAACACTTTGAAATTGATGGAAGGTTATCACCTTCTAATGCAATTAAATTATCTATATGGAAATATAAAAGCATGATATATGAAAATAAAATTATATAAAATTAAGATAATCAATCGTAAAAGACGTTTTTGAGAAAGAGTGCCGTAAAGGACGACATAATTAGTGGGCATCTATACTTTCTTCTTAAAACTGGTTAAGAAAAGAATTACATTTATAGGTCCAAATGCCACAATTTTATTAGAGTTCTACTTTACAAATATGCAGGCATTTGTATGCTCGGATATTTCTTAAATAAGAATAAATAATAACTTAAATTATTATATATAAAAAAACTTTATTAATTCTAATCCAATCGTCTAGTGAAAGTTAATTGAAGAACTAGTCAACAAACCATCAACTGTCAAAATTTGACTTGTCAAGACACGAAGAGGTTAGTCACAATTAAGTTACACAGGTGAGAGGTGGGCAAAACTATTGGTATTTTAGAAAAATATGTTTTACTATTAATGATATTATTACATAAAATATGTCTTATTACATTTTAGTATTAATTAAACAACTTAATCATTCTAGAATCAAAATGTAAAACAAATTTGAACTCTTCATTCTTCACTCGAGGGATTAGTGCTTTATAATAATTCTCCAACTGACCAATCCGTTATGTTGCTTAGTAGAACTTCTCCTCTCTTTAGTTTATAGAGTAATATAATCTTAAAAAATAACATTAGTAAATTATTAGATGAAACAACACCAAATTTATTACTTCATAATTGTTGCATCCTGGAATATAAGTGGTGGTAGAGAAATATAAGGTTTAACGTCTTAGTTTTGTATGAAAATCCAGCATGCATATAGATAAAAAGAGAGGGTGCAGCATCTATAAGAGAGCAAAAATTTTACGTAGAAAACCCTAAAAAGGGAAAAAAACCACGGGGTCTAACTCAGTTTGAATGAATCCACTATTATTTGCAGTTGAGTACAAAAGAGGCCCGTCCTTGAGGGAAGGCCTTAGCTTAATGTACAAATATACATCATATAGAGTGTGTTACATAATGTGACTTGAGAGGATCACTATTGATACTTATGTTTGGTCGGTAGAACCATAATTGGCGGGCGACGGAGGTCGGAAAGATCATAGTGTTGTGATAGTGGTTGGAAGGACCAAAGTCGGTGGGCAATAGTGGTCAGAAAAGACTGTTATTTGGCAATGAAGGTCAGAAGGACCATAGTCAGCAGGCAACAGAAGTCAGAAATATTGTTGCCTTGTGAAAGAGAACGAAAGTACTGTAGTTGGCTGGCGATGGACATCGAAAGTTCGCTTTGGGTAGAAGCCAGACGAAAGTCTGGCCACAAGCAAAAGTATGGCTTCTGGTAGAAATTCGGTGACAGGCTGAAGTCCATCGTCGGGTAGAAGTCCGGCGATAGGCATAAGTTCGGTGACAGGTGGAAATCAGGTGTCGGGTAGAAATCCAACGACGGTCGGTGGATGGGCAAAACTCCAACATAGTTGGTGGTCAGGTAGAACTCCGATGTCGGGTAGGAGTCCGGCGACAGGCGGAAGTCTGACGTCTGCTAGAAGTCCGATGAAGTGCGGAAGTCCGGTGTCGGGTAGAAATCAGGTGACTAGCAAAAGTCCGGTGGTGTTCGATGAGTCTGGTGGCAAGAGAACTCAAGTTTCTCTTCTTCTATCTTCTCCTTATCTTCCTTTCTTGGCCCCTTCTTCCTCCTCCGGGGGTCCCCTTCTATGTGAAATGAGGGGTCTATTTATTGTTTTTTGAGAGTGACATGGCCAGTAAATGAGAGAAAGATTAAGGGTAAATTGGGAGTGATTTGAAATAATGGCAGATCTTGATTCCCTTGATCGTGGACCTTTTATTAGGCATTTGAAAGCCTTAGTGATGTTAGAATTTGATGATCATGGGCTCGTTGGATTTGTCTCGCCGAGCCTCTAGATTCGACTATAAGCATGTCACATTTGGAAACTATTTGGTAATTCAAATTGTAGTCTAAGGCAAGGGAAAAATTGATCCTCTCCTCCTTCTGTCTTTCTTATAGTTAAGTCATTCCACTATTTTTAGTAGGTGGCATCCCCTACTAAAATTCAGTGCCCCTCTTGTTGTGTAGAAGTTAGAATTTTTCACTCTTTTTCTTCCCCACTTTCTTTCTTACTTCAAAGGCTTTCCATTATTTTTGGTAGGGTGAATCCCATTCCCCAACTCAGTGCCCCTCTTTAGTGTAGAAGGAATTTTTTTTCTTTTTCCAATCTCTTTTCCTTTGGTTTTTCCTTACATTACAGTATTTCTACTGACTGAGATAGGCGGCATTCCCTATTAAGCTTTAGTACCACTCTTTATGTGTAGAAGAAGTGTTTTCCTCCTTCCTTTCTCTTCTCTTGTATTCTTCTTCTTATATTGGAGGCAATCCACTGTTTGAGATAGGTGGCTTCCCCTATCAAGCTTTAATGCCCCTCATTTGTGTAGAAGGAGCTTTCTCCTCTTTCATTATTCTTCTCTTATGTTCTTCTTCTTACAGTAGAGGCATTCCACTATTTGAGATAGGTGACATCCCCTATCAAGCTTCACTGCCCCTTTCTTGTGTAGAAGGGGTTGCGTTGAGAATTTATTCTCTCAAAAGATAACTCTTGATAAAAGAAGAGTAAATGCTATTTGTATGTGAGTGTGATTTGAGAAGATCTGGTGATAATAGCACATGCGAAGAGATTTGTAGATTGCTAGTAGACACGAAGAATTTTGATGACAGTTGAGTAGAAGTTTACTGATGTTCCATGATCGAGTGAATGTCTGATGGTGATCGATGGTCAGAAGGAAATTTGACGGTGGTCGGCGACTTGGTGGAGACCCAATGGAGATAGTTGGAGGGTGAGCTGCTATGAGTAGTTGAGCGAGAAGCCGACGAAGACTGATATGAAGTAAAGGTCCGACGGCGGTCATCTTGCAAAGGGTCAATGATAGTGGTTGTCCAGTTGCATTCTGCTAAGGTAATATGCATCCATAATAATGTGTGTGTACATTAGATATCCCTGATTGAAGAGGTCGAAGTAGTGTGCCTTTTTAGTAGTCTAGCGACACATTAATAGTGTCAATTACGTGGAGGCCTTATGATGATCAATCTTTTACTTTTCTTTGAAGAAGTTATAGGAGATGCTTGTACAGATGCTGCTGGTATAACTTTAATTTTGTCTTCTTTTGAAAATAAATGTATATTTGAACCTGGTGTGGAATCTATGTAACTCCAATAATATTGTATATAATGTTAAGATTATTGTATAAGCCCAATGCTTATTTCTCACTTTAAATGTTTTTAACCTCTAGAGTAAATTTATCCTATGCTTTTTTTGGGCTTTTTAGCATACTAAGGTCTTTATGTAACTGTACCATTTGAGGGTTTTTATCCTTATAAGATCATTGAATATGTGATAACTATATCAATCACTTGCGCTCATGGAATCTTTTGAAAGAGAATGTTGTGCACTTAGAGGATTGATTGAAGTGTTAATAAGTTGAGAGAAATCCATAATGGGTATTTAACCTATAGGAGGTTACTTGTCAGAGTATTATTTGATGACATCAACTTCTGTGAAATAGGTTGAGAGAATCCACCAATAATATATGACCTATCCGAGCTTATATATCAGAGCATCGCTCAATGGCATTAACATTTATAAAAGAGGTTAAGAGAATCCACCAAAGACGTATGACCTATTTGAGGTTGTATGTCAGTGCATCGCTCGATGACGTTAACCTATATAGAAGAGGTCGAGAGAATCCACCAAGGATGTATGACCTATCAAAGGTTGTATGTTAGAGCTGTACTTGATGATGTTAACCTATATAAAATAGGTCGTTAGAATCCATCAAGGATATATGACCTATCTGAGGTTATATGTCAGAGCATTATTCAATGACGTTAACCTATATGGAAGAGGTCGAGAGAATCCATCAAGGATGTATAACCTATCCAAGGTTGTATGTCAGAGCACTGCTCGATGACGTTACCCTATATAAAAGTGGTCAAGAGAATCCATTAAGGATATGTGACCTTTCCTAGGTTGCATGTCAAAGTGTCGTTCGATGACGTTAACCTATATGGAAGAGCTCGAATTGAAATTCCCTTGGGATCGATTATGCCTTGATTCAGAGGGGGCGAACACTTCGTGTATCCTGAATCAAAGGTGAATAATGGTCTATATTTAGAACATTATTACCATTTTTAGGTCAAGATTAAGACCATGCCTAATGAGTAGAAGTCCAACTAGGTGAAAGTTCGATAGGGATGTTAAGCCTTGATGAATTAGTCCCGAGGCTAACCAAGAGGGGGGGTGAATTGGTTATTTAAAAATTCGAGAGCAATAGTAAAAATCTTTTCTATGATATGCAGCGGAAACAAGTAAATACTCAACCGAAAAGATTAAACACAAATTTCACCCAAGAAGATAATCACAGAAAATTAAAGTGTAGAAAGTAATCAGAAAGAACACACCAGATTTTTTTAGTGGTTCAGTCAACTTGACCTACGTCCACTCCCCGGGGCCTCTCCTCCGGGTATTGTACAAAACCAAGGTGACTCTCCATATGCTCCCACAGTAAGGCGGAGAAGCCTGTACAAAAACTCCTTTTCACCGACATGATGAGGCAGAGAACCTAACCTCCTTTCGCTTCCTCCTGAAGCAGGAAGAGAACCTGACCTCCTTTCACTTTCTCCAAAGCAGGCAGAGAACCTGAATCTTCTTGCGAACGATCCTCACACAAAGAACACCAACTAGATGAGAGACGACGAACAGAGAAGATGACTTTGATCCTTGGAGCAACCTTCGTGAGTCCCTCACAAACTCCCCCTCACAAGATCCTCTCTCTCTCTCCCAAACTCTCTCTCTAGGGTTTCTCTGGAAAGGAAAGTGGCGAAAGATTTTTCTTGTTGAAAGAAAAAGATCTTTTTTAGGAGGGCTCAAAATTTATCCTAAATCTCAACTGGTCGGCGAAGATCGTCCTGTATGATCAGTTCAAAATCAGCTGTTTCAACCTGGACGATTTGGCTCTTTTGGATGATTAGTAGAAAAAGTTGTTCATATCATCCCGTACGATTCTGCGATCATCCGGGACGATTAGTGTAAATTGAGGAATTTTGTCCAGAAGACCGCTCTGGTCGTCTAGAGAAACTTTTGCTAAACGACCTAAAAATGACTTGATCATCCAGGACGATACAGGTATCATCCTGTATGATTAGTTTAAATAGTGGCAAAATCATCCTGAGCACCGCTCTGGACGTACAGCTGAAACACACTAGATGATCATGATCGTTAAGGATGATCCTGTAATCGTCCAGGATGATATGATCGTATCAATCAAATATTAATTGCTTTCCTTAAATACCAGACTAATTTAGACATAATTGTACTGGATCATCCAGGATGATACACGTATCGTCTAGGATGATCAGTCCAAAAATCTAAAAATAAAACTTGCCTAACTTGATCTGGCGGCTGAGAATTTCTGATTTGAGCCTAACATCCCGTACGATGTAATGATCATCCAGGATGATCGGCTTAATCAGACAGACTTAACTTGGTCGCCCTAATTAGGGTTTCTATTTTTACTTGATCATCCAGGATGATGTGAATATCGTCGAGGGAGATCTAAACAAAAATTGAACAGAAACTCTAATTCACTCAAGTTTTCCCCCTGAGTGTGTGTGTGCAAGGTTACTTAGCTAGGGGATCAGTTACATTACAATTGACTCAAGAAAAGGAAAATAGTACATTTAGACACACTTGGACCTGATCTTTAGTTGGCTTAAGTTGCTCTTGATCTTTTGTACCTAAATGGGTTAGCCAAGCAAAACTCAATAGGAACATGTTTGTCATCATCAAAACCAGATTTGCAACAATCTCCCCCTTTTTGATGATGGCAAATATATGTGCAGTAGTTTAAAAAATAAAAGAACTAGGAGATTGAAAAACAAATTTTTTCAAATTTCATTAAACAACTAGAATAGTACAGGAAACACAACTACACATGAAGTAACCAATACAAGATAAGAACAAAAACTACTACAACTAACTCCCCCTTTTGACATCACAAAAAGGAGGAGGAACAAAAATAACAGTATAAATAGAAAAATAGCACAAAACACAAATAGTAAAATGAAAAACAAATCTAAAGGAAACAAAACTCGAAAAAAGAACACAAAATATAACCTTTTTTTTTGAATCAATCTGCTCCAATAAATTAGAATTTTCCCTTAATTTTAAATCCAAAAACCAATAAGAAGACGATTGACAGCACTGAAATCCAAAAATAGTTGGGAAATTTGACTTTCATAACTCCCACCTCGGGCACCTTATAGATGCAAATCTCTTTCAAAACAAAAATCAAATTCAGAAGAAAAGAAATTAGATTCAAAAAGAGATCCTTTCAAGCCTCGTTCCAGAAAAATATTTGATATAATAGTGTTACAAAGTAATAAATCAGAAATCAAGATTTTCAAACTCAAGCTTTTGAAAATATTAAGTGACGCACGAATTTTTCTAAGACATTTAACGATCTGAAAGGGAGGAAAGCTTGGTTTGGGCTCATTTTGTGCCTCTTTTTCAATTTGTTTGGCGCTTTGCACATCTTTTTATTTTTGATACACTTTGTGTATCTTTTAGTTTAGAGACATTTCGCATCTTTTTCATTTTGGGCTCATTTTGTGCCTCTTTTTTAATTTGTTTGGCGCACTGTGCATCTTTTGTAGGCTTTCTCCCTCTCAAACTTGTTAAAGGATCTCAGCTATAAAATTACCTTCCAGACATAGGAGACGCTTTCCACAATAAGAAAGAGTAATTCACAAAATAAAAGCCATACGTCGTATGATAAGTGCAATCACTTGGTTTAGAAAATCATAATAATGACTCAAGACTTTGAAAACACTATTCATATGAGGTAGAATACTATAGGAAGATAAAATAAATCTCTATTTCAAAAACTGATATTTTAATTTTGAAGAGGATATTTATCCAAAAGAAATAATACACCAGTAAAAGAGTTAGAGGAAGAGAAACAATCATCAATGTTTCTTCCGTTTAACAGATCCAGTGGAATCAATCACTGCTTACCAGCTTCCAAATAAAAATAAGGTAAAACTCTAAGTCAGAAATCCAGTTTATCAAAAGTAGCGAGCAGTGATCGGATTTTGAAAAGTATAAAATAGTAAATAAAAGAGATGAACCAGTAAATAAAAATAAGTAAAAAATTACATCAACATAAATACCCAAATCAACCTAACACTAAGGCTAACATAGAAATCAGCAGAAGAAAAAATAAAAACAACTGAAAGAAAATAATTAAATCAAACATCTAGCTAACAGAAATAGAATAAAAATCAGAAAATTTAAAAATCAGCTGTCATCAGAATCAGGCATTTATATCAATCACTCCTAATTTAGTCCTCAAAATGCTGAATGAGTAAAAGGCCGGTGGTTTAGTAAATATGACAGCCAGCTGATTTTCAGTTGCTACATGATGTAGCTCAATTTCCCCTTTCGTAACATGGTCCCTAATGAAGTGATGCCATATATCAATGTGTTTGGTTCTTGAATGTTGGATTGGATTCTTACAGATGCAGATGACACTAGTATTATCACATAGAATAGAAATTATACCTACAGATAATCCTAAATCAAAGACTTGTTGCTTCAACCAAAGAACTTGAATTTTCAGCTTTAATGCCATAACTCCTATGCCACAACTAAGACTCATCAGTAGTATTTTTTAAGCAAATTGAATTTTTACCTTTAATGCAACTTATATCCAGCTTGTAGACATTATTGATCCTTTGTCCCTACAAAACAACTTTATCATTTAAGCTTAAAATACAGCACGTGGGCAGGAATTTGATGCTGTATCCTTTATCATAAATTGACTGATGCTCAGAAGGTTGTGTTTCTGTCCATCTACAAGTAAAATATTGTCAATCATAAAATTCTTTGAATCACCAATTATACTTGAACCTACTACCTTCCTGGTGGTGTTATCTCCAATTATAACCTTGCCTCCAGCCCCAGTCTCTAGTGAAATGAACTGATTTGCATCTCCAGTCATGTGTCTGAATATCCGCTGTCCATGTACCACATGCTCTCATGAGGTCTTGTGTGAGAGCACACCTACAAATTCATCAAACATTAGTTTTAGGAACTCAAACAGGTTTGGGTTCCTTCTTATGAAAAGAAGAATGCAATGCATGTGTGTTGTGCTATAAAATAGGCAATTTGGGCCTCCACACCCAATGTGTACTATGGTGAATAGTGCAGGTGTGGGAAATGTGTCCTAACATGCCATAGGAAAAATATCTAACACCAGGAAAAGGGTTAACTAATCTATGTGGGTGATAGTGCCTCTTCCTAGGTTTGTACGAAACATACTTTGATGATTTTGAACCAGATTCTATAAAAAGGTGGAGGTGCATAAAACTGTGCAAACGTAGGAGGTGTTTCGTATTTCTCAAAAGCATTAATCTTAACTTTCAAAAATTTATTTTCTTTCTTTAAACTTGTAATTTCAAATTTTAAAGCACCATTGCTACTCTCCACTTCATATGCCAGATTATCTAATTCTTTGAAAGCTTTCTCTAAATAAATATGTGTGGTTTTCAGTAAATCACGCTCAGTAGTCAGATCAGAATATTTTTTGTTCAATTCGTCAAACTTATCAAGTAAAGACATGTGATTGCTGTCAAGTGTGGAATGATCTTTAACTATCGAATCATGCTCTTTTTGTAAATTTAGAAGTTCTAGTTTCAGGATAGCATGAGTTTTCTTAAGCTTCCTATACGATGCATGAATTCTTTTAGATATTTTAAATAATTGATCGTAAGTAAGCTCACATACCTCTTCCTGGTCAGACTGACCTGGAAGATCATCAGCCATCAGACACAAATTTGTTTCCTCCTCTTCAGCTTCAGTCTTAGAGGGATCGGATGTAGAATCTGCCCAGAACGCCTTCTGAATTTACTTCTTCTTCTTCATGAACTTGTGTTTCTGCTCACCCTTCTCCTTGTTTGGGTGAGCTTTAAATGTAGGACAATCAGCTTTAATGTGTCCAGGCTTCATGCTTTCAAAAAAGACAGTTTCAGATTAACCTTTAAAATTTTTTGCTGGACTTACTCTTGTTCCACTTCTGTAAGTTCTTATGTTTCTTCCTTAGAAAGCTTTTGAATTGCATAGTGATTAAGGCAACATCATCACTATCAGACCCGGAAGAACTAGTATAACTCTCGTTGGCCTTCAGTTCCACTATTTTCTCATTCTTCTTTTCACCTGCATCAAGCTGTCTTTGGTTCACCCCTTACATGGTGAGGCAGAGAACCTAACCTCCTTTCGCTTCCTCCTAAAGCAGGCAGAGAACCTCAGACTCCTTTTACTTCCTCCTGAAGCAGGCAGAGAACCTGACCTCCTTTCACTTTCTCCTGAAGCAGGCATAGAACCCGGATCTTCTTACGTACGATCCTCTCACAAAGAATACCAACTAGATGAGAGACGATGAATGGAGAAGATGAATATGATCCTTGCTTGGAGCAACCTTCATGAATCCCTCACAAACTCCCCCTCACAAGATCCTCTCTCTCTCTCCCAAACTCTCTCTCTCTAGGGTTTCTTTGGAAAGAAAAGTGGCAAAAGATTTTTCTTGTTGAAAGAAAAAAATCTTTTATAGGAGAGCTCAAATTTTGCCCTAAATCTTAACTTGTCGGCCAAGATCATCCAGGACAATCGATAGATCGTCCTGTACGATCAGTTCAAAATAACATGTTACAGCTGGGCGATCTGGCTCTTCTGGACAATTAGTAGAAAGAGTTTTTCATATCGTCCCGTACGATTCTGCAATCGTCCAAGATGATTAGTGTAAATTGAGGAATTTCATCCAGAAGACCGCTCTGGTCATCCAGAGAAACTTGTGCTGGATGACCTAAAAATGACTTGATCGTACAGGACGATACAGGTATTATCCTGTATGATTAGTTCAAATAGTGGCAAAATCATCCTGAGCACCGCTCTGGGCGTTCAGCTGAAACACACTAAACGATCATGATCGTTTAGGATGATCCTGCGATCATCCAGGACGATATGATCGTATCAATCAAATATTAATTATTTTACTTAAATACCAGACTAATTTAGGCATGATTGTACTGGATCGTTTAGGATGATAAATGTATCATCCGGGACGATCAGTCCAAATATCTAAAAATAAAACTTGCCTAACTTAATCTGGCAGCTGAGAATTTCTGATTTGAGCCTATCGTCCCGTATGATGTAATGATCGTCCAGGATGATCGGCTTAATTAGACAGACTTAACTTGGTCACCCTAATTAGGGTTTCTATTTTTACTTGATCGTCCATAACGATGTGAATATCCTCCAGGATGATCTGAACAAAAATTGAACAGAAACTCTAATTCACTCAAGCTTTCCCCCTGAGTGTGTGTGTGCAAGGTTACTTAGCTAGGGGATCTGTTACATTACAATTGACTCAAGAAAAGGAAAACAGTACATTTAGACACACTTGGACCTGATCTTGAGTTGACTTGAGTTACTCTTGATCTTTTGTACCTGATATGGGTTAGCCAAGCAAAACATAATAGAAACATATTTATCATCATCAAAATCAGATTTGCAACACTAGGGACTGTATAAAGCTTGAAATTTATTGGAAGCATCATTGCATTTACTTGAAGCTTTATGATTCTAAAATATTTTCTTGGATATTGGAAAAAATGAACGAATCTTCTTGACCACGGCTGTAGTCAAGGTTGCCTCCTAGTCGCGTTCAAATCTCTTGAAATTGATGCAGCAATAGCTAATGCCAGGAGTTTGACATGAACGATGTTTTGAGATTGGAGAAAAAATTGATGCCCAGTCGAGAACCATGTTCCCACAGACGGTGCCAAAGTATTGCTTCTTGGAATATTCACGACAGTAGAGAAATATAAAGTTTAATGTCTTAGCTTTGTGTGAAGATCGAGCATGCGTACTAATAAAAATAGTGGGTGCATCATCTATAAGAGAAGTAATATTTTTCCTTGGAAAATCCTAAAAAGGGGAAAAATCACGGGGCCTGGCCCAGTTTGAATGAATCCACTATTATTTGCAGTCGAGTGCAAAAGAGGCCCTTCCTTGGGGAGAAGGCCTTAGCTTGATGTAACAAATATACATCATATATAACATGTTACATGATCGGACTTTAGAGGATCACTATTGATACATCTGTTTGGTCGGTAGAACCATAGTTTGGGGGGGGGGGGGGTAATTTTGTTAGCTGAAAAAAGAATGAAGTGTAAAAATAATTCGATGTAAACAAAAAATGCATTGTATGTTAAGTACTTTAGAGTTTTTTGGATAAGTATAAAATAATTGTCAGTGATTACTTTTTTTTGGCTTATATTAAAATTAAATGTAGTGTAAAGTTAAAAAATGATGGTGGTAGGTGGAGGAGGCTATGGTGATGGCTGGTGGTGGTGGCGACGGATGGTGTTAGCTGGTGGTGGTGATAGTTGGTGTTGGCTGGTGGTGGCGACGGTGGAGGCTGACTGTAGAGGGTGATGTTTACTGATTGTAGTAGGTAGTGCTAGCGGCTTGTGGTGGTAGCGGTCAGTCATCACACATTACAAATGAAGGATTTTATACTGTATTCCTCTTTTGTCCTGCCGAATACAAATATTTTCATAACCGCTCTAAAGGAATACTTTACATCAAATTTCTTTAAGCCAAACAGCCCATTAGAAAATGATTTTGAAAGCTAATAAGAATTAAATAACCAAAAATTTATTTGCACATGGGAATAAAACTCACAAGTGCTGGTATAAAAAATAGATAAATCATTAAGCTTACTTTTTAGCATTTAATTGTGCTGCGTCCTGGAATATTCTTGGCAGTAGAGACTGATTTAGTTTAACATCTTAGCTTTGCATGAAGATCCAGCACCGAAACAAATAAGGGAGTAAGATTATAGTGTTTATAAGAAACACCAAAATTTTTACGCGGAAACCCCTAAAAAGGAGAAAAACTACGGGGCTTAGCCCATTTTGAATGAATCCACTAGTGTTTAAAATTGATTACAAATGAGGCCCTTCCTTAGGAAGAATGTCTTGGTTCGATATAATAAATATACATCATATAAAGTGCATTATATGGTGGGAGTTGGAAGAATCATTATTAATATGTTTGTTTGGGCAACATGACCATAGTTGGTGAGCGATGTAGGTTGGAAGGACTGTAGTCGGGCGATGGAGATTGGGAGGGCCGTAGTTAGCGATGGAGATCAGAAGGACCGTAGTCGGCGAGCGAAGGAGGTCGGGAGGACCGTAGTCGATGGGTGATAGAGGTCAGGAAGACCGTAGTTGAAGTCCAATGGTGATCGTGAAGAACTTTGACAGTGGTCGACGAATAAGCGAAAGTCCAGCGGTGGTCGACGATTGGACAGAAGTCCAGTAGTGGTCGACGATTAGACGGAAGTCTGACAGTGGTCGGGAGGAACTCTGGCGGTGGTTGACAAACAGGCGGAAGTACGATGGTGGTCATGAAGAAGTTTGGCGGTGGTCGGGAAGAACTCTGGGGGTGCTAGATGACCAGGCGGATGTCTGGCGGTGCTCAACGATTGGACGAAAGACCGACAGTGGTTGGGACCGGTGGTGGTTGGGAAGAACTCCAGCGGTGGTCGGTGAATGGATGGAAGTCTGACGGTGGTCGAGAAGAACTCCGACGGTGCTTGACGAACGGGCCGAAGTCTGGCGATGGTCGATGATTGGACGGAACTCTTGTAGTGGTTGACAAACACGTGAAGTATGACGGTGGTCGGGAAGAACTCTGGCAATTGTTGACAGAAGTCCGACAGTGGTCGACGAATAGACAGAAGTCCGACGGTGGTCGACGAATAGGCAGAAGTCTAGTAGTGTTGGTCTAGAAGAACTTCGGTGTAGTCGGCGGCGAGGAAGCTCCCAAAATTTTCCCTTTTCTTCCTCCTTTTCTCTTTTCTCCCTTTTTTCATGTGAAGAATGGAGCCTACTTATAGTTTTTTGAGAGTGGCATGACTTGTAAATATGTGGAGGATCAAGGCCAAAATGGGAGTCATTTGAATGGACGGTCGATATTGATCCCTTCGATCGTAGATCATTTAATGGTCATTTGAATGCCTTAATGATATTGGAATTAAGTTATTGGGCTCGTTGGATTTGTCTCGTTGAGCCGCTAGATTTGACAATAAGCATGTCACATTTTGAAACTGTTCGGTAATTCAAATTATGGTTTGAACCTTCCAAATGCGCTTTGGGTCTTTGATTTGGACTCATTTGGGCTCAGATTGAGTCAAATTTGGTGTCGTTAGGTTCGTATTTTTGAGATGTTCAATTTGACTATAGGTTTGCTGAAATTAGAATTTAGATGGTCTTCGATTTAATTTTTGAAGCTTACAACTCAATTTTGCTTCGAGATTCATGCCTAATCAAGATAATTTTTAATGATATGTCAAACTATTTAAAATTTCAATCTTAAAAGGTAAAATATTTATATTATGATTGGCTCAAGATTAAACTGTAATTAAAAGTAAATCATTAAAGAAGCTAGCCTTTTTTATCTTCTCAATTTCTCATGCTAACACTCAATTCTTCAAGAGAACCAAATGATGAATATCAAAATGATTTATAAGGTAAAATAATTTATTATTTTCTTAAGAAACTTCTTTTATAAATATAAAATCTTATCAAGTATTTTTTCCTTGTCAACCAGCTCCTTTCTTGTATAAGTAAATTTCTTTATCAATTTAGTATACATGCCTTTTAGATCATCAAATGCTTTGGCCATATATTTGAACATTTTATTTACTTAGAGCATGCCTTGGTATTTATTTCATTCTTCTCTTCTCTTTCAACAAATAGAACATTGGTCTTTAGTATGTCTTTTCCCTCCTTTGTGTTTTCACAGTTTCTTTTTCTAATCATCTCCACAATTAAAACGTATTTGTAAAATTTATGGAATTCCATTAAAATCTTTTTTTTCCTTTTTTTTTTTTGAAGAGAATGCATAAAGCAATTTCTTCAATCAACTATTTACAACCAGATTCCTCCTTTAACAAAGCTAAAAAAACGGAGGAATTTTATCACAACTAAGATCATTCCAAAAGAAACCTAAAAGTAGAGCTAAGTTAGCACATAAATCACCTAACTTATTACAATTTCTTTTTGAAAAATGAAAAATCACTTGCTTAATTCCAATAAGAAAATCTAAATCCTTAGGATTTAGAAGTTCGTCCATTACAACTGTCTTATTTAATAAGTTTTGAAAAAACTTGATGACGTTGTAGTTGTCTCCTTCTATAATAATACCCTTGGCATCAAGCATCCAATCTTGAATATAATTCCTCAAAGCAAGAATTGATAATATCTCAACTTGCAAATTGTCCCAATGCAGGCAGCTGAATCTGAATGCACCAAAGAATCATCCATAATTGTCTCTGAAAACTCCACCTATACCAGCTTTATTTGTGGTAATTAAAGAAGCATCCACATTTACCTTAATCCATCCAAGAGGTGGAAGATGCCAAGTAGGTTGAAATAGCTTATACAGCTGATTAGAATCTTTGTTCTCCAAAATCTAATTTGAACGAAAAGAGGCAACTACATAAATTGAATTTGCTACAATGTATGAGCAGCTATCTTTAGAACCACCATGAATAGCCTTATTCTTGCTTTTCCAACAAAAGAATACAACTGAACAATACATATTTCCAATAAAAGGATGCATACCAGCAAGGTGCCGCAATATCATATTACAATCCTCTAGAGAATTAATAGCAGGAATGTAAAATCCCAATGTAGCAAGCCGTTCCAAAACTAGTTAGATCTTCACACATTGAACAGCAACATGTTCTGCATCTTCCATAGGTTCACATCCTCTCAGGCATCCATCAAACTTAACTAATCTTCTACGACGAAGGAACCATTTTGAGGGAATTGCATTCTTACTCAGACGCCACCAAAACAAATCAATCTACGGTCTTAATTTCTACTTCTTCATCCAGCACTAATAGTCTTCATCCTTGCAGTCTTCATATACTTTCTTGAAGGCTAATGCTACAATTGATCTACCTGAACATTTGAATAGCATCTCCAACTGATCCCTTTTAGCTTTAGAATGAATGGGAACCAAAAGAATAGTTTCCACCAAATGATGTCTGAAACATTGCATCAGCTTACCAACATTCCATGCTCCGTCTTTGATGAAAGCTGAAAGATGAACTTCTTCATTATTTAAATCCATTACGAAGGTAGGCCATTTATCAATACTTTTGTCTAAAATCCATATATCATTAGAAGTATCCAATTCAGCACCATTAGCTCTTTTCCATCTCATGATAAGACGAAGAAATTTTGCTCCATTCACAATAATCTTCCATGTTGGAGAAGAATAACTTTTACTTTTAGCATTCCATATTTAATGCCCGTATTTAGAAATCAATGTTCTATTGAGAAGAGAGGTAGTATTTGTAATGAAATTAAGAGCAAATTTAGCCCTCAAGGGGCCAATCTTCTCCACAACTGACTTCACACCACGTCCACCTTTTTCCTTCGGCTTACACAAAACTTCCCATGCAACATAGTGAATGCCATACATTCCATCATTCTTATTCCGTAAAAGGCTTCTACACATTTTATCAAATTCATTCCAAACTCCCAAAGGAACTAATGAATGAGTTGCTAAAGATATAGGTAGAGAAAGATAATATTAATTAAGCAATAGTAATTTTCCAGCAAGTGAAATGAACTAATTGTTGACCTCATTATTTGAGGTCAATTTCCCTAGAATCAACTCTAGCAACTAGGTCTTCGCAGCCTAGTATAGACGTCATCCTTAGGTGGATACCTAGTGATATAGCATCGACTCGACCTAATAACTCGACCTAAATCAAAATCAACTCAATCTAAATCTAATTCAACTCCAAACTAAACTCAAATCAACTCATCTCAAATCGAATCTGATTTAAAGGATAATAACCCTGATTAGCTCGAATTGACTCACCCCTAGCCATTTAAAATTGAATAAAAGATAACCAAGTTAAATATTTTAATTCGAACAAAAATTCACTGAGTTAACGCTCTAACCTTATTAAAATCAGCTCTAAATTCTTCATTGATAAATAAAATGTTAAAATTATTTGAATAATGGTCAAATAAATATGTATCTTTAATCAATAAATTCTAATAGAGTAAATTTACTAAAAATCAAATCAAATTATTTAATTTAAGACTTTTTAATAAATCTCTTAAATCAAATCTCTAATTAATGACCCAAACTAAATAATCTTAACATTTTAAACTAATTAAATGGGAGTTTAGGGCCAGCCCAACCACCCGAACCCACTACCTCCTTCCAGTTCGCGAAACCGCCCCTCCTCCCTAGCTATTCACAAAAGATGAAACCGTCCTAGACCCCATCTGCTCTCCAGTTTGGAACTCCCTCTCTCACCGCTCTCCTCCAAGTTCGCAAAGTCTAGGAGCCCGTCTCCCCTCTACATTTCGTGAAATCCGCCAGGCCCCGTCTCCTCTTGCTTACGAAATCCCTCTTTATTTTATCCCTCTCTCTCGTACTCTTGTTTAGAATCAGACCAGAGTGAAGCCCACCGACCTGCACTTGCCGTGCTCAACATCTTCGACCAGTTCTTACTCTAGGAAGCCCACCTACCATAGTTGATCTCCATTTTTGTATTGGTATATTTCTCCTCCTCTCCTTATTCATTTTCTTCTTCCTTTTCCTTTATTTCTCTTCTTACCCTATCCTTCTTCTTCTCCTCCTTTCCTTTTCAAGAATTTGAGGTGTTTCTCATTTCCTGAAACCATGAATAACTTTGTAAAAATCTGCACATACATCTTGATAAAATCAAAATTTTCATGAGGATTTTGCTTCTCGCTAAAGGTGGAGTTGTTGACCTCATTTTTATATGAGGTCAGTAGGACCAATCCAGACCTTAAGACCTCTCTAATCCTTAGGATCAGTCTTGACTCTAGGATCAATCTGATCTTAGATCAATCCAGACTTTAATATCAATCCAGATTCAAATCAATCTTAATTTCATATTAATTTTAAATTCAATTCAATAAAACTCCAAGTTAATTTAAACTCTAGGATCCTCCTAGACTCCAGACCATAGGATCTACTCTAGACCCTAAGATTTTGCTAGGCATCGGACTCTAGGATTAATTTAGACCCTCGATCAAATCCAGAACCCTAGGATCTTCCTAGAACTCAAACTTTAGGATCTACTCTAGATCCCAAGACTCTTCAAGACCCTAGAACCTAGGACTTCTTAGATTTTAGATCTTAGGATTCCTAGATCTTAGGATTCTTCTAGATCTCAAACCTTGAGATTTCTATATCATAAGATATTTCTAGACTCTAAATCCCTAGGACTTTTAGATTTTAGGATCTTCTTAAATTCTAAATCCTAAATCTACCAAGACTCTAGATCAATCTAGGTCTTAAGATTCTCCTAGACCTTAGATCTATCCAAACCTCAAATCTATTCAAACTCCAAAGCAACCTAGACTTTAAATTATTCTATTCAAGACTCAAATCAATCCAAAGCTCAAGTCAATTCAAACCCCTGACCAATCCTGACCTTTAACCAATTCAGATCCAATTGTCACAGCCTCTGACCTGAGCTTAATCCTACCTAATCATCTACAATCACCTAAATGATTGTAAATGATTTAGGTAATTTAAACCCTATCATTTAAACTTAAAATCCAATTCAAATCCAGAAAGCCAGATCCAAATAAAAGGCTAAAGGTCTAAGTCCTAAAACCCTTTTCTAGTGAACTTTCAAACATTTCAAAACCCAATCAAATAACCCTAATTTAGGGTCTGTTAGTTTCATATTGATGTGACATGTCTCTAGAGGCAACCCTCCAAATTTGATCCCATTCTGAGGTCTCTAACCCAAGAAACTAAATTAAAATCCAAAGGCTGTAAAACCTTCAAATTTTTATAGTCTATGCCACTGGACCTGCCACACAGTGGATCCTGACCTCGGAGCCTTCTCCAAACCCTGAAATCACTTCCAGATTCTTGATTATGATCCATTGAGCAATAAACTGCATTTTGTTTGACTCACCCTAATCCATAGTTGACCAGGGTTCAAAATGACCAAAACACCCTTATGGGTATAAAAGGTCATTTGAACCAAATGAGGTCCGAATCAAATGCCACCACCTCCAGCAAGTTTCATTCATCAAACCAAACTTGTTGAATCCAAAACCAAACCTTAGGTCAACCTAGTTGACCAAGTCAACCTAGGTTGACCTAAAGGCCCATTAAGGGGCCCAAATAGGTCATTTTGACCAAATGATCTCCCCAGACCATGAGACCACCTCCATTGGTCTCCAAATATTATTTTAAATCTGTTGATCCCATTCCCAGACCCTGGACCCACCTTGTTGACCAAGTCAACCAGGGTTGACCTAAAGGCCTATTAAGGGCCCAAATAGGTCATTTTGACCAAATAACCTCTCCAGACCTTGAGATCACCACCAGTAGACTCAGAATGTCATTTTGAACTGGTTTGACCTAATCCTCGACCTTGGGTCAACCTCGTTGACCAAGTCAACCTAGTTGATCCATTAGGCCCATTAAGGGCCTAAACATGTCATTTGATCTAGATGACCCATTTAAACCCTGAAATCACCTCCACCAGATCCCTTTTGTCATTTTAAACTTGTTAGACCTGGACCAACCCTTTGGGTCAACTTAGTTGACTAAGTCAACCTTGGTTAACTCAAGTGTCCCTTAAGGGTTTCAATTGGTTACTCCAACCCATTTGATCAAATCAAGACCTTTAAACCCTCAAATCCACCCCATTGGATGTCTTGAATATCCCTAAATCCATCATGGGTCAACTCATGGTCAAATTGACCAACTCAAGTCAAACCCAAGCTTGGTTAAATTTGATTCAATTGAATCTAGTTGAGATATACAATTTAATTAAACCTCCTAAAACTTAAAAATCATTCCATTGAATACTTTGAATTATCTTAAATCCATCACAAGTCAAATCATATATTATTTAACTTGGTCAAATCCATTCAAAATCCCATGCATTCCTTTAAACCTTAGCTCCATGACTGCATATTCCCTATTAAACCCTTAATCAACTCCAAACCCTAACCTAAGCATGCCTTAGACCTTCAGTAGTCAAATCCAAGCTAGGATTGACTAAGTCAACTCACAAAACTTGGTCAAACCTCTTTAATTTTATCATGCATTCAATGCATTCCATCAAATCCTTTGGAATTAATTCCAAGCACTCAATCATGTCTTCCCCATGTCTACATAGGCATGAGTTGACTGTTTGACCAGTCAAAGAGTCAACAAATGCTAGGAAGAGGGTTTTAAGTGGTCAAATCATGCCTTAGAGCTAATCTTCTTTAATCCTAAACCTATCCAGCCATTTAAATAGGCTCTAGAACCTTACCAGGGCTCTCTACAACCTTTGGATCAAGATCATAGGGCTGCTATCATTCCCATGTGCTCACATGGTGACAAAACATCCTTTACACATAGGATATCCTCCCCTTGTCCTTGGCCACTGTTCCTAACTACCCTAAGCCAGCTGTCAAGCATCAGGGAGTAAAGACAAAGCCATCCTAGCCGTTGATTCAACCTGGGGACGTTTGAATAGGATAAAAGGCCCATTTGATCTCTCATTCAATGCCCTACTCTCTCATACTACATTCAGCCTCCCAGACCCAACTCTCATTTCGTCATAATTCCCCAGGACCACTCTGATCTCCACACTACCAAATCCAGGTGGTTGCACGTCACTGGCGGCGAGCTTTCCTGTGAAACAACCACACCTACATCCAAAGCATGAAGCGGTCGATCCAGGCATTTTGAGCTGGTGGTTTATTCTACAAATCTAAGCGTGGACAGTCAACAAGTTCAGAGATATCAAGAAATCTGAAATCCATCGGTAAAATCCTTCAAAAACTTGAACCCTAGCCTAGATTACACTAGTTTAAATAGCTTTTCATTAAGCTTGTTTCGAGCAAAAATAAACAGTCCACATAATTTCTGCTCATCTCTATAATCTAGGTTTAAAATTTTATCAATTTTAGTCTATCAGATCGAACAAATGAGCTCAAAAAAGTATTCTAGGGCTTCAGTTAAGCCTCTATGAACTATGTGTTATCAGAGCTGTTAATCTCGAGATCAACGGTTCTGATCGAGCTGTTCCATGGTTCCTTCTAACCGCGTGGATGATCACACTGTTTTGCTTATGGTCCGGCTCAATCCGGACTGCTCGTTTCAAACCGCAGATCATCTGACGGTTCCGGATCCATGTCTGATGTGGATAAGTGATCCGCGTTCCACGAACCATTCTTTATACTTTAATATTGATTATTAATTACTATAAATTAATAATTAACAATTAAATATTAAATAGTCTATTTAAATATTAATTGTTAATTATTAATTATCAAATATTAATTATTAATTATTAATCATCTTAAATAGTTTATCTAAATAATAATATAAACTTTAAATATTATGAAATTAAGAGTTAATTTTAATTAATTTATATTAAATAAATAGTTTAAGTCATTTAAATAATTATATAACTAATTAATTGAATATAAAATTACATTTTCAAATAAAAGATTTTACTATAAAAATATTTAATGATTAATCAGTTACTTTTTTTATATCATTATTTTGAAATTTAAATAATTTTAAAACATTTTATTTAAGTATTTTAAATAAAATCCTATTAATGCTTAATCAAGTATTATTTGAATTTAATGACTTAATTAGTGATTAAAATTTTTTTTATTATTTTAAATAGACTTAAAACTCTAGAAACATTTAGGGTTCAAATTAATTTGTTTTAGAATTATTTTAATTGTTGATTAGTTTTTAATTAATCTAAAATTCATTTAAAAGGATTTAAACTTTAAAAATTCATAAGATATTCAATTTAAATCAAAAAAATTAATATAATATATCAAAATTTTCAAAAAATTGAGTATTTTAATTTGAAACTAATTTTAGAGATAAAAACTTGATTTATTTTAATTATTATTAATTATTTAATTACCTTAATGTTTAATCAATATTTAATTAAATATTATATTAAATACTTTGAAAAACAAAAATTTATTTTCAAATAACCTTTGAGAACCAGTAGATCTCTCATTTAGATATTAAACCTATTCTAATTATATCTTTAAGTATTTTAAATTTAAAACTTATATTTATATATATAGGTTTGTAAACATATTAAATATTTAAAACTACTTTAAGGTAATATATATACTTAAATCTTTTTGGGTTAAGAGATCTACTTTGAAATTTTAAACATAGACTTGACATATTTGAATAGAAATCATGTGGCAATGTTAGTAAATGGTTATGCTCTAATCATTCACTAATCTAATTGTTATTTTTCAAGTAATTAAACATTAATCTTTGTATGCTTAGGATACACACACCACCTAGCTCTAAGGCTCTTTTAGACTTAGGAATTGATTGTGTTTTGTGCATGCTATGTATATGTTAAGTCAAGGGTCTAGAAAATTTGATTCAAACCCAATTAAACTTAGTGTCATCATTAAGGATAATAATTAAGGACTTGATTAGAGAACTTAGAATATTTTTAATAATTAGGATTCCCATCCTCTTGATTTGAAACTTTAAACATTCAAACTTAGTGTCATGATCAGCCCTAGGAAAATTTTTCCTTGGATTTTGAAGTCATTAAGCCCCTTAATTAACTTAACCAAATACAAAACTTAATTAAACCTTAAAACCTTCCAAAAAAAATAATAAATTAAATTTAAATCCAAAAATTACACATAATACCTTAAACTGACCAAAATCCAACCCTTAATCAAATAAAATTAAAACCAACCAGATTTGACATTAATTTTAAGAATAACTTAATTTTAAGTGAAATTTAAGATTTAATTAAATTAATTAATTAAAAATAATAAAAAAATTTAAAATTCTCTCAAACACTTGATAATCTCTCCTTAGACCATTCCTGATCTTTTGAGGTGATTTCAAGAAGTTTGAAGGTCATTTGGATTCAAATCATCAAAGTCCCTTAATTAAGCAAATTAAATAATTCATTAAATACTCAAAACCTCAATAATTCATAACTAATTCAAATGAACTTCAAATTGAGAAAACTTAAAGGCATTCAATTCATAATATGGTCTAATATGTATCAAAAATATTAAATTTCCATAAATCAAACAAATTTAAAAAAATTAACTTTTGGTCAAACTTAGTTCAAATTCAAGTTAAAACTTCAAACCTTCATAATAAAATATAAAAAAATCCAATTTCAGTGTACTTACTGTCCCTGATCGTATTAAGGTCTACTATTTTAATAAAATATTAACCTTCTATAAAACTCTTTAAATCAAAATATCAATTTTTGACCCCTTAATTAAATGATTAAAATAATCCAGAAAATTCCAAAATTCAACAAATCATAAAAACTTCCAGAAAACATCAATTTAACTTTAAAACCAGCAACCAGTCAACTCTAATTAAATTTTAATTAACTTCCAATTTTAATTAAACTTAAATCATTTAATTATATCAGGTACCATTAGGTAACCTAGGCCTACGAGGCTATTAAATTAGCCCCAAAGAATGTGAAATAAACTTCACGGCCTCAGTGTGAAATAAAGGTGGTATCCAATGAACAATCAAAATCAATTTTAAGATCAATTTTAAACCATTAAGATTTAAACTTCAATTAAATTCTCCCTTAAGCCTTTTCAACCAACTAGAATCTTTAACAACTTCAATCAAATGATCCTACTTAGGACATATAAAAGCCATACAGCCTACCTCACACACTTTAGATGGTTTGCTAGGACAACCAACTCTAGTCTTAGGCTAGGACGGTATTTAATTTTCTACTGTGTGCCAAATTTTTGAGCTTTCACTGCATGCTATTTGCTAGTAGAAGAATTGCAATATTTATTTATTTAAATTTCTGCACTCTGTGATGTGATTGATTGTGCGTTAGATCTAATCCTAGGTTAGGGATGATTTATGCTAATTGAATATTATGCAGGTGGCCATGCTCATATAGGGCATTAATTAAAGGCGACAATCAAATAATTAAGCTTTAAATTAACGCTATTTTCTACAGGCGCTCCAGAATGCTTAAGTCACCCTTTAATATTTAAAGAGTATGGCCAAGTTTAGATGTGATTGAGCTTTCTTAATATTTTAAATATTAAATTCTTGAGATTGATTATAACTGCCTGGGATGTCAAATATAAACTACTGATTTATAGGATAACCTTACAGGATCGAGTTTAGATTTTTCAATTTTGATCAATGTAATTTGATATGAATTTGAGTTGTAAATTATACTAAGTGCGTTGAGATTGTGATATTAAACATCCAATTTGGAATTCAAAGAGGAAGGAACATCCCTTAGGGGAGAGTTTCTCTCCATTCGGAGATCCAAATTGGATGACTTTCAATGTATCGAAGGAGGAAAGGTGACACCTCTTTAAAGAGAGAGTTTTCTTTTCACTTGGATATCCAGACCCGATGATCCAAGAAGAAGTGAAGAATGAGAAGAATCTCAAATCTCAAAGTCACTTGTCTTTTTGGAATAGAATCTAGGTTGTAGTTAGTGGTGCCCGGGCACTTTACTTTTCTGCAGTCCCTCAATTATACAATTAAAAGGCACTTGCCTATGGGCTTTAAGTTTGAATATTATATTGATTTGATTATTTAATTGATTTGATGTTGATTGCGATTAAGGATTGCATGCTTTTAATAATTTTTTTTTACGCTTTTGCAAGTCGATCTTTGTTTTAGCCTTGAACCTGATCAGAGGCTTATGAGGGTACAGTCAAATTATTTCTACTTTAATTAAAATTAAAAATTTTAGGCTCAGATAGAAACTCTAACGCTTTTAAGAAGTAAGCCTAGATTCACCGTGGGTTTTTCATGCATTCATATTGACTTTTCTCTTCCATGTTAGGCACCTCCCCTCCTGCGGGTTTTGGCAGACCAACTGACCTATTAGGGTGCAGTTCTGTCCATGGGGATGTTGTGCAATCTCTAGGATAAAAGTTATTTTTTAAGCTTGATTTTAAAATTGCTTCATTCTGGTTTTAAAATATTCGAGTCAACTAGCATGCATTGCATTAAATATAAATTAAAATTGAGTTGAATTCTTAATCGCATTTTTAGCTTAAGCATTTCACCCAACATATGTTAAGGGGTCAAATAGGAATCTTCTCTAGATGTCAACCCAAACTCCTCAAAACTCTATTTTAAACAACGCCCCTAACCACTCTTTCATTTAAAAGGTCGGACACATGGTTTTGAAGTGCTTAGGTGGTTTAGCTGGCTCCCCAATCCTGGTTAGGGTAAGTCCAGACCTTGCATTACATTAGCTTGGATCTAGGTCACTGATTTTTAGTACTCATTTTAGACTTAGGTTCTGAGGTAGATCTTCAATCATAAGACCTCAACCTCCGGGAATCTAGTTCCTAGTTTCTAATAAAATCGATCACTTAAACATTAAATCTCTTTCAATCTAATTCAAGCCCAACACTTAGAATAGTTTGAGGTGTTTCTGAAGTGATTCAGAATCTTAAAACACCTCCTACCATTCTTCCTTTAACTCCAGAAATAAGTGTTCAATATTGAACCAATCCCATTTGAAAATTCTCATCCCTACCTCCTTTGAAATTGAACTTTTAATTCTTAAATGAAATTCATATCGCTATTTTAATCGAGAGTATTCATAGAAAATTTCTAATTTCCTATAATGTAATTAACTATGAGGGCTTGCGCTCTTAAGAGTTTTAAAATCCCAGACCTACTTTTCAAAATAAATTTTTTTCAAAACCCTTAATTAATTACCTTTGGGAAATCAAATAAAAAATGACAATTGTTATCGTCATATTCAAGTAATTAACAATGAATGATATTTTCTTCCATTGGGATGATATAATTTTGAATATAAAATTAATGATAATCTATCTAGATTATCGTAGCCAGATATTTGATTGAACTTCATTTTGATCCTTTGGGATCTTATGTGGTTCCCTCCTGAATTTAGCTACGATATTCAGATCAGATTTATAATTCTAAATTTGAACCCATTAGGAGATTTTATCTCTACCTTTCGAGGTAGTATATTATCACAAATGGATGTTCAATTTTAGAATTAAAATTTAAATATCAATTTAAATTATTCCCAAAGATAATTAACATTTTCAAAACTTATATTTTTCAATCACATCAAAAAATGGCGACTCCGCTGGGGACAATCTCTCTCTCCATCTTTAATAACGATATAAATTTTATTGCATCGATAATTTTGATTACCATTCTTTTTGTTGGTCCCTCTACTCATTTCTCTCTTGGGTGAGTGTGGCTAACTCGATTAAGACATGTGAAAAGAGAGGTGAGTGTAGGAAACCTCCCTCCAAGCTGGGCTTTGACATTTTGCCTCCAAGTTTATTGGTAGAGCGAAAGAGTCAAGCCCAACTTTTCAAAATCTTCCTGTACATATTACAAATTTGCATGCGAATAAATCTCTACATGCTAAGTTATATAACTTATAGAAGGTTCTCCTCATTTTCAAAAAAGATCAAACATTCAAGATTTTCATCAAAGTCTAAATTTCTTTCAAAATTAAAATGACATATACTTTAGATCACTGTATATTGATTGTAACTTTTAAAATCCAATATATGTGAGTAAATGTATAAGTCATTTTCAAATTCAACTCAAAAATTTGATCCTTTTAGCGAAGTTTACTTTCGACATTTCAACCCCGAATCACTTATCGAGATGAAAGAGTTAGGTAAATGTTTTTAGCATCTCCTTGTTTAAAATTTTTGTAAACCTTTTGTTGAACACGAGTTCAACACCTTGAGTTTCAAAAATAAGGGAAGATGCTGCTAGAATTTCAAAATTTTCCAACATTCATCTTAATATTATTCAATTCTAATAGTCATTGCAAATATATCCTTCTATAACAATCATCGTAGTTGTATATTTGCAATGCGCTTTCAATCCTTCCGCTTGTTTCAATCTTTGACATTTTATTCTGAACCATTTATCAGGATGAAACAGTTGGGTTAATATTTTAAAAACTCCTTGGAGTTTTGTAAACTCTTGGGTCGGACACAGGTTCAACACTTCGAGTTTCAAAAATGAGGGGAGATGCTGCCGGATTTTCGAACTTTTTCAAATATCCCTTCAAAATCATTCAAGTCTAAAATTTATTGCTATATACTTCTCTATGACAATCATTGTAGTTTAATATATGGAATACCTCTTCAAATTTTTTCAGTTAAATCAATCTTTGACATTTCATTTTGAACCACTCTTTGAAATGAAAAGAGTTAAGTTGTTTTGTTTAGCTCTTCCCTAAAATCTGTAAACCGTTGAGTTGAATGCAAATTTAACGCTTCGAGTTCCAAGAATAAAGGGAGATGTTGTCGGAATTTTAAATTTTCAAAAACATCCTTTTAACTTCTTCAACTTTAATTATTGTTTGTCATATTTTCTCTTACAATATATTTTGTAAGATTAACTTCGACAATACAAAATCAAATCTTTTCCAAATTAATGTCTAGTTTCAGTATCTCTCAAATCTTTGAGCTCTAACATTTTACCTTCGACAAGATAAAAGAGTCGAATTCATTTTTGTAGGCTTCCCCTAAAAATTGTAAACTGTCATGTTGAATGCAAATTCAACACTTCGAGTTTCAAAAATAAAGGAAAATGTTGTCGAATTTTTGAGTCACTGAAATTTCTTTCAAATCAAAATTCAATCTCCATTGTCACGTGTATTACTACAACACTCTCTTGTAGTATGACATGTACAGTGTAAATCCAATCATTTCTAAATTTAAATTTAAAGATCCAATCTTTTCATCAAATCAAATCTCTAACATCTTACCCCTAGCCTAGTTAGTGGGGTAAGAGTGTCGATTTGAAATTTCTTGATTTCCTGTGAAATTTGTTAACTATCAAAGTTGATATCAAACTCAACTTATTGGTTTCAATTACTCAAGGAAAATCATTCACTTTTCAAAACTTCAAATCTCTAGTCAAATCTCCATTTAAATCGAATCCAAATTATCATTGTTATATGTTTTCTATAACATTCTCTTGTAGTTAAACATACACAACAAAAATTTAAACTTTCTTCAAATCAAAATTGATTTTATATTTTATCATCATATATCGGATTATAGCACTTATAATTCGATTTACATAATAAAGTATAGAAAATTTCTTGTCAAATTAAAATTCAAAGTGTTGACTCAAATCTTCCCTTTCAAATTTAAGACAATCAAATCCTTTGCAATGGGTGGCAAACTTCTGTTCTCAATTGAATGAGACCTTCAAGTCGAAGAGCTAATCCATAGCAGTGCTAGTCAGTTCGGAATGGGTTTCAAGACTTTAAAGCTGTCTGTAAATGGTGGGACAAACATAAACCTTGCTGTTGAGGGTGAGAATAGCCCAGTACTTGAGTTAGTTGTGGGGGTGACAAGTAACCTTCCCCTAATGCTAGAGTTGGCAGCAGGTGCTACTCTCACACCTTCTGCATCCTCAATCCAGAATGAGCAGAAGAAGCCTGAAATTAAGTTTACTGTTGAGAAGGGATCCTCTAGTTCTGGAACATTGTTTGGCACCAAGAGTGCCCGGCAGAATTACCTGAGTAGGGTGAGAAAGAAAATCACGAAGTCCAGAAAGATAGCTGAACCGAAGGTATTAAGTCTAGTTGAGCCTGAGGCTGTTGAGGAGCTGCCTGTCCCTGCCACTTCTCCACTCCTTGAAGGGAGTCATTTTCACCCCCTCGCAACTGCTACAAGGGAGGAGAGAGTCATGCGGATTGCTAGCTCTCCACCTAGCCCGGTCGACTATTCTATTAAGAAGACCACAAAAGAGAAGCATACTCTGAGAACTAGGATGTTAAGGAACATCATTCATACCTGTGCTAGTGAGACAGGCCAAACTAAAGAGCAATATGTGAGACACCTGAAGGGGGTGATCTCACACAAACTTGAGAAGGAAGTCTTGAAAGAAAAGAAGTCCGAAGTAAAGAACCTAACTCCTCAGCCAGTGAGGAGAAATAAAAAGTTTGTCAAACAACCAGTTGCCTCAGTCTTAGTGGATGGATATCACTGGGTGCCTCGCCTCCCGTCTGTAAAGACAGAAGAAATAGTCTTAATTGGATCTGGTAGGAGTCACCCTCTTAGCGGTAGACTACTAGTTCCCCCTTCAATACTTTCAAAGTTGGCCCCTATGATAGCCAAGACAAAAGAGATCGTTAAGGATCTCAAGCCAGTTGATGTTAAGGGCAAGAGGACCATGTCTTTGGATGAACCGTATGTATCGATGAAGATAAGCAGATCTATTGGGATTCAGATCAGAGACACTGCAGTTCAATTACATATTAAAGTCCCCCGACTCCTCATCCAGGGATGTCAGGATTCTCATCAGATTAATGTTGGAGTTCCCACCTGCCAAACTCCTTCGTTGCCTGTTAGGATAGATATCCCTCACCCTGTTGAGGATGTCACCCTTATGACTACCAACCCTGAGATAGTCGGAGGGGAGGCGATAGAGCTTGATGATGATCAAGAAATGCTAGATCAGTTGGTGGCAGAACCTACTGCTGATGATTTGAAGATTCAAGAAGTCCTCACCAAGCTTGGAGTAGAGGAGTTTGAGGAAAGGATCAACTATAAAGGATACCTACCCATCGATATTGAATCAATTGAGGGTGGACCGGTCGATGAGGTGGCATAGGAGATAAGAGATATACTTAAGAAGAAGGTAATTGAGGCCTTTGACCAAGAAGCTGATGATTTAATAAAGGAGGATTCAACTGGAAATATTTGCATGGTTGAAACTCGAGCATCAAATAAAGATGCTGAGCCTTCGAGACACCGATCTGGTAAGGAAGAAGCCTCTACAGCTATAGATTTAGAATCTGATGGATTAATCAAGTTAAATAAGAAAGATGAATATATCAAGAGCCTGGAGAACAAGATTAAACAAATGATGCTCAGAATGGCATAAATGCAGAATCAAATGATTAAAGCTCAACACTCTCAGTCCGTGCAGTTGCAACCTATAATACATACAGTGGGTGAGCACAAGAGGAAGATAGAATCAAGCCCTAAAACTCTAGAAGTTGCTTCCCCAGTCTCTCTAGCCGATAAAGATATCCGCCAGATGATTAAAACCCAGGTAAGGGAGGCCCTAGCCCACTCTCAAGTTACCGCATCTATTCCAAAGGGTAGACCCTACCCGGAAGAATATGATTTAGTCTCTTATCTTAAAGGCTTTGTGCCACCTTCCTTCAATGTTTTTAGTGGTTTAGAGAACCCAAGACAGCACCTGGCCCACTTCCGAGCGAGCTGTTGCAACGCAGGAGGGTTAGATGCTCTACTCTTTCGCTAGTTTCTGAGCAGTCTATCCAGTATTGTGGTACGTAGATCTACCTAATGGTTCAGTGAAAACATTCACAGAGCTCGAGAGTTTATTCTTAAAGAGATTTTTAGGAGCTCAACAACATGTAACCATCGATGATCTCGTCATTAAAAAATAAAAATCAAGAGAGTCTTTGGTTGAGTATAATCTTTGGCAATATAGCATACCATATTAGAAAGCCCAAGCAAATCGAATGATTCAGTTCTTGTTCATTGCGTTAATGTAGTCTGATACGATCTCGTATTCGTAGCCTCTCCATAGGAAATTTGAGAAACCATTGTTAATGCTTTGGTGTAACCGCTGACCTATTCTTTCTGTTATTAGGCATTCTAGGCCACTACCCTGTTCCTTTCAATTCAAGTGAATATAAGAAGTTGGTTATATCACTTTCGAATTGAATAAGACTCTCTAGAGTGTCACTATTAGTGAAATAGATAAAGGCTTCATGTAAATATCTACTCTGTTTTCTATCAGGTAACTGTCTTTCTAATTCTTTATCTAAATCCATTAAGATTAGATTCACTAGTGAATCTGTTAGTATGTAACCTAAGGGTGATAAAATAGGTAGATATTTCTTTATATTTCCACCTTCATCATCCTTCATACTTATATATAAGTAGTCATGTCATAGGGACAATATGTCTTTCTCTCTTTAGATCTGTTATACTCAACTGAGAGAATACAAATCATGCTATAAGAAGTGAAGCATGTTTTTAGAGGTTCAATCACATCAGGAAAAGCCAAACTAGGACTCTCTCTGACTAGTGCATTACAAGAAGAAGTACTGCAAGGCCAAGGCAATCATTTATATGCCACCACCCTACTACTCGAAAGCCGACCTCTTCTTCGTCTGTGATGGACGATCAAAAGATCATCGCCACCACAGCACAGTCTATAAATGAAGATCATAGGAGCTAACATTTCAGAGGCCATATGATGACATCGTGGCCAAGAAAGCGAGACTAAGTCCCTTCGAAGTTTGATACATTTGACGAGACTGGTGATCCAAAAGAACATCTCGCTCATTTCGAGCATTTAGCCAAATTTCAGATGATATCGTTCAACATAAAAGGATGCTTATCAAGCAGTTCCCTAGCTCACTCCGAAAGAAAGCTTTTCACTGGTTCTCCAGACTGAAAGCGAGATCTTTTAGGTCCTTACAACTTCTTCTGCCATTCGAAGATTGATGGCGTAGTCAAAAAGAACCTGAGGAGTCGGTTGAGCTATGGAACGATTCCTTTTATTAGCATCCCACGAAAGAAGATGAAGATGATCAATGGTTCTGCCCTTATTGCAGGAAGAAAGTCATTTACCAATTCCCAAAGCTACAACCTAGTCTTTCTCACTCAAGTATGCAACTGAAATGGATGTCCTAAACGAGCCAGTTTTCTTCGTTGCCCTCAAGATCTATGTTATTTTATAGGATCGAAGTGAAGATGCCCCTGACAGGCGTCTGTAGAAGACAAAGTTGTGCAACGAGTTCGGAAGATGTAAGACGGCTCTGACAGCAGCCGAAGGGGCTGAAGCTGAAGAAGTACGCTGGAAATGGTTGGACCGATACAAGGCCAAGTGACTAAATGGAAGGACGAGAGTCAACCGTTGGATGCATGGTGGAATGATGAAGGAGTCCATTTATGGACCGTATGGCGTACTACAAGTGGTCCCGCAGAAGCCTATAACTATAAGGGAAGCCGCCCAAGGAAAGCTTACGAAAATGATGGGACGCTGGTCTAATTCTAGAAATGTGAGGTTTACAGTGTTTACAATTACTTCAATGGTTGGACAACTACCTTACTTCTAGGAACTACTGTCCACGTAGACCTTGGAGGCAACGTGGCAATCGATGTTTCCATGTATGGCAAGTCGCCCCCTTTCATTCGCATAAATCCATGATCCCTCACAAATTTTCTTGATGAGGTTGATGGAGTGACGCTTACTTGACTTCATCTGAGCGAGGGAGAGGCTCGGAACCCGGCACATACTATATGATATGGTCGGGTTGCTTAGCAGACTCTCTATCTTCAAAAAGAGATCTTGTTAGTCTTACCAATTAAGTAATGGTAGGCTTCCTCCTTTCCCGCTCTGAATCACATAGAAAATTTTGAACTGACTGACATTAATAGTCTCAAACTGGCCCTAAATTTTGAATTCATAAGGTTATCTTTCTAAAAAGAATATAAAAAAATGGACTGCATGCCAACTTTGCTACTCACTTTATATTACTTCATTCAGGAGGACGAAGTCAACTACCCCTCACTACTTTCTTTAGATAACAAATGACATTCAATAGTGGTACTATAAGAAGGGAAAGAGGTAACAATTTGAAAAAAGAAAGCATACATTCCTCAACTACTGATCTTTCTGTTTATGAGTGGAATCGATTGGATGCCCGTTTATGATGCTTCTATATCAAATTTTGACGCATGAAAAGCATAGCTAAAAGCTTCTAAAGAGAAACAAATAGATGTAGGTTACACGAGAAGTTATTGTATACCATAATTGTGTCGCCTCACAAACTCCCTTTTAGGGTTAATACAGAAGAAAAAGAGTAGGAATGATAGGTCAGTGCCCCAGTTCTCTAATTCCCAAGTAAGCCATAGTGACTGGAGAAGCTGCTCAGTTTGATAGCCCTAGTGTATGCACTCAAGTCAAGCAGAGTAGATGGCACACGTAACCAAGCACACCGCCAGAGGTTAAGGGTTCATCAGCGAATGGAGTTAGGCCCATTTCCTAGCCTAGTTTTAAGCAGAGCAGCACCATCCTAGTCCAGAGCACCTGTCCCTATGGGCTCGAGGCAAGACAAGCAGCCCGCTTCCTTCGTCTCATTACAGGGAAGGATAGGACCTCGGTGTTCAACCTTGATCGTTTCCAAGGGTGAGGAAGAAGTGGGCGGCTATTGGAGCTCTTCTATAAAGATAGCCTTTCGGTTAAGCTCGGTCGGTTACATGCCATTGAAAGCAATGAATGCTTTGGCACAGGCACCAAAAGATAGAGACGAAACAGATGCCGTTGGAAAGGCATAAGCCCTAGCATCCACTCTTTTGCCGACTCGTTCAAATAAGCGGGTGAAGGACAAGGTTTTTCTCTCTACGGAGAGGGGAATGAAACAAACCTAGACTACTCTTTTCTTTTTTCTTGGGTTGCATCCGTCAATCAATTGAAGCATTTTTTGTGTGGGAGGATAAAAAGTAGGCTGATGGTGATGGACTCGGGGTCAGCACAGAATTGCGGGTATATAATAGAAATTGCGTAGTGAGGAAAAGATTACAGGGGGGTAGTCCAATACAGCTTGCGTGGAAGGAGGGGAATAAGATAAAGCTATCCAGGGTTAGGTGGCTTTTAGTTTAGAAATACCAAGCGCGAAGATGGAATATGTCATCTTAGGTCATTAGAGGAGCTTCTAGCGTGTGTTGAAATTGAATACTGAAGGTCTTTATTAACTATACTATACCGGGACACAACTATTTTTGTGTAATAGAAAGAGGCTTATATACAATGTCTATTTCCTAATCAAAAGAGACAGACGTATCTATATCCGAAGCAGCGCAGATTAAGAAGCAGTGAATTCAAAAGCAAGGAGAGTCTATAGGCAAAATAGAGGTTGCAAACCGTTCCCCTTTTGTCGGCTCCCAGTCAACTCTTTTTCATTCGCTTTTAGCAACCGAGATGGCGAAGTCTTTGATCTTCGAGTCGATTCTCATCATGCCAGATCGAGTGAACAATCACGTATGTAACGGTATGTATACGACTACCGACAATTTTTCATAGACATGGGACCTTTCCAAAAGGAAGGCTTTTTAGTGATAATGAACGCTTCGCCCTAAGTCTGATAGCTCTCGCAGAAACTCTGTTTTGAAGCTTGAAGCGCAGGCGGAGGAATTTTTGAATGAAAGTGAGATATCCAAATTCTAACTGATCAGATCAGGCTAGGCCTCTCCAGCTGAGCTTGTTTTTCCTGGATGCACTCACGATTGGTACAGTTTGATCGTATCCTGCACCTCGCGTTCATGATCTCTACATTCCACTGTGCCCAGGAGACACGATCGAAGCACGCCCGCCCAGTAGGTTGCTTTTGTCATGACATGCTCTAGTCTGGTCCAGGGTTTCTTTTCTTGATCATCAAACATTAGAAGAAGTCATGTCCGTCAACGTCCTACCACATTAGGGGACTAAGCAGGGCCAATCCTAATCGGTGACTTTCGCGGTCGCCCTCACCGAACTGACTTGAATATGAACTACGATTCAAACCAAGTCTGTCCAAGATTGGATTTCCTTTTTGTGCCATATGGAACTTCACTTTTTCCCATGATTTTCTCCTTTTAAATGAGAAAGAAAAAGAAAGAAGTGTTTTCATACGGTTCCACTTCCACTTCCATCTCATCTCAAAACAAAACGAATGCATCAACAAACCTGCCCTTCCATATGGATCGTCGTGGCATGAACTTTGAAAATAGATTAGTGAAAGGAATTTCTTTGCTAAGAAGTTCAATCGATAAAGGTTCTCAATCCCTGTCTTTTCTCTTAGACTTCACTCTCTCGGGATGGATGCCCATGTAAGCACACCCCTAGTGCCATAATTTGCATGCCTGCATCAACGGCGGGGTGCTCTTCAACAATGGGTGTACTTTAGTCTCTATAGTAGCGACCAAGGATTCCTAAACTAAGCAAAGAAGAATCAGGAGACATAGCGTAACAAGAAAAAAGAGAAGAAAAGAGCGGGTATTCACCCATCAATCAATGTTTTTGGGCACTTACTCTGCCATCTATTTTTGCCTGCTTCTGGAGGTTCCTGTCTTCAAGATTGTACCTTTACATATGGGTCCTTCTATAGGCCTTTGTACTTCCACTGTAGCAATGCTTTGAGCCTTTCTCACAAAAAGCGGTTCCTGGACCAAAGAATTTCCATTCTCTGGTCTGTTCACATAATGCTTGGTGATAAAATGGATGAACCTGCTGATGCCTTACAATGTTGGTTGAAGTATTCTGTTGAACTGACATAGATGCTTGATCATCCGGAAAAGGGTTCTGAGAAATTCCTTGATCAGCCTTCTGAAATGGGCCTAGATTTCCGAGATGATTCTGATCATTCAAGTAAGAAATCATATGAAAGAAAGTGGAAGATGACTCTAAGTCATGACCGGGATATCTGTGGAAAGGACATAACTTGGACTAAATCTCACTATGTTTAGTATATTCAAGAATTGTTCGAGTAAGAAGATAGTTCGTCAGCAGGGTTCTACCAGACAAATTGTCCGAATAAGAGCAGGGTACAAGGACGCTAAAATACCAAGAGATCTTATGTCTCGCTTGGACAAGCATTCGGTATTCTATCCAGGTAGGATAGGGATGCTCACAGGTGTACTTCCTATTATATCTTAAGATAATATGGAGAGGTTCTTTACTTCACTAAATTCTATTAGGGATGCTAATACTATAGCACACCTGCGATTTAAGCTATGGAGGAAGAATCTTTTTGTGTCTAGTACTAGGGATTCTAATGTACTAGGTAAAACATATAGTGAGAACTATTGGCGGGAAAAAGTCTTATTGAATTATTGGAAGGCTTTAGTATCTCCTATTTTAGAATTACCTGAGAAGGTAAGAATTATGCTTCATAGTAGGCAGCACTTCATAAAGGGTAGACTTATGGTTCGATCATCTCCTAAAAATGAAATTGGACTTAGAGGAATAATACAGCCTGCTTCAAGGATAAAGAATTTCATTTTGGATAAGCAGTTGAATTCTTCTTACATAATAGATAATTGATTTCTCCTTCTTTTATGTTTGTGAATTGGTTTCACTATTTGGTGGGCTTATCTACCGCTGGGTTTACTGCAAAGTCATAAAAGAAATCCATGAAATGCAAGCCTTATTCATCCATGAAAAGTTATTTTTATTGAACATAATCAAGCTATGCGGGATTTATCCATTATTGATGAAGTCCAGAGTGCTGTTAGTCAGTTATTAGAGCATTTTCAATTAGTTCAAACAGAATAATTGCTATATCCAGATTTCGACCCTATACCTAAGGACTGTCTTCGTGATATGATTCGTGAGGAGCAATAACCAGTGGATCATGCGATGAGAGTTAAGACACTTGCTATACTTATGGGTGCTCTTATCTTATCTTTCACTCTTAATGAAACAGTAATACCTATGTTTACGGGATAAGAGGAATAACAGTAGGAAGAGGAGGGGGTGTGGCTACTGGGAATGATGATAATGAATGTAGGAAAGAGTAGAAGTAGTTGTTCTGATGGCTGTCTTGTCTATCACTTGACAAGTTTGCTTCAACGAATGAAAAAGTCTTTCGAAAGTGAGTGCATGATCTTGTGGAGCATGAATGATACCTCTTAGAATAGTAGCTTAGCTGTTTCGTAGCAGCTCCTAGTAACAGTTGCAGTTTAGTAGCTGTTCTTAGAATAAGAAGAAAAGTCATACTATAGTCGTAGTAGTAATAGTAGCTGAAGGTAGTGTAAAGCTCTTAACATAGCCATAGCCTTAATGCGCTATTCATAGAAGAAAGTCTTAAGCATGGACGGTAGACAGAGAAAAGTCAACTATAGCCTTGCTACTTACACTATTCAATCTCTCGGGAATCACTATGAATGATTTTGAGAGATAGCTAGTCTTCCACTTTAAGAACCGGATCTTCCTGTATTCTAAGATGCCAGTCTGACTTCGTATTTTCCTGAAACCAAAGTTTCACACTGACCATACCTTCCAATTCAATTCCATCCCAAAGCTAAGAAGCTTACATAGAGCCAGAGCTGAACTAGCGCCTTTCATGTTAATGAAAAGAAGCCAAAAAAGCTTCTCGTGAGAGTGGATCCAATCTATAAAGTTCTCGTTCAATCCCCCATCTATTCTATCTCTTGTCTTTTTTCAATGCTTCGGTATATACTAGATACTTCTAGAAAGTTTTTGACAATCCCTTGATCCTCTTTCTTCAATGTTTTCTAATTTTCTAAAGTGAGTGAAGTGACCCGAGGGGAAGGCTCTGAAAGGCAATGTCAATTGGCTCCCGCTGACCAAAAGGTGCGTAGCAAGAGATGAATAGCCAAACCTCGAAACTGACCAAGGATTGGAGCGCTCGGCTTGAGGACCATGGACAACAGGAGGCTATGCACATAGGGGAGTTTATACTAGAACCTAGTACTAGGTGAAAATAGAAAGATGTAACTCGTTTCAACAGGTTGGATTTCTTGCTACTTTAGCGCAGATAGAACTAAGAAAGCCTTTGACTAGCTGGAAGAGCAGCAAGCTGTTGTATCCATGAGTCGAATCAACGAGTTACATATGTAGCGAGTTCATAAGCCAACACTGCCTTCTGCAGCTACGTTGACCTTTTCTAACTTTCCTTCTTGTTGAACTCGGTCACTGAAAGACCTTTCGAGTTGAACTATAGCGGATAAAATAGCTGCTGATTCTTCTGAAACAGATCCATCTTATCAAATAGGAATTTCCCTCGAGCTGGGTATGAGCTATTCCCATCTTCAATCACTGAACACCAATCAAAAGAGGCACTTGCGGCACACAGTCTATATCCGTTCGAGTAAGAAAAAGAGTTGAAAATCGAAACTAGCTCCCTACACTGCACTCCAGGTAAGGTCCGACACAAACCCCTGGAGTACTTCTCGCTTGAAAGGATAAGAGATAGATCGCTTAGAGCTTTACTTACTGACTTTCTTCACTTACGACTTTCCATATTCCTCCCTCCGAAAAAGAAGGATTCTATTCTGTATCTCCCGCCGAAGCATACCTCATTCCTTCTCGTTTCTTTTATGTCACTCTCAGCAAAAAAGACTTCTCGGTTGAGCTACTTTGTTTCTCTAATCAAAGCCTTTTTTAAGCATATAGCCAATTTTCCTTCGTGCTATAGGGGCTCCTCACACAAGAATGCCTCCGTTTGAGAATAAGATGCTTTAAGTATTACTCCCATTAGGTGAACTAGTAAGCATCATGCGCCAGCAGTTAGATATCATCCATGTACATTACATATCTAAGGGAGCTCATGTTTTTTTGAAAGCGAAGCCTCGTTCCGGTGATCGAATCAACTCTTTCATTTTCTGCTTGGCTGTACGATGTGAGTTTCAATGTCCCCAATAGCTTGGAGGAGGTCGCTCGTTCCAATCAGTGGTTTCCACGTTTGGAAAGGATATGAAAGCCATGCCTTACGGGGCCCCCATGGATTTGTTTGACTAAATATTGTCTATGCCTACTTACTTGTATTTTAGAAAGAAAAGTCCAGTGCTCTCTTTCACTGTCTATAACTGAGTTGGAAAACTCAAAAGCTCTGGCTCGAACTACGCTATGGTCCTTTGTGCAGTGGCATTTGCTTGCCCAGTTGCTGCTGATTCGACTTCTTCTTTTGGCTATAGAACATATACACACCCTTGGGAAGGAATTCTTCTCCCACTCGCCACCCTTCCTTTTAGTGGCATTGCATGAAGGCCTTTGATGCGCCACACCAGCTCTTCCTTCCCCACCCTCGAAAGTTACCCTTGAATCTCCCCTTCAGATCTTACCACCGAACTGACCTTTTGCGCTCTTCGAAACCTTTTCTGAAAAGTATGATGATAATCCCCCGAGGAAGCCTAAGTTACCAACTAGAAAGAAGATAGGCCAGTCAAACAAAAACAAGGTTATGAAATAACGGGCTTTCCACTCCTTTTCACTAAGTAGTGTTATTCTGTCCTCCGGGGAATGGAACCAAGAGGTTCTTTCTTGGAATCACGTAATTTCGCCCGCCCGTTCCACTGGAGTGCTGAAGGAAATGGGATTCGAACCCATGATACAATCTTCTTGTATGTTGATTTAGCAAACTAATGCCTTAAGCCACTCAGTCATACCTCCTTTTTGTTGATATACATTTTTGATGTGCCGGGTTTGGTTGGTTGCCCGTAGGTTCGACCGTGGTGGAAGCCAATCATCCTATTTTACCAGAATAATGACTTTTCCACTTAGATATAGTTCATATACACAGGAAGGTGATGAGCCTTCGCATGACGCCACGTATCCAATAGAGAATCTATATCCTATATGTGAAATAGGAGTATATGATAGAAATCATATGTTCAACAGGCCAGGAATAGACGGATCAAGTTCTTGCATGACGATCCCGTCCCCGATGCCCCGAACTCAGGGTTAGATTGAGATGAGCATAATCAGAAAAGGATAGCGGTGAGCACGCGGCTGGCCCAGTGCAATGTATAGAACATGATACCTCCCCTCCCTTCCTCTCATCAAATTGTAAGTAATTGCCTAAAATAAATGCAAACGGAATGAGCCGCATTTCTCATTTGTTCATTTCTAATGATCACTGTCTTCCTTCTTGCCTTTGTACCATTCTGTCATGGACTGAGTTGAAGCATCAATGTCACACTCAAGCCTAAACCCTCACTTTTCCAGGCCTTCCTACTACCCAGTGTGTAGAGGCAAAGAATCTTTCCCGAAGCTGGAACAAGCTTTTCCATTGAGATGAACTATGTGTGTGTAGATAGGATTTTGATAAAGCATGGTCTTGCAGGTATCTGCTGCCCATGTAATTGGTCCATAGGCTGTCGATGCCATAGCAGTTTTTCCTGAAGCATTTACAAACATCTTCCAACTGAGTCCAATTCCCCCCTCTTATTTAGGTCTGCACAGTGCATCCCATGAGATCCAATGAGATTTAGGACCTCCTCCCCATAGGAAATTAGAAAAGAGGAAGAAGTGTGAACCCCAATCGCAAGAGCAACATGCAGTGGAGATTCTTTTAAAGAATATCCACGGGCCTATTGATTTTCTTCTGAAGGGTTTCACTATCAAAACCTTCGAAAAAATTTTGAATAAGGCTAGTAATCTACAGGAAGAGGCTTCCAAAATGCCATTCCTGAAGGATTCTACTGAGGAAAAGAAAGCTAGTAAACTGTTGAAGTCCTTTGAAAAGAGAACAACAATGGTTTCAACTATCGATAAAGGGAAGAAACCAATGAATATTCAATCTAGTAATTCTCCAGTTCAACAAACTCAGAAATCTCCACCTTTTCAAGTAACCTCTCAACTTACAGGAGATTCTCACCCGATTTCTTTTAAAGAGAGATTGGCTCATACATATCCATTTAAAAGGGAGTTGATGAGAAAGATCTTTAAGAGTCTTCAGAAGAAGCTAGATTTTTGATTGCTGGAGGCTAAGAAGTCGGAAGAGGCAAATAAGAAAGATGATCCAACTTTTTGCCCCTACCACCATATGTTGGGCCACACAATCGAGAACTGTATTATCTTCAAGGACTGGCTCGAAAAGAATTTTTGTCAAGGTAATATCATAATTCAAAAGGAGTACCTGGTTGATCCAGATCAGGGGTCTGTTAAATCTATTTCAGGTAAGAATTCTAACTCTTCCCTATCCATTGAAGATGGTTGGGATATAGTACTATCTCGGGCATTTAAAAAGTCAATTAATAAGTCTTTTCATCTTTCTCAATAGTTATAGATGAGAGCCCGGGACTCGATCTGGGAGGTTAACCTCGAGGCTTCGCAGGAGGACGTTGGTACAGTTTCCTCTCCAATAGTCTGAGGAACTACTGTATCAAATAAAAATGAAAAGAGTGAACCTTTTATAAAGAGGAAATTAGTTGATGAGAGATCTGTATAAGTGGTGAATGGTTGCTCAAAACCACTATCTCCACTGAAATTATCTAACTTTTATTTTTCCCCATCAAAGGCAAATGGTCAAAAATTAAATAAAAAGTCTGATCCTTCTGCTCAAATTTTGATGATTACTATTGAGAATGAAAATTTAAATGAATCTTCCATTAAAAACAATCAAGAACAAGCTGAGATCAATCAAAAAATTCAAATATTTAGTTCTCCAGATTTGACTCTTCAAGACAGAAACAAATCTAATGTCTTATCAGATGGTGAAACCCCTGAAATTAACTTTCAAGGGAGTCCCGTTGTGATAGACTTTTCAAATTCAGACTCTCGCTCAGATAACAACAATCATTTGCCTAAGGAAAGCGTAGACTCCCCTGTAGTTTGTTCTTCTGATGAGATCGTACAAGTATAGCTACATGGTGGCAAGGTCTTACCCCCTAGGCTACCTCCTCAGGATAAAGGAAAATAAGTTATTTCTGATGACCCAATTCAAACTCCCACTCAACAATCAACTCCTATTCTTTCAAATCCATCACATCCTGATATTAACTTTCCAAGTGTTGATTACAATATCTTAGCTCGCCTTAGAAAGTTACCTACTAAGTTGATCATTTATGATGTGCTTGTCCTTTCAAAAGAAATGAGGGAGACTCTAATTAAAGCACTTATCGACCCAAAGATTTTCTTAGCTCAATTAGCTTCAACTTCTGAGGAAGAAGCTTTGTACTTTAAGAAAATCCCTGGGGTTACCTTCTCTAATGAAGATTTACTCCTTGGAACTGACAAACACAATCGTTCACTTTACGTCACCGTAAATGTGGGCAAGATTAAGTTATCAAGAGTTCTCATTGATCTGGGTGTATCGGTCAACATAATGAACATAAAGACTCTCGCATACCTTAGAGTTGATACTAGCAAGCTCTCAACTGACAAGTTAGTGCTTCGTGGGTTCAATGAAAAGGGCGAGAAGGCTTTAGGTTCAGTTACCCTTCTTCTAGAGATAGGAGAATTAAAAATTAAAGCGAAATTTCATATCATTGATTGAGTGACATCTTTTAACGTGCTCCTAGGTAGGCCCTGGATCCATGAATATAGGATGGTTCCTTCTACCCTACATCAATGCATCAAGTACCAACGAGATGGCATTGAGTTTGAAATTAAGGGTAATCTGCAACCATTCTCTATTCACGAGATCGAGATCTACGAGGATGTGGCGTATAATGTACCTAAAGAGTCCACTACATGTTCTAAGGTAGAGATCAACGTCAAGGAAGAAAAAGCAGAAAATTAAAGTTCAAAAGCAATTCAAAGTTTAAGAAAAGAAAAAGTTAAAAATTAAAAGAGACAGAATTCAAGTAGTGAAGACGACGTCGAGTGCGTGATCTTTAGGCCTCCAAATAAATTACCTCAAAGAGGTGGGAGGATGGCCCAAAGAGCACGCAGTCAAAGCCGCCCTTCAATTGAGAAAAGAAATCCACCAATCTATATCGAAGTTGAAACAAGTTCTGATGAAGAATCAAGAAAAAGGGGTGCCACATTTTCTTTTAACTATACAAAAATCAATCCTCCTCCAAACTTTGATCTCATTTTAGAATTGGATAGCGACTAGGAGGGTACAAAATTAAAATTCAAAGTGATGAGCCTGAATTGAGTCTATATGAAAAGCTTAATAGAGCAGTTGAATCCTTAACCTTAACCCCACTGTCTACTGACAGGGTCTCAGGGTTAGAGACTAAGGATGTCCCTAACTTAGATGGAGAAGTAAGGAAAGTCTAGAAGTTTTTCCCTAGCTCTTCCTCCTCAAGGAATGAAGATGATGTAATCCTTGACGAGGCAAATTTCAATGAATTAATGGAATTACCTTTTGGCTACTTTCCTGCTAGTGTTAAATCTCTTATCTCTAAAGATTTTACTCTGAGTCAGTGGACTAAGGGTCAAGATAGATACCACGAAAGACTTTGGAATTCAAAATTTAATAAATATTGGACCAGTGGTATCAACTTTGGTACCGTTAGATCTTTCGACGATGATGAATTCTATCTAATGATAACTAGTGGTCCTGAATTTAAAAATGTCCCTACTGAAGTCATTGATTCATTCGATGGACTTTGTTTGGAGACTTTAGATGATTCTAATGAACTTCAGGTTCGGGATGCACCCCCTGAATTCGAAGAAGAAATTAAATCAACAGTTGATGAACTTAAACAAATCAACCTTGGAATAGAGAATGACCCTCGCCCCACGTTCATAAGTTCTTTATTGAGTGAAGATGAGTCTAAGGATCTAATTCAACTTCTATCTGAGTTTAAAGATTGCTTCACCTGGACATACGAAGAAATGCTGAGGTTGTCCGCTAATGTAGCAGTCCATAAACTTAGAATCCGGCATGATGTTATTCCTGTTAAGCAAGCTCCATGATGCATGCGTCTGGAGATCGAACAACAAGTCATTTCTGAAGTTAAGAAGTTGGCTGAAGCTGAATTTATTCGAGAGGAATAATATCCATCTTGGGTAGCCAGTGTCATGCCAGTTCGAAAGAAGAACGGTCAAATTCGAGTCTGTGTTGACTATAGAGACCTGAATAAGGCATGTCCTAAGGATGAATTTCCTTTTCCAATCCCAAAACTTATGGTGGACATTTCCTCTTCGCACATCATTTTCTCCTTTATGGATGGCTCATCTGGTTATAATCGAATAAAGATGGCCCCAGAAGATGAGAGAAATACTGCATTTAGAAGTCCTATAGGGATCTTTTGTTATAAAGTTATGCCCTTTGGCCTCAAAAATGCTGGTGCAACCTATCACCGAGCCGTGACTCATATCTTTGATGACTTAATCCACAATCAAGTCGAGTGCTATATCGACGATTTAGTTGTCAAGAGCAAAGTAAAAGAGGCTAATCTTTATGACTTAAGAACTGTATTTGAGCGGTTGCGTCGCTATAACCTCAAAATGAATCCTTCGTAGTGCACCTTCGGTGTCACGTTAGGGAAATTCTTAAGTTTCGTAGTCAGGCATCGTGGAATTAAAAATGATCCTATCAAAATTGAAGCTATCTTAAATATGCCGCCTCTTAAGAGTCTTACTCAATTGAGATCTCTTCAGGGTAGGCTGGCGTATATAAGAAGATTCATTTCTAATCTTTCTGGAAGAAGTCAACCATTCTCTGTCCTGGCTAAAAGGGTTGCCAAATTCATTTGGGATGAGAAATGTCAAAGTGCTTTTGAAAACATCAAACAATACCTAACAAATCCGCTAGTTTTGGCAGCCCCCATTCCGGGGAGACCCTTAATCCTTTACACTGCAGCCCTCGACGAATCTCTCGGGGCCCTCCTAGCTCAAATCAACAAAGATGGGAAAGATATTAAATTTCCAGAAATCAAATAAATTTAAAAAAGTCAACTTTTGGTCAAACCTAGTTTAAATTCAAGTCAAAACTTTAAACCTTCATAATAAAATCTAAAAAAATCCAATTTTAGCGTACTTACTATCTAACTGATCATATTATGGTCTAGTATTTTAATAAATTATTAACTTTCCATAAAACTCTTTAAATCAAAATATCAATTTTTGACCCGTTAATTAAATGATTGAACTAATCCAAAAAATTCCAAAATTCAACAAATCATCAAAAACTCCAGAAAACATCAATTTAACTTTAAAACTAGCAACCAATCAACTCTAATTAAATTTTAATTACCTTTCAACCTTAATTAAACTTAAATCATTTAATTTTATCGGGTACCACTTGGTAACCCAGGCCTATGAGGCTATTAAATTAGCCCCAATGAAGGTGAAAAAAACTTCACGGCCTCATCGTTAAACAGAGGTGGTATCCAATGAACAATAAAAATCAATTTTAAAATGAATTTTAAACCATTAATATTTAAACTTCAATTAAATTCTCCCTTAAGCCTTTTCAACCAACTAGAATCTTTAACAACTTCAATCAAATGATCCTACTTAGGACATATCAAAGCCACACAGCCTACCTCACACACTTTGGATGGTTTGCTAGGACAACCAACTCTAGTCTTAGGCTAGGCTGATGTTTACCTTTCTGCTGTGTGCCATATTTTTGAGCTTTCACTGCATGTTGTTTGCTAGTAGAAGAATTGCTATATTTGTTTATTTAAATTTCTGCACTCTGTGATGTGATTGATTGTGCGTTAGATCTAATACTAAATTTGGGATAATTTATACTAACTGAATATTATGCAGGTGGCCATGCTCATACAGGGCATTAATTAAAGGGGACAATCAAATAATTAAGCTTTAAATTAACACTATTTTCTTTTGGCGCTCCAGAATGCTTAAGTCCCCCTTTAATATTTAAAGAGTATGGCGAAGTGTCGCTGTGATTGAGCTTTCTTTACATTTTAAATATTAACTGCTTGAGATTGATTATAACTGTCTGGGATGTCAAATATAAACTGATGATTATTAGGATAACCTTATAGGATCGAGTCTAGATTTTTCAATTTTGTTCAATGTAATTTGATATGAATTTGAGTTATAAATTATACTAAGTGGTTTGAGATTGAGATATTAAATATCAAATTTGAAATCCAAAGAGGAAGGAACATCCCTTAGGGGAGAGTTCCTATCCATTCGGAGATCCGAATTGGATGACTTTCAAAGAATCCAAGGAGGAAAGGTAACAACTCTTTTAAGAGGGAGTTTTCTTCTCACTTGGATATCCAGACCGCGACGATCCAAGGAGCTCGTAGAAGGATAAAGAAGTAAAGAATGAGAAGAATCTCAAATCTCAAAGTCACTTGTCTTTTAGGAAAAGAATTCGGGTTGTAGTCAAAGATGCCCGACCTCTTTACTTTCTTGCAAACCCTGGGTTGTACAATTAGAAGGCACTTGCCTATGGACTTTAAGTTTGAATATTATATTTAATTTATTTGATTATTTAATTGATTTGATGTTGATTGCGATTAAGGATTGCATGCTTTTAGTAGTTTTTTTTGTGCTTTAGCATGTCTATCATTGTTTTAGCCTGGAACCCGATCAGAGCCACGTGAGGGTACGGTCAAACTATTTCAACATTAATTAAAATTAAAAATTTTAGGCTCAAATAGAAACTCTAACACTTTTAAGAAGTAAGCCCGGACTCGTTGGGGGTTTTTCATGCATTTATATTGACTTTCCTCTTCCGTGTTAGGCACCTCCCCACCTGCGAGCATTGCCAGACCACCTGACCTATTAGGGTGCAGTTCTGTCCAAGGGGATGTTGTGCAATCTCTAGGATAAAACCTATTTTTTAAGCCTGATTTTAAAATTGCTTCATTCTGGTTCTAAAGCATTCGAGTCAACTAGCATGCATTGCATTAGATACAAATTAAAATTGAGTCTAATTCATAATCGCATTTTTAGCTTAAGAATTTCACCCAACATATGTTAAGGGGTCAATTAGGAATCTGCTCCAGATGTCGACCCCAATTTCTTAAAACTTAATCTTAAATAATGCCCCTAACCACTCTTTCATTTAAAAGACCGGAAATATGGTTTTGAAGCGCTTAGGTGGTTTAGCTGGCTCCCCAATCTAGGCCGGGGTAAGTCCAGACCTTGCATTGCATTAGCTAGGATCTGGGTCAATGATTTTCAGTACCCATTTTAGACTTAGGTTCTGAGGCAGATCTTCAATCCTTAGACCTCAACCTCCAGGAATCTATTTCCCACTTTTTAATAAAATCGATCACTTAAACATTAAATCTCTTTCAATCTTATTCAAGCCCAACACTTAGGATAGTTTGAGGTGTTTCTGAAGTGATTCAGAATCTTAAAAAATCTCTTACCATTCTTCCTTTGACTCCAGAAATAAGTGTTCAATCTTAAATAAATCCCATTTGAAAATTCTAGTCCCTACCTCCTTTGAAATTGAACTTTGAATTCTTAAATGAATTCGTATCGCTATTTTAATCGAGAGTATTCACAAAAAAATTCTAGTTTCCTACGATGTAATTAACTATGAGGGCTTGCGCTTGTAGGAGATTTAGAAATCCAGACCTGACTTTCAAAATCAATTTTTTTCAAAACCCTTAATTAATTACCTTCGGGAATTCAAACAAAAAATGGCGATCGTTATCGTCATATTCAAGTAATTAACAATGAATGGTATTTTCTTCCTTTGGGATTATATATCATTTATTGATATAATTTTGAATATGAAATTAACGAAAATCTATCCAGATTATCGTAGCAAGATATTTGATTGAACTTCATTTTGATCCTTTGGGATCATATGTGGTTCCCTCCTGAATCTAGCTACGATATTCAGGATCAAATTTATAATTCTAAATTTGAACCAATTAGAAGATTTTATCTCTACCTTTTGAGGTAGTATATTATCAATAATGGATGTTCAATTTTAGAATTAAAATTTAAATATCAATTTAAATTATTCCCAAAGATAATTAACATTTTCAAAACTTATATTTTTCAATCACTTCAGGAGTTTGTTTTGTGGATATTTCTGAATTTTTTCTTATGTTTAGAAATGAAAACGTTAAATTTTCATTATATCTTTCCTTTTGAAACTAATAAAGTTTAGTTTTCTTTCTTGCTTTCTCTTCCAAAGTTCACCAGTCATTCTTATAATAAAATGTTATATTTTCTGAAAACATCAAAATATGAAGGAATTAGCAATTATTTCATAGAAATATATATACGAAATGTAAAGACTATCTTCCTCTAGAAATAAATAAATAAATTTAAACACACACACACACACACACACACACACACACACACACACACACACACACATATATATATATATATATATATATATATATATATATATATATATATATATGTTTAGATTTCTTCTTTTATTGAATTTTTTTTGAGATTTTCTTTTAGCACGAAAATGAAATTGAACTTGCCATCTTATTCCTCTTTATGAGAAATAGTTGAAGTGTATCTCCCAAGCGGCAATTTTTTCTTTTTTATGAAAGTTTTTGAATAAGATTACTTCCTTATAGGTTTGTTTGAATTAATGAAAGGAGAATGTTTATGGGATGCATATATTATGCTTAAAAGATGAAATAGAGTGATAGTGCTTTTATTGAGACAATGCATCTCATATTTGCATTGGGTATGAATATTAAGTTGAAAAGTAGAAGGAGTATGTGTTGGTGAAAAATGATGCATATAGTTGTGCTCTTTTTTGTGGTCACAAAGGGAAGTGTAAATTTTGGAAAGAGGAAATGTGTAGTGTGTAAAAATGTGTAGATTTTTGGAAAAGATGTAAAGTATCTGTATGGCTTTAAAAGAGCTCTTTGTGTGCAGATTAAAAAATGGAGAGTGTGGATTGTGAAGGGTGAAGTGTGTGTATGAGTTGAAAAGTAAAATTTTGGGGTTTTGGATAGTGAAAAGTGTACATTTTGAAAGGTGATTGTGTGATCTTTGGAAGACAAGAAGTGTATATTGGAAAGTGTAAGTTTTAAAGTGAAAGTGTGTGGATTTTGAATAGTGTGTGTTTTGAAAGCTTTTGTGTGAGAAATTGGAAAAGTAAAGTGCCTTCTGAATGTGTGTTCTAAAAGGTGGACTATACATGTTTTGGAAAAGGAAGTGAGTATGATTTTGAAGTGAGGTTTGTGGGTTCAGAAAGGTGAAATGTGTGTAATTTGGAAAGGTGATTTGTATGTTTCTTTGAAAAGTGAAATGTGCATGTGAAAAGTAAAGTGTATGATTTTGTAAGAAGTGTATGAGTTTTGGAAAGGAGATGAAAAGTGGTTTGTGTGGGAGAGTGAGTTAGTTGAATGTTTTTTAGAAATTTAAATTGTTAAAAAGCAAGTGCTCTATTTATCTCTCTACCTATCTCTCTCTTCTTCTTCTTCCCCTTTTGTTGTGCCTCGGGGTGAATGTTGGAAAAAAATAAAGTATACTTTCAAAAATGAAAAGTTCAAAAGGTGTTCAACGAACCGATGTGCAAGCCCAAAAAAAAGGTATGTTTTTGTTTAAATAGTAATTTTTCAATTATTTCAATTCTAATTATTAAATTTGTTTCTAACCACTGTTTTCTCCTCTGTATTTGCATGAACTGCGAGGAACGGTACCGATCAAGTGGACAAGCAAAAATGGACTAAAGGTGTCAATCGCCTCTATCCAATCGGGTAGAGGTGCTACGGGCGGAATCACTGGGTTGTAGCCCCCGGTGTTGTAAGTTTTCTTAACACTTAGAAAGCCCCTAGGAAGCCCTTGGTGTTGTTTGTGCGAACCCTTCCCCTTTAGGTCCCTATAGTAACTTTAATTATATTATGATTATTTTTATTTTATTTTATTTTAGATCCTTAAACCTCTTTACATGTGCACAATGTCCTAAGGGTTAGTGATGATAAACTTTTTCATCCCGTACAACATTAGTGACATTTAAGGATAAAAAACTAGGGACTGAGTCTTAGAAAACTTAGACTTAGGATGCATGCACACTTTAGGGTAGAAACAGAAAACATAGAAAAAGTTAGTGACACCTTACCTTAGGGTTAGTATATACATTATTATACGTAACCTGAATCAAACTTAAATAATAAATGAATATTTAAGAAATGAAAACTTCAATCAATCTGATAACATACAATAATACAAATATAAAAGTTAAATATAAATATTGAAATATTAAAAATTATAAATGATTAAATAAAAATTGAAAAATGAATAAAACTTTGTAATAAATTAAATAGATAAATCCTAAATATAATTTAAAAAGAGGTTAAATAATAAATTAAAATCAATTTAATAATAATAATAATAATAATAATAATAATAATAATAATAATAATAATAATAAATTTAAAAATCTAATAAACTATTAAGAGTTAAATAAAATCTTTAAAGATTCAATAAATCATTAACAATTTAATAAAAGAATTAAAATATTAATAAATAATTTAAAATTCAATAAAATATCAAAAATTTAATAAATCAATAAAAATCAAATAAACATTAAATATTCAATAAATTATTAAATTAAATAATTTAAAGATTACAAAAAATTGTTAATTAAAGTATCCTAACTAACTAATTTTCTTAATCAACCTTAACAATTAAAATTTAATTTAAAAAATGAACTTCCAAATATTAAAGACACTAAAACTTAAATTTTAACATAAAACCTCCTCTGACACTTCAACAAACCAAATTCAATGAACTAGAAAACATCAATTAATAACTGATCTAGGATATATCAAAACCACACAGCCTACTCTATACACTTAGATTTGTTTGCTAGGACAACTGACTTCAGCTTTAGGTTTGGCCGGTATTTACTTTCTTGCTATTATGTGATGGGTTTTCTCGTGATTTTTATTACATGCTTGTTATAAAATTATTGGTGTGTTTGTTTATTTACTTATTTCTACAATCTGAGAATTGATTTGATGGGCGATAGATTACCCCTAGGTTAGGAACGATCTAGATGCTCACAAAATTTTACACAAGTGGCCATGCTCGTACAGGGCTAAATTAAAGGGGGCTAATTAAAATTTTAAATTCACATAAATTTCCTACAGGTGCAAAATGTTAAGCCTCCCCTTAAAATTAAATGAGCATGGCCAAGTGTGACTGGTGAAATTTAATTTAAATACAAATATATAAATGCCTGTGATGATTTTACTATAAACTACTTAGGATAACCTTGTGAGTGATCAAGATCTTCTTTTTATTTGAAATGTAATGTAATGTAAATATGTTTGAAATGTGTTGTAATGTAAAAGTGATTTGAAAGTGGGATATCACTTCTAATTTGGAATCCAAAGAGAGGAGAATATCCCTTAGGGGAATGTTCTCTTATATTTGGAAAGCCAAGTTAGGATGATTATAATATCCAAAGGAAAAAGAAAATACCCCTTTGGGGATGAGTTTCTTTTCATTTGGATATCAAGACCTGATAAATGGAAGGAGCTCGTAGAAGGAAAGAAAACCAAGAAGAGAAGATAAAGAAGTGAAGAAAAGAAGAGTTATCCCATTTCAAAATCTCTTGCATCAGTCTTAGGATTAGAATCTGTGTTTTTTGTCAGTGGTACCCAACCACTTTACTTTTTCAGCAGACCCTGGGTTGTAAGTAAAATGACACTTGCCATATGTACTTTGGATATTATATATTGTATAATTTAAATTTAATTATTTACATTGCTTGTGTAGTAGAATTGCCTATTTTTTTATGTTTTCTTACATGCCATATTTTGTTTTAGCCTGGATACCATCAGAGTTTTTGCAAGGGTACGAATAAAATTTTTATACTTGAAATTTTAATAAAACTTTTAGGCCCACATAGAAACTCTAATGATCTAAGAAGTAAGCTTGGAACTGCCGAGAGTCAGCATATGCATATTATGATTTTCTCTTCCTTGTTAGGCACCTCCCTACCTGTGGGTTCTGAAAAACCACCTGGCTTATTAGGGTGCAGTTCTGTCAAGGGGATCTTATGCAATCTCTAGGGAAAAAATATATTTTCTAAGCCTGATTTTAAAACTGCTTCATAAATAATTTTATGCATTCATGTCAATTATCATGTATTGCATTAGATATAAATTAAAAGAGTTTAAAATTTTATTTACATTACGCTCTCAAGCATCATTTACCCTACATAAGTAAACGGGCCAATTAGGATTTGTCTTAGATATCGGCCTCGATTTCTTAAAACTTAAATAATGTCCTTACGCATATTTCATACATAGACCAGAAACATGGTTTTAAAGCGCCTAGGTGGTTAGTTGGCTCCTTAATCCAGGTCGGGGTAAGTCAAGATTTGCACTTCATTAGAAAGGTTCGGGTTACTACTTCATAGTAACCAAATTAAATTTAGGTTCTGAGGCAGATTTGTAAATCTCAAGTCCTCACCCTCTGGGAATATAATCTCAAATTTTTAATAAAATATTAACTCAAAAATAAAAATTCTCTCTTAAAATGTAAAGCCCAACATAGGATAGACTAAGGTTGCCTCTGAGCTTCTTAGAATCCGGCATCTCCTACTTTTCCTCCTTTGACCCGCTAAGAACTGTTTAACGTCGAGCTTTCATCTTAAAAATTTCCTACTTCTTTCCTCGTCTTCTACTTTGTAATAAAAGGATATGAAATTGCTAGTTTAATCGAGAGTTTTCTTAGGAGTACCCCTCCTAGGATGTAATTAACTATAGGGGCTTGCCCCTATAGGGGTTTGAGAACTCCAGAATGAAATAAATCTTATTTTATTCTTATAAAATAGTGAAAAAATCTTTGAAAAGGCAGATATCTTTTAAAAACTCATTTCTAATTTTAAATATACTTGTAGGATGTTATTATTATCTTTTCAGATAATATAATATTCTACTTGTTATATTCAATCTTAAAAATGATGAATTTTGCAAAAACCCATTCGTATTTTTAGATGTCTTAAAGAATGTCATGTTCGTCTTTTAAGATGATATAATATTCTCCTTGATACATCTAATCAAAAGAATGGATAAATTTTCAAAACCCTATTTCTATTTTTAAACACACTCTATAGAATTGCATGTTCATTTTTTGAGATGATATATTATTCTTTGAATTATGTTTGATCATTAAAATATCATTTTTTAAAATCCTATCTTGTTATTGAATCTATTGTACAATATTGTGTTAGTCTCCCGAGATTATAGTTTATACTCAATACAGTATTCGATTACAAAATAGGAGAAATAAAAATCTGCGTGGTGACATTAAATTTTTTTCCCCTCAGGTTCTCTAGCGACTCCGCTGGGGATCAATCATGTCTCCATATTTAGCAGTGATTTATACCCTTACATCAATAGTATACTTGTGCTTTCCATAGGTTGTAACTACCCTTCTTCTGTCGGTTATATTATTCATTTCATTCTTGGGTAATTTGATCGGCATCTCTTAAATTTTTAAAATAAGATCTTATAGAACCCCCGTTAATTATTGATGGGATGTTTTCTTTATGCCTCTTCATACAACTTTAAAAAAAATCCTTTTGCCCAGTCTTTAGTAGTATGTACAGTTACTTCTTTTTGTAGCTCAACATATTATTTGGATTGAGTCCAAAAAATTTTAAATCTTCAAAATTTTAAACTTTTTCGTGTCCTAGCTAACATGTTGCAGTTATATATTTTTGTAACTCGATATGTGGCTGGACAAATCTTAAGAAAATTTGAGCTTCTAAATCAAAGTTTTCTCCCTATCTAAACCAACATGTTGCAGTTATAAATTTTTATAGCTTAATAAGTGTGGTAGGATAGGGTCCAAAAGTTCAAACCTTCAAAATTAAAATTTTTTGCTTGTCCTAATAATATATTGTAGTTACATGTCCTTTGTAGTTTGATATGTTTTCTAGGACAGGGTCCATAATCTGATATATGCAAGATTTTCAAGATTAAAACCTATTTAATTTGAGAAAAATTTGAAGGTTCAAATACACGTCACGCTTATAAAACTAATTTTGTTGGAGAAAATAGTAGGTTGATCTCTCTCAAAAGAAATATACCTCTATTTTTTTTTAATTATAATAAAAAGTTTATTGTGGTTGACTCCTCTAAATACTTAAAGAATGTGGCATATGGCTATCAATGCTATTAAGAAAAGTCTGTTCCCTCCCTCCCTCCACTTAGGTGGATTGACGCTTATATCTAATTCTTTGAAACTTCAAAGCACAAAATTTCAACTAATTAAATTCAATGGTATTTTGAAATTTTCTATTCAACCATATTATGATTTTTCTAATTTTAGGAATGTACAATTATTGGTCGATGTGTTGAAGTTTGAAAATCATTCTGAATTCCCTCATCTTTAACCTTCTTGTAGGTCAGAGTTCAGGATGCCTTTAAATCTTATTTCCTAAGGGTTCTACATGGATACAACAATTTGGCCTCTGTCAGGTGGTTTAACCTTGAAATAAAATAGATCTTTAGGCATGTGATAAAGCTAAATGGCCTAATCAATTATATAAGAGACTTTGTTCACCCTCTAAAGTTTTCTCTTATGATGATATTTGTAAATTAAATCTTAGCTAAGTTTATTCTTAGCTTTATCACTCCATTTTAGAAAACTCATGAGCAATTCTTATTAAGATTGATCATCTTAAATTCCCATGTGAGTCAAAGACTTAGGACAGTTCAAGGTTCTTTATTAAGGTTAACCCGTGATATAATAAACATTCATTTATCATGTAGCTTTTCCTTAACATTAATTGATACACCTTGAATTGATTCTAAGTTAGGTGATTTTATAACATCTTTGAAAGTTTCTTTCTCTTATTGGTGAAAACAAAATCATATTGGGTTCACCCATTATAATATCCATATGTATTTTCTTTTGAATTGAGATCTATGTTAAATTGAAATTGAACAAAGTGAAAGTCTTATTGATTTCTTTATGGTTATGCATCTCATAGGCATCTTACAAGTTGATGAACCTATTTTATAATCAGTTAAGTTATTTATTCCTATCATAGAATTGGCTCCGACTTATAGATAGATCATCCATGCATAAGAGAATTTTTCATTTTTATGCTTGGGAGATGATTTTATAACTGAAATAATTATTTCAAGATTTGAGTAAAGGAAGCCTCAACAAAAAAAGAAAAAAAAAAGAAGAATAAAAAAAAAGAAGAAGATGAAAAAGAATAAAAAAAGAAAAAAGTGGCACATTCATTAAATGCGTAGCAAAAAAAAAAAGAAGAAATGGCTTCCCTTTCTAAGTCTTGAATATCAGAGGACCCATTCATGATTTAGTATTTTTAACACTTGACTTTGAGAATTCAAAATTTTGGTTCATCATCAAGCATTGATGTTCTATTGGATGTAAAACATATACCATCTAAAAGATTTGAAAAGATTGGATTTCAACCTCCAATTTAATTCTCTTTGGATTAGTTCTTAATTCAAAAAGAGGAAAAAGATGAAGAAGAGTACCAAGTTTAGTTTATAGGGAAACTTTGATCTGGGTTAACAAAATCTAAATTTCATGACTTCTCTAGTTAGCAACTTTAGTAGGTCAGTTCATATCTTCAAATCATGATCAAGAAAAATCACAGAGATGGTTAATTTAACTTTAATTATAATGGTGCTGGTTGTGCATTATTAGGTTTCACATAACTAACCTAATTGAGATGCATAAACAAATTATTATCTAAATTTCTTCAACTCTCTTTTAAACAACTACCAATTTGAATGAGATTCTAAACAGGGTCCTATTGCGCAAGGATTTATAGTGATATTTATGAATATAAAAGTCACTTTATTTAACTTCTAATTTTTGAAGCGGACCTAAGGGACATCCTTTTTTTGGTTTTGATATGATTGTCTAATTTTCTCGTTCATTTTGAGTAGATGTTAGATTTGAATTTAAATCTAATATTAACTGAACTAGGATGTTAGAACATGAGGGGTTCTATCCTTAGTGATGTCGATGATATTTTTGTTTGAATCTTTGTCAAACTTCAAACAAAAAAACAAGCTATAATTTGACCTGGTCCATGATTGACTAATCTTATGTTAGAATTGGAAGGATTCTATTTCTGATAAATTTCATGATGACATCGTCAAATAGATATAAGATTCATTCAAGGTATATCTTCACTTTATCATAAACTAGAATCAGATGTTAGAGTCTAAACAACTCTATCCCAATTAAAAAATCTTTCTATAGCATTGAAATTCAAAATATTTGAAAATACAATTTTCTTTAAAGAAAATTGTTAAGTTTTGATTATTTGATTAAAACTCATTTTGGTCATATTCAACCTATTTAATTTAGATGGTGTCAACCTATCCTTCATTAAGTTTTTCAATCTTTTCCCACTTGTCATTTTCATTGGGTTAAGATGATAAAAACTTAAGTGAACACTTTCAAATATTATAAGAAAATTATTAAATGAAAATAAAGCTTTCACTATTTGATGAAAATCAAACATTTCTCAATCATTATGAGTATTTGATATTCCTTCGTACTTTCACTATAAAGGATGCTCAAATATGCTCCTTGTTCTTTAACAACTCATGCAAAAGATAAAATTTTCCTAAGAAAATTTTATCATGTTACATTTAGTTCTCTTAGAACATATAAATGAGAACTCTAGAAAATTTAGATGATTTTCTTTGAGTTATTTAAGACAAATTCAATTATGAAATGAATCTTTAATCAAAATCTTGTATTCCTCCTTGAGTGGTCGAGATGCTTTGATAAATTTTACTTTTCGAAGATGATCGAACAATCACCCTTTTTCTTATTTTGTTTTCTTCCCATATGATGATCTGGAATAAAAATATAATCCCAAATGAATTATTTGTAAGGTACAAAGATTATTTATAATGGAGGAGAAAATAAATTTTCAATCCAAAGAATTTTAAGACTATTAGTCTTCCAAACTCAGAACTCCATCTATAATTAAAAATTTCAATCAATCTTAAACCAAATCAAACTCATTCAAAAATAAGAATTAAAAGTTTAAATTCAATTCAAATCAAAATCAACATTCTCTAGTCTTTTAAGGATAGGTGTGAGTCCATGTGCTTCCTTTCCTTAGGATTAGATCCGCTAAAGTCGGAGAACACCCCTCGTGGCACCATCCTAGCATAAATTTTAAATCTTAAATCTGATCCTCTATGGTTAGGTGTGAGTCCCCACACTTAGGCTTCCTTTCCATATGATCATCTGATCCATTCAGGTTAGGTGTGAGCCCCCAAACTTAGGCATCATATCCTCACGATCATCCATTAGAGTTGGAGAATGCCCCTCGTGGCACTGTCCTAGTATAAATTTAAATCTTAAATCTGATCTGCTATGGTTAGGTGTGAGTACCCACACTTAGTCTTCCTTACCATATGATCAGTCAATCATCTTAGGATAGGTGTTAGTCCCCACACTTAGGCATCCTTTCCTCACGATAACCCACTAGAGTTGGAGAATGCTCCTCGTGGCACCATCTTAGTGTAAATTTTAAATCTTAAATTCGTTCATCTATGGTTAGGTGTGAGTCCCCATACTTAGGATTCCTTTCCATATGATCATCTGATCCTCTAAGATTAGGTGTGAGCCGCCACACTTAGGCATCCTTTCCTCACGATCACCTGCTAGAGTTGGAGAACACCCCTCGCGGCACCATCCTAGTGTAAATTTTAAATATTAATTTCTATCCTCTATGGTTTGATGTGAGTCCCCACGCTTAGGCTTCCTCTACATATGATCATCCGATCCTTTGAGTTTAGGTGTGAGTCCCCACACTTAGGCATCCTTTCCTCACGATCATCTGCTAGAGTTAGAGAACACCCCTTGTGGCACCATCCTAGTATAAATTTTAAATCTTAAATATTATCCTGTATGGTTAGGTGTGAGTCCCCATACATAGGATTCCTTTCCATATGATCATATGATCCACTGAGGTTAGGTGTGAACCCCAAACTTCGGCATCCTTTCATCACGATCATCTGTTAGAGTTGGAGAGCGCCCCTCGTGGCACAATCCTTGTGTAAATTTTAAAACATAAATTTGATCCTTTATTGTCAGGTGTGAGTCCCCTCACTCAGGCTTCCTTTTCATATGAGCATTTAATCCTCTGAGGTTAGGTGTGAGTCCCTACACTTAGGCATCCTTTCCTTACGATCACCCGCTAGAGTTAGAGAACGCCCCTCGTGGCACCATCCTAGTGTAAATTTTAAATCTTAAATTTGATACTCTATTGTTAGGTGTGAGTCCCCACACTTAGGCTTCCTTTCCATATGATCATTCGCTCCTCTGAGGTTAGGTGTGAGTCCCCACACTTAGGCATCCTTTTGTCATGATCATCCGCTAAAGTTTGAGAATGCCCCTCGTGGCACCATCCCAGTATAAATTTTAAACCTTAAATTTGATCCTCTATGGTTAGGTGTGAGTACCCAAACTTAGTCTTCCTTTCTATATGATCACTCGATCCTTTGAGGTTAGGTGTGACTACCCACACTTAGGCATTCTTTCCTCACGATCGTCCGCTAGAGTTTGAGAAAGCCCCTCGTGGCACCATCATAGTATAAATTTTAAATCTTAAATCTAATCCTCTTTGACGAGGTTTGAGTCCCCACACTTAGGCTTCCTTTCCATATGATCATCCGATCCTCTGATGTTAGGTTTGAGTCCCCACACTTTGGCATCCTTTCCTCATGATCACCCACTAGAGTTGGAGAAATCCCCTCATGACACCATCCTATTGTAAATTTTAAATCTTAAATTTGATACTTTATGGTTAGGAGTGAGTCCCCACACTTAGGCTTCCTTTCCATATGATCATTCGATCCTCTGAGATTAGGGGTGAGTCCCCATACTTAGGCATCCTTTCCTTACGATCATCTGCTAGAGTTTGAGAATGCCCATCGTGACACCATCCTATTATAAAATTTAAATCTTAAATATGATCCTCTATGGTTAGGTGTGAGTACCCACACTTAGTCTTCCTTACCATATTATCATTCAATCGTCTGAGGATAGGTGTGAGTCCCCACCCTTGGTCATCCTTTCCTCACGATCATCCACTAGAGTTGGAGAATGCTCATTGTGGCACCATCCTAGTGTAAATTTTAAATCTTAAATCTGATTATCTGGGGTTAGGTATATGTCCCAACACTTAGGCTTCCTTTCTATATGATTATCTGATCCTCTGAGGTTAGGTGTGAGCCCCCACACTTAGGCATCCTTTCCTCATGATCACCCGTTAGAGTTGGAGAACGCCCCTCGTGGCACCATCCTAGTGTAAATTTTAAATATTAATTTCAATCCTCTATGGTTAGGTGTGAATCACCACACTTAGGCTTCCTTTCCATATGATCATCCGATCCTCTGAGGTTAGGTGTGAGTCCCCACACTTAGGCATCCTTTCCTCATGATCATCTGATAGAGTTGGAGAACGCCCCTCGTGGCACCATGCTAGTATAAATTTTAAATCTTAAATCTAATTCTTTATGGTTAGGTATGAGCCTCCAAACTTAGGCTTCCATTCCATATGATCATTCAATCCTCTGAGGTTAGGTGTAAGTCCCCATATATAGGCATCCTTTCCTCAAGATTATCAGCTAGAGTTGGAGAACGCCCCTCACGGCACCATCCTTATGTAAATATTAAATCTTAAATTTGATCCTCTATAATTAGGTGTGAGTCCCCACACTTAGGCTTCCTTTCCATATGATCATCTGATCCTTTGAGGTTAGGTGTGAGTCCCCACACTTAGGTATCATTTCCTCACGATCATCCGCTAGAGTTGGAGAATGCCCCTCGTGGCACCATCCTAGTGTAAATTTTTAATCTTAAATTTGATCCTTTATAGTTAGGTGTGAGTCTCCACACTTAGGCTTTCTTTCCATATGATCATTCGATCCTCTGAGGTTAGGTGTGAGTCCCCACACTTAGGCATCCTTTCCTCACGATCATCCGCTAGAGTTGGAGAACACCTCTCGTGGCACCATTCTAGTGTAAATTTTAGATCTTAAATCTAATCCTCTGAGGTTAGGTGTGAGTCCCACAGTTAGGCATCCTTTCCCCACGATCATCCGCTAGAGTTGGAGAACGCCCCTCGTGGCACCACGCTAGTGTAAATTTTGAATGTTAAATCTGATCCTCTATGGTTAGGTGTGAGTCCCCCACACTTAGGCTTCCTTTCCATATGATCACTTGATCCTAGGAGGTTAGGTGAGAGTCCCCACACTTAGGTTTCCTTTCCTCACGATCATCCGCTAGAGTTGGAGAACACCCCTCGTGGCACTAGCATAAATCTTAAATCTTAAATTTGATCATCTATGGTTAGGTGTGAGTCCCCACACTTAGGCTTCCTTTCCATATGATCATCTGATCCTTTGAGGTTAGGTGTGAGTCCCCACACTTAAGCTTCCTTTCCTCTTGATCATTCGCTAGAGTTGGAGAATGCCCCTCGTGGCACCATCCTTATGAAACTTAAAGTTTAAACCTTCCAAGATTAGATACAATCTATTCCATAGGCTTCTTTCTTTTCTTTGAAGATGCCCTCTAGTTTATTGAGTTAGGTGTAAGTGCCCACTTGGTGGCATCTTTGCTCTTAGACTAGAAAGAAGACTTTAGTCTTACCAAAATCAAATTTAAATTCTCTATTACTGTCAAACTATATTCAAATCACTATATTCAAGCATTTCATTCTTAACTTAATCAATGGTGTATTAATCTCATTTTCTAAAGTCATCATTGCCATCATCGGCTTTTCAATCAGTTAATTAATCCAAATCTTTCAATCAATCAACTCAAATCTCTATTAACTTTCATTTTGATTGCCTATCAAAGCTCAAAATTCATTCAATCCACATACTCAAATTTTTAACTTAATTTTGGATCTAGTTAATCATTTCGGTCAACACCAAAATGCATAATAGACATTGGCAAGTTTTCATGCCTATTGGGGGTCCAATTGGTGACCTCATTATTTGAGGTCAGTTTCCCCGAAATGAACTCTAGTAACTTGGTCTTCATAGCCTAGTATAGATGTCGTCCTTAGGATTTCCCTTAGATGGATACCTAGTGATATAGCATCGACTCGAGTTAATAACTTGACCTAAATCAAAATCAATTCAATCTAAATCTAATTTAACTCCAAACTAAACTCAAATCGACTCATTTCAATTAGAGTCTGATTTAAAGGACAATAGCCCCGATTAGCCTGAATTGACACACTCCGAGCCATTTAAAATTGAATCGAAACTAATCCAATTAAATATTTTAATTTGAACCAAAATTTACTAAGTTAACGCTCTAACCTTATTAAAATCAACTCTAAATTCTTCATTGATAAATAAAATGTTAAAATCATTTAAATAATGGTCAAATAAATATATATCTTTAATCAATAAATTCTAATAGAGTAAATTTACTAAAAATCAAATCAAATTATTTAATTTATGACTTTCAAATAAATCTCTTAAATCAAATCTCTAATTAATGACCTAAACTAAATAATCTTAACACCTTAAACTAATTAAATGGGAGTTTAGGGCTGGCTTAACCACATGAACCCCACTACCTCCTGCCAGTTTGTGAAACCACCCCTCCTTCCTATCTATTCGCAAAAAATGAAACCGTCTCAGACCGCATCTGCTCTCCAGTTCGTAACTCTCTCTCTAGTCACTCTCCTCCCAGTTCATAAAGCCCAAGAGCCCATCTCCCCTATACATTTCATGAAATCCATCAGGCCCCGTCTCCTCTTGCTTACAAAATCCCTCTCCATTTTGTCTCTCTCTCTCTCTCTCGCGTACTCTTATTTGGAATCGGACTAGACGGAAGACCGCTGACCTGCCCTTACCATGCTGAACATCTCCAACCAGTTCTTGCTCTAGGAAGCCCACCTCCCATAGCTGATCTCCTTATGTGTATTGGTATATTTCTCCTCCTCTTCTTATTCTTTTTCTTCTTCCTTTTCCTTTATTTCTCTTCTTACTCTATCCTTCTTCTTCTCCTCCTTTCCTTTTCAAGAATTTGAAGTGTTTCTCATTTCCTGAAACCATGAATAACTTTATAAAAATATGCTCATGCATCTTGATAAAATACAAATTGACATGAGGATTTTGCTTTTAGCTAAAGGTGGAGTTTGTTTCGTGGAATAGTTAAAATGGATACATTATATTTTCTCACTTTGAAGATCAAGAAATTTTCTGAATTGTTTCTTATGTTTAGAAATGAAAATGGTAAATTTTCTTTGTATCTTTTCTTTTGAAAAAATAAAGTTTAGTTTTCTAACTTGCTTTTCTCCTCTAAAGTTCACCAGTCATTCTTATTATCAAACGTTATCTTTATTGAAAACATCAAAATATGAAGGAATTAGCAATTATTTCATAGAAATATATATACGAAATGTGAAGACTATCTTCCTCTAGAAATATATATATATGTTTAGATTTCTTCTTTTATTCAAGATTATTTTATTTTTTGCGATTTTCTTTTAACACAAAAATGAAAATAAACTTGCCATCTTATTCCTCTTTATGAGAAATGGTTGAGTCTATCTCCCAAGCAACAATTTTTTTTTTTATGAAAGTATTTGAATAAGATTACTTCCTTTTAGGTTTGTTTGAATTGATGAAAGGAGAATATTTATGGGATGCATATATTATGCTTAAAAGAAGAAACAGAGTGATAGTGCTTTTATTGTGACAATGCATCTCATATTTGCATTGGGTATGAATATTAAGTTGAAAAGTATAAGGTGTAGTGTGTAAAAATGTGTAGATTTTTGGAAAAGATGAAAAGTATATGTATGACTTTAAAAGAGCTCTTCGTGTGTAGTTTAAGAAATGGAGAGTGTGGATTGTGAAGGGTAAAGTGTGTGTATGAGTTGAAAAGTAAATTTTTGGGGTTTTGGAAAGTGAAAAGTGTATGTTTTGAAAGGTGATTGTGTGATCTTTGGAAGACAATAAGTGTATGTTGGGAAGTGTAAGTTTTAAAGTGAAAGTGTGTGGATTTTGAATAGTGTGTGTTTTGAAAGCTTTTGTGTGAGAAATTAGAAAAGTAAAGTGCTTTATGAATGTGTGTTCTAAAAGGTGGACTATACATGTTTTGGAAAATAAAGTATGATTTTGAAGTGAGGTTTGTGGGTTCGGAAAGGTGAAATGTGTGTAATTCGGAAAGGTAATTTGTATGTTTCTTTGAAAAGTGAAATGTCTATGTGAGAAGTAAAGTGTATGATTTTGTAGGAAGTGTGTGAGTTTTGGAAAAGAGATGAAAAGTGGTTTGTGTGGGAGAGTGAGTTAGTTGAACATTTTTTTAGAAATTGAAAGTGTTAAAAAGCAAGAGCTCTCTTTCTCTCTCTACCTCTCTCTCTCTCTTCTTGTTTCCCTTTCTTATGCCTCGGGGCGCATGTTGGAAAAATATAAAGTATGCTTTCAAAAATGAAAAGCTCAAAAGGCGATCAACGAACCTGTGTGCAAGCCCAAAAAAAGGTACATTTTCATTTAAATAGTAAATTTTTAATTATTTTAATTCAAATTATTAAATATTCTTCTAACCACTATTTTCTTCTCTGTAATTGCATGAACTACGAGGAAAGGTACCGGTCAAGTGGACAAGATGAAATGGACTAAAGGTGTCAATCACCTCTATCCAACCGGGTAGAGGTGCTACGGGTGGAATCACCGGCTCGTAGCCCCCGGTGTTGTAAGTTTTCTTAAAACTTAGAAAGCCCCTAGGAAGCCCTTGGTATGGTTTGTGTGAACCCTTCCCCTTTAGGTCCCTGTATTAACTTCAATTATATTAGGATTATTTTAATTTTATTTTACTTTTGATTCTTAAACCCCTTTACATGTGTGCAATGTCCTAAGAGTTACTGATAACAAACTTTTTCTTCGCATACAACATTAGCGACATTTAAGGACAAAAAATTAAGAACTGAGTCTTAAAAACTTAGACTTACGATGCATGCACACTTTAGGGTAGAAACACAGAACATAGAAAAAGTTAGTGACACCTTACCTTAGGGTTAGTATATACACTATTATACCTAACCTCAATCAAACATAAATAATAAATCAATATTTAAGAAGTGAAAACTTCAATTAATCAAATAACATACAGTAATACTAATATAAAAGTTAAATATAAATATTGAAATATTAAAAATTATAAACGATTAAATAAAAATTGAAAAACCAAAAAAACTTTGTAACAATTCAAACAGAAAAATCCTAAATAAAATTTAAAAAGAGGTTAAATAATAAATTACAATCAATTTAATAATAATAATAATAATAATAATAATAAATCTAAAAATCCAATAAACTATTAAGAGTTAAGTAAAATCTTTAAAGATTCAATAAATCATTAACAATTTAATAAATGAAATAAAATTTCAATAAATCATTTAAAATTCAATAAATCATCAAAATTTTAATAAATCACTAAAAATCCAATAAATATTAAATATTCAATAAATCATTAAATTAAATAATCTAAAGATTTAAAAAAAAAGTTAATTAAAGCATCTTAAATAACCAATTTTATTAATCAACCTTAACAATTAAAATTTAATTTAAAAAATGAACTTCTAAATATTAAAGACACTAAAACTTAAATTTGAACAAAAAACCCCCTCTGACCTTTCAACAAACTAAATTCAATCAACTAGAAAACATCAATCAATTACTGATCTAGGATATATCCAAACCACACAGCCTACTGCACATACTTAGATTTATTTATTAGGACAACCGACTTTAGCTTTAGGTTAGGCTGGTATTTACTTTCTTGCTATTGTGTGATGGGTTTTCTTGTTGATTTTACTGCTTGCTGGTTATAAAATTTTTGGTGCGTTTGTTTATTTACTTATTTTTATAATCTAAGAATTGATGTGATGGGCAATAGATTACCCCTAGGTTAGGAACGATCTGGATGCTCACAGAATTTTATGCAGGTGGCTATGCTCGTGTAGGGCTAAATCAAAGGGGGCTAATTAAAGATTTAAATTGACATAAATTTCCTGCAGGTGTAAATTACTAAGCCCCCCCTTACAATTAAAAGAGCATGACAAAGTGTGACTGGTGAAATTTAATTTAAAAGCAAAATAAAACTGCTTGGGATTATTTTACAATAAACTGCTTAGGATAACCTTGCACGTAATCTAGATCTTTTTTTATATGAAATATAATATAATGTAAATGTGTTTAAAATGAGTTGTAATGTGAAAGTGATTTGAATGTGGGATATCACATCCAATTTGGAATCCAAAGAGAGGAGAATATCCCTTAGGGGAATGTTCTCTTCTATTTTGAAAGTCAAGTTAGGATGATTATAATATCCAAAGGGAAAAGAGAATACCCCTTCGGGAATGAGTTTCTATTCATTTGGATATCCAGACCCGACGAACACAAGGAGCTCGTAGATGGAAAGAAAACCAAGAAGAGAAGATGAAGAAGTGAAGAAAAGAAGAGATATCCAATTTCAAAATCACTTGCGTCAGTCTTAGTATTAGAATCCGGGTTTGTTGTCAGTGATACCCGGCCACTTTACTTTTTCAGCAGACCTTGGGTTATAAGTAAAATGACACTTGCCATATGGACTTTGGACATTATATATTAGATAATTTAAATTTAATTATTTACGTTGCTTGCGTAATAGAATTGCCTATTTTTCTAGGTTTTCTTGCATGCCGTGTTTTTTTTTAGCCTAGATACGATTAAAGTTTTTGCAAGGGTACGAATAAAATTTTTATGCTTAAAATTTTAATAAAATTTTTAGGACCACATAATAACTTGAACGATCTAAGAAATAAGCTTGGAAGCATTGAGAGTTAGCATATGCATAGTAATATTTTCTCTTCCTTGTTAGGCACCTCACTGCCTACGGGTTCTGGCAGACCACCTGGCCTATTAGGGTGTAGTTCTGTCAAGTCGATGTTGTGTAATCTCTAGGAAAAAAAATATTTTTTAAGCCTGATTTTAAAACTGCTAATCATTTTGTGCATTCGAGTCAATTAACAAGCATTGTATTAAATACAAATTAAAAGAGTTTAAGATTTTAATTGCATTACTCTCTCATGCATCATTTCCCTGCATAAGTAAAGGGGCCAATTAGGATTTATCTTAGATGTCGGCCCCGATTTCTCTAAACTTAAATAATATCCCTACCCATCTTTCATAAATAGACTAGACATATATTTTTAAAGCACCTAAGTGGTTAGTTGGCTCCCCAATCTAGGCCGGGGTATGTTATGATTTATACTTCATTAGATAGGTTCGGGTCACTACTTTGTAATACCCAAATTACATTTAGGTTATGAGGTAGATTTATAAATCTTAAGTCCTCACCCTCCGGGAAAATAATCTCAAATTTGTAATAATAAATCAACTCAAACATAAAAATTCTCTCTTTAAATGTAAAGCCCAACATAGGATAGACTGAGGTTTCCTCTGAGCTTCTAAGAATTCGGCACCTCTTACTTTTCCTCCTTTGACCCACTAAGAACTGTTCAACTTCGAGCTTTCTCCTTGAAAATTTCCTACTTCTTTCCTTGTCTTCTACTTTGTAATCAATAGATATGAAATCGCTGCTTTAATCGAGAGTTTTCTTAGGAGCACCTCTCCTAGGATGTAATTAACTATAGGGGCTTGCCCCTATAAGGATTTAAGAACTCCAGAATAAAATAAATCTTGCTTTATTCCTATATAATAAGGAAAAAATCTTTGGGAACGCAGATGTCTCTTAGAAACTCATTTCTAACTTTAAATAAACTTATAGGATGTTATTATTGTCTTTTCAGATAATATAATATTCTACTTGTTATATTCAATCTTAGAAATGATGAATTTTATAAAACCTTTTTTATTTTTAGATGTCTTGAAGAATGTCATGTTCATCTTTTAAGATGATATAATATTCTCCTTGTTACATCTAATCAAAAGAATGGATAAATTTTTTAAATCCTATTTCTATTTTTAAACACACTCTATAGAATTGCACATTCATTTTTTGGGATGATATGTTCTTCTTTGAATTGTGTTTGATCATAGAAATATCATTTTCTAAAATTTTATCTTGATATTAAATCCATTGTAGAATATTGTGTCAGTCTCCTGAGATTATACTTTATTCTCAATGCAGTATTCAATTACAAAATAAGAAAAATAAAAATCTATATGGAGACATTAAATTTTTTCCCATCACTTATTTCTCCATACATTGAGTCTACTAGCAGCATTCTCAATCAGATTTTGGAAATAAAAAAACACAAGTCTTCTTAACACAATTCTAACACCCAAATACTCCATTTCCTTGACCACCTTCAAACACATAATTTTTGCAAGACTTTAAGCTTTCCTCCTTCTCACAGAATTCTCAAACAACATAGAAGATCTCAGCAAATTTACCCTCTATCCAGTCCATCTACAATAATCTTTGAGAATGCATTTTACTTTCCTCAAACTATTTTTATTAGCGTCAAAGAAAATAGTAATATTATAAGCATACATCAAGTGAGAGATCATAGGAGCAGTCAGAGACACCATTATACCAACCCTTCTACCCCTCTGAGCAAACTCTTCAATTAATAATTGAGAGCACATGATATAAAGGTAAGGAGATAAAGGACATCCTTGGCTAAATCCACTTTATGCCTCTATCCATTCAGAATGAATACAATTGATCAAAATAGAGAATTTAGGATTCACCACACACTCCATTATAAGATTTGAAAACTTCCTTGGAAAACTGAACCAATCAATGACATGATTAAGAGTAGACCAATTCATGCTATCATATGCTTTCTCCATATCAATTTTAATTGCCACCAACCCCTTTTTAGATATAGAGAATTTAAATTTTGTGAATAATTCCTGAGCAAGCAAGATTTGATCTAAGATAGATCAACCTTTGATAAAAGCATATTGAACTTCAGAGATAATTTTAGGTAACAAATGGCTCATCCTATTTAAAAGCATTCTCCCCATAGTTTTATAAATATATTTGCAAAGGCTAATCGGTTTATAATTAGAAGGAAACAAAGGACTCTTCACCTTATGGATCAACACCACATTGGTCTTTTTGCACACCGGGCACAAAAAACAAGAATTTAAAAAAGAACTGATAGCCTTCCAAACATCATCTTGAATAAATGACCTATAAGATTTAATAAAGGAATAATTTATTCCATCATTACCTGGTGACTTGTTAGCTCCTAGCTGTTTAATAACAATCTCCAGCTCTTCCTTAGATAATTCCTTTTCAAGTGTCCTTCTATCACTATCATCAAGCCTCTTAGAGGAAGAAGGCCAACCTCCCAAAATACATTTGCGTTCCCTCCATTTATCTTTAAAGAAATCCACGAAGGCTAGTCCTATACTTTGTTGGCCTTCAATTAGCAATCCACTTCCATCTCTCACTTGATTGATCTAGTTTGCATTTCTTCTAGCCATGTCATACGCATGAAAGAACTTTGAATTAGAGTCACCATCCTCCATCCATTGCACTTTTACTCTCTGTTTCCTCTGATTTTTTTCCAAGAATAAAACACAATTACATGAGAAGAAGGGTATGTTGACCAAACATCTTCAAACATCAATGCTCTACTCCTCCTTATACTAGAAGAGAAGATTTTAATCATGATAGGGCAAAGGTCTGAAGCTATTCTAGCCAAATGTCTCACAACCACCACCTTCAGAGAATTGAGTGCAGCACAATTGAGGATACACTAATCCAATCTCTCTAAGATTCTGGCTCCCCCCAATTTTATTATTAAACCATGTGTATTTTGGGCCAAGAAATCCTACCTCATGGAAATCACAATCTCTCATAAATGAATACATATACAGAGGCCCTTGAGAAAAAAATAAATTTCTCACCACCTCTCTTCTCATATTGAGACAAAATACAATTGAAGTCTCCTCCAATCACCATAGGAACCTTTCTACCTGAGAGAGGTTCCATGCTACTCCATAAGATCTTTCTATTGTAGCAATCCCTACTCTCATAAACCATGGCTAATATCCACACCCCTCTACTAGCAATATTAAGTTCACCCACTACTACTTGGCTGGATGCTTCTATTACTGAAAAGGAAGCCAAGTTCGACCTCCAACACAACATAATGCCATCGGATAACCCCAATACAGTAAACAAGCAAAACCCCACTTATCACCTCTAAATCTTTTGAATTCAAAAGAGTATATAGATGGAATTTTAGTTTCAACCAAGCCCACAAAAATAGCATCATAATCCTTCACAATCTCCTTCAAGTACTGAGAGGCTTCAATTTTCCTAGCCCCCCTACAATTCCAAAATATTTTGGAACTTCTTTCAGGTTGGAAGTGGGATTTGACCCACTACCTTTTTTCTTCATCAAATCACTTTCTACTACGAGACGACACGCTGACATTCCCGAAAGACTTAAGTTCCTTTTGTAATCTGAACTTGGTCACAATCGAGTTCACATCCTCCACATTACCACGTGGCCCTTCACATTCGTTTACTTAATCAATCAACTCACCCTCTTCTCTTTCAACCACAGTAGAATCAAGAAAATCTTCCTTAGTCTTTATATTCTCATCACCATCAGTTGAACAAAGTAGCATAAACATATTCTCCTCCTTAGGAATTACCTGATTTAGAGTCAAATCCATACCCACTATAACATGATTAGGATCCTTTATCCCTTGATCTCCAGAATTCAGAGTCCCCACATCATCTTGATTCAAACTTTTAGGCACTTCTTCCATATAATGTTCATCAAAAGACATTTTTTTCTCAATATCTTCCTGCAAGGCAACTACACCTTCCACTGAGCTATCCTTCGCATCCAATCCATTCCCACTCTTAACTTTTTGTTGAAATCGCTTCTCCACCACATGAGCTCTTTCCTTGTGAACTCCTTTGAAATTATCGGTTAATTTGCTTTTTTATTCCATAGTTGACATGAATCCAAGGCCCATACCCTGATTCTTTATCTCCTACCATCCATTGAGGCTTTACAGCACCAAGGTTTTCTGAATTTGACTTACTCAGACTCACATTAGAATCTGGAATTTCCTCCAACAAGCACTCATTGGTTATGTGCCCAATTTTCCCACATTTGAAACAAAAAGTTGAAATCTTCTCGTATTCCATTTTTTGAAAAAACCAGCCATCTTTTCCTTCAATCGTACACCCAAAGGAAGTTTTTTTGTCTAAATACACACGTACGCAAACTCTTGTGAATTCTCTTTCCCCCCACTGGAACATATTTCCATCAATCAACAGAGGTATCCCAATTAAAGAAGAAATTCTTGTTACGTTTGTCTCAACCCAACAGAAAGAGGTAAGTGCGGTAACCTTACCCAGATGGGAGATGTCAATCCCTTTAATGATGTTGTAGAAAACTCAGGAGTCCACTTATCAATACCCAAAATATGGCCACTTACAAACCATGGACCACCTGACATAACATTCTCCATTGATTCTGCAGAAAAAACAAACATAAGACCCAGCCAAAACCCAAAATAGTTTAGTGGAACTTCCTTAATTTCATCCACTATCTTCGTAACTCTTCAGCAATGACATGAACTGGTATGTTCTTTCCAAACACCTTCACAACAACTAAAAACTTTAATTTTTCAAATTTTCTTCGACACTAGGTTCATGTAATTGAATATCTAAACCATCCACAGTCAAAACAGAGTCATCTTTAATAAAATTAACTTTGGCGTTAGGACGCCTAGTCCAAGGGTTAAGTGGTGTTGCGCCATCTGCACCAAGATTACCTTGTTTCATCATTTCTCCAGAGGTGTTGGCTTGAGAATTTTTACAAACATCAGAAGGGTCATCAACATAGTTTAAAGCCAGAGAAAATTCCTTATTTTTTGGCATTCCAAAACTATTGACAATCAACTTCATATCTGAGGATGGGGATGCTTAAAAATCATTACGTCTATTTGCAACAGAGAGATTGCTACTAACACAGAGTGTTTTGATTGTCATTCCTTCCTCCAATTGTTTACCTTTACCCATAATCGGTGTAATCACCTTCACAACACCAGATGATGGTTCCCTATTCGTCAAAGCAACAGCCTTACAATTCTTCTTTTGATCAAACTGACATCTAGTTAATTGCGACCCCATCAGAGAAGGATTGGATGGATTCCGGTGATCAGAATTGGCCGCCAAAGGATCCCCCGCCATGACCGAAATATTCGCCAGCAAAGGAGGGAAATCAAAAAATTTGAAAAAGTGGTGGTTTCTCTCTCTAAAAAATGGAAGTTTCTCTCTCTAAAATTAACTTTTAAATTATTGGGAAATCTTTTTTTTCCTTTATCACATTCTCCATAATGATTTTTGAAGTAAAAAGAGAAAGCATTTAATATAGGATTTATTAGACTAGAAGAAACTATGATGGCACCAAGACTTTAGAGAGAATGGTTAGAAATGCAACATAATAGAAAAATAAGGCAACTAAAAAAATATTTGAACGATTTTATCTACACACTTACATTAAGTATGGTGTTAACAAATAGAAAATTATTCACTATCCAAGAAAAAAATAAGAATAAAAATAAAGTTTTTCTTGCTTTCCCCCGTAATAATAAGGCCAAAATATCATAATATTGGCTTTATTAATAGATATGAGGTAGTGTGATTTTTGAAAGTGCGAATAGGTTGTTAAACCTATTGATGATATCCCTAGGCTAACCAAGAGGGGGGGGGGGGTGAATTGGTCCATTTAAAATCTCTTGGTACTTTTGAAAACCTTTATACAAAACTTGAATATAAATCATACAGTACGAAAAGGTGTTCGTATAATATGATTAGATGTGAATTTCATATTTTTTCAACCATATAAAATAAAGTATAACACAGAAAGAAAATGCATAAAATAAAAACAAGAACAGAGAACACCAAATTTTGCAGTGGTTCAATAAAAACATGACCTACATCCACTCCCTAGAGACTCCTTCTCTAGGTATTGCACTAAACCAAAGTGACTCTCCTTTTGTCCCCACATCAAGGCAGAGAAGCCCTTACAAAAACCTCTCTTCCACCAAAACCCAGTGTGGCAGAGAATCATCATCCTTTTTCACTCTCCTGATGAAGGCAGAGAACCCACTCATCCTTTCACACCCTCCTGGCGTAGCCAGAGAACCAAGTATCCTTTTTCACCCTCCTAGTGATGTAGAGAACCAAGCATCATTTTTCACCCTCCTGGTTATGGCAGAGAACTGGACCTTCTTCAAAGATCTTCTCTCAAGAGTCTTCTAAGATATAGGGAAGAAATTTGAAGTCCAAACAATGAGATCGTCACACTTGGATAACCTTGTGAATCCCCTCACAATTTCTTTTTCAAAGATCTCACCACACTCACTCCCAAACACTCTCCCTATTCACTCTCCCTTCCACTCTCAAGAAGAAATTTGTAGAAAATTCAACGAAGAGTAAGTTATTTGGAACCTTATATTAAAAAGATAAGAAAAAACTGTCCAAAAACTAAAATTTCAATTTTTACGAAGTTAGATTGTACCGTATGATCGACAATCATCTTGTACAAACAGTTTAAAAAATGAAACAGTTTGTCCCGTTCGATATCCCGTATGAACCATATAAGCCCCATTCTATAATCTAGAAAATGATATACGAAACCATTTTATACTGTACGAATAGTTCAAAAATGAACGGTTCGTCCCATACGATGCCTTGTATGAACCATGAAAGCCTTATTTCGTACTCTAAAAAATGATATATGAAAGTTTTTCGTACTGTATGAACAGTTCAAAAATGAACGGTTCGTCCCGTACGATACCTCGTACGAACCATGGAACCCTCATTTCGTACTCTGGAAAATGATGTACGAAACTATTTCGCACTATACGAACTGTTCAAAAATGAACGGTTTGTCCCGTATGATGCCTTATATGAACCATGGAAGCCCCATTTCATACTCTGAAAAAATGATGTATGAAAATAATTCGTACTGTACGAGTTATACTTAGAAAAAATACATTTACCAGGAAGGTTCGTATTAGAGGAGAAATAACACAAATCATCCTGTATGATCACTCATCATACAGTACAATTAGTTTTAAAAATTGAGTTTTATCTCACACCCCCCAGTGTGTGTGTGCCCAGTTATCCAACTTACAATCACACTCTCTCAGACTCAAGAAAAGTAAAAATTATAGACTTCACTTACAAGAAACTCTAACAAATTAACTTGAAGTCTTCAGTAGTCTGGAGTGTGGATTTCCTGAAAGACTTTTTAGTACACACAAAACAAAAATTCTAATATTTTTTAGGAGAAATAATAAAAAAATAATGAGCTTTTGTAATTATCAAAACAACTCATTTCAAAAGCTCACTTGAATGAATAGATTTGCATAATTCTTAATAATCTCCAAATTTGCAGAATTCTTAATAATCTCCCCCTTTTTGATGATGGCAAAATAATTATTATTTGAGTTAACAAGTAAAGACAATTTTTCTCCTAATCTCCCCCTAAACATAAGCTCCCCCTAATAAATGATCTATTTGAAACAAGGGGTACTAATCCATATAAAAATACTAACAAACATAAAAACTACACACAACATGCAACATGAAACTTACATCCAACAAAAACAAGATCAATCCCAATACCAATGCTAAACATAATCAAACTATACAAATAAAATACCCATCTCAATGCTAAACATAATCAAACAATACAAATGAACTCCCCCTTTTGACAACAACAAAAAGGGAAATAAACAAAGTAGTTGATGATTAAAATAATGTTAAATGAAAGGTAACTACAATATTAAAATCAGACGCAAAAAGTAAGGACTCAAAATATTTTAAATCACATAATAATAACAAGGATAAGAGAAGTTGGTCTATGTCAGTAATGTAATAGACGTATTATGTAACCACAACTATTGCACAAATGATGAAATAAAATTACTAATTTTCTAATTCAATAATGACGAATCATTGATAGTGTAATTGAGAAGATGTTAAAGGAAAGAACGATAGGTGACATTGCGCATCTTTTCAAATTTAATGGCACACTTTGTGCATCTTGTCAATGTTGGGCTAAATTTGTGCCTCTTTATAATTTGGTGACATTGCGCATCTTTTGTATTTGTGGCATACTTTGTGCATCTTTTCATTTTTTAGACTTATTTTATTCCTAAAAAAATCTTTCCAAAAACACAATCTCTTAAACACAAATACAATAATGAACACTTTGAGATAGAAAATAATAACAATATTAAGACATCCAATATGCAACAATTTAAGTTAAGTAATACATGTCTAAAAATAATATAGAAGAAAGATCTTCCAATCTACACCAAGTCAGTAATCTAAATATTTTGAGAAATTAGATTATACATAGAAATTACTATTGTAAATCAAATTCAGTTAACATTCTATAAATTTAATCCACTATGTTCGAGTGATAAAGTTTAAAATATTTCTAGTCACAACCACAATCATATAACAATATGCATAGAAATATAACTTTTTCTATTCCATTGAACATATAATGAACCAAGCTTACATTCAAATCAACAAAAAATATCAAAGCTTGTAAGTACAACCATCATGTAACCAAAGTAATGACAACCATAACCAACAACAATAACAATAACCACAACAACCAAGCCTAAACGAACAACAGAGACAACCAAATACTAAGCCAAACAATAGAAAATCATCACTAGTAATCAGAAGGACCATGATCTGGAGGTGGTGGTGGAGTAGAGAACCTAGCAAAATAGCTATTGATAGTTGCCATATTTGTGTTCACTAACTCAAGCTGGTCATGAATCCAACCTCTATCCTCTGCGTAGCAAGCATCCTGCTGATTCATTCTATTCTCAATTAGATCAAATCGCTGATCAAAATGAGTTTGTAGCCTATCAAACTGGAGGACCATTTCTTGATAGTAATTCTTATTAGGTGCTGGTGCAGGTGCAGGTTCTTCTTAAGAGTCATCCCCAGAACCCTCTCTCCCAAAGAGTGCTTGAAAAGAAGAATCAATAAAGTAAGTTGGCAATTCAGAAGGTTCGTCAGGGTGGACCAATTTATACTTCTTCTCTAAGATATAAGAAATCACATGACCCAAGGCAATATTTTTCTTCCTTTTGACACTAGGCTAGCTAATATTAGTGAGAGAATAAAAGTAGTCCAAGAGTAATTGATCTTCATCTATTGGTTGACTAGACATTATCAAATACGTAACAGTTGAGAGGAGGGGAGTCATATTAACACGATCTCCAGCTTTGGGGATTATGGAAGTCCTAAGAACATGCTGGATGATTTTTGCATTTTGATTTAAGGTGTAAACCATAGGTATGTGACTTGGTTGGCTTACACCCCTAAGGACTTGATTTACTTCGGGCCAATCATAATCTGCTCTAGAAGTCAGAGTGTGTGCTCGATTACCTAAGGTTTTAAGATGAAGAAATGACTCCAAATCCTCCTTAGTGATTTATACTCTTTATATAAGTATATAAGAGGTGATCCTAGTGTGATCCTGATTGAATTTCATATTTGTAAAGAAGACATGAAATAAATCTTTGTTGTAGGCATGAATGAGGGTAAGATAGAACTAGAACTGAGTTGAATCAAAGAGAGGCATTACCGTAAAACGAATATTTGCTTGCAATAAGATACAAGAAGGAGTAATTTTAGAAGCAAAAAATCTAAGGTATGCCTCCTCATTTAGAGCAGATAAAAAGTTCTCATCCCAGTCTTGCCTAGAGGATGAACCCCTAGCATGTCGTGCTCTTTTCCCACTGCCAGGCATCTCTAATTTATGCTCTAAAGGATTTGGAATGGAAGTAAAATGAATGAAAATAACCCTTCTTTATAAAGAAAAATGATCAATCATACAGTACAAAAAGATTTTGTACAGGATGAAATAAATTTTATACTGGATGAAATAAATTTCGTACGTACAAATGGCAACTGCTAAAGATGAAATGGATTTTCATAAACTGCCCTTCCTGATGCATCCTTTCGTACAGGCTTTTTGACTTCCTGATCATACAGATAATCACGTGTTCATCCAGGACGATCAAAAAATTAAAGATTGTTCAGGTAACGGTTAGGGTCGTCCTTATCCCAAATCAACAATGTGGATCGTAGAGACGAACGACAAGTTCATACATACGATCAGTAATAATAACTGACAAAACCCATAAAACCATCCATATTCATACAGACGAACCTGTACATATCGTACGATATGATGACATCATCGTACAACATGAAAAGACTATGAAAACCCTATTTTGTCTCCTCAACTCTACAGTTTTTCATGCACTTGCTACAGTATTTATATTGTATGAAAACATTTCATACAATACAAACTTAACAAAAAGACAAAATATAGAAAAACTCAAAAAAACTCCCAAAGCAAAAACAATTTTTTTTTTAATTTTATTTTTTAAAAAAGTACACACTTGACATAAACAAACCTACACTTACATACAAAACAAGTTTGTAGAATTTTTAATTATGTATTAAGATCAATCACACCTAGTCTTATCCTTAAAATGCTAAAAGTGTTAAAAGCTAGAAGTTTTGTGAAAATATCTGCACGTTGATCCTTAGTAGCAATATGATGTAATTCAATTTCCCTTTTGCTACATAATCTCTTATAAAATGATGCCTTATATCAATGTGCTTTGTTCTAGAATGCTGAATAGGATTCTGTGAAATGCATATGACACTAGTGTTATCATAAAAGATTGGAATTGTGCTAAAAGTAAAACCTAAGTCAGTTAACTATTATTTTAACCAAAGCACTTGTGCAACACAACTCCCAAAGGCAATATATTCAGCTTCTTCTGTTGAAAGGGCTACTGAGTTCTCTTTTCCACTAGACCAAGAAACTAAGGAGTTTTCTATAAATTGACAAGTTCTAAAAGTGTTTTTCCTATCAACCCTATAACCAGCAAAATCTGAATCTGAGTATCCAGCAATTTTAAATGCAGTGCTATTCGTAGGATACCAAATTCCTAGGTCTTTAGTCCACAAAAGATATCTCGAAATTCTCTTAACTGCAGTAAAATGTGATTCTTCAGGATCTGCTTGAAATCTAGCACACAAATAAATACTAAACATGATATCCGGTCTGCTAGCTATCAAGTAAAGCAAAGATCCAATCATCCCTCTAAACTTCCTTTGATCAACTGATTTTCCTTTAGGATCCTTATCTAACTGCACTGAGGAACTCATGGGTGTATTTACTGGTTTAGCCTCATCCATTTCATATTTCTTAATGATGTCCTTAACATATTTTGACTGATACGGAAATATTCCATCCTCATCCTCCTTAATGCTAAACCCCAAAAAGTAACTCAAGTCTCCAATTAAGCTTATCTCAAATTCATTACTCATTATTTTTGAAAATTCATCACAAAGTTTTCTATAAGTAGATCGAAATAAGATATCATCCACATAAATTTGAACAATGAGTATATCACATCCTACTCTTTTTATAAAGAGAGTGGTGTCCACACTCTCTTTTATAAATGAACGTACAAGTAGGTAAGTGCTTAGCCTTTCATACCAAGCTCTAGGTGCCTGTTTAAGTCCATACAATACCTTTTTCAATTTAAAAATATGATTAGGAAATTATACATTTTCAAAACCTAGAGGTTGCTCAACATAAACATCCTCTTTAATCATCCCATTTAGAAAGGCACTCTTTACATCCATTTGATACAACTTAAAACCTTTAAAATAGGTATAAGCTAAAAGCACTCTAACGACCTCAAGTCTGGCTACTGGGGCAAACGTCTCCTCAAAATTAATTCCCTCAATTTGATCATACCCCTTATCTACTAACCTTGCTTTGTTCCTAATAATCACTTAAGAATCATTCATCTTATTTTTAAATACCCACTTTGTTCCAACAACAGTTTGATCTTTTAGTCTTTCTACCAATTCCCAAACATCATTTCTAGCAAATTGATTCAACTCATCAAGCATAGCTAGAATCCTAAACTCATCCGAAAGTGCTTAATTTAAACTAGTGGGTTCAGTCGTTGAAATAAAAGTGGAGTGATTGACTTCTTTCCTCAAACCATGCCTAGTCTTAACTCCTTCACTTGGGTCACCTAAAATCAATTCTTTAGGATGACTTCTAAAAAATTTCCATTCCTCAGGCAATTGGTTTTCTTCCTCATTTTCAATCCTTTCTTCAAATTTCTCATTTTCAAGTTTTTGGGTTATATTCTCAACTTCATCTTCATCCAACATAGACCCTCCATAATTATCCGATTCATCAAAAATAACATGAGTGGTCTCTTTAACTACCAATGTTCTTTTATTAAAAACTCTCTTGGATTTTCCAACAGTTGAATAACCTAAAAAAATTCCCTCATCAGATTTTGGATCAAATTATCCTAAGAGAGTTTTACCATTATTATGTATAAACACTTTACATCAAAAAACATGTAGATATGAGAGGTTGAGAATTCTACCTTTAAGAAGTTCATAGGGTGTCTTTTTTAATTTTGATCTAATGTACACCGTATTCAATACATAGCAAGTTGTACTAACTGCTTCAGCCCAAAAATATTTTGGAAGTGAATATTCTGCCAACATGGCTCTAGCAATTTCAATTAATGTCCTATTATTTCTCTCAACTACTCCATTATGTTGAGGTGTCCTAGAAGCTGAGAAGTTATGATCCATCCCATGAGATTTACAAAAATCATCAAACAATTCATTTTTAAATTCTCCCCCATGATCACTTTGGATAGTTACAATTTTACAACCTAGTTTTCTTAGAATCTTATTGGAAAAATCTCTAAACTCCTCAAATGAGTCATTCTTATGATTCAAAAATCAAATCTAGGTGAATCTAGAATAATTATCCATAATTACATACCCAAATCTTTTTCCTCCTAGACTTAAGGTACTAACAGGTCCAAAGAGATCCATGTGAAGAATTTCTAAGGGCTTGCTTGTTCTAATTTCCTTAATTGAATTGAAAGAGGATTTGACTTATTTTTCTAGTTAACATGTATCACATAAGTGATCTTTTGTAAAGTCTAATTTGGGTACTCCTCTAACTAACTCTTTTTGGTTGGTTTTCCTAAGATTTCTTATGCTAGCAAGACAAAGCCTTCTATGCCATAATCATGATTTATCAGATACAGTTTTCAAATAAAAACTAGTAGAAGATTTCACAGAATTCAAATCTAGCATGTATACATTATTTACTCTATCATCATTCAATATAATAGTTCCATTTTGACTAATAACACAACTATTAGGTAAAAAAAATTATATGAAAACCTTTATCGCACAACTGACTTATGCTCAATAGATTGTGTTTTAAACATTCTACTAACAGAACATTCTCAATCACAAAATTTTTAGAATCTCCAATCATACATGTACCTACCACTCTCTTAGTAGTATTATCTCCAAGTGTAACCTTGCCTCCATTTCTATCTTCCAGCAATATGAATTGATTAGCATCTCCAGTCATATGCTTTGAGCAACCACTATCCAGGTGTGAGAGTGTTCCTACAAAATTATCAAACGTTAGACTTGGGAACCCAAACAAGTTTGGGTTCACCTCTTGATAATTTTAAAATAGATGCATGTTTGATATACTGTGTTTTATGCACCTTAGGTCTCTACACTAGATGTATTCTATGATGAATAGTACAATTGTGAGAAATATGTCCAACCTTACCTCAAAAGAAACATTTTATTCCAGGAAAAGGATTTATCAATCTATAAGCCCTGAAAGATCTTCTCTTAGATGTTGAACCAGTGGACTTGTGGTATGATTTGTAAAAATCTTCAAGTTTAGGTGGTTTCCTATTTTCTTCAAGTGCTTTCAACTTAACTTCAAGATGTGCATTAGCATTCACTAGAATCGAATTATCAATCTTTAAATTATGCTCTCTAGTATCCGATTCATCCATGAAAGTTTTGTAATCATTTTCAAGTTCAGTATGTGATGATTTTAAAAGTTCTTGCTGTTTATTTAAATCATTAAATTCATCCAACAATGTCATGCGGTTTCTATCAATTAGGGCATGGTCTTTCCTAAGGATTTCATACTTATTTTGTAATTCTAAGTAATCCAAATTGAATTTGGTATGCAATTTCTTTAGTTTCCTATATGCAGAATGAATGCATTCAGAAACTTTAAATAATTCATCATAACTTAAGTCACATACCTCCTCTTGATATGAATGATCAAGATTTTCAGCCATCAAGCATAAATTTGTGACTTCCTCTTAAGGTGCTATTTTGAAAGAATCTGAAGCTGAGTCCGCCAAAAATGCTCATTGAAGTCTCTTTTTACCCCTTATATCCTTTGGTTTCTCCTTGGCTTTCTCCTTGCTAGGATTGGCCTTGAGATTGGGGCAATCAGTCTTTATGTGTTCTGGCTTCCTGCAATCATAATAAATTACGTCATTAGATACCTTAACATCTTTATAAAACTTACCTTTATTCCACTGCTGGCGTCTCCTCTGCTTCCTCTTTCAGAAACTTTTAAACTGCCTTGTCATTAAGGCAATATCCTCTTTATCCTCAAGTTGGGATTGGTCACTCTCCAAGTCATCCACTTTCAGTGAAATATTCTTTTCTTTCCTTCTATCACCTACATCAATTTGTCTTTGAGTCACTCCTTGCTCATAAGCAATCTGTGAACCAAGTAGATTGTCAATAGAGTAAACATTTAAGTTTTTTGACTTTGTTATAGCATTAATCTTTGCATCATAGGAAGTAGGCAAATAATGTAATATATTATTAACTTTTTCAGAATTAGTTAGTTCCCTACCTAAAGCATGCAATGAAGTTATAATCTGTGTAAAATGAGTAAACATGTCAAAGATTGATTCATTTGGTTTCATGTGAATTAGTTCATAATCATGCAGTAGAATATTTAATCTAGATTATTTTACTTCATTGGTTTCTTCATATGTGATGTAAAACCTATCCCAAATCCCTTTTCTAGATTTATAAGTAGAAACATGCATGTAGTCTTCCGATTTCAATGCACAAAATAAATTATTCAAACACTTAGCATTCAATTGAGCTAACTCACATTCTTCTGTTGTCCATTTAGCAAAAGGTGTTTGAATTCTAATTCCTTCTACAATTCTAGTAGGTTCAATGTATCCTTCATGTACTAAAATACACATGTGATAGTCAAGTGATTGCAGAAAAGTAGACATGTAAGTTTTCCAAAAATGAAATAGGATGTTATCAAATAGTGGAGGTTTATTGATCGAATAACCCTCAAGTGTATTTTAGTTTCCAACATTAGTCATAATCAAATTTTAAAAAGTAATTTAAACAGTAATTTTCAAAACAGGTTTTGATACCATCTGAAAGTGCGAATAGGTTGTTAAACCTATTGATTATGTCCCTAGGCTAACCAAGAGGGGGGGTGAATTGGTACTTTTAAAATCTCTTGATAGTTTTGAAAACCTTTATACAAAACTTGAATATAAATTGTATAGTACGAAAAGGTCTTCGTACAGTACGATCAGATGTGAATTTCACACTTTTTCAACCACAGAAAAATAAAGTGCAACACAATATGAAAATGTAGAAAATATAAATAAGAACAGAGAATAGCAGATTTTATAGTGGTTAAGTCAAAGCATGACCTACATCCACTCCCTAGAGACTCCTTCTCTATGTTTTACACTAAACTAAAGTGACTCTCCTTATGCCCCCACAGCAAGGCGGAGAAGCCCTTACAAAGAATCTCTCTTCCACCAAAACCCGGTGCGGCATAGAACCGTCATCCTTTTTCACCCTCCTAGTGAAGGCAGAGAACCCACTCATCCTTTCACACCCTCCTAGTGTAGGCAGAGAACCAAGCATCATTTATCACCCTCCTGATGATGACAGAGAATCGGACCTTTTTCACAGATCTTCTCTCAAGAGTCTTCTAAGAGATAGGGAAGAAATTTGTAGTCCAAACAATGAGATCCTCATACTTGGTTTACCTTATGAATCACCTCACAATTTCCTTTTCAAAGATATCACCACACTCACTCCCAAACACTCCCTATTCACTCTCCCTTCCACTCTCAAGAAGAAATTCATAGAAGATTTAATTAACAGTCATTTAATTGGAACCTTATATTAAAAAGACAAGAAAAAACCATCAAAAAACTAAAAAATTGAATTTTTACGAAGTCATATCGTACCATACGATCGACAATCATCCCGTACGAAATGTTTAAAAAATGAAATAGTTCATCCCATATGATATCCCGTACGAACCATATAAGCCCCATTTCGTACTCTAGAAAATGATGTACGAAACCATTTCGTACTGTACGAACAGTTCAAAAATGAATGGTTCGTCCCGTACGATGCCTTGTATAAACCATGAAAGCCCCATTTTGTACTCTGGAAAATGATATACGAAAGTTCTTTGTATTATACAAACAGTTTAAAAATGATCGGTTTGTCCCGTATGATACCTCGTACGAACCATGGAACCCTCATTTCATACTATATAAAATGATGTATGAAACTATTTCGTACGGTACGAACAGTTCAAAAATGAATGGTTCATCTCGTACGATGCTGTGTACGTACCATGTAAGTCCCATTTCATACTCTAGAAAATGATGTATGAAAATAATTCATACTATACGAGCTACACTTAGAAAAAAAATTTTAACCAGGTAGGTTCGTATTAGAGGAGAAATAACACAAATCGTCCCTTATGATCACACATCGTACAGTATGATTAGTTTAAAAAATTGATTTTTATCTCACCCCCCCAGTGTGTGTGCACAGTTATCCAAATTACAATCACACTCTCTCAGACTCAAGAAAAGTAAAAATTACAGACTTCACTTACAATAAACTCTAACAAATTAACTTGAAGTCTCCAGCAGTCTAGAGTGTGAATTACCTGAAAGACATGTTAGTAAACTCAAAAAAGAAATTCTAATATTTGTTAGGAGAAACAATAAACAAACAATAAGCTTTTATAATCATCAAAACAACTCATATCAAAAACTCACTTGAATAAACAGATTTGTACAATTCTCAACAATCTCCAAATTTGCACAATTCTCAACAATTATCATATGTGAAGTTTGATGTACTGCCTCCCCATGAAGGATTTATTGATTTTATTTATATTAATTCATTTCTACCACCACGTAGAGGAATAAAGGCTTGATTTTATTATTATTGTTGTTGTAATGCCTTTCTACAAGATGAATTGAGGTTTAATTAAATATTTTATAGATCTACCAAAATAATAATCCCTGATGAATAATACAAGTTAAATCATCTATTGCTACATGCATTAGGATCATTTTTGTATGCAACATCTCCCTTCTTTTCATTTATAATCTTCTTATCACCTTGAATATATCTAAAGTTAATGTTTAAGATTCTATAGAAGATAAATAATTATAAGAGATTTATGCAAAGTGACTATGTATTCTTGAAAGAATTATCATTCACCTTTGTCAATAAAACTTAAATAATCTGACTCATCAAGGTTTGTGAGGTCAAGGGGTGTCAATATTGGAGATGACCCAAAAAATTGACCCGAATCTATCCAGAAAATTTTGGGTTTGGGATGACCCAAACTTAAAGCGGGTCGGGATCGGGTCCAGAAAATTGACCAGTTTGAAAAATTGGGTCTGGTTCAGGTTGACCCGAGAATTCGGGAATGACCCAGAATGACCAAGAAACCCTTCTGCCCGCTCTGACCGGCCCTGCTCGAGTCTGTCCGCCTGCCCCGCGGCCCGCCTGCCCTGGCTACCTGCGTCACGTCCTGAGGCCAACATTGTGTCACGTCCCGCTCAAGTTCAACATCGCGTTGCGTCCCACGTCAGTCGCTGGTCGCTTCCGCCGGTCGTAGTCCCACTGCTGCTACTGACCCGCCACTACCAGAGTTTCCATGTCTGTGGGTCGGGTGGGGTTAACCCGAACCCGAAGCAGGTTGGGTTCGGGTCCAAAAAATCGACCCTTTTGCAAAAAATGGGTCGGGTAGACCCAAACCCGAATAGTGTCTGGTCAGTTTTAGGTTCAACCTGAACCGATCCGTGACCCGAAATTGGTACCCCTAGTGAGGTCATGTGTTCTCCTACCACTCGTGTGACTAGGATTTCTTTCAAATTTATGGAAATTTTAAGAACTATCTTTTCCACCACAACCCCCAACCACCACCACCATCGGGCTATCCTCCTCTAAAAAAAAACCCATAGTGTGAAAATTTTAAAATATTAAAATTTTTAAGTTCTCATTATTTTCCATTTTGTTAAATCTCCTATTATCTCCACCATCAAAAGCGCAAATTTTAATTGCATTTTAAAAAAATTAAGCACTGAAGTGGCTCCTGTTCTTTCTATGCTTTTTGTGGTGGATTGCAGGAAACATTGCCTCTATCGATGGGGGTTTTCCACCAGCATAGAAGTAATGTAAGGTTCTGATGGTACCTTTGTAACTAATATCACTAATATTTTTTTAAATTTTGGTATGGATTACTATGTTTCTATCTACGATCATAAATTAATCCAGCTGAATGGTAAGATCCAATGAATAATAATTCAGATAATGTTGATGCCGATAAGACTTATAAAGCTTCCTAATCCAAAATTTTAAGGGCTTTGAAATTCAATATTAAAATACCTTTTTCATTTAATGGTAAAATCAACTTAGAGTTTTAAGAGGAAGAAAGCCAACTACAAGAACATGAAGAGTTTACCATAATTAATCTTCAACCTTTTCTAATGAAACCCGAAAGACTATAGACATGACATACCTATCCTAACTAAAGAGTGATAAAAATACACTTTTTAAGTGGAATGCTGTTAAAATGCCTAGAGTCTATCAAAAGGTTGATAGTTTACAATAGTTTAGGAAGCTTATTAAACTCATTATTCCCATTAATTTAAAGGACATTTCTTCTTTCACTTAAGCTTATATTTCTTCTCAAGTTCACATCATCTTAAACATCAATGATATAGTTTCTATGGTTAATGTGGTTGATAGAAAAATAGATTTAGTGTGAAAATATCTATACAAAGGGTAAAAGATTATGATATGATGATCTTAAATCTAGATCTTATTTTAGTGATATTGTAAAGGCATTCCAAATAACAACTTTAATTTGAACACTGTAAAAAGTCACACACATGAATAGGTATATAAGATATGTAGGATTCTTTTGAAAAAATTAATTTTATTATCATAAAGAACACATTAAAAGTTATCGTCAATGTTGGAGTAAGGTAAAGACTAATTATCTAAATATTACGATCGACATGGCTGCAGGTGTTTGCAACCACTATCTTAAAGTGCTTATTAACTCTTTTACATTCCATATTGTCTTAAAAGGTTAGAATCAATATAACTGATGATAGCTTGGTACAATAAGTCATGTTAGCTAAGAGTATGTTTAACAAATCTCAAGTCATTACTAATATATATATTTGAGAGAGATAGATAGAGGTACAGAGAGAGAGAGAGAGAATGTTTTGGTGAATCTAGAATAAGATATTGATGTCTGTGATAGTATATTGATGATTTAGAAGAGCATTGAGTATTTGGGGAATATTGAAGTAAGTCACCAAAATTGGATACCCTTTTTTAAGAATAAAAGGATATCAGGTGAACTCATTCCATAGAAGCTAACTAATGAGCACACTCATCTCAAATATAATAGAATTACCTAAAGCACACTTTCCTGAATAAGGTGGCACTCAATATAGTTTCACTTGCTTTAGAGAAACTCAATCAGTTGAGGGACTTTCCTTAAAAAAACACACCTATTTGAGGTACTCACCTCAGATAATCCTTTCTTAGTAGGGTACTTGCCTCATATAAGCTCACCTAAAATACAAGTTTATGTACACAATTGGTAAGAGATTTTTATCAACCAATTAATAATAGTTACTCAAACTTAACTAACATCTCAGCCATATTCTCACTCACCATAGGGACCATCTAGAAATACTTACTAGAGATACTCACAGAAGAACATCACTGGTGGCTGTTGACAAAGGCATTCATTGGAGTTAACACTAAAGGTTTCCCATTAATATGTTAGAGATTGATTCCATATATAACCACTATAATCCTTTACACCCATATGTAATAGTAAAAAAACATATTTATTTTGTTAATCCGTTGGTGTAGCAACTCATATAACCTTACTGACCTTTTAAATATAAATTTCAAAGGCATTACTTGTAATTCATACTACTTTTTACTCATTAAATAAAAGAGTTTTAGATATTTTACTTCTTACTTGGTTGCCTCTTCCTCACTAACTCTATAATATCCTAGCTTGTTTTACGAGTAAGGCTAAGGTGTTGCCCATAATAAAATTTTAATCCAACACCTATTTAGGTGTGGTCAGTGTTGATTGTTGTAGTTAACCATAAACTAGGTAATAATGAAAGTTACAAATGGAACTAGGAGAAATATGTGAACATAAAAACCAAAATTTGATAACTTAACAACAACTTGTGGAACTAGGATCAGAAGAACTATCCAAGGAGCCCATAAGTGTGCCCATGTGATAGTTCTAAGAGTAAGTATATTACAAGAATCTTAATTCTTTGTGATTTGTAGGGTTTGATTCAACACCAAAGTGGAGATCTTAAGATTCAAAATTTATGAAATTTACTTTCCAGGCAAAAATGAAGAAATTAGCACCCACATCACCACCCACCCCATTGTTTGTGAGTGGAAGAGAGACATAGCTAAAAAATGAATTTCCAAAGGAGGTTATAATGAAAATTGATTAACAAAGTTCAAAATTATCTATCTAGAATCATATAAAGGAAGGATATTCCATTAATCATGTATTATATAATGAGTTGGCCACCTCATTACATATTATTAATGACTTGCTGAAGTGTTGATTGTTTGTTTCCACTTTTAAAAGGCATGCCTTTAATGGTTCTCACACCACCCGAATGGAGTTATGAAGTCATTTTAAATTTTAAGAAAATATTTATATCATAATTTGTGAGTTCCCAAAAACCCCTTAAGAAATCATAAGCTCTTTAAGGATTAGGTAAGAGCCAATTGAGTATCAAACAAACTTTAATGTGTATTCTAGAGTTTGATGTGTGATGTGAGGGAGTTGGATCCAAAGATCTCCAAAATTGCAATAACCCAAGACTAATGAGATTGGTCATTTATGTGTGAACTTAGCTTGTAGCAACCAAGAATCTTAAGAAGATACAATAACTCACCAACAACCACTTCAAAACTAATTTGTGTAATAGTGTGACCTAGTCTTCCTCCATTAATGTCCTCATGTACATTACAATGAAATGTGATCAACTATAAAACACTGCCATAATAGTAGTGAACCAATGGTTATAGAACTAAAAGAAGTATAGCACCTATAAGATTATCCACACAACCACTTTAGACCACTAAGGACTTTGCCCCCTAATTTGTTGAAGAATGGATCCGTACTCTCGACTAACTAGCACTAGGAGGAGAGATCATTCTAAGATGAATGATGAGAAATTACCACGACACTATAAATACTTTTTGTTGAGTTTATGGAGGTCATTCATAATAAAGAGTTCTTGAAGTGCTCTTTGATTATGAAATTGGTATCCTAAGTAAGGAATACCTCCAAATATTATGCATCTCAAAGAATTGCATGCATAAAATTGAAGAAGGTAGGCACCTAAGGAACCTAGTGGAGGATATTATCAAATCATGATTGTTAAAGAAGTTCAACATTGTTGACCGAAGAGAGTGTGTGAGAAAAGCAACCATTTATTTCTATATGAATAAGCTTATCGAAGTTCAAGAATTTTAGAAAGCTAGACTAATGTTAGAGTAAATGCATAAGGCTCAGTGTGTCAAACATAACTATAGTTATAAAAAGCTAACTCAGTGACAATATTATGAACATTCAACGATGAAGCTATTTTAATCACTTTTAGAAAGTGTGACAGGCCTATAAATCACATCCCTTTATTAACGCAATGGTCATTATATCCTTAATTATAATTACTTGGTATGAAGCATTTTAATTAAAATAGGTATCCTTTTTTATATTATCATTAAGCCCATATTAGAGAAAATTAAGCTAGTGGATTCCAATCTCACCCTCACATTGTGTTTGCTCTAAGGAATATTCTCTTAAAAATTAAGGTAGTTATGGCAGAATATATTGCCACACAATTTTGAAATTTATATTCATCTAATCAAATACACACAGAGAATAAACCATCTTAAATGGAAAAAAGAATATTACACAATCATATTGAAAAAAGATATAGACTTTATAATTTTCATGATCAAACATAATATAGAGAATAATTTACTATCTGAAAAGATAGAAATAATATTCAACTAATATTTTGAAAATGAAAATATTTTTGAATAAAACATGTCTATAGCCAAATTCACTTTTCTCATACTTTAACAAACTAAAATAATGATTGTCTATTTACTGGGGCTCTAAGTTTCCCAGAAATAAAAACCTATATGGTTAATTATCTTTTGAGAGAAAATCTTATGAAAACTCTTGAATAAAGTTCTTAGTAAATCTCTATTTAATTATAATGATGTAGGTATGGATTTGAGTTTATGATTTATAAATAGAAATTAGATTCAGTGATGAACATTTATTTCTAGAATTTATATGAGAAAAGGTAGGGTGTGCATAAGATTTTTTGGTACCCAGAAATACTATAACCTATACTACGATTGGGTTCTAATGACTAGAATAGGATTAAATGTATCTTTGAGTGGATAATTTATTATATATGCACTAATATGCTCCTAAAAGATGTATTTGATCTTTATTTACATGGAGTGGACTGTTAGCTTACCACATAGATGCTTTTAAAAAGTATGATTTCAAGTCTAATAATGATGTAAGATAGATAAGTTGTTGTTCTCTTAGAAGTGAAGGGTTTAATGTACAAAATTCTACATTAGGGTTTGAAGTTATTAGGGGTTTAAATGTACCTGACTAATATTATTTGAAATGAATTTTTCCCTAACTTCTAAATTATTTTATCGGGAACTAATGTGATTAACATGTTCATCTTTATAAGAATAAAATGTAGCATAATAACCCTATACCAATAGGAATACTGGACTTGGCCTAGTCGCTTAGTCTTTCTCTAGCTTATCGCTGGCATGTGCGAGTTTATTGTCCATAGCAGGAAAGAAAATGCATGATATGAATAAACAGAAGTAAATTTTAGTGTTCTAAAAGATAAAAATCAAATTTATCCTAGGATCCTAACCTGTGCCCCTATAAGAATATATGTACCACCAAGAAACTTATGAAAAATAGGCAATTTCTACTTCACATATCATATTGAAAATATCAAATAATCAAAGCATATTGAACAGTAGTAAAGAAATGAGTTCATATGGAAATGACATTTAACATGCAATTCATGGTTTATAGAAAAATAAAGGTGCATAAGCTCCACCAACATCAAGCTTGGATTTCTACACCTAAATTAATAAAAGTTTGTACAATTTGAAGTTTTTATTTTAGGTCTTCTAGTCTTCTTAAGGCTCTCCTAGAATGTTCATGCTTCTAAAAAATTCTGAAAGATGTGTTTTTCAAAGTTGGACTTCATTATTACGATAAGAAAAGTTTTTTTAAGACTTTCACAACTAAACACATTTACAACTCTTTATAAATTTACATTTGAATATATTGAGAAAAGACTTTACACTTGTAAGGTTTAATATATATACAATATATTTATATAACATCATCCACAAAACACAATATAGAGTGCAAAAGGTAGATACTCACATCATCACATTCCACCAGAGCATCAATTCATAATCCATCAAATTGCCCAAAAGTAAACACACACAAAACCAAAAACACCACACCTAACCTAAGGATAGAGTTCAATGTCCAATCAACTAATTCTATGTGTGTGCAAGGTTGTGTGGTTTGATTATATCCGAGTTAGGTTAGTGTTTAAAATATCTACAATTAAAATTAATGTGTTATAGGCTCGTAGTACTTAATTTATATTTAAATTTTAATCATTAGAAATTTATTAATTAAACCAAATTATTAAAGCTTGTTGTCATCTTTAGATTTTAAGGAATCATCTTAATTATCACTTCAATATACATTAAAATAATTAATAAATTAGTCCTAGGCTTTTTGGATGAATGCATTATTTGTTTCATTCCGAAGGAAAGCAGCAAACACATAAAGCCAATTTCATTTATCTTTTACTTATTTTTTATTTATTTAATTTAATTCATTAAAAATGATCTACTTAAACTAGTTTAATTCAAAATTTTTTATAACTTTGATTTATTTGAATTAAATTATTTAATTTTTTTTCTATTTATTTCTTATTCCTATTTCATTTATATAATTTTGAATTATTAAATTGTATTTCAATTTAAAATTAGTTTTCTTTACTTATTTAAGTTGAGTGAATTATATTTCATTTAAAAATTGGATTTTTTTTCAATTTCCTTCTGATTTATATTTTAATTATTTATATTTTATTTGTTTGATTTTATTCAAATTTTCTTTGATTTGAAATTAAATTTCTTTATCAATTCAAGTTAGATAATTAGTTTGATTTAAAACTAATTAATTAATTAAATCTAATTAATTTATATTCATATCTTATTGATTTATTTCTTTTTTTAAAAAAAATTATATATATTTAAGTTTTTATTTATTTAATTTTTTTATTTTGATTATTTATTTAGATTTATTTTATTAATTATGATTTCATTTGATGTTTATTTTATTTATTTATTTATTTTGTTTTTATATCTACTTTATTATTTATTTATTTGTACTTAAGTTTAACGAAGAATTTACTTTTTAATTTAAATTTTAATTTCTAAGATTTTTTTTATATATATAGTTTATTATTTTAAGAGCATTTCTATGGAGAGTTTTAGAAAAGAAAGGGGTTAATCATGCTTATATTCATGTCATTAAGGATATGTATGCTTGAGTTGTTGCTTGGGTTTAAACATATGGTCGTTTTACCAAGTATTTTCTTATTTCAATTAGATTACATCAAGGATTAGCCTTAAGCCCATATCTTCTCTCTTTTAGTCATGGATGTTCCTGCTAGAGATTTGTAAGAGGTTGTACCCTGGTCTATGCTTTTAAATGATGATATTTTTCTTATTGTTGAGACTAGAGAGGGATTTGAAAGTAAACTTGAATTAAGGAGGTTAACTTTAGAGTCTAAAAGTTTTCATTTCAGTCGATCTAAAATCAAATATGTTAAGTGTAAATTTAGTAGTACTAGATTTTGGGGGGGATTCATTGGATTATCAAGTCATTAAAAAGAGAACACATTTTTGATATCGTGGGTGTATTATTTAGAGTGATGGTAAATTCAAATTGGATGGTTGAAGTGGAGGAATGTTTCATGCTTACTTCGTGATAGAAAAGTCCCCCCAAACATAAGGGAAAATTCTATAAGATGGTTGAGAGAACTATAAAGCTTTATGGTGTAAAATATAGGACATTAAATGAGAAGCAAAATAAGAAAGAGCAAATAGGTTGTTAGACCTATTAATTACGTCTCTAGGCTAACCAAGAGGGGGGGGGGGGGGGTGAATTGGTACTTTTAAAATTCTCTTGGAATTTTGGAAAACTTTTAATCATAAATCCTAAGCAAACCGTACAGTATGATTTATATTCGTACAGTATGAACAGAGATAAATTTTGATGCTTTTCAACCACAGAAAAATAAAATGCAGTGTAGTAAGAAAATATAGTAAGTAAAAACAAGAATAGAAAACACCAGATTTTATAGTGGTTTAGTCAAACATGACCTACATCCACTCCCTAGAGACTCCTTCTCTAGGTATTATACTAAACCAAAGTGACTCTCCTTTAGCCCCCACAGCAAAGCGTAGAAGCCTTTACAAAACTCTCTTCCACCAAATTCCAGTGTGGTAGAGAACCGTCGTCCTTTTTCACCATCTTGGTGAAGGCAGAGAACCCTCTCGTCTTTTCACACCCTCCAAGTGTCGTCAGAGAACCATCATCCTTTTTCACCCTCCTGGTGACGGTAGAGAAACGTCTCATCCTTTCACACCCTCCAAGTGTCGGCAGAGAACCATCTTCCTTTTTTACCCTCCTGGTGACAGTAGAGAATCGACATCCTTTTTCACCCTCCTGGTGATGGCAGAGAATCAAAAACCTCTCGAACAACTTTCTTGCAAGAGCCTCTAAGGAGTTAGGAAGAAGCTTGAAGTACAAATAATGAGATCCTCATAATTGGATAATCTTGTGAATCCTCTCACAATTTTTTCTTCAAATATCTCACAACACTCACTCCCAAACACTCTCCCAATCACTCTCCCTTTCACACTCAAGAAGTATTTTCACAGAAAGATCTCTCACAAGTTAGTTTTTTGGACCCTTAAGTACTAAGGACAAGAAAAACCATCCAAAAATTAAAAATTTTAAGTTTTTCATAGTTCAATCGTCCTGTACAATTGAATATCATACTGTATGAATAGTTCAACTTATTAAATGATTCATCCCATACGATTCCATACAAACCTAAAACTGAGTTATTCGTACCTCAAAAACTCCTGTACGAATAGTTCAAAAGTTGAGCGATTCATCTCGTATGATCCAATATGAACCATTCCGAGTCATTCGTCCTGATCGTTCATCCAGTACGAGTAGGACTTACGAAGCATTCCGAGCCATTTGTCCTAACGGTTCATCCCATACGAATAAGTTGTATAAACCATTCAGAGCCATTCATCCCAACGGTTCATCTCGTATGAACTAGTCGTACGAACCATTCAGAGCCGTTCATCCCTGAAATCCTTATGTATAAAGTCCATTTTGTACTATACGAACAGTACTTAAAATTTTTTTTTTATCAGGCTGGTTCGTTGCTGAGGATAAATATCACCGATCATCCCGTATGAAGTACATTTCATATTGTATGATTAGGTTTAAAAATTGAGCTTTCACTCCCCAAGTGTGTGTGTGCATAGTTATCCAACTTATAATCACACTCTCTCAAACTCAAGAAATACAGACTTCACTTACAGTAAACATTAACAAATAAACTTGAAGTCTTCAGCAATATGGAGTGCAAATTTCCTAAAAAAATATGTTAGTACATAAAGAAAGAAACTCTAATATTTGTTAGGAGAAAAATAAAATTAATAATAAACTTTTGTAATCATCAAAAATAACTTGTACCAAAATTTACTTGGACGAACTGATTTGCAAAAATCATAATAATCTCCCCCTTTTTTATGATGGTAAAACATTTATTATTTGAATTAAAAAGTAAATCCACATTTCTCCTAAGCGCCCACTAAATGTAAGCTCCCCCTAAATAAATGATCTCCTAAGCTCCCCCTAAATGGAAATGTCCCCTAAAGAAATGATCTACAAGAACCAAGGGGTAAAAGGAGGTAAGAGGAGAAGGGGGAAAAAGAAATAAAAGAACAAAAAATGATAGACAAAGTCAAGCACAAGCAAGCACATTAAACATACAATGCAACAAACGATGCAACTAGTCAAACAATACAATCCTTATGCAAACTAACATACAATGGAACATAAAATGCAAAATGCAATAAGACAAAGAAAACAAAACTCTCCCTTTTTGTCAATAACAAAAAGGGAAGACACTCAAAGGAGTTAGTGATTTAAAGAATGTTAAAGGAAGATTAACTGTAATATTAAAATCAAATGAAAATGTAAGGACTCAAAATGATTTAGAGCACATAATATAATAAGGAGAAGAGAAGTTGATCTATGGCAGTGATGAAATAGACTGATTACATAACCACAACTATTGCATAAATGATGAAATAAAATTACCAAATCTCTAAGTCAAAAGTGACGATCATTGATTAGTGAACTTGGAGAAAATGTTAAATGAAAGAACAATTGGCGATATTACGCATCTTTTCAAATGAAGGGGCACATTTTGTGCACTTAATCAATGTTTGGGCTAATTTTGTGCCTCTTTATAATTTTGGCGACATTGCACATCTTTTACTGTATGACACACTTTGTGCATCTTTTCAAGCTTTACTCTTTTTATTTTTATTAAATAAAATTCTTTCCAACAACACTATCCCTTGATCACATTTACAATAATGAACACTTTGATGTAGAAATCAAGAGTAATATTAGGACATCAAATATATAACAATTTAGGCTAAGTAATACATGTCTAAAATAATATAAATTAAGATCTTCTAATCTACACAAAATTATAATGAAATCTAAATATTTTGAGAAATTAAATTATGCACTAAAATTTCTATTATAATCTAAATTCAATTAACATTTTAAAAATTTAATCAACTATGGTCGATTGTTAAAGATAAGTAAATTTCCAATCATAGTCACAATCATATAATATTATGCATTAAAATTAAACTTTTTTCATTCCATGATGATCCAAACATATGAAATAGCAAGCTTTTACATTCAAGACAATCTCATAAAAGAAAGCTTGCTAACACAAACATCATCCATACAGCAACTAAAGAAAAATAACAAGAATAAGAGTCAAAATAATCAAAGCCTCATAGAACAACATAGCAAAGACCAAGCCAAACTACAAGAAAAATATCCCTAATAGTCTGAGGGACCCTAATTTGGAGGAAGTGGAGGAGCAGCGAACATAGCAAAGTAGCTATTGAAGGTTGCAATGTTGGTGTTCACCGACTCAAATTGATCTCGAATCCACACCCTATCTTCATTATATGGATCATCCTACCGCTTCAAATGTGCCTCCATATTATCAAATCTTTGATCATGCTGATCAAAATGCTGAACCATATCTTGACAGAAATTTTTGTTGGGTCCAGGTGCAGTTGGAGGAGCAGGTGCAAGAGCAAGTGCAGGTTCGTCCTCAGAACTATCTCCATTTCCCTCTTTTCCAAAAAGTGCCCAAAAAGAAGCATCAGTAAAATAGAGTGGTAGTTCAGAAGATTTGTCAGGGTGGACAAAATTGTACTTCTTCTCAAGAATGAAGCAAATCATATGACCTAGGGTAATGTTCTTCTTTCTTTTTATACTAGGCTGACCAATATCAGTGAGAGTATAAAGATAGTCCAAGATTAATTGGGCTTCATCAATGGGTTTGCCAGATATAATCAAATATGTAACAGTAGAAAGAAGGGGGGTCATGTTTACTCGATCTCCGGCTTTGGGAATGATGGAGGACCTAAGTACATCTTGAATAATTCTAGCATTTTGGTTTAAAGAGTCAACTCTAGGATAATGAGTTGGTTGGCTAATACCCCTAAGAACTTGATTGACTTCAGACCAATCATAGTCCAATCTAGTGGTAAGAGTATGAGCCCGAATCCCCAGAGTTTTCAGATGACAAAATGAACCAAGGTCCTCCTTGCTTATTTCTACCCTTTATTTTAGAGCGTATAAAGTGATCCTGGTATGGTCCTTATTAAATTTCATGTTGGCTAGAAAAACAGGGAAAAGGTCTTTGTTGTAGGCATAGATCAGGGTGAGAAGGAATGAAAATTGAATCGAGTAAAAAAGGCAATGTATTATGCTTCAGCTATAGAAAGTGCTACTGAATTTTATTTTCTACTGGACCAAGATACTAATGAATTTGCAATAAATTGATAAGTCCCAAAAGTACTTTTCCTATCCACCCTACAGCCTCCAAAATTAGAATCTGAGTATCCAATAATTTTAAAAGATGAATTGTTCTTAGGATACCAAATTCCTAAATTTTGAGTTCCCAAAAGATATCTTAAGATCATTTTCACTACTGTCGAATGTGATTCTTTTGAATCTGCTTGAAATCTAGCACATAAGCAAACACTAAACATGATGTCAGGTCTGCTAGCAGTCAAATAAAGCAAAGATCTAATTATACCTCTAAACTTCTTTTGATCAACAGATTTTCTCTTAGGATCCTTATCTAATAGTACTGAGGAACTCTTGGGTGTATTTATATGTTTAGCATTGTCCATTTCATACTTTTTTAGGATATCCTTAACATACATAGATTTACAAAGAAAAGTACCTTCCTCATTTTGTTTTATGTTAAAACCAAGAAAATAACTAAGATCACCCATTAAACTCATCTCAAATTCACTGCTCATTATCTTTAAAAATTCATCACATAAAGCTTTATCAATTGATCCAAAAATGATGTCATCCACATATATTTGTACAATGAGTATTTCATTTCCAATTCTTTTCAAAAACAGAGTGGTGTCCACACTTCCTTTAACAAATGATCTGTTTAAAAAGAAAGTGCTTAACCTCTCATACCATGCTCTAGGTGCTTGTTTTAGTCCATATAATACCTTTTTCAATTTGAAAACATGATTAGGGTATTTAGAATTTTCAAACCCTGGAGGTTGCTCAACATAAACATCCTCTTCTATTACCCCATTTAAGAAGACACTTTTGACATCCATCTGAAATAATTTAAAATATTTAAAACAGGCAAAGGCTAACAAAACTCTTATTACTTCAAGTCTTACTACAGGGGCAAATGTCTCCTCAAAATCAATTCCTTCAATTTGATTATACCCCTTAGCTACTAATCTAGCCTTATTTCTCACAACTACTCCTTAATCATTCATTTTGTTTTTGAACACCCACTTAGTCCCAACTACACTTTGATCTTTTGGCCTTTCAATTAATTCCCAAACATCATTTCTCTTGAATTGATTCAACTCCTCTTGCATAGCCAAAATCTAAAATTCATCCAAAAGTGCTTGTTCTATATTAGTGGGTTCAATCATTGAAATGAACGTTGAATGATTTACTACTTTCCTCAAACCATTCCTAGTCCTTACTCCTTCACTTGGTCTCCTAAAATCAACTCTTTAGGATGACTCCTTACAAATTTCCATTCTCTAGGCAATTGGTTTTCCTCTTCTTTTTTAACCCTTTCTTCAACTTTTTGATCTTCAAGTTTTTGGGTTACTACCTCAACCTCATCTTCATCCAACTTAGACCCTTTACTATCATAAGATTCATCAAAAATAATATGTGTGGTCTCTTCAACTACCAATGTTCTCTTATTAAAAACTCTATAGGATTTTCCAACACTTGAATATCCTAGAAAGATTCCTTCATCTGATTTCAGATCAAATTTTCCTAGAAGAGTTTTATCATTATTATGAATGAATACTTTACATCCAAAAACATGTAGATGCGAGAGGTTGGGACTTCTACCATTAAGAAGTTCATATGGTGTCTTATTTAATTTAGACCTTATGTACACCCTATTCAACACATAACATGCTGTACTAACTGCTTCAGCCTAAAAATATTTAGGTTGTGAATATTCTTCCAATATCGCCCTAGCAGTTTCAACTAATATCCTGTTCTTTCTTTCTACAACTCTATTCTATTGAGGTGTCCTAGGAGCTGAGAAGTTGTGTTTAATTCCAAGAGATTTCTAAGGGTTTACTAGTCCTAATTTCCTTGATCGAATTGAAAGAGGATCTCACCTATTTTCCTTGTTGACATGCATCACACAAGTGATCTTTAGTGAATTCTAACTTGGGTACTCCTCTAACTAGTTGCTTTTGAGTGATTTTCCTAAGATTTTTCATACTAGCATGGCAAAGCCTTCTTTGCCACAATCATGATTCATCGGATATAGTTTTTAAACACAAGGCAGTAGAAGGTTTAATAGAATTAAAATCTAGCGTGTAAACATTATTAACCCTATCACCATTCAGAACAATAGTTCCATTTAGTTTAATCACACAACTTGTAGGTAAAAACTTTATATGATAGCCCTTGTCACATAATTGACTAATACTCGATAGATTTTATTTCAAACCTTCAACCAATAGTACATTCTCAATCACAAAGTTTTTTGAATTTCCAATTATACCTGTACCTACCACTCTCTTGGTGGTATTATCTCCAAGTGTCACCTTGCCTCCATTCCTGGCTTCCAGCGATATAAATTGATTCGTATCTCCAGGCATATGCTTTGAGCAGCCACTATCCAGGTACCAAATACTCTAATGAGGTCTTGTGTGAGAGCGTTCCTACAAAATGATCAAACGTTAGTCTTGGGAACCCAAATAAGTTTGGGTTCACCTCTTGACAATTTTAAACCAGATGCATGTGTGATATGCTGTGATTTATGCACCTTAGGTCTCCACACTAAATGTGTTCTATATTTAATTGTATAGGTGTGGGAAATATGTCCTAAACTATCACAAGAAAATTACTTTATGCCTGGAAAGGGATTCACCAACCTATTCTTTCTGAAAATTTTCTTCTTAGTCTTGAATCATTGATGTTGTGGTAGATTTCATGAAACTCTTCAAGTTTAGTTAGATTTCTATTTTCCTTAAGTGCTTTTACCTGAACTTTAAGATAAGCATTAGCACTTTTTAGAATCAAATTATCAATCTTCAACTCATGCTCTTTAGAAACCGACTCATCCATAAAAGTCTTAAAATCATTTTCAAGTTCAGCGTGAGATGATTTTAAAAGATTATGCTGTTTGTTTAAATCATCAAACTCATCCAACAAAGTCATGTGGTTGCTATCAATTAATGCATGATCTTTCCTAATGATCTCATTTTATTCCTGCAGCTCTAAAAATTCCAAATTCAACTTAGCGTGCAGTTTCTTAAGTTTCCTATATGTAGAGTGTAGGCGTTCATAAACTTCGAATAATTCTTCATAGCTTAAATCACATACCTCATCCTCATCCGAATGGCCGAGATTATCAGCCATTAAGCACAAATTTGTAACTTCCTCTTTAGGTGCTGTTTATGATGAATCTGAAGCTGAGTCTGCCCAGAAAACTCATTGTATTCTCTTCTTACCCCTTCTTTCCTTTGATTTCTCCTCGGCCTTATCCTTGCTAGGATTTCCTTTGAGATTGGGGCAGTCTTTCTTGATGTGTCCTGGCTTTCTTCACTCATAAAAAATGACTTCATTAGAAGCCTTAACATTCTTCTGGAACTTATCTTTGTTCTAATGCTGGCGTCTTCTCTGCTTCCTTTTTAGGAAACTTCTAAATTACCTCGTCATCAGGGCAATATCCTCTTCTTCCTCAGATAGTAACTGATCACTTTCAGAGTCATCCATCTTTAAAGCAATGTTCTTCTCCTTTCGCTTCTCACCTACATCAATCTTCCTTTGAGACACCGATTTCTCATAAATAATTAGTGATCCAAGAAGATTGTCAACAGAATAAACGTTCAAATCTTTAGATTCTATTATTTCAGTTATCTTTGCATCATATGCAGTAGGTAAACAATGTAATATCTTGTTAACTTTTTCTGCATTGGTCAACTCCCTACCTAAAGCATGCAATGAAGTGGCTATATGTGTAAAATGAGTGTACATGTCAGAGATTGATTCATTCTGTTTCATGCGAAAAAGTTCATAGTCATGCAAGAGAATATTCAATCGAGTTTGTTTCACTTCATTCGTGCCTTCATATGTGATGCAAAGCCTATCCTAAATTTCCTTTCCTGATTTATAGGTAGACACACGCATGTAATCTTTAGACTTTAAAGCATAAAAGAAACTATTCAAATACTTAGCATTCAGTTGAGTTAATTCACGTTCTTCTACTGTCCAATTTGCAAAAGATGTTTGAACTCTTATCCCTTCTACAATCCTAGTAGGTTCAGTATAACCATCCTGAACTAACATCCACATGCGATAGTCAAGTGATTGTAGAAAAGTAGACAGGCGAGCTTTTCAAAAATCAAAAGGGATATTATCAAACAACGGTGGTCTAGTTATCGAGTATCCTTCCATAGTATTTCTATTTCCAAAATTAGCCATGATCGAAATTTCAAAAAGTATTTAAAATAGTTATTTTTGAAATTAGTTTTGATACCACTTAAAAGTGTGAATAGGTTGTTAGACCTATTGCTCACGTCCCTAGGCTAACCAAGTGGGGGGGTGAATTGGTCCTTTTTAAAAAATTTACTCTTGGGATTTTGGAAAATTTTAAAGTAAATCGTACAGTACGATATTACTTCGTACAGTATGAACAGAGTTAATATCTTCTCTTACTTAAGCACAGTAATTCAACCACAAAGAAAATAAACTACAGAAATATAAAATACAGAAAAGTAAACAGTGAACAGAAAATACCAAAATTTATAGTGGTTCGGTCAAACACGACCTACATCCACTCCCTAGAGACTCCTTCTCTAGGTATTGCACTAAAATCAAGTGACTCTCCTTTTGCCCCCATAGCAAGGCGGAGAAGCCTTTACAAACTCTCTTCCACCAACCCGGTGCGGTAGAGAATCGTCATCCTTTTCATCCTCCAAGTCCAGCAGAGAATCGTCGTCCTTTTCACCCTCCAAGTGCGGTAGAGAACTATCATCCTTTTCACCCTCCAAGTGTGGCAGAGAACCGAGATCCTCTCAAACAACACTCTTACAAAAGTCTCCAAGGAACTAAGAAGATGCTTGAAGAACAAGTAAAAGAAATCCTCACAATTGGATAACCTTGTGAATCCCCTCACAAATCTCTCTTGAAAGATCTCTCAATACTCACTCCCAAACACTCTCCCAATCACTCTCCTTAGACTTCTCAAAAGAATTTTTACAGAAGGACCTTTCCTTCAATCAGTTTTAAGTCATTTATATACTTGGGACTAGAAAAACTATCCAAAAAACTGAATTTTCAAGTTTAATCTGTCTCGATCGTCCCGTACGATCGACGATCGTACTATACGAATAGTTCAAAAAATTGAACAATCCGTCTCGTACGAATAATGAGATGATTCAAACAGAGCACTTTGTATAAATAGTTCATCTCGTATGAAGTATTGGATGAACCGAACAAAGCGCTTCGTACGAACATACCATCCCGTACGAACCCTTGGACGAATCGAATAGAGCGCTTCGTCCGATGATTTCGTCCTGTACGAACCCTTGGACGAATCGAACAGAGCGCTTCGTCTGATGGTTTTGTCCCATACGAACCACTTGGACGAATCGAACAGAGCGCTTCATCCGATCAGTTCATCCCGTATGAACCCTTGTATGAATCGAATTTTGAGCAGTTCGTACAGCCAAAACTCATGTATAAATAGTATTCATACTGTACGAACATGCCTTAGAAAAATTTTCTCGCCAAATGGGTTCGATAAGGAGTATAAATTATACAGATCATCCCGTATGATATAAAATCGTATTGTACTATCAGTTTAAAAACTTAAGATTTTTACTCCCTCATTATGTGTGTGTGCACAGTTATCTAACTTACAATCACACTCTCTCAAACTCAAGAAAAAGAAAATTTACAGACTTCATTTATAGTGAGCAAGTGAACTTGAAATCTTCAGTAATCTGGAGTGTGAATTTCCTGAAAATTAATTTAGTACACACAATAAAAACTCAAATAATTGTTAGGAGAGAAGAATAACAAACAATAAACTTTTGTAATCATCAAAAATATAACTTGGATTAGAATTTACTTGAACAAACAAATGTACCCAAATCATAACAAGTACCTGTTTAGATGAGGCTAAAGATTTTGGAGTATCCATAATTTATTTTCTATTTGTTCTCAATAGATATCCATCGTGGTAGAACTTTACTTCTATAAAGGTTAGTTTGTATTACCACATTAGTAGAAGATGTAAGAGAATTATCTTGCTAAGTTACAATCACTTCTAAGTTTTCTTATGTCAAACTATAAAATGCTAATAAGAGTACCCTAAACGTCAATAGTGTTCACTAAGTGATTTACCTCCCACATTATAAAAAGTTCAATTTTATTCATTATATATTTATTCTTATTCTTCCTCTCATTATTCTTTTGACTATAAGAGCTGTAAAATCTTAGAGTTTCTTAGACTATTGAGTTAGAGACATCTTTCGGTTTTCTTCAATAACTATCAGATCAACATTGACAGTATTCTCAACTCCCTGAGAAACCAAAATAGAAGAATAATATAATTTTTTAGTGTTATTTTAGATGAATGGGACAATGCTACATCCCATCTACCATTGAAGTTTACAACAATATAAAATAGAATTAGAGGGCTCACCAAACACGCACTTGCTATATCCTAGCATGAATCACCATATTTAATGTTTGTATCAAGCCATGCATTGAACGTGATGCAATTTTCAAGATTGTACCTAACATCTAGTGATAAGGGCAATAGTTAGGTTAGCCCAACTCACCAACTTATTTTAACCTCTTAAGGTTTCAAAATTAATTTCTGGTTTCTTTAAAAGATTGCTGAATATTCTTTTGAATAATTCCCTTGTGAGGGGATAAAATTTACTAATATTTATCCTCATACTTTTTGTTATTCTCATTCAATGTTAAATGGGATTGAGTTAAATATTGTTGTTCTTTCTAAAACATCTGATGTTGCTTATGTTGTGTTAGACGTGTCATGTTATCTACCTGAACCTTCATAGGTTACTTTCACTTATCTACCATAAAAACTAACCCAATTTTCTTGTCTAAGACCTTTAGGGGTTTTAACTTTTTAACATTTGGAAAAGATTGATCTTTGATAAATGATAACTTAGATACTTCCTCTTAAAGATTTAAAGCTTAAATTAGGATTTTTTTAAATATTTGATCATGAAAGTTTTTATTTTTATTATCAAATAATAATGATTATATTTTATGTCCTCGAAAGGTAAAAATAATATTCTACAAAGTGATTTGAATACAAAAATAGATTTTTAAAGTTGTCTACATTCCTATAGATTTTTGCCTATGTTATAAGAATAATCTAGGGTCTATTTTAATTTGGTATTACCAGTTCCCCATGAAAGCAAGCCTTTATGGTTAATTAGATCCTAAGAAAATTTAATCTCCAAAGAAACTCTCAATTAAGGTAGTGGCACATATTTTCCTTTTGGACTTCAACAATTGAGGCAAGGATGAGAGGTGAAGAATTTTTAATGGGAATTGGATCAATTTGGAACACACATTCTAAAAGCCAAAATATTGAGGAGCAGGGAGAACTTTGAGATTCTAGGACCTCCCAGAAGCACTCTAATCTATCCTATATTGTGCCTAACTATTTTAGAGTGAAGATTTTATATTTGAGTTGGCATTTTATTAGATAGTTGGTATAACATTTACAGAGGGTGCGGACTTATGAATTGGGGTTTGCCTCAAAACCAAGATCTATGTTGTGTACTATATAATAGTAGTCCAAACCTATTTAAGGAACTTTGGACTTCTATCGGCCTAGAATGGAATGCCAGCTAAACCACCTATGTGCTTCAAAACCATGATCCCAGTCTTTTGAAAGATGTGTATGTTATTATTTAAGTTTTTGTGAATTTGGAGCCAACATCTAGCAAATTTTTTAAGTGGCCCCTTTCCTTATGAATGGTGTAATTATGTTTGATGAAATTAAGTCTAAATTAACTTTCATTTATTTCTAATAGAATGCATACTGATTGATTCTTTATAAAAAATGATATGATTTCAACATTAGAAATATGCATAAATAATAGGTTTTTTCTTAGAGCACAACATCCCCTAAGTAGAACTGTACCCTAATAGATCAGTTGGTCTATGACGACCCAAAGGCAGGTAAGTACCTAGACAAGGAGAGAAGAAAGGTATGAATACATCAGAACTCTGGACGTGCTCTAACTTATTTCTTAAGAACATTTATATTTTTATTTGAGCTAATTTTTTTTTATTTAGTTATAAATAAAAGGGTTTTTTTTGTATCTAAGAGCCTACCAAAATTTAGAAAACAAAACATGCAATTAATAAACCTATCAAAAACATGTAATCTTTAGTATACAAACACTTTAAACAATCATCAACAGAATATAGAATATAAAAAGTTCGTATGAAAATGACACATATTATACAACCCGGTGTCTGCTGAATTCACCTATGAAATTATATGAGTATCAAAATAAAGCATTTTTATTTCTTCATTTCTTTTTTCCTCTTCTTCAACTTAGTCCTTTGGATCATCCTCTTTTCTTCTAAACTTTTATATTTTCATTTCTTAGAGTGTTCAAATGAAAAGAACTCTCCATCAAAATAAGTTCTTTCCTCTTTAGATCTCTTATCCTTTGGGAAAATGCCTTTTTTTCAACATTCACAACTTTTTTATTCATAAATTATAGAATCAAAGAGTTTAAATGACTCAAAATCCTTGCATGTAATTAAAACAATCCTTTTAATTTCTCAAATATTTTGCATCATAATTAGTTACTCATTTTTTATCAATTCATAACTTGGCCATTCTTTTATTTATTTAGGGGGGTGGGCTAAGCAACAGAAGCACCTACAACAAACTTGATTAACTGTAAATCATGATTAATTTTTAGCCCCTGCTTTTATAATAGCCTTATATAAGCTAACTTCTTGCAAAAAGTTTTGTTAACATCCATATCATTACTAACCTAAGAAAAATCAAAATACCCATCATATATTACATCATAAATAGTATGGTAAGAGCATCATAGCATAAACTTTATAAGTCACATTAAATTATAGCAACCAACATTCATTCACATAAAAATCCTCGTAAATCAACATCAAAGAGAAAAGAATATATAAAAAAATAATGGCCTAGCTTAGAATTAAAGTTGGTTATCCTAACAATCCATCCATAGTGTGTGTAATGGGATTTGTGTTTTCAATATGTCCATATCTTATTATTATTATTTTTTAAAGGATTAAATTTGCTTTGTTGAAGGCCAAGGGAATTTAATTTTATGTTTAAATTTTAGTATTTTTGATATTTTGAGATTTATTTTTGGATAGATTTGAATTATTGAATTGATTATTGGTTAGGTTTTTAAGGTATATTAGTCATCGTTTAGAGCTTTCAATCCAATACACAATTGCCTTCCTGAAAAAGTCAAGCAAGGTGTATGAAAACTTTAAAGGTTAAGTGTTTTATTTCTAATTTAAGGAGTTATTTAAGTTGAATAGAAATTTCTTTTGTTTACACCAGAGCTATCTGGTTTTCTCACCCTCCTTGGGGCTAAGTTATAAGCCTTTTGAGCCTGGGTTATCCAGTATTTACTTATTTATTTTAGTTTAATTACTGTTGGTTAATTTTATTTAATTAATTTTATAAATTATTTATTCTTGATAATTATAATTTAATGCTTTCATTCCATTCGCTCATTCATGGCGTTGTCACAATGGGTATGAGGACTATGGCCTCCTCAGGACATTTAGCCTCGTAGCTCATGGTAGTCCAGCCATGATTTCTATTTTTAGTTAATTTTGATTCATTGATTATTGTTTTAAGTTTTATATTTTAATAACTATATTTTAGAAATTCATTTGTGGCCTAGTCACAATAGGCATGTGGACCAAGGCCTCCTCAAAACACATGGGCTCGTAGTTTGAGATAGTCATGCCTAAGAACTTCATTGATGGAGGGAGTAGTATTTATGTTTCATTATCATTATTGTGCAATTCATTTTGTTCAATAAGTTAATCAAATTCTATTTTTTTTATTTTTTTTATTTTTGAATTTTTTTTTATTATTTTATTAGTTAAATTTGACTAGATTTTGATTTTAAATTTTATTTGAATTGTTTAAGTTTCATATTTTTTGAAAATACTAGACCCAAAGTTAAGTCCAATGTCTTTGAGTTTGTGTCATTTGGAATTTTCTACAATTGGTTATGAGTTTTCAAAGTTTAGCAATTTTAATGAAATAGATTTTACCAAATGTTGACTTTTTTTATTTTAAGATAATTCTAGGAGTCTTATATTTTCACAAATAGTAGACCTAGAGATGAGTCCAATTCTTTTTAGTTTTTTCAATTTTGAGATTTATGAAATTAGTTATGATTCTTACAAGTTTGGCGATTTTAATGATATATTCAATTGTGTAATTAAACACTGCCGTTGCCAGGTCCCAAGTCCTGGATGAGAAAAGTGGAGGGTTGCGTTAGGTAGTCGACAGCCAGCGTAAAACTTGTCGAATAATAATGACATGAATCCTTTAAGAAATTGTGTTAATGCTAGGGCGTCCCCTGGAAGCGACGCGTTGTATGGCCTGAATACAGTGACAAGTGTGCAAGGGCCGCTGCACCGCCGCCCGGGTGCAGTGTTAAATAGGCAAGGGTTACCACATCAAGGACGGATGTGGGCAAAGAAGCTAGTCAATGAAACTAAAATTAGGATAGGAACTTGGAATATAGGTTCCCTTACAGGAAAATTAATGGAATTAATAGATATTATGATTCATAGGAAGATAAATATTCTGTGCATTCAGGAAACTAAATGGGTTGGAGAGAAGGCTAAGGAGATTGATAGTTTAGGATTTAAACTTTGGTATTCGGGTAGGAGTCGTACTAGAAATGGTGTAGGTGTGATTTTAGATAAGAGTTTGAAGGATAATGTTATAAATATTAATAGAATTGGAGATAGAATTATAGCTTTAAAGATTGTTGTTGATGCTAAGATTGTTAACATTATAAGTGCTTATGCTCCTCAAGTGGGTTTGGATATGGATTCAAAATTAAAATTTTGGAATGACTTAGAAGAATTAATACAAAAGATACCTCTTGAAGAAAGAGTTTTTATTGGAGGAGATTTAAATGGACATGTTGGTAGAGAGGTAGATGATTTTAAAAGCATTCATGGTGGCCATGGGTTTGGAACGACAAATGAAGGTGGTAAGTCCATATTAGATTTTTGTTTAGCTTATGATTTTTTAATTGCTAATACATTATTTAAGAAAAGGAATGAGCATCTCATTAATTATAAAAATGGATATAGTACAACTCAGATTGATTATTTTCTTATAAGGAAATTAGATCGTTTAGATTGCAAAGATTGTAAAGTTATTCCGAGTGAAAACTTATGTACCCAACATCGTTTATTAGTTTTGGACTTGAAGATAATGGGGAAGAAATTAAAAAATAAAGTAAAACATTTTCCTAGGATTAGATGGGGGCATTTAAAGAATATTAACAAAAATATTTTTTAGAGTAAGATTTTAGATCTTAAGATTTTGTCTGTGCATGAGGATGCTAATGTTTTGTGGGAAAAAGTGGCTAGTAATATTAAGAATATTGCAAAAGATGTGCTTGGAGTTTCAAAGAGAAAAGCTCCTAATAGTAAAAATAGTTGGTGGTGGAATCCACATGTGCAAGAAAAGATTAAAAATAAGAAGATTTGTTATAAAAATTGGTTTAATTGTAAAAATTCTGATAATTGGAAATTATATAAAGAGGCACGTAAGGAATCTAACAAAGCAATATGTGACAGAAAGAGTTTAGCTTTTAGTGATTTATATAATAGATTAGATACTAAGGAGGGAGAAAGATATATGTATAAGCTAGCCAAACAAAGAGATAGGAATTGTAAAGATTTAGTTCAAATGAAGTGTATTAAGGATGAAGATCAAAAAGTACTTTTTTTAGAAGATGATATTCAACAAACGTGGATGAGATATTTTGCTAAACTTTTTAATGAAGAATGTGAAAATAAAATTGACTGTAGTGACCTTAGCACCTTAAATGAAAATAAAGATTTCTATTTTTATCGGCGTATTAGTAAAACCGAAGTTAGAGAGGCTTTAAAGAAAATGAAGGGTGGAAAAGCTGTTGGACCTGATGATATTCCAATAGAGGTGTGGAAATGCTTAGGAGATGAAGGAATTTCTTGGCTTACTAAACTTTTTAATACTGTTTTGAAGACTAAAAAGATGCCAGATGAGTGGAGAATGAGTGTGTTAATCCCTATTTTTAAAAATAAAGGTGATGCACAAGATTGTGCGAATTATAGAGGAATTAAGTTATTGTGCCATACTTTAAAACTATGGGAACGAGTTATGGAGCATAGGTTGCGGCGTGATACTAATGTTTCTCAAAATCAATTTGGATTTATGCCGGGTAGGTCTACTATGGAAGCCATACATTTATTAAGAGGTTTGATGGAGAAATATAGAGAGAATAAGGAGGATTTACATATGATATTTATTGATTTAGAAAAAGCATATGATAAAGTTCCAAGAGAAGTGCTATGGAGAGTTCTTGAAAAGAAAGAAGTTAATAACGCTTATATTCAAATCATTAAAGATATGTATGCAGGAGCTATTACTTGTGTTCAAACACAAGGTGGTTTGACCAAGTATTTTCCTATTTTGGTTGGATTACACCAAGGATCAGCCTTAAGCCCATATCTTTTTGCTTTAGTCATCGATGTTCTCACTATACATTTCCAAGAGGATGTACCTTGGTGTATGCTTTTTGCTGATGATATTCTTCTTATTGATAAGACTAGAGAGGGAGTTGAAGGTAAACTAGAATTGTGGAGGTCAACCTTAGAGTCTAAAGGTTTTCGCTTGAGTAGATCTAAAACGGAATATATGGAGTGTAATTTTAGTAATAATAGACCTAGTGAGGGCATTGTGACTTTGGCCGATCAAGTCATTAATAAGAGTACACGTTTTAGATATCTTGGATCTATTGTTCAGAGTGATGGTGATATAGATGGGGATATTATCAGCAGAATCCAAGTTGGATGGTTGAAGTGGAGGAATGCATCGGGCTTATTGTGTGATAGAAAAGTACCCCTCAAACTTAAGGGAAAATTCTATAAGATGGTGGTGAGACCTGCAATGCTTTATGGTGCTGAATGTTGGCCATTAAAAGAGAAGCATAATTCTAAGTTAAGTGTTGCAGAGATGAGGATGCTCAGGTGGATGAGTGGCTTTACCCTTAGAGATAGGATACGAAATGAGCATATTCGTGAAAAGGTTGGAGTAGCTCCAGTGGAAGATAAGATTAGAGAGAGTCGCCTTAGATGGTTTGGTTACGTAAAACGGCGGCCTCCCGATGACCCGGTTAGGAAAGTAGAGGTCTTAGATTTGACTTATGTTAAGAAAGGTAGAGGTAGACCTAAAAAGACTTGGTTAGAAAATATTAGAAATGATCTTTCTTTATTAGATTTAAACGAGAATTTGACTTTTAATAGGACACAATGGAGAAAAAGGATTCATGTAGCCGACCCCACGTAGTGGGATAAAGGCTTGATGTTGTTGTTGTTGTTGTATTCAATTGTGTAATTAGAGACGTTTTCTTATTTTTGCACCAAATCAGCTCCAAACCTCTTAAAATCTCTCCCAAATTTTAAGAATGACTTCTAGGAATGATTACAAGTGTTTAAAATATATTAGGTTTTTTTGACATTTTTAATTATTTATTTTAAATAATTAATAGTTTTTCATAGTATTTTTATAATTTTTTTGTAAATCTCAAGGTTCGTGATGGAGCTTTTAATTTTCATTTTTTGAGCAGCTAATTCCTTGCAATTCGGCAGTTATTATGTATTTTTTAGATTTAATTTAGATTTTTTATAATTTTTAAAATTATGTATGCCAATTATTTTTGTCAAACTTTCGTTCACTAACTTTTTTGGCTAAATGATTTTCAAATACAGAGAAATTTGAAACATAAGTTAACTAGAACATAGGTTTTATGCAAACCTTGTTTGGGGTCTTGAATCTTCATGGGTCACGAAATCAATCATCAAAGGTAAGTGCATTTGTAACTTTAGTCATTTGTTTAAAGTGTTTTACGGATTGGATAAAGGTAAAATTAGTGGCAAACTAACCATTAGACTAACATAAAGACACCACAAAAAATAAAGGAAAATTTTCAATGTATTTAGAAAGTTATGTATTTTCAAATTTATGGGTCCAAAAGAGACACATGACCATAAAAATTCAAATAACAAAAATCAAGACCAAATCAGGAGTTAAGAAAATTATGATAAGGAAACAATATGGTCAAATATATACCATCCAAATTTGAGCTCAATTTGATAACTGGATCATGGGAAATCAAACAAATTAGTTTTCAAACAAAGTTAAATTACTTACAATCCGGTGGACAAAAAATTCTTAACATTGCTTCTAAAAAAACTAGGGCCCAATACAGTTCTAATGAGACCAAGAATATGCAATTTGGCTTATATTTTATATGATCTTTTTGATGTTGTAAGAATTTAATTTATTTTAAATTCATTTTTAATGTATGAAATGGAGGCACAATTATTGGAAAGAGGGAAACGGTACCAGGAAACGTGGTTGCGATTAGGGGTGTCAAAATCGGGTTTCGGGTCGGGTTCGGGTCGAACCCGCAATGACCCGCAGCCTAAACGGGTTGACCCTAACCCGACCCGGGTAGGGAAACGGGTCAGAAAACCGGACCCGACCCGTCGGGTTGGCGGGTCGACCCGACCAGACCTGGGTCGCGAAGGCGGACGCGCAGGCAGGCGCATGCGGGCGAGGGGCTGGCGAGCGTGCAAGTGCGGGTGCGGGCGAGCGTGCGGGTGTGGGCGAGCACAGGCGCGGGCGAGCGTGGGCGCGGGCGTGCTCGGGCGTGGGTGAGCCTACGCGAGCGCACGGGCGCGCGGGCGTTCGCGGATGCGTGCGGGCAGGGCGGGCAGACCGCGCGGGCAGACCGCGCAGGCAGAGCTCTAAACAGGTTTTCGGGTTGACCCGGCAACCTGTCGGGTCAACCCGAACTCAACCCATTTTTCAAACGAGTCGAATTCCTGAACCCGAACCCGACCCATTTTGAACTCAGGTCGGGTTCGAGTCGGGTTTTTCGGGTCGGGTTCGAGTCGGGTTTTCATGTCGTGTCAAATATTGACACCCCTAGTTGCGATACATTACATTTGTAGTGGTGGTGCCAGCATGCATGGCGCTTCTTGATTGAGCCACTTGCCCCATCGGATATGATAAGGGTCATCTGATCCAGCGCAGATCAGCCGGACCGCTCCGATCAAGCTACGCCAGCCCGCACTGGGCTTGTGGGAACCCGTAATTTAATCTTGGCACAAACGTGCGCCATTTAGCTAGCTGTGAGCCATTCGACTGGACTATAGCCAAAATTAGACAGCCATGATTGATTCAGAACAGTTTAGTTTAACTTGAACTAAAAAAAATTTTATGCTCTGAATTTTTTTAAATTTCAAATATAGCTTCATGGCATCCTAAAATTAAAATCCATAGAGTTTGGGAACTTATGCATTGAAACATTAGCGAAATAGCCTCATGAAGTTTAAAATTTTAAACATAAAAATACCTTGATCCAGAAGGTAAATATCTTAACTTCTGGTCTATTGGACTCCTTCTGACGTCCTCTTTAACATTCCAGAATATTTAGAAAGCTAATTTGCATTAGATTTAAAGATAATTGGAGATTATCACTTTCTCTTTCTACCCTCTATCCTCTCTCTTTCTTCTCAAATGGAAGTTTTGGTAGATAAGGAAGGATGGGAAAAGTGTAGGGAGGCTAATAAGGATGCTTTGAACTTAGAGGAGATAATATTTTAGAGTGGAATGAAGTGTATTGGAGTGTTGAGTAAAAAAATGCCCTATTAGGCTTCTTTTCACTAACTAAAGCTTTGGAGCCAAAACTAATGGTTACGATTGGCTTGGGAGGGTCTCTTGATTTTTTCCACATTTTTGGGGTGGTTAGAGATCAGTTATTTTGCCTAGGTGAAGGACATTAAAAGGACTATGATGTAAAAAGGAGAATTTTTGAACTTATGTCTCAATAAAGCCACGTTTGAGCCCTGGTTACTTTGGGTAGGTAGGTGAAAAGAAACTTCAAGAACCTGCATGAGTTGTTTGAACTAGTTCAATCTAGCTAGGTTGGCATTATTATTATTTTTTTTTAATTTGGACTTTTGGAGGGTTTTGGCTAGCATGTTTGGTAGACCCAAGTCAACCCATGGGTTCTATATCTATAGGGTCATGTGACACACACTACATTTAATGGTTAAATTTAATTTCGCAAGGAGTGAATTTAGGATCAAGAAAACTACTTTGGGTCCACATGGTTCAACCAATTTAGCTAAATCAAGTGGGCCCATGGGATGGAAATTTAATTTTTTGGGGATTCTTGCTGACCACATGCACCATCCACAATAATTTTGTTCATTTGTTTGGTCAAAATCATGGATTTTGAATTTTTTAGGTGTTTATGTTATTTTGGTTAACCTAGGTTGACTTGGTCAACTAAGTTTCACCATGGCTCAAAGTTGGGTCCAACTCATTCTAAATGATGTTTTTGCCTGTTATTGGTGGCTTCATGATTTAGTGAGGTCTCTTAGCATAAAATGTGGTTTAAATGGGTGAAAGGGCATTTTGGTTAACCTAGCTTAGCTTGATCAACCAAGGTTGACCATGGCTTAGGGTTTGACACAATGCACTCTATTTCACATATTTGATATGTTGGAGGAGCTTTCTTGGCTTAGTTTGGTTGGGACGTGTTCAAATATAAAGAAAATCCATTTTTTTAGTGGTTTTGGTGTTTTCATGTTTTTTGGGCATTTATGGTCAATCATGGTCAATCATGGTATACCGAGGGTATGTGTACTCAATGCTTCATGAAAATGATGTTGAGTATGATAAATAGTTTTATAGATGTTTCCAAGGTCATTTTCCTTAAGATGCAAGCTTTAGTGGTATAGGCTATAAATATTTGAAGGCATTGTTGTCTTTGGAAGTGGATTCAATTTTTGGAGTTAGGAGGCCTGAAAAACCTCCAAACTTATAAGGTTGACCTTAGGGATATGCTTAATAAATATTCTTCTGATGGATCATAAATTTATGGCCATTTGATAAGGTTTAGAAGGATTTGAATTTTTCCCAGAAATTAGCTTGTACCAAGGGATTTTTGGTTTGGATTTGAGCAAATGATTTTGGATTTTGTGTTTTGATTTGATTCCTAATTTGAATTTTATTTGGTATTAAATTTAGAAATAATTTTTTTTGACCACCCAAAAAAATCTAGTCAACAAATGGATCTCCATTAGGTGTGATCAGCTTGGAAGAGTGAATCACATATGTTGGTGTTGATCAAAGTGATAAAACAAGTCCGTAGAGATTTCGTTTTGATTTGCAAATTTATTAATGTCAAGGACTCTTTACTCTTCAAGTGACTACAATAGCTCCCCACTATTCTACCAGGGATTTAAGGGTTTCCATGCATGTCATTCTCCAAGCAAAAAATTTCATTGATAGTGCATTTGGAAGATCACTAGTAAGGGGACTAGAATGGCTTTATCCTATATTATTGATTAGTGTCCTAAGGAAGGGAGGCACGGAGTCTCATTTTTAACCTTAAAGGAGTAATGATGAGTAAGCTCTAAAGGGGCCCAAACATAGATCCAATGATAGTAAACCAAAGTTCTAGGAAGTAGGAAGCTTAGGGACTCACACCTATTCTAAAAGATAAGGATTTCATTAAAATTTTATGCAAGGATGGTACCACGAAAGGTCATGCTCCAAAACCAGTAGATCTAATCCTGAGGAAAGGAAGCACCAGTGCTAACACTTAAAGAACTAGAAGATAAATAAGCTAAGATGGGGTCTTGCAAGCTTAAATCAAGCATAAGCATATCTAGAAGATTGGATGCTTAGGGACTCACACTTACTTCAAAAAGATCACATTTACCTCAATTTGGCTTACCTTTAGGTCTAATGAAAGGAAGCGTAGGGTATGACACCTAAATTGAATACATTAAATATGAATAAGATGAAGGGGACCGGTATGCTTAATCTGACTCTAAAAAAACTATGATCCTGAGAAATAGGAAGCTTAGGGACTTACAACTATTCCTAAAGGATTTGTACTTTTATGATTTATGTTACCCTTAGATCTACTAAGAGGAAGCACAAGGACTCACAACCAACCTTAAGATACTAAAGATGTTAAGACTATGAAGGGGCTAAGTGGGATTGATTCAATAATGGCTAGTATAGGACATAGCAATCTAAGGGACTCACACCTACTCCTAAAAACAACTGAGAGAATTTTGTTCCAATGTTAGCATTATGCCACAAGGGATTTCTAGCAGTTTTAGATCTAATATAGAGGAAATATAGCATGGTGACTCACACCTAACCTTTAATAGATGCGAAGATCACTGAACTGTGATGGGGCCAAACTGGTTTAAATCCACCACTAGTTAGTAAAGATCCTAAGAGGTGGAAGCTTTGGGATGAACACCTACTCCTAATATATCATGTTTTAAGTTTTTAATGGCTATACTAGATTGGAAGTATGGGAGTCACATCTAATTGGGGAACTAGGCAAGGAGACAATCTGCCTAAACTTCTTAGATTCTGACAGAAATTATCTAACTCGAATTTGATTTTAATTGAGATGATGATGAAAGTTTAAAAAGGATGTTAAGCCTAAGTGAACTTGTCCCTACGCACACCATTAAGGGGATGAATTGGTAAACTTAAAAAAAATTTCTTACTTAAAAAAATAAAGATGATATTTTTTTTATTTTTCAGTTATTAAAAATAACAACTTTTAATTGATGCAGAAGCGAATAATTTTATCAAATATTAAACCAACATTGATGATATTCTAAGTAATAAAATAAAGCATTAATCACTAATTTTCACTAATAAATTATAATAGAAATAAAGTGCAGAAAAAGTAAAATGTGAAAGTAGAAAATAAAAATAAACACACCAAAGATTTATAGTGGTTCTATCAAATAATGACCTACGTCCACTACCTAGAGTCCTCATTTTTAATATTGCATTATCTCTATAGTCTCTCCTTTTGCCCACACAGCAAGACTGAGAAGCCCTTATACAATTCACTTCCAGCAACCCGGTACGGTGGAGAACCAGAAGCTTTATTACCCTCTTAGTTATGGCAGCAGACCTTTAATCTTTTTCTACCTCCTAGAGAATGCAGAAAACCTCAAAGTCCTTTCTCACCATCCTGGTGATGGAAGAGAACCACGAACTCCTTTCTCACCCTTCAGGTGATTGCAAAGTACTATGTCCTTAAGCTGAAGAACTTCTTTCAAACCACCTAAGAAACCTAAACAAAACTTGGAAGAAAAGGAAAGATACTTGCTTGGAGCAACCGTGTGAACCCCTCACACTACTTCTTGCCCACACATGAGCTCTCCCTTTCTTCTTCTTAAAGTTCTTCTAGATCTTCTTCTCCGAGCTCCCTCTCAAGAACACTCAGCAGCCAAAGACCTATCACAAGCCTAATTTGAGAGATTAAATATAAGGCGTCAAAAAGCCCTAGAAATTCAATTCTAGTGACTCTAATCATATAGTATGATCTAAGATCATACAATATGATTAGTTTAAATCACCATGTAAGTACTGTATGACTTGTGGAGCATTGTACAATCAATTCAATGTATTACACTAATTATCCAATATGATATGAAGAGTCATCCAATACAATTAGTTAAAACAACTTGATTTTCATCCAGTATAATTGGCGACAATAGATTATCATTCCATGCAAGTATTTGGTCGTACAGTACAAATGGATTCAATCAACTAATATGATTTGATTAGACAAATTAACCAAAATATTTTCCATAATTTAAGGATTAATTTAGGGAAGTTTTAATTACATCATACAGTGTGATACCTATCATACATTTTGATTAGCACAAAATTTGATTTTAAAAATATTGCCCAAATTGTGATTGGTGATTGGGATCTTTATTTCAACTGATCATCTTATATGATATGTATCGTACGGTATGATTAGTTCAAATTGCATTAATTATCTCAATTAGTCATTTTAATGATTTTCATATTATCTGATCATATAGTATGATTTGGATCATACAGTACGATTAGTTCGAAAAATTTAACTTCTAATTTTGTCACTAACTCAATCCCTTGAGTTTGTGTGCGCACGATCACTAAGCTAAGTATCCACTAAATACATAATTTGACTCAAGAAATCTAGAAATAAGAAAAAGAAAAATTACCCACTTTTCCAAATATTTTAAGCCTATTCTACCCAGTCTTGTGATGATCCCTTTTGAACATTATATGGTGAACATTAAATGTTAGTGCACAATAAAAAGTAGATATATAATAATAGCAATTAATAGGAGATAACATAGTAAGGAATCCAATAATATTTATTATCATCAAAATCACAGTACTTGGGTCAAATTTTTGTCAGATGATTGATTTTTATTTTGATTTGGATTTGAATTTGGAATAATAAATTTGAAGATTTTGCACTGGAAGATAAATATTTTATTGATTTTGAACTTTGGTTTATATTAAGCATAATATTTGTTGAGGAACCCACCATTAATAAGATGTATATGGTGGTCACCTCTATAAGAAACAAGTTGATATAAACCTCCCTCATAGACTTTCTCTATGATGAATGGTCCCTCCCATATTGGTTCAAACATTCTGCCAATCATGTGATGTGCTTATATAGGTCTCAAAAGAACCAAGACCAATTTTGTCTTTAACCATCCTTGACTTATATAATTCTAATTTTTGCTACCATTATAAATTTCATTCTTAAAGTACGTCTTGTTCCTCGAATCATAATCAAGTATCCTTTTAGTTGTATTTGGATTTTGCAAGGTCATCCTCAATAAAGGAATATGCACCTCTAAGGGGAGTATGTCCTCAGACCAATAGATAAGAGCAAATAGAGTGAATTGGGTTGGTGTTAGATAAGCTTTTCGATAGGCCCATAAAGATTCCATTAACCTCTCAATTATCATCTAATGCCTTCTTTGTGATTTTCACAAAGGTTTTATTAAAGGCCTCAAACAACTCATTAGACCAAGACTAATAAATTATTGAGTATCTCTGATCAATAACTTAGTGTCAAGAAAAACTATTTATTTTAGTTAACATGAACAAAGACCCATTATCAAATTTTATTCTACGGGGTATATAAAATAAATATGCAATATGGTCATGGTTAATTTATATAACATGGTGTGATATTACTTAACGTAGGAGAATTACTTCTATCAATTTGGGAAGATAATCAATTGCTAATAAAATGAAGTTATAACCCTTCAAAGATAGATCATCAATAAGCTATACAATATCCATGTCCCAACTTTTAAAGGCCTACAAAGATATTATACGATGTAATATATTAAATGACTGATATAAAACCACACCATGTACTTCAAATTAATTAGAACATCATACAACATTCTTACTCTCGTTAATCATGAATGGAAAATAATATCCATGTCTTTTCGATTTCAATTTTAGTTTAGAACTAGACTAGTTAGCTTCACATAATTTGGTGTGGACCTTATTCGTGATGTTTTGGGCTTTACATCTGCCTAAGTAATGTAGCCATATATGATCGTATGAATGAGAATACAATGATTGATTAGTGAGAGAAAAAGATAAAACAAGCTTTTTGATTTGATTAGCAAGGGTTTTGTCATGTAGGAGTTTGCCTTCTCGGAGATAATCAAGGAAAGTCTTCCTCTAATCACTTACTTTAACATTTGGTATAGAGCAAACAAGATTTTAAATGATTTCTTAGTGATATATTCTAAATTTATAAAAGCCAAAACCTGTCAGTTTTGATTTTTTGTAGGAATGGAATCTTTTTTTAGGACAGATAAATTCTTTTGCAAGCTTTGCTAAGGAATCAATGACAAAATTACATCCATGAGAAATTCTACCCAAAGTAAAAAAAATTGAATCTACTTGAGAAGGTACATCATGTATTGATGATATTTCAAGAGTTTTGGATTGATTTCTACAATCTACTCGATGACCAACTGAGAATCTCCACAAAAAAAAAAGATTTCTTTTACTTCCCTCAATATTCAAGATCCAAACTAGTTACCAAAGCCTCATAGTCAACTTTGTTATTTGTGCAAGGCTCTAACAGGTGATAGGAAAATGCATCATTCGCTTTTCTAGTGTTATGAATACTAGGACAACACCAGCATTTTCAAGAAAAGTGGATTTCTATGCCACGCCTTTTTAAGAAGATGCAGTGCCATAAAAGTATAATTCCTTGGAAGGATTATCATATTCCTCTAAACTTATGATTTGCTCATCTGTAAAATCATTATTTAGGGGAGATGTAGCTTGAGGTGGGTGTACTACAAAGAAGATGACAACAGCCTGCCCTTTCACAACACATAGGAGAATGAATGTAATATCATATTGAAGGAATATTATAGACCACCAGTCCAAGCATTCTTACAATGTAGGCTAGATTGCAAGATATTACAATGGATTTATGCATGAAATTAAACTTATCTAATGAGAAAGAATGTTGCATCTAATAGATATTTTATTTTGTTTTGAATGAGTTGTCAATTTAGATATTATAATGATTTTTCTTTCCCTTCTTCACCAACTTGTGCCAATAAACAACCCAGTGACTCATCTAAAGTGGCGATGTAAAAATTCAATGGTTTTCAAAGGATTGCGGCCACTAGGACTAGAGGGATGGTGAGATACTGCTTAATACATTCAAAGCACTTTGACATTTTTTATCCCAAATAAACTTGGAGTCTTTCTTAGATAGAATTGAAAATGGATAACACCTTCTAGATCGATTTTAAATAAAATGCCTTAGATAAGCCAACCTTTCTTGAAGTTATCTTAATTGAGCGAGGAATTTTTGGTGGTGGCATATCCATGATAGCATTAATCTTAGCAGATCTATTTCAATCCCATGGCACCTCACTATAAAACCCAAATTGTTTCTATGATGACACCGAAGGAACCCTTCAAGGGATTCATTTTGAGTTTATAGCATCACAACCGTTTAAAGATAACTCTCAAATCATATAAATGAGGCTCTTTAACTTTATTTTAAATGACTAAATCATTGATGTATCATTTTACTTATTTGTGATAAAGATCATCAAAGATTATTGTCATAGTTCTTTGGTAGGTTGCACCAGTATTTATATGTCCAAATAACATCCCATATAACAAAAAATTCCTATAGGGGTTCTAAACACAATGTTCTTCTCATTTTCTGGAGCCACCTTAATTTGATTATAACCAGATGAACCATCCATGAATGAGAAGATAGTGTGGGAAGAGGCCATAACCACCATGAGTTCTGACATGGGCAAAGGGAACTCATCTTTGGAACATGCCTTATTTTGATCCATATAGTAAACATAAACTCAAATTTGGAAAATTTACTTTTGAATTGGCTTGACCCTAACTACCCAAGTGGGATGTTATTCCTCTTAAAAAAATCTAGCCATGACTAATTTTGTTATTTCATCGATAACTTATTGCTTGATTTAGAGGCGTATGCTTCAAGAAGCTTGCCTAACATGAATGGCTTCAAGTTGAATTCTGAGTTTATAAATTCCTTCTTTAGGGGACAAGCTTGGAATTTCATGATATGACTAAGAATATAAATCATTAAAAAGAAATTAGATTAGATTATTTAATTCACCTTCAGCTAATAAAGAATTCATGAAAGTGGAATGGGGATTATCTTGTGTAGCAAGGTTGATTTCTTTTAGTTCATCAATTGTGATTTCAATTTATTATTTAAGTTCGTGGGCTTTACCCGTAACTTTAAACTCATCTAGATCATCTGATGTTTCTAAAAAAATTCAATGAAAGAATTAGTGGTTTCAGTAAAGATCTGGTCAGGTTCAATATGTTTAGTTATCACAAGACTATAATCATCATTATGGAATGAACCAACTTTACCATGGCTGATACCATCCCTTGAATTTCTTTTCTTTTTTGTATGCCATAAGAATTCATGGAATCTAGCTTGTCCCTTGGTCCATTGACCCGATACGAGTCCTTTAGCAATGTAAGTCTTCACAAAAAAGGAAAGAATCCAAAAGTAAATTACAATAATTTCTTAAGATCACTTACCTCAAGTTTACTTCCATCCCTACAACCCTGCCATTAAAGAGATTAAGACTCAGCACTTTCTAAAGTGTTGCCCTCTACATCACTATCTTATTTGAAAATAATATTGAATTTTGGAGGATTATTTTTTTTACTATAATCAAAATGGATTCTTACACACCGTACATTTGAATCTAAAAGTTTGAGGAGGATGTGAGACCTCAATGAACTTGCCCGAGGCGCGGTAAGAGGGGGGGGGGTGAATTAATAATTAAAAAATAACTTAATAGAAATATATATATATATATATATATATATGATTTTAAAACTAATCCAAATAATTTACTTAAAATTGTGCGAAAGGAATTGAGAATTTAAAATAATTTTTCATTTCATACGAATAACTTTTTTTTTGTAAGCCATAACTAGTTCTAATCGCAGTTGATTATAAATATTAAAATTCATGTAGTAAAATCAACATGCAAATAATAGTAAAATAAATCACAAAAAAGTAAATGTGAAAAGGTAATTACACAACCGAAATTTGTATAGTGGTTAGGTCAACCTTGACCTACGTCCACTCCTCAGAATCCTTGGTTCTGGGTATTGCACTAGTACTAAGTGACTCTCCTATTACCCCAACAACAAGGAAAAGAAGTCCTTACTAAATCCCTCCCACCAATCCTTGGTGCGGCAGAGTACCAGAAGCTATGTCACCCTCCTTGTGATGGCAACGAAACTTCAATCTTTTTCTCCCTCTTGGAGAAGGCAGAGAACCTCAGCTCCATTTTCTCTCTCCTAAAGAAGGAAGATAACCTCAGCTCCTTTTCTCCCTCATGGATAAGGTAGAGAACCACAAGTCCTTTTTTTCCCTCTTGGAGAAGGCAGAGAACCTAGAGTACTTAACTTTGAAGCCTCTCTCCTAAGAGAAACTTCATGGACTCACCAGGCCACAGAAGGAAGCAAGGTGCAAGTTAGCCTGGAGAAGCCATGTGAACCCCTCACACTTCTTCTATTTTACACTCAACCTCACCTTCTTCTTCCTCTCTCACCCAAGAGCTCCCAAGAATCCTTCTCTCTTAGAGTTCTTTCAATAGCCAAAAAACTCCTCTCTTTTTTAAGAGATTGTTAAAACATTGCTTAAGTATTGGTCTTCAAAAAATCCTAAAAATTCAAGTTCGACATCTCTATTCATATAATATGATATGTATTTATATAGTATGATTAGTTTAAGCACTAGACCCGTATAGTTTGATGCAAACAGTCGTCCAGACAAACTATTCAAATTTTGCAAATATATCATATAATACTATGGTGAGGTTGTCCAGAATGATCTGTATAATTTCTCTGTATTCATACAAGATATTTTGGGATGATTAAAAATCATCTCTATTAACCATGCCATACTTTCTCATCATTCGGTATGGTCAGTTGATTTCTAATTTGTCATGTAGCACGATGTAAACATCGTACATTACGAATAATTCAAAATTTATGGTTTTATTTAGTATGATCTTTAGAATGACTAAATTTTATCTCTATCAATCATACGGTATGATTAAGGTTTAATAATATGATTTTTTATAATTAATTAACCATGATTTAATTGACTAATTATAAGAGTTAATTTAAGGAGGATTTCAAAATATCCTACAGTACAATTAGGATCATATAGTACAATTAGTTCAAAAATTATTTTTTGAATTTCTTCCTTAATTTATCTATAGTCTAGGGTTTATAGATCGAAATGAGTCATATTGCATGATCAGTTCATTAAAATTAACGATTCAATTGGCCGTTAAAAACCATTTTATGAATAACTGGCCGTACAGTATCATTGTAGGTCATATGGTAGGATTCTTTCAAAAAAAAATCTTAAATTTTCCTCACTCCCCTTGTGTGTGTGCACAGTCACCAATTGCATACACTCTTATGTGGCCAGACTAAAGAAATATAAAACTATAAGAAAGTTAAAATTATAGATTCTTTAACATGACATCCTATTTTATCTAAGCTTGAGTCTTTAGTAGTCATGGGCGATGTATGTTTTTTCTAAAATGTTAGTGTGTAGAGACAAAAAATAATATCTAATATTTATGCTAAGAGAAAAAACATAATTAGTAATGTTTGTTATCATTAAAATTAGAAGCAAAGGATCCTGGATTATAATCATCTCCCCATTTTTTATGATGACAAATATTTTTGGTTGAAAGGTAAATTAAAGTTCTTTTCTCCTAAGCTCCCCCTCACTAGGTGATAGATTTTTACAAAATAGAGGTTGGCCCCCTTTCTAAGTTTTTTTTTTCTTAAGTGTTATTTTTAATTCAATATAATAAAATAAAATAATAGAAAAGTAAATAAAAAATAAAAATAAAATACTATTTAACAAATACAAACATATAAACAAGTACATACTCCCCCTTTTGACATCATTAAAAAGAGGAGGAACACTAAAAAAAGGAAAGAAATAACAAAACTTAAAAAATAGGAAATACATCACACCAAAGAAAAAAAACTAAAAGAAAGAAGATCGCTAGTCAGGTAGTGGCGGTGGTGGTGGCTGGAAGTAGTTGTGAATTGAGAAGAATTATTTTTGGATAGAGGGGAATTATTACGAAAACCATGCCATATCTATCTTGTGCTATTGTTATTGTTGTTATATGTGTAAGTCCAGGCGAGACTTTAGGCGATCGAATATTTATACCATCTCCTCAAAGAGATAGAAGTGTGGTGCTGGTGCTGGTTGTGGTGCCACTAGTGCTGGTGTTGGTGCAGCTGCAAGAGCAGCTCCCCCTTCTTCATCAAAATGATGCTCATCATGGTCTTGCCCCTTATGAAAGAGAATACGAAAGGAAGCATCCTGGTAAAAGATAGGAGTATTGTTGGAAGGTGCAGGGTAGGTGAGTTTGTATTTCTTTTCTAAGATATAGGCTACGACATGACCTAGGGTGACATTTTAATTCCTTCTAGTTAAGGCGAGTCAAATAGGAGTAAGGTTTTGAATATAATCGATGAGAATTTGAGATTCATCAAATTGGGTATCCAATATTATGAAATATGTGACTAAGGAAAGCAATGGATTGATACTGACATGATTTCCAGCTTTAGGTATAATTGAGGTACAAAGAATATGCTGGATAACTCTTGAATTCTAGTTTACAGAATGAACTAAAGGTTGGTATTGGTTTAAGACTACATTCTGAATAGTGAAATTTATGGCACTCAAATCATAATCAGTTCTAGAAGCTAGGGTTAGGGGTCTAGGTCCCTCAGTGGAAAGTTGGATGTTTTCTCCTAAATCCCCTTTTGTGATTTCTACTTGGTGGAGACATACATAGGAGGAAATAATTGTGGCATCGCTATTATTCCTAATGTTGGCTAGAAATTTATATAGTAATTCATAGTGGAAGAGATGTGTAAGGGTTAGAAGGAATTGGAGAGATGTGGTGTCAAATAGGCTCATCACCAGGAAATTGAGTGCATGTTGATGAGCATCCATGAGGGCATGATGCAACCCTCCTTATATCTGTAGTATGCTACTTCATCAGCACCATATTGGAATAAATCATCACTTAGGTGATAGAAGGAAGAACTCTCTTGGGTTATATGATCGCATTTACTTCCATCGTCCATTGGAGAATTCAAGGTTCGGAGGGTAGGAATTTTATGAAAGAAGGAATTGAGTGGATTAAAACCTTAGAAAATCCTTCAATTAATAGATTTAAGGTCGATCATATAGTATGATCAGTGATCGTATAGTATGATTGGTGATCGTATAGTACAATCAGACAAATTTAAATCATCAGGACAACTGATTAGGAAAAGGTGGACAAATCATATAGTATGATTAGTAGCGTACTAGATGATCTTAAGAGATTTTTTTCTTCCCGAGGAGTTACCTGTACGATCTTTCATTAAATAGATCATGTTATACGAACAGATGTTCGTTGAGTATATAGTGAAATTATTATCATATTAGCCAATTGAAATTCGTCCAATGCCTTTTGACACATGCATTATACAGTACGAAAGTGAATCATACGGTATGATGTGTATACAATTTATTTTTATTTCTTTTTTTAATTTTAAAATTTTTTTATTTAGTCTAATGAAGAGTTTGTGATGATCAGGAAACATCTATCAAGCAAAAAAAAAGAAACAACTAAAAAAAAACCAATACATAGAATAGATCACAAAATAAACACACACATACATTAAGAGTGGCATATATAAATGGTTGATTTTCTTCTAATCTAGGATGCCTAGTCTATAATTTTGATGATGAGAAATATTATTGATTGAATTTTTATTTCTCTTAGTAGATATTTTGGATAATCTTTTTGTTTGTGAGCACTAACATTAAGGGTAAAATATATACTGCTCAAGGCTACTTGAAACTAAAGATTGGGTAGAATAAGATGCTAAGTAAAAGAGTATGTACTTTAAAAATTTTTTATTTTCTATTTCTTGAGTCTGGCAACATAACAATGTATGTAATTGGGTGACTGAGCACATACACAGGGGGAGTGAGAAAATTTTAAAGTTAAAAATTTTTGTACTAATCGAATTGTATGATTAGTTATTCAAAAAATGGACTTTAATGGCTAATTGAACATTTAATTTTTGTAAGGTAATCCTACTATACAATACATATTATTCTATGTTTTGATATGTAAACCCTAGCCACAAATTAAATTAAGTAAGATATATGAAAATTGATTTTTGCATCATAATGGCTCTCAACTCGTGTGCTCTGTACTTTGGCGAAACCATGGCGATCTAGGGTTTCCCATTCGATGCTCCTTTTTTGCTCATCGCTGAGGCTTCTAGTTTTTTTTTTTGGTTTTTTAATCACTAGTTTTGATTTCAATCATATCATTTTGGATTTATTATTTCTTCATTCAATTTTTAGGTGTTTGGGTGATGTCGACTTCGTCATCATCGAATCCTTAGTTTCCTTTGATTTCTGATGGTAAAACTCGGTCTTTAAAGATGTTCTTGAGTATAGTTTTTCTTCTTCCACCCCAAAAGAATATTTGGTGCAAACTTCTTTTAAAGGAGTTTTAGCTTTGATGCTTAATGAGAATGTGATCTCTAAACTTGCTACTCCATTTGATTTCACCTTTGTGGGAAATTTGATTTTTACCATCCAAATCTTGATGTTATACGCAATTTTTTTTTCAATCTACAACTCTCTGGATCTATTTCTATTGGATTGTTGGATCCGCATCACATTGTGATTCAACTTTCTAATGACCTAGACTATAGTAATATTTTTCTAGTAAAGTGTATTACATTCAAGGTTGTCAAATGCGATTGCTTAAATAGACTCCTGACTTTGATGTTAAGGAGGAATTACCTATAACTCCAGTTTGGATTTCATTACTAAATTTTAGGCTTCATTTGTTTAATTCTTTGCTTTAGCAACGATCTTTGGTAGACCCTTACAGATGGATCTGGCTATTGCTATTGAATCTCATCCATTTGTGGCTCGTGTTTTGGTGGAAATGGATGTATCCAAGAAACACCCGAAGGAAATTTGTCTTGGATCAGAAGTTAGTGGATATTTTCAAAAAGTAGATTTTGAAAGTGTGCCTTTTTTTTGCACTCATTGTAAAATGCATGGTCATTGTATCTTTGAATGTTTTATTATGCATCCCCAGTTACGTAAGCCAAAGAAAGATGGTAAAGATTCGAAGGGAAAATATATTATGGGTGATTCCATACCTCATGCTAATTCTAACCAAGTGTAGGAAGTTAACATGACAGCTCAGATGAATTCCCAACTTAATTTCATCGAGAACAGGACACATTCTATTATGAATGTTGACAAAGTTCTAGTTGAATCTAGAGAATGTGAAAATGATTGGAATGATAGTATGAATGAGGATATTATTGCAAATCATCAGTTAAGATTGAGATTATTATATTTGATGATTGCAAAATATTATTGTTCTGATAATCTTATTATTTGTGCTATTATGTATTAGATATTTTTGTTTATTTTAGTGTGTACTAACATTTCAGAGAAATCATATACTACTCCAGAGTGCTGAAGACTTCAAGATTGGGTAGAATAGGATTTCATGTAATAGAGTCTATAGTTTTGTATTTTTTTTATTTCCTGAGTCTGAGCAAGTGTCATGGTAATTGGGTAACCGTGCACACACACACAGGGGGAGAGGGATAAAATTTTAATTTTTAAACTAATCATACCGTATGATATCTAATTGTAGTGTATGATATCTAGTCGTATTGTACGATACATGATCGTACAGTATGATCGTCGGACAATTCACTTGAATTTTTTAGTTTTTGGATAGTTTTTCATGTGTTTTCTATATAAAGAGTCCTAAAAGCTGTCACACAGTCCTTTGCTATGAATTTCTCTTAAGAGTGGCCATTGAGAGTGTGATTGGGAGAGATTTTGAGACTGAAGATTGAGAGATCTAGTGAAGGGGAATTGTGAGGGATTCATAAGATTGCCCAAAGTGAGGATCTCTTTGTCTTCTATAAGTTTTTGCCCAACTTCTTTGGAGGCTCTTGGGAGAAGATCTTCAACATTGGATCAAGGTACTCTGCCTTCACCCAGAGGTTGAAAAGGGATGTGATGGTACTCTGCCTTCACCAAGAGGGTGAAAAAGGATGGGGCGATACTCTGCCTTCAACAGGAGGGTGAAAAAGGATGTGATGGTACATTTCCATCACTTGGAGAGTGTAAAAGGCGACGGTTCTCTGCCACACCAGGTTGGTGGTAGAGAGTTTGTAAGGGCTTCTCCACCTTGCTGTGGGGGCAAAAGGAGAGTCACTATTATTTACTGTAATACCTAGAGAAAGAGTCTTGATGGAGTGGACGTAGGTCAAGTTGGATCGAACTACTATAAAATTTGGTATTCTTCTGTAGCCTTTACTTTTTTCTGTATTTTTATTTTTTGCTTTTAAAATTTCTATTATTGAAAATCCTGTGATAATCATTTGTATAAGCAACCACATATTTATAAATCAGTGATTTGATTTTCTAAACAAATCTAAAAAGGTTTTCAAAAATCTAAGAAATATTTTAAATAACCAATTCACCCCCCCTCCCCCCTCCTCTTGGTTAGCCTTGGGGTAGTTCTATATGGTCTAACAACCTATATGAACTTTCAAGTGGTATCAGAGCCAATTTCAAAAATTAAGGTTTAAACTACTTTTTGAAAAATGATCATGGCTAATCTTAAAAACCAGAATACTACTAAAGGATATTTGATCACTAGACCACTGTTATTCGATAACATTCCTTTTGATTTTTAGAAAATTCGCATATCTACTTTTCTGCAATCACTTGATGATCACATGTGGATGTTAGTACAAGAAGGTCATACTAGACCTATTTGAATTATTGATGGAATTAGAGTTGAAACACTAGTTACTGAATGGATCTTAAAATAAAGAGAATTAACACAGTTAAATGCAAAATGTTTAAACAATTTTTATGTGCTTTAAAAACTAAGGATTTTCTATGTGTTTCTACTTGCAAAACTTGAAAAGAAATTTTGGATAGACTTTACATAACTTATGAAGTAAAAAATGAGGTAAAAAAATCTAGGTTGAACATTTTACTACATGATTATGAACTATTTCGCATGAAACTAAATGAGTCAATTTCTGATATGTATACAAGGTTTACTTAGATTGTTACCTCTTTGCATGCTTTAGGTAGAGAACTTACAAATTCAAAAGAAGTTAATAAAATTTTATGTTGTTTACCTAATGCTTATGATGCAAAGATAACTACCATAACTGAATCCAAAGATCTGAACTTATATTCTATTGACAATCTGCTTGGATCACTTATTACTTATGAGCAAGGTGTGAATCAAAACATATCGATGCAGGTGACAAAAGAAAAGAGACAAATATAGCTTTAAAAGTTGATGATTCAAATAGTGATCAATCAATGCCAGAGGATGAAGAAGATATTGAGCTTATGACTAGGAAATTTAAAAGTTTTCTTAAGAGAAAGCAATGATGATGTCAGCATTAGAATAAAGGTAAGTTCAAAAAGAATCCAAAATTTTCTAATGAAGTTATTTATTATGAATATAGAAAGTTCTGACATATAAAGACTGATTGCCCAAACGTAAAAGTAAATCCTAACATGGAGAAAGTTAAGAAGAAAACTAATGTTAGAAAGGGAAAGAAAAGAATGTAAAGAGCTTTCTAGGCTGACTCAGCTCCAGAATCTTCAGAAATAGAAGCAGAAGAGGATGTCATAAATTTGTGCTTAATGGCAGATAAACTTGATCATTAAGATCAAGAGGAGGTATGTGACCTATCCTATGATGAACTATTTAAAGTTTCTTAGAAAATTCCTAATACATATAGGAAACTTAAAAAGTTGCATACTAATCTTAGTGTTGAGTATTTGAATTTCCAAAAAGAGAATGAAAATGTTAGGAAAGATCATGTAGACATAGATAGTAATTACATGGCCTTGCTAGATAAATTTGATGATTTGAATAAGAAGCATAAACTATTGAAAACATCCTATAGTGAGCATAAAAATGATTTTAAAGTCTTTATGGGTAAATCTGATCAAAGGGAACATGATTTGAAGATTAAAAATTTTATTTTGGATAGTGTAAACTCATATTTTCAAATAGAATTGAAAGCTTTTAAGGAAAATAAGTTTCCTCCCACACTCAAACAATTATATTATCCTAACGAAAAGCATACAAGTTCAAAACCTAAGAAAAGACATTATAATTCATATAAACTAGTAAACACTTTTCCTGATGTTAAATGTTTTTCAGGTGGAATGTTGGGGCATATTTCCTTCACTTACAATATTCATTGTAGAACACATTTAGTGTGGAGACCTAAGATACATCAATCACAGCATATCAAACATGCATCTGGATTATCATTGCCAAGAGGTGAACCCAAGTTTATTTGAGTTCCCAAGTCTAATGTTTGATAATTTTATAGAGATTCTCTCATATAAGCACTCATGAAAGTATTTGGTACTTGGACAATGGATGCTCAAAATATATGATTGGAGATAAAAAATTAATTTATATCACTGGAGGTAAGGACTAGAAGCAAAGTGACACTTGGAGATAACACCACTAGGAGAGTGGTTCGTACAGGTACGATTGGTAACTTAAAGAATTTTCTGATTGAAAATATTTTATCGGTAGAAGGCTCAAAACATAATTTGCTAAGTATTAGTTAACTTTGTGATAAGGGTTTTAAGATAAAATTTTTGCCTACAAGCTATATTATAAGCTAAAATGGAATTGATGTGTTGCAAGAAAATAGGATAAATAATGTTTACATGCTTGATTTAAATAGTGTTAAATCTTCTAAAGCTTTTCGTCTAAAAATTATTGCTGATGAATCTTGGTTATGGTATAGAAGACTTTGTCATACAAGCATGAAAAATCTTAGGAAGATTACCCAAAAGGAATTGGTTAGAGGCATACCCAAATTAGATTTCACTAAGGATCACTTATGTCATGTATGTCAATTAGGAAAGCAAGTCAAGTCCTCCTTTCATTCAATCAAAGATCATAGAACTAGCAAACCCTTAGAAATCCTTCACATGGATCTCTTTGGACTTGTTAGCATTGTAAGTCTAGGAGGGAAAGCTTTTGGGCATGTGATTATTGATGATTATTCGAGGTTCACTTGGATTAGATTGTTATCACATAAGAGTGAATCATTTGATGAGTTTAGAAATTTTTCCACTTGGATTAAGTGGAAGCTAGGTTGTGAACTTCTTGCAATTTATAGTAACCACGGGGGAGAATTTAAAAATAAAAAATTTAAAGTTTTTTGTAAAGAATAAGGGATAAATCATAAATTTTTAGCTGCTAGGACCCCTCAACAGAATGGGGTTGTTGAAAGAAAGAACAAAACTTTGATAGAAGCTGCTAAAGCCATGTTGGCTGAATATTCACTTTCTAAATATTTTTGGGCTGAAGCAGTTACTACAGCCTATCATTTTCTGAATAGGGTGAACATCAGATATAACTTCAATAGGACACCCTACGAACTTCTTAATGGAAGGACACCCAACCTCTCACATCTACATGTATTTAGATGTAAAGTGTTCATTCAAAAAAATGGTAAAACTATTTTAGGGAAAATTTGATTCTAAATTTGATGAAGGTATTTTTCTTGTATATTCAAGTGTTGGCAAATCCTAACTAGTTTTTAACAAAAAGACATTGGTAGTAAAGGAGACCACTCATGTAGTTTTTGATGAATCTAATATTTCTAGAGGGTCTAGGGTGGAAGAAGAAGAAGTAGATATTGAAGAAATTATCTAAGGAATTGAAAATGCAAATCTTAAAGGAAGGGTTGGAACAAAAAATGCATTGCTTAGAGAATGGAAATATTCTAATATTCATCCTAAAGAATGAATTTTAGGAGACCCGAGTAAAGGTGTTAGAACTATACATGGACTAAGCAAAGAAGTGAACCACTCAACATTTATTTTAATGATTGAACCCACTAATATAAATCAAGCACTTTCTGATGAATTTTGGATTCCAACTATGCAAGAAGAATTGAATTAATTTGTTAGAAATGATATTTGGGAGTTGGTAGAAAGACCAGAAAATTAAAGTGTTGTTGGAACTAAGTGGGTTTTCAAAAATAAGAAGAATGATTCTTGTGTAATGGTTAGAAATAAGGCATGAAAGGTGGCCAAGAGGTACAATCAAATGGAAAGAATTAATTTTAAGGAGACTTTTACCTCTGTAGCTAGACTTGAAGCAATAAGAGAGCTTCTATCTTTTGTCTATTTTAAAGGATTTAAATTATTTCAAATGGATGTTAAGAGAGACTTTCTTAATGGGGAGATTAAAGAGTTTGTTTATGTTGAGAAACCACCAGGTTTTGAAAATTCACAATTTTTTATTAATGTGTTTAAATTGAAGAAGGCATTATATGGACTAAAATAGGCACGATATGAAAGGTTAAGCACATTCCTACTAGAAAGATCTTTTATTAAAGGGAGTATGGACACTACACTTTTCATAAAAAGAGTAGGAGATGACATTCTTATTGTTCAAATTTATGTCGATGATATATTATTTGGATCCACTGATAAAAATCTTTGTGATGAATTTTCAACAACAACGAGTAAGGAATTTGAAATGAGTTTGATGGGATACTTGAGTTACTTTCTTGGTTTTAGAATAAAGAAAAAAGAGGGTGGCACTTTTCTTAGTTAGACAAAATACATTAAGGACATCCTTAAGAAATATGAAATAGATAAAGCTAAACTAGTATGTACTCCAATGGGTTCTATAGTTTAATTGGATAAGGACTATAAAGGAAAATTCATTAATAAAAAAATTTTTGAGGGATAATTAGATCATTACTTTATATAACTACTAGGAGACCTGATTTCATGTTTAGTGTTTATCTTTGTGCTAGATTTCAAGCTGATAAAAAAGAATCCCATTTGACTACTGCTAAAAGAATTCTTAGATATCTTTTAGGAACTCAAAACTTAGGGATTTGGTATCCTAGGGATAACATTTCTTTTGAAATTATTGGATATTTTGATTCAATTTTTTTAGGGTGTAGGGTTCATTGTAAAAGTACTTCTAAAACTTATCAATTCATAGGGAACTCTTTAGTTTCATGGTCTAGCAGAAAATAGTATTCAGTAGCCCTTTCTACCACTAAAGTAGAATACATAAACTTAGGAAGTTGTATGGTACAGGTTCTTTGGTTAAAATAATAAGTTAGGGATTTAGGTCTTTTAATTGGCACTATTCCCTATTTGTGTGATAATATAAGTGCCATTTATATTTTAAAGAATCCAATTAAACGCTCATGGATGAAGCATATAGACATGAGGTTTAACTTCATTAAGGACCATGTCACTAAAGGAGAAATTGAGCTAAATAATGTAGCTACTAAAAATGAACTTGTAGATATTTTTAAAAAACCATTGGCTTTAGAAACTTTCAGTATTTTAAGAACCAGATAGGGTGTTATTGACATTCATGCTTGAAAATTGAAATTCTGTAAAATGCAATTATGTTGTATTCCTTTTGAGTTTATGTTTGTGTTTTGTTCTCCATTTCTGGTTTGGATCTTTATATGTTATTCTCTATAGGTGGTTTGTTATATTTTTACTTTTTATTTTATTTTTGATTTGTTTTCCTTTTATTGTTTTTATTTTTTTGTTTGATGGATCTTGCTCAATTAGTGTTAGAAAAGTATCTCAAACATTATTTGAAATCTAAATTTTTTTTTCCATTCATATCTTATTAACCACCTTCGTACTGTATGAATTCTCTAGTTTTTGTATAATTCTTTTTATGAGTTGGACAGACAAAAATTTGAATTTTTTATGGTGATCATACAGTACGAACACATCGTCATCTGTACGAACCTTCAATAATTTATCTATACGAACATGGTGGGATTCGAGAATAGTTATTTTTCGAACATTATCTTGACGAACACCTATTTATCTGTACGATCCTATTGTAAGTTAGAATGTGGACGAATTCAAAATGGTTGGTACGATCATTATTGGTAAATCATCTGGTACGAACACCTGTTCATCTGTACAATGAAGTTTGGTCAAAAGTTGTATGAAATGAGTCCCAAGGAAGGCAAGTTTATGAAAAGCCATTTCGCTGCAATAATTGTTCTTGGCGGGTTTCATTTGTACATACAAATCAAAGTTCATACTATATGAAGTTCAAGATTCTACATATGAATTCAATTTTGTATTGTATGTAATTGCCCGATTTCTATAAATTGGAAGCTTTTCTTTGATTTTCTCCACAATCTATTCCACTTTCACTCCTTCTCAATCCTTATGTTTAATCCTTTTCAAATGGAAAGTGGAAGCAAGCTAGTTTGTTAGACCAAAGGGAGTTCATCTCATTCTAAACGAGTCGACAATTTTCTTTCGAGAGAACATGAACAAGCCTATGATAGGTTTGTTCAAGCTAAAATCACTCCTTCCCATCTTCTAATTCAAGAAGACAAACTTTTCAATCATGCCCCTATTTGACTCTATACATATTTCCTTCAGTCTCACCAAGATTTATGTGTTTCACTCTGACACCTTTTACTATTTTTTTGCAAATTTGAGAATGAGAGAAAATCATACAATAATATCCTCTTATATGTTCAAATAAAGAGTTGAAATCACTAAGAAAGATTTGGGAACATTTCTACATCTTAGATCAGGAGGGGTTAGAGCTCACTCGATGATTTCTAGAAGTGATTTTGATTGGTCTGGAGTAAATCAAACTTTAAGGGGTATACCCTCAATCCAATATTTACCCCTTGTTCACACTCTAAAACAAAATGCTAGGATCATCCAACATGTCGTAAGAATATCTATTATTCCTAAAGCTAGTGATCGAATCAATGTCACTTTTTTGCTCTCTATTGTTACATATTTTATAATATCAAAGACTCTGATTGATTAAATCCATAATCTTACTGATATTAGACTTCCTGTCATCAGAAGAAAGAAGAATGTTGCTTTATGACACTTGATTGCATGCATTCTGGAGAAGAAGTATAATCTTATTCATTCTGATCCCCCAAACAATCTGGCATACTATTTTACTGATGCTTCATTTTTAATTATGTTCCATCGGGATCAAGGGGATGAGGAAGAAGAGTTTGGTGGAGAAGAGGCACTTGCTCCAGCACCTTCACCAGCACCTACTCCTGGACCTGAGCAACATTTCTATCAAGAAATGATCTAAAGATTTGATTGACTTGAGTTTCATTTTGATCAACGATTTGATCATATTGAGACTCACTTGGACAAGTAGGATTTTAGATACAATGAAGATATGGGCTAGGTGAGGACAAGTTGATGCTATTAATACCCAAATAGCTACCATCAATAGCTACATTACTCAGTTTAGTCCTCCAAAGCCTCCTCCAGATCCCTCGAGCTATTAGTTTAGTTGCTATATTTATTTTTAGATGTTTCCTGCTTGACTGTAGTTTTTATGTTGTTCTAATTAGATGTTTTAGTTTGAGATGGTTGCATTTTCTTCAAGTTGAGTTAAAAAAAAAAATGAGGAAGAAGTTTTGTTATTGTTAATTTGTTTTCTTTTCATTAACTTTTTTATGAGTTGTTATTGACTAATCTAGTATGTTGATCTAAAGGATGAAAATTTTTTAAATTGTTTGCATTACAATGTTATTTCCTTAGCATTTTTTTCCTCCCTCTCAAACCTTAAATCAAATTATAATTAGATTTGTATAAGGAGATCATCTTCATATTCTTATAGACATTTATCCTTTAGTTATAATTGTTGCAAAAATTATGACTTATTTTTCTTTTCCTTTGTTGTTCAATGAGTTGATTATATTATTTTTATCTATTGGATTTTGTTTTTGTGGTTTATTCTTCCTTATACATGAAAATTTTTTCTTTTATTTGGAAGATAATAACACAAGCTAAGATTTGTTGATTTAGGCTATGGAAACAACAAATTGTGAAAAGATGCACAAAGTGTGCCAAATTTGAAAAGAGGCACAAAATGAGCCCAATATGAAATGATGCACAATGTTTGCCAAATAAAGTTCAAATTTAAAACATATGTAATTACATCAACAAAACTTTCTCAAGTCTAGTTGAAAAGAGGCATAAAATGAGCTCACACTACGTTTAGTTCTTTCCTCTAGATCTTTAATTCTTAGAAAAACTCATACTTTAAACAATAATTTCAACTATTGAATTTGAAAATATTTGATTTATATGTTATTTTATTTGGCGATAATTATACTATTTGATATTTCTGCTTTCTAGAATGAAATTTGAACATGGTCAACTTTTCTTATCTTATTTGTTCTTTTGATTTAAAATATGAGTTTAAAAATTCTATAGGAATTTAATGTTGTGCTATTGTTTTTTACAAATTCTTTTCCTTATCAACTTTTAGATGTGTCCATAAGAACCTTCATATTCATTTTTCTTCCCTCTTTTATTGATGTGAAAAAGGGGGAGGTCGTTTGTGTCTTTGTTTTGATGTTCTTTGTATTTTGTTTGAAGTTTTTTTAAGTTTTCTTAAGTTTTGTTTGTCTTGTTTCGTGTTTATGTTTAAGTTTTCTTAGTCTTATTTTGTGTTTATATATTGTTTTTTTTGTAGTGTTTGCATTTTGGACTTTGTTTGCCTTGTGTATTATTTTAGGGTTTGTTTTATAAAAATCAAAATAGAAAAAGGAGGGATGAAATTCTTTTTCCACATGATTTTTGTTTTTTACTCATTAGGGGGAGCTTAGGAGAGAACTTTTTTTTATTTCAAACAATAAATGTTTTTGCCATCATAAAAAAAGGGGAATATTGTTACAAATCAGGAATCAAGATTAAGATGATGATTTTTGATGATAGCAAAATATTATTGTTATGATGATTTTATTATTTCTCGTAGTATGTATTGGATATTTCTATTTGTTTTTGTGTAAACTAACATTTCAAGAAAATCATATACTACTCCATAGTGCTGAAGACTTCAAGACAGGGTAGAATAGGATTTCATGTAATAGAGTTTGTATATCTCTATTTTTTTATTTCTTGAGTTTGAGTAAGTATGATTATAATTGGATATCAGTGCACACACACATAGGGGAGAGAGATAAATTTTAAAATTTTAAACTAATCGTACTATACGATATCTAATCGTACTGTATGATTTGATATATATTTCCTCCAAACTGTAGTTAGTTAAATCTATGGTTGAGTTTTTTGAACTGTTCGTACTATATGATGTCAGTTCATACAGATGACTGATAATGAACGAAATATGGTTCGTAGAAGATCATACCAAATAAATACCCACTTTTTTGAACTCTTCATACAATATGATCTGTATTCGTATAGATGACATATAGAGTATGAAATATGATTCATACTAGACCGTACCAAATGAAGAACTATTTTTTGAACTATTCGTACAGAACGATACATGATCGTATAATATGACCATTAGAAGATTCATTTGAATTTTTTAGTTTTTAGACTATTTTTTATGTGTTTTCTATGTAAGGTGTTCTAAAACTATCACACAATCCTTTGCTGCAAATTTCTCATGAGAGTGACCATTAAGAGTGTCTTTGGGATTAATTTTGAGACTGAAGATTGAGAGATCTAGTACGGGGGATTGTGAGGGATTCATAAGGTTGCCCAAAGTGAGGATCTCTTTTTCTTCTTAAAGTTTCTTCCAAACTTCTTTGGAGGCTTTTGGGAGAAGATCTTCAACAATGTATCAAGGTACTCTTCCTTCACTAGGAGGGTGAAAAAAGATGTGACGGTACTCTGCCTTCACCAGGAGGGTGAAATGGATGTGACGCTACGCTGCCATCACTTGGAGAGTGTAGAAGGAGACAGTTCTCTGCCACACCGGGTTGGTGGAAGAAAGTTTGAAAGGGCTTCTCCACCTTGTTGTGGGGGTAAAAGAAGAGTCACTATTATTTAGTGCAATACCTAGAGAAGGAGCCTTCCGCGAGGGGATGTAAGTCAAGTTGGACCGAACCACTATAAAATTTTGTGTTCTTATGTTGCTTTTACTTTTTCCTACTTTTTTATTTTCTGCTTTTAAAATTTTTGTGATTAAAAATCCTATGATAAGCATTTCTATAAGTAATCGCATATTTCGTAATTAGAGATTTGATTTTCTAAAAGAAAAATCTAAAAAGGTTTTTAAAAATCCAAGAATTTTTTTAAATAACCAATTTACACCCCCCCCCCCCCTCTCTATGTTAGCCTTGGGATAGTTCTATATGGTCTAAAAGCCTATACGAACTTTCAGATATCAATCATTTTACTTCACATGGAATTACTCATGACCCTTCTCATACTATTTTAGATAATCCTTGCAAAGTTAATAATGTTCAAGAAAATATGGATGAGCAAATGGTGGCTATTACTCATGAACATAATACCTTGACTATGACTTCTCGTTTGTCCTATGTTACTAATAAAAATCTGACTGATTTTGATTTCATAGTTAACAATGTTAAATGTGCTAATATAGAATTATCCCATCCCATTTCAAAGGATCAGGAAAATGTGATAGAAGGAACTATGGAGGACGGTGAATTTGTCTAGGATGACTAGGCCAAAGAAGTTATGGACTTGGGAAAATGTAACATGGGAGAAGGAGAACTATAGAGTAATTGTAATGGAAATGGTAGAAAGGATATTTTACCTCTTTCTCATGATGCTTATGATATAGATGAAACTTCTAAGGGTTTAACTAATGGCAACATAATTAGTAATGTCCATGATTTCATATTAGTCCAATGTAAGAAAATGTGAAATCTAAAAATTTGAATGCTCAGTCACCTAGAAGTACTCGTTCTAAAACTTCCAACAAAATGATTCTTAATGATTAAGTCTATTTTTTGGAATATTAGGGGTATCAGTTTCCCTTCTAGATTGAGGGTTAGGAATTTATGTCGTATCCATAATATTATATTTTTAGTTTTAATTGAGTCTTTGATTTCTATTACTAAACTAGATGAAACTGCTAGGTGTTTAGGTTCCATTAATAGTTTGGCTAATATTTCTAAAAAAATTTGGCTCTTTTGAAAAGATCCTATCATCATTGATGTTATTGGTGATTTTACTTAAGTATTATATTGTAGTATTGAGTACATGCAGTTTAATTTCTACAGTTCTCTTTTTTATGCATCTTCTTCCCGTTTAACTAGAGAGGAATTATGGAATAAACTTAATGATTTTAATAGTTTTATTAACTCTCCTTGGCTTATGGGAGGTGATTTCAATACCATTTCTATTCCTTCTGAAAGGCTTGGTGGCTCTAATCCTATTTATCAGGCTATGGACGACTTTAATAATATGATAATGGATTTTTAGGCTTGTTGATATTGGTTTTTTTGGAAATCCCTTTACTTGGAATCATGGTTATATGTGGCAACATTTTGACCGTGTTCTTTTTAATGACCTTTGAATTAACTCTATCAATAATACCTTTGTGGAGCATCTGAGTAAAACTTTCTTTGATCATTCTCACCTTCTTATTTGTCTTAAGTTAGGGCAAGAAGGCATTTCTTCTAATTTTATATTTCAAAATATGTGACTTTTAGAGGAATCTTTTTTAAATATGGTTCAGGATAATTTGCATGATCCTTTGTATCCTGATAATTCTATTATGGGTATGAAAAGGTTGTGGTTGTAGCTTAAAAGACTTAAGTTCAAAATTAGTTGGTGGAATAGAAATATTTTCAAAAATATTTTTGACAATATTCATACTACTAAAGATAAGGTAAATTATATTAATCTCATCTACAAATTTAATCCATCAGATGAAAATTGTAAGAGTCTTCAAGAAGCTAAAAACTCCCTATTTAAACTTTAAGAATAAGAGGAAACTCACAGGAAAAAAATCTGTTAACAAACACTTAATTGAGGGGGATAACAAACCGAAGTAATTTCATGCTTTATTTAAGAAGAATAGAGCCAAAAATTTTATTCATAAAATTTTTTTGTAGGATGGTGCCTCTATTGAGGACGAGGAGGGGATTGCTAGGTCTGTTGTGGATCATATTGCCAATTTATTTAGTAAAAATTTTGATCCTAATCCAATTGAACTTTCTGACCTCATTCCTTGCATCATGAATGAGGAGGAAAACACTGTCCTTACTAAACTTCCATCTTTAGAGGAAATCAAGAAAACTATTTTTTATTTGAATGTTGACTCTGTGGCTGGCCCTGATGGGTTTACTACAAAATTCTTTCAAAAAGCTTGTAATATTATTTGTGATGATTTATTTGTTGTGATTTTGGATTTTTTTTAATGGCAACCCTATTCATAAATTTTTTTTAGCACCACTTTTGTACTTATTCCTAAGATGGTGGTTGTTAATAACTGGGATGATTTTCATCCTATTAGCCTTTGCTCTTTCTTTAGCCAAGTTATTTGCAAAAATTTTATGGAACGTTTATCCCCCTTGCTCACTAAAATAATTTCTCAAAACCAAATGGGGTTTGTGAGAGGGAAAACTATATCTGACAACAGGTTTTTGGCCCTAGAGCTTACTCATGATTTGGATCTTAAAGTGAGAGGTAGTAACATTATTCTCAAATTAGATATTGCTAAATCATATGACATCATCAACTAGAATTTCATGTATTCCTTCTTGTAGTTATTTGGTTTTAACTCTTACTTTATTAATTTGATCAAAAACAACAATGAAGGTTCATTTTTTTTCTATTATTGTTAATGGTAAAAGAAAGAGTTTCTTTAAAGTTTCTTATGGTATTAGTTCAGGGGATCCTATTTTTCTAGTTCTTTTATTATTGCTGGCGAGTATCTTTCTAGAGGTCTTACTCCCCTTTTTGAATGTCACACAAACTTTAGCTGGTTTTCCTATATCTCATTTATGCTTTGCTGATGATATTATTTTTTCTAATGGTTCTTTGAATATGGTTAAATTTCTTATCTGATTTTGAACCATTTTGAGATGATTAGTGGTCTTATCCTTAATAAAAACAAGTGTTGCTTTACCACCTCTAAAAATTTGCCTAGAGATCGCATTAATGCTATTAAAGATATCATTGGATTTAAGCAAGGATCTTTACCTTTAAAATATCTGGGTGGTCCTTTCTTTAATGGGCGTAAGAAATCCTTTCTTTTTGATGATCTTATCATTGCGGTGCTAAACTTAACTCTTGGGATTTTAATTTTTAATGTTTTGGTGGGAGATTAGTTTTCACCAAGAGTCTTCGTTGCTCTTTACCTATTTATATTTTATAAACTATTCATCCTACTCTTACTGTGTGTAATAGAATTGAAAAATGTTTAATGAATTTTTTTAGGATGGTAAAAGCGGTAATTCTAAAATTATGTAGAATTCTTGGAGAAATTATTGTGGTATTTTGGAGGAAGAAGCTTTGGGGTGTAAGAATTTGGTGGATTTCGCGTATGCTATTTCTTTTAAATTATGGTTTAATTTTTGCACCAAAACTAGCCTTTGGTCCAAATTCATGACTGCTATGTTTTGTGTTGGCAAACATCCTACTATTTTCTTTTACAATAAGGGGGATTTGAGAGTTTGGAAAAGATTGTGCAATATCAAATGGGAAACTGAACCGCATATTAGTTGGGGTATTGGCAGTGCTAAGGTATTTTTTTGCAAGATCATTGGTTGGGGAATTCTTCCATTGACCATATACTCAATACTTCTTCTACCACTGCTATCAAAGTTAACTCATTTATTGATAATAATTGTTGGGACTATAATAATAAATTAGCTGAGGTTGTTCCTGAAACTATCATTAGTAAGATTTTTTAAATTCCTTTAAACACTGATGCTGAATATCTATTATTATGCAATATGGCTAGTAATGACATTTTTAGGCTTAAGGTAACAAGGAATATAGTTAATAAAGTTTTCAATATGATTTGGCATAATACCTTTCCTACTACCATTTCTACTTTTATTTGGCGTATTATATATAAACATGTCCTTACTGATGAGAATTTATTAAAAAGAGGTTTTACTTTTCCTTCCAAATGCCAAAATTGTAATCATGTGGAGGATATGCACTATATTTTTATTTATGGTCCCATTACTTAGATTTGGATTTATTTTGACAACATTTTTTAAAAATAACTATTTTCATGCCAATATTTCTATCAAGGACATTCGAAATCTGTGGTTCACTAATTCGGGAGGCCATATTACCAATCTCATCACTTCTCTTATTTTGTGGTACCTCTGGCTTGCTAGGAATAATTCTCTTTTTTAACAATATTCCTATGAGCCATGAGCATATTATTAGTAACATAAAGACAAACTGTGTAAATTATTCATTGTGAATCTTTTGACTACTAAGAATTTTAAAGGGTGTTTTTTGTTCTTAAGGATTTTGGTATCGCTCTTCAAGAAAAAAATAGCAATGATACTCCTAAGTTGATTTATTGGTCTAAAACACCCCAAAATGTTTTTAAGCTTAATAATAATGGTTCCATGAAAGATAACTCTTGGGGTTGTGGAGGTATCATTAGAGATTGTTATGGTAATTTTGTTTTTTCTTGTGCTAGTCCTTTATCCAAATGCTCTATTAGTTTTGCTGAAATATCTGTTATTTTATATGGTTTGAAATTGTGTCTTTCTCTTGGTATTGTTAACATTTGGATCAAGGTTAATGCCATGTACATGCTATTTTGTTTAAAAGACTATGAAGATAAGGTTTGTAATCCTAAAATATTCTAAATTCTTATGGAAATTAAGCAACTTTTGTTTTTCCTTAAAATTAAGTTGACTCATATTCATAGGGAAGATAATGCTTCTGCTGATTGGTTAGCTAACCATGGTTGTCATGGTGATTGTCTCATTGATATCTCTTATAACTACTTTCCTGCTTTTATAAAGGCATCATTAGATTAAACAAGCTTGTTTTTCCATATGCTATAATATATGTTTTGTTCATTTAGGCTTGGCTGTATTGTGCCTGTTTTGGTGGTCCCTTTTCTTTGGGTGATATCTGATCATCAGCTGATTTTTGTTACTCTTCGTTTAAGAATTTGTGTCTGTAGGGATGGTGGGGTTTTTTTTGGGCAATGATTGGAAAGTGTTTAATTATGGCCATAGTCTCATGTGTTGCTCATCTTGCCCATCTCCTTGCCCGGGTAGGAAGTGGGGTTGTCAAGTTTAGCTTCCTGGCTTGTTTCAGGATATCCTGTATCTGTATTAGCAAAGTTAGTGGATTTTTGGCCTTATATGGACTGCATTGACATTAAATATTTTCTTACTCTCACCAATGGAATTATATTATGTGGCCGTGAGATAATTGGAATTTTATGTCGCAGTATCTGTTTAATTTACATGTGGACCAGATTTGAGTGGCCGTGAGATAATTGGCTTCATGATTTATGGGATACTACACACTTAAGTCGGAATGTTTCTCTTAATTGGATTTTGAATTTTCTGAGTAGTTTTTATTTTGTTCGGGTTTAGTTTTGGGTTTTTTTGGTGAATCGGATCTATATGGCCTATGCAAGCTTTGGGTCAAATTTTATCCTTTATTATTTTTATCTTGGTGTTTTGTCTGGGATGAATGTCTTGGATCTATTCCATTGGTTGAAGAATTACACTTATAATGAGGATTACTAATGGTCACTCATATTCAATGTGGCTGATTGGAATATTATGGCTGATGGCTTTGATTTCTATTCTATTTATGGTATGATTAGATTGTTTAGCCATAGCTTACTGCTTTTTCCACCTATAGTGGTTTGTTTTCTAGATTTCTACATCTGGGTCATTATGAACGTTAATCATCTTTGTTTTGCCACTAGCTGCTTTGAGGACATATTTAGAAACATGAGGTTAGCTTGTATTCTTCCCAGCTACTCGTACCTAGTTTCTGATAATGTTGGTATGCAATTTTTGATTTCTCATTATTCCTGCCAGATTGGTAGGGTGTATTTCATCATGTTGTTAGTGCATAGATGTTTGATTACTTTTTTTGAGATGAGTAGACATACTTTGTTTATTTTGAAGGATATTGGGTATTCTTGATTAAACAATTACTCCTTATTTACTGGTTTTTTTAGATACACCGAGCTGGAAGATTTATGCATTTCCACATTCAGCTGGATGAACTTTTTGGGTTTGGAGCCTTATGTCTTGCTGCTTATTGAGTTAGAACTATTTATGGAGTTTGTTGATAGGTGGTATGTCGTGTTTGGTAAGTGTTGTTGGATGATGTTCATTATTTTTGGCTGTTGTTATTCAACATCTCTAATGGTTTGTGTTGTTTGGACCAATAGTTAAGCTTTTGTTTTGGGATTTTGGGGTATTATGGCATGCATGCATTTGAAAAGGGGTATTAGGATTATACTGTTTAGTATTGTTATTCTTTTGCTAATGTGTTCTCTCAGTTCCAGCTTTATCTTATTATGTTATATGTCTATTATATTTAGGCTACCCAGGAAAACTTGTTATTGTATCCTATTTTGCATTCATGAGCCTTTCAATGCTTACTAGGGCAATGTTTGGGTTAGTGTTTTGATAAACGACAAAGGTTTATTGAATCATTTAATATGTCTTTATAATAACTTTTTTTGTTATTTCACTTTTATTTTATTTGTGTTAATTTTCTACTCATATGCTCTCTTATGCAATAGTGTTTTATTTTGTAGCCTTTTTGTTGAGCAGGTGGATTGGATTTTGGATGTGATTAACACTTTTTGCCAAAGATAATACCTATTGATTATATTTTAATCTTCCTTTTTTAGGTTCTGGCTACTGGCTACCCTAGAATGTTACCAGGATTTTTGTACGAACAGAGGTGGCCAACTAGAATTTTTTGGGTTTCTTGAAGCCTAATACTTAAGCAATGTTTGAAGAATCTTTTGGTAATAGAGAGAGTAGTGTTTGACTGCTGAAGGAACTCTGAGAGAGAATATTTTCTTGAGATCCCTTGGGTGAGTGAGGAAGAGGAGGGTGAGGTTGAGCATGAGGGAGAAGTAGTGTGAGGGGATCACTCTGTTGCTCCAGGCTTGCTTGCATCTGATTCCTCTTATGCCCCTTGTGAGTCCATGAAGTTTCTTCTGGGAGAGAGGCTTTAACGTCAAATCATCTAGGTTCACTGCCTTCTTCTATAGGGAGAAAAGGTTGCTAAGGTTCTCTGCCTACTCCAGGAGGGAGAAAAAGGAGCTGACATACTCCTCCTTCTCCAAGCGGGAGAAAAAGATTGAAGGTTCGTTGAGGTCTCCAACAGGGTGACACAGCTTGTGGCACTCCGCCACACAAGGGTTTGGTGGAAGCTGTTTTTTAGGGCTTCTCCACCTTGCTGTATAGGCAAAAGGAGAATAACCTTTTTCTATTGTAATACCCGATGCGGAGGACTACAGGGAGTGGACGTATGTCAAAGTTAATCGAACAATGATAAAATTTTTGGTGTATTTTTTCCTTTTTCCACTTTTACATTTTTTTACATTGTATTTCTGTGATATCTGCTTGAGAAAATCAATGATTATTGCTTCATTTCTAAAGTTAGAATATCATCATAGTAAATTTAATATGTCTGATAGAATCATTTGCTTTAGAAATCAACTAGAAAAAGGTATTGTCAATTACTGAAATTTTTATCCTTAAATATTGTCATTGTTATTCTGAAGTAAGAAGTTATTTAAATTACCAATTCACCACCCTCTTGGTGCACCTCGGCCTAGTTCTTTGAAGTCTCACAACCTCCTCAAACTTTAAGTGGTATCAGCATGGGTCTTAAAAATTTCGATTTTGAAATCATTAAGAAAATATCTTATGATGCAATTTAGTAACAAAAATACTGTTGAGGGTTATTCGATAACCCGTCCACCACTTTTTGACAGCATTCCTTTTGATTTTTGAAAGATTTGCATGTCTACTTTTATATAATCAAATGATTTTAGGATGTGGCATATGATAGAAGCTGGTTATGTTCAATCATGTTGTTCTATATCACAAACATAAACAAGAAACAATCATACCTGCAAATCATTGTTTATTAAAGAAACATGAAGCCTTTATGGCAAGTGCCCCATAATATACAACACAAGGTTTGTAGGAAAGTAAAGGTGGCCAAGCTTCATGAACAAGAGGCTTGAATTTATACACCTAAAATGATGCAAGTATTACATAGAATGAATGTATTTATATAAATTTGAAAGTCCTCTTTATGATCTCTAAGCTATGGTTATCCTTATAAAGAATTCCAAAAGACTTCATCCTAAAGAAAAAGATTCATCTTTTCGGCTATTTACCTTACAAAAAACAACTCAATTTTAGACATTCATGACTCTTTAAAATTTTACAATTTTACAGATTTTCAAGTGAATAAAAAAAAGTAGTCTCAATATACACTAGCAAGATTTATATATCTATATGTATATATGGGGCATAACCGATTTTAAGCACCTATAAAAAACTTTATTTTTTATAATCATGAATTTTCACTCATTTGTTTAGAGCCCTACATAAGCATTACCACTTATTAAAATTTTGATTAAAATACCAGACCCTCTTCTTCTAGGATAAACTAATTTCATCATCATATCATCATCACAAAGACACAACTGTGGGAAAGTAAACACTCACATCATCACACATCCACCAGAATATTATTCTACAATCAAGAAAATGCAGAAAAAGTAAACACATACACACACACCCCCAAAACACCATGTTAACATAAAGCTATAGTTGGTTATCTTAGCAAACTAATGTGGGTACAAGCCTTTGTGCTTGAGAAACCTATTATGCTTTAAATTTTTAATTTTTAATATTATTCTTTTTCAAGATCGAGGAGTTAACTACGTTTACTATTAAAGTATTTAGATTTATTTAAAATTTTATGATTTACTAAACGAGTTGTATTTTTTGAAGAACAAACAATGGAATAGAGTGTTTTATACAAAGGATAGTATTACTAATAAATCCCAACACAAAAAATGTATCAATTTCATCTAAAAAGATATAATAAAGCATGCATAAGTTTATTTTATATGATTTTTAATAATAGAAGATCTTATTAAAAATGAGTTGGATGAATTTTAAGCAGGTTTATTTAAAATGTATTTATATTTAATCAAAATTCTAATTTTAAGTTTGATTTTTTGGTTTCTATATTTATTTCTTCCTTAACTAGTACCTGAATTTATTTAATTTTAATGTTAAACATTATTTACTTAGCCTCTTAAAAGCACATAAAGAAAGTTTTTCTTTTAGATTTGATTTTTTTGAGTCGATGTGGGTTATTGTTTGTTACAAGTTTATGAGTTTACAAAATTTTAATTTTATATTTTTTTAATTTTAAAATTTTTAATAAATTTTCTAATATTTGGGTTTTTGGTTTTTCTATTATTCTTTTTACAATTTACTCTCTCTCTCTCTCACTCTCTCTCTCTCTCTCTCTCTCTCTCTCTCTCTCTCTCTTATATTGTTTATGATTTGAGTTGATATGTTGCTCTTAATGTACTTAATTTATGGTTATTTTGAAGTTATCAAATCTTTTCTTTCATTTTTTTTAACACAAAAAATATTTGTATGATTAGATTTTAAAATAAAATTTACATATTTTGAAGTTATTTACTTTAAATATATATTACTTTATTTTTGCTAACTTTACCTTTAATTCAGATGGAAAGTTTAGCATTCTCATATATTGGTTTACCTATATTCAATTTAATTTAATTTGAATGAATATGTGTTGCATTTGAATATTTAATTTGGAGTTTATGTTTGATTTAAAATTTATTGTATTAATTGTTTAATATGGACATTTTTAACTTAAACGTTGATTTGATATGATTATATCATATGTACATTTTTCAATAAAAATTTGATTTTCAAATTAAGCATTATTATATGTTCACTTATAAAATAGTGATTTGAGTTGTTCATGTATATAAAATTCTACATATTCAAGAAACATCTATTCTATAAATATATGTTTAGGGACGCAAGCTATGTCATAATAATCAGGGCCTATATGATATTAAGTTTAAAATTCAAAAACACACTTCCATAAAATAATAGGTTATTGGATTTAAAAAGTAAAAGCAGGGTTTCAAGAAGAGCCTAAGGTTTTGGGAGAATCATTATACAAGCATAAATGTATGGCTCTGAAGACCTAAGGATTCTAAGTTTTAGAAAACTTACTTCACCAGAGCTTTATGTGGTTGCTTGCAGCAATAAAACCTTCATTTAAAAGAATAGAGGCGACTGAACTCCCTAGCCTTTGATCTCCATATGATATCTAAAGTTCCTCACAACAAATATGGGAGGAAAATAGTGATTAGTAATATAAATGCTATAATTAAAAGTGAATGAATTGAATTTATCTGAAAAAAACATACATATACCTTTCTTTTGGCTTCTTCACTAACTTTGTTTAATTTTCCTTATGGACTTTAAGTTTGAGGGGGGGTTCGTATGTTGGAATAGATCCAAAGAAAGAGAAAGAGTGGGATTGTGGGGAGAAGAGGGGAAGTGGTTGGAGGGGAAATATATTTTAATGCTAGTTTACTCCTTCCAAAATCTACATCCCTCAGCACCAAATTTGATTTCCCTTTCATACAACAACCAATTCTCTCACAAGACTGCAAAGCACCTCCTAAAAATTAATAATTAATGATACATTCAACACTTGACTTATCAAAATATGAAAGGGGCATCATGCATTACTTTAACCTTTAAGCCGTCAAATAGAACATTCTAATATTCCACCAATTTTTTCTTTCAACTCTTAATAATGTTCCACCTTTAATCTCATGTAGGAATAGCTCTAACACAGGTTACTCTCCACATTCTTTAAAACCAAAGAAAATTTCCAATATGAATCATCAAATAATCAATAAAAATAATGTACATGTTATCGTACATAACTAAATTCAAAGAAGTGAGGCATACAAGATTCATGGATGTTGATATAACCTATAAACTATCAATGGAATTATTAAAAATACAGTCATACAACATCTACCACAATTTTGGTTATTGGGAATGCAATGCATGCTTCTTTTAAGCTACCAGGCCTTGAGGCTACTAAGAAATAAATATCCATATAAAAGAAAAAGATCGGCCATCAAATACTAGAAATGATTCACAACCTTATTTAACAAATTTAGTCCTCTAATAGAGAAGGTAAAATTTTAGATATTCACTTTAATTCCCTAAGGCCAACAAGTTATAAGAGAGAAGAACTATTGACCCCATTTATGGAGGTCAAACCACCTTTCTAGTAACTAATGCATATATACTAAATGTTTAGATTAAGGAAGCAATGGTAACATAGCCTTAATTTTCATGTTGTTAAGATTTAATTAAAGAAATTTTGATTTGAGCCATGTAATATCCACATGTATGATAGGATATGTATAGTAATCTAGTTTAAAGAGACATAAAGAAGATTGGGGTGCTTCAACTTCTCAGAAAAAGAAACCTATACTAATATTAGCTTCTTAATAATGATTATGTATAATGATAATAATGCCTTTTGAAGAGATGGTTGCATATAAAGATAAAGAATAGACTACTTCACCTCTTCTTTTAGTTTTAAAAGGAAGGAGGCTACAGGCAACTCAACTTCTTTCTCTCACACTCAGTTATCTGGATCAAATCGAAAGCAGGTTGTCTCGTTCCCATATTTAGTAAAGGTACAAAACAAAATTTTCGAGTAGCTTCTTCTCTCAGTTTCATTCACTAAAATGAATTATACATAGGGTCCTTTCTTCTATTGCTATAGTACCCTATTCAAATACTTTGGAATCAAGGAAATGGTCCAAAGACCATTGAGCCCTTATCCTAGTTTTAATCAATAGTCTAAATATAATATTTTTAATTCCCTTAATCACCTAAACTAATTACTGATCGCTCCAGAAAAAAAATCTATTGATAAGGATGTAAACCCCGCTCTCACGAGCTTATGATTCCCTTTAATTTTCCCAGAGGTAGATTGAGTTTAATATTTAACTAGATTTCCCCTGAGAGTAGTATCAGGGTTTATTTATATCTAGGTTCTACTTCCTATGAGCGCAAGCCCTCATAGTTAATTACCCCTCCTAACGCATTTGAAGGGTACTCTCAATTAATGATGAATTACACTTATCTTATTATAAGGAATGTGGGAATATGCAACAGAGTTTTAGAGTTTTAAATTTAGTTATGGGGAGATGAAGGAACACCCGATCAAGATCCCATGGTTCCGTCGTCCCGGGTATGCCGTCGGTTCAATCTACCAACACTAATAACCATGGATTGTAGTGCCCAGGGAATCTGATTAGCAGCCATGGGTTGCCTCCTCTAAGGAATCCCGAATAGATTGAGCTAAAAATGTGTGTGGATTTTAGTTTAGTTTAATTTGGGTTGGGACTCATGGTTTCCTTAGAATTTGCCATTAGTTTGTTTAGTTTGTGGCTTATGGCTCAAATTAGGAGTTGCCCAATTAATTTGTATAGTTTGGGGCTTACGGCTCCAATTAGGAGTTGCCCAATTGGATTGTTTAGTTTGGGGCTTATGGCTCCAATTAGGAGTTGCCCGATTGGCTTTTTTAGTTTGGGGATTATGGCTTCCTTAGAAGTTGCCTGGATGGCGGGTCTTACAACTTAGTCCTATAGACTAAGATGCTCATGTGGTGGGGCTTACAACCTGGCCCTATAGACGAGGATGGCTGTGAAGGTTTGATGTTTAGATTTAGTGTCGTTCACCTAGAAGTTCCCTAACATACGGGTCTTACTACTTCGCTTAGAAGTAGCCCTGATGGCGGGTCCTACAACTTAGTCCTATAGGCTAAGATGCTTAATTAAGGGGTCTAGGTTTAGGTTGCTTCCTAGATATAACCCCTAAAGACTGGACTTACAGCTTTCATTGAAAGTAGCCAATTGGTATTTCAAGTGTATATCATTTCACTTAATAAATATACTTAGTGAAGTAATTATATGTAGGAATTACTACTTCTATTAGAAGTAACCTATAAGACTTAGTTTAGCGGGACTGTATCTTTACACACTTTCCCACCTCGATACCACTTTTAGTGTTTCGTAGCAATTCTACTACAGTTGTCTGTTGCTTTGCTTTCAACAGTTTGTTTTGCATGCAGTAGTTAGTTTACTATTTTTAGCATTAATTTAATCTTATATATCGATGCACTGACTTTTGCCTGTTTACTTGCAGGTGCTCGTAGCCCACAATTGTAGTAGTTTAGTGAGCCCTCCAGGTAGGTGCAGTTTTAGGTTACTGCCGAGGGACTGAGTGAGCTTGAGCTTGTTTGTGAGCTGTTTGTTGAGTTGTTTGGAGAGCTTTGGAGAACTTGAGTTTGAGAGCTGCTTGGGTTACTTCTCAACAGTTTGTACTTATGTTGGATTAGTAGAAAATATTGTATTGATGCACTTTTGATTTTATGTTTGATTATATTAATTAATTAAGTTGATTAATTAAACGAATTTGAATTGAAATTAAATGTTAATTTTAATCAATTGCTCAATTTGTTAATTTGAGTTATAAATGTATTTTGAAATTATAATTATGCTAAATTCAATTATTTAGATTAAGTTGATTTGGTCACTGGTTAAAGTTTTAAATTATTAATTAAGCAGTTTATTTGATTAATTCAATTAAAGTTAAATGTTTAGAAATAACTGATTAAAGCTTTAATGAATTAACTCAGGTTTAAGTGAATTGTTTTAAATTTCAATTTAACGAATTGAATTGATTAATTATGTGAATATTAATTTTTTTATTCTTAGAATTTTAGTTTGATTTAGTTTTAAATTTAGATTCCAATTTAATATTGAATTTTAATTTTATGGATTCATCACTCATTCAATTTCTTTTTTTTATTTAAGTTAATTATTTATAAAATTATTATTTAAGTTTTAATTTAGTTTAGTTAATTGAGTTTTAGTTATAGCTTAATTGATTATCCAATACATTCAGTTGATTGATTTATTTAGTTAAATTAATTTAAGTTAATCAATTTTTAAATTGGTTACAAATCTGATTTAAATTTAATCAATTAATGAGTTAGTTAGCTAAATTTACTTATATTGGTTAATTAATTAGTTCCATTAGCAAATAATTTAAAGCGATTTAATTGAGTAGAGCTCTTAAGTTGTTCAGCAAGTTTTCCTAAAAAAATCCAACCAAGTTAAGAATTTTCAAGAAAATTTTGGCAGCCTCCCGGCGTTCCCTTCCCGACGCCGGGAGGTAAGGAGGGCATTCGCCCTTTTAATCCGCCCGACCTAAAAGATAATCAACGTCCAGGGGCTTCTTGACGTTGTCGGGTCCCATAAATGATCTTCGGAGGCTTCAATTGTTGATTATTATTTGTCGATTGGTTTTCGGTTGGCCTCTGATGTGATAATCTCTTATTATTAATAATAACTATATTAATTATAGCTATTACTAATATTATATTATATTAATAACATATTTAATAATAGCAGTTGACTGTAGCCCTCTTTCTCCCTTAATTTCAAATCAAGAAGCTTGCGAGGCTGACTGAAGAATTGGCTTGATCTCTATTCGTGTGAGGGAAACCGAAGGCAGATGAGAAGCAAGAGTCGCATGTGAGAGCTGGACGAAGCCATTTTTTCATAACTATAGGAAGGGCAGCAAGCTGATTCCATAAGTGAGGGCTAGTTTGCTGGAGGCGGAAGAGGCCTGGTGCCGCGATTTGGACAGGTGGCTTGGAGGTCGGATGTCGAACTGAGTTTACAAGTCCATAGGAGGAGGTGAGACTCGCCGACGAAAGAGGCGGCGGACTGTTCTGGGTCAAGTTGGCTTGCGGATTGGGGGCCGGACGAAAGGAAGACTAAAGCTTCATTTGGCTTTGAGAGACTTTGACTTCAGGTCCCTTGGCCACGCTTCAGTCGGTTGGTTATCTTGCGTGAGGTGGAGGTAGACACAGGGAAGGGACAGGGTAGCTTGTTCGCCTGAGACCGAGAGATAGACATCCAAAAGAATCCTTCAACTCCATTCTTTCTCCCCAGGGCCTGCGTTCGTCCCCCCCTCTGTCATAAAAAAAAATTTCTATTGAGGGAATAATTACCTATATGAGATGTGCTGCAGTTTCCTTACCTTGCCAACGTGGGGAGGGTAGTTAGGAATAAATATTTTTATGCCATTATAATTAATTATTCGATGACTTTGCTCTTGCTCTTATTCTAATAATCTTGCTCCCATAGCATATTTAAAAAATTAGAGCATTGCCATAGTAACTGAATTCATAATTTTGCCCTCAGCAACGTAACTGAGCTCATTTGCAAAATTTTATCTAAACTCCAAAATCATGTGTTTGATATCAACGTGGAAATCACTTAAAGCTTATTTGATTAATTAATTGGTTGATTAATTCATTAATCAATTAAATCAATTAAGTTAGAGTTTGTATTGAGAATTTTAAGCAATTATGAATAGGTTGATAAGAGCTCTAAATTTGCTAGTCCAATAATTTTTTTCGACGAAATTTCGGCAGCCTCCTGGCGTCCCCTCCCCGGCGCCGGGAGGTAAGGAGGGCATTTTCCCTTTTAAGTCGATTCTGGGCAAGGGCGCGAGATCGGCAGATGTCCGTTTGTTGATATTGAATGCTAGGCTCGGTGGAGTGTGGCTGCCGGAGGCCGAAGGTCTCGTTCACCTAGGGAGTCAGGAACTGCTCGCACAATTGAATCGGGAGTGAAAGATTCTGATCGCATCACTCTTTCTCAAGAAAAAATTTCTTTTCTTTGTATTCCCACGGCAGTTGCCTTAATGAAGTGGGAGAGGCACGACGTGCTGCGGTTTTTCTTCATCTGATCGTGGCCACGTGCCTTCTTTGGCATTTGAAAGGTTTTATATTATTTATATATTTGTCAGCCCAGCTTTACACACCTTCTATTATCTCTTTTAAATAATTTTTTAATATTGATGGTTGATAAGACACAAGCTGCTTTATTTAGACCAATTAGGCTTTCGAAAGTACAAATTATTTAAAATCAACCAACTGCCATTGAAGCCTGATTTGAACACTTGTATTCGCCTTATAATACCATCCTTATAGTTGTATTAGTTACTAGTGATGTATATCTTTTCCAAGTTATGAATACTTGACATTCAGGAGTTTGATATCTTCATAATTCTTCTGAAATAAACCTTAACATATCAAGCATATGAGACAAGCAAAAATGATAGTTTGCCGGCATGTCTCTCCAAGTCTTTTGCCAAACAGACCTTGGTTTATGAGTTCAATCTTGGTTGAAATATGTCTAGTAAGTAAAATTTCAATTTGGAATAAAGACCAGACTGCATTCATTTCAAGCTTGTCTTGGAATGGTTCTTTTAGAACTCTCATGTAACTCGCAAATCAGCTCGATTTCATTATGATTATTGCGAGAAGGTGGGTGATGAATTCTTTGGTATAAGCACTCACAGATCAACTTTCATTTTTTCTACTTGTTTTCAATAGTTTGATTCTTTCTTCATTCCCTTTTGAGTGCCCACAACGTGTTTGATGAAATGCTTCTTGAGTTGGAGATTTGGAATATTATCTGCTTCTTGACCATATATATATATATATATATATATATATATATATATATATATATATATATATATATGGAGCAACCAAGCTCATAACCGTTTCAATCTAATTAATTTTGAGCAATAACATATCAACAAGAAGCATAGCAATAGCCATTGATATTTAGGACATGGCATTTATCCCAAGATTCTTCATTCATCAAAATGCCCTTTTTTGAATTGTGCATAGATTCAAATGGCTTTGTATATTTTCATCACTTCCCTTAGCTCAAAGATTTACATAACAAATAACATTGTATATGAGCTCGACAAATAATGAAAATTTTCTGGTTGTAACTACCTTTCAGTATTACTCTAATCAATGCCTGGTGAGGGCATGACGTTTAAGCAGTTTATGATGATTTGTATAAACAAATATCATGTATATGCCATAGTCCTAGTGAACATTGCAAAATTTTCCCCAAGGAATCGTAGGAATTATGCAGCAATCCATTTCATGTGTATTGCTCACCAATAAATAACTTTTTTTAAAATTATTTCACTTGATTTTAAAAAATTGATTTCTCTCCATAGGATGCTAATTTGACATTTAGCTATTTTATCAAATTGTAATTTTATTAAATTTCAATAAATTGCCTCCCAACGAATTTGTTGTGTGATTTTCACACAATGAATTCGTTGTAATGTCTACACATAATTTGGCATTTTGTCTCAATCCTTTTAGATTGATTCAAGCAGCTCGACCCTTAGGTTTGTGAGCATAAAAGATTTATAGGTTTGGCCCTTAGGCTTTTTGAACCTATAGATTTTATTTCTCCACCTTTTAGGTAGGTTGATAAAAATAGAGCTCAACCCTTAGGTTTGTGAGCTTGAATTTTTAACAATTAACTATAATGATAAATCATTAAGTCAATATGCAATTTTATGACTCCTTTACATTATTTGGTAAAGGAATATTTCATAAGAATTGCCTCCTGTCTTTATAGGAGGGTGCAAAAGATATCTCCTACCTTTCAGGATGATATATATAAATTACCTTATGTATTACGGGAGGGTATAAAAGATATCTCCTACCTTTCAGGAAGATATATATAAATTGCCTCCTGTATTTTAGGAGGAATTATGAATTTGTATCCTGTATTACAGGAACATGCATAAATCTTCTCATGTTATTGTATGAGAGATTAAATATCATCCCATGTCTTGTAGGGAGATGTATATAGATTGCCTCCTGTATTATAGGAGGAATTTTCATTATAACATCTTATCAATTGGGAGTTTATGTATAATATTTCATTAAATATTTGCCATTAATTGGTGGCATAGGACTTTGACCCGAAATATCTATAAGTTGGTAGGCTCCTCCTTCATACACCTTTTCAATAATGAAGGGCCCCTCCCAATTTGGTTCGAATTTACCCTCGATGTGGTGGTGGGGGATTATAGGCCTTCTGCGAACGAGCACAAGTTTACCTTCCTTAAAGCTCCTAGGACGGACCATTCGATCGTGAGCCCTAGTCATTCGTACTTTATAAATTTCAAGATTTTGTTGGGCTTGAATCCTAGTTTCATCTAGAGCTTCAAGTTCTTCTAATCGGAGAAGATTATTTTCTTCTTGGGTCAATTTGTGTTGCATAGCAATACGTAGTGACGGTAATTCTACCTCAAGAGGTAGTATCGCCTCTGTTCTGAAGAGTAGGGAATATGAAGTAGCTTGTGTCGCAGTCTTATAAGTTTTGCGATATGCCCATAAGGCTTCGGTTAGTTTATCATGCGATTCCCTCTTATTTTTAGAGAGAATTTTCTTAAGCAATTTAACCAAAGTCTTATTAAATGCTTCGGCCAAACCGTTAGCTCTTGAGTTATAAATCGATGAATAACGCCAGTCTATTTTATGGCGTTCAATAAATTGATAAATTTTGGCACTTTTAAAGGCGGCACCATTATCCGATATGATTCGACGTGGTACACCAAAATGATGTAAAATGTTATCTCGAAAGAATTTCATTACATGGTCCGTTTTAACTTCTCTTAGGGGAATTGCTTTAGCTCATTTTGAGAAGTAATCTGTGGTAGGGAGGATAAACCGATGTCCTAAAGAAGATGGTGGTTCTATAGGACAAATTATATCAGTACCCCAACTTTCAAATGGCCACGATGCTATTGTAGGATGTAGCGGATTAGGTGGTCGATGTATAACATCGGAATGCACCTGACGTTGATGGCATTTCGTGGCATAATTAAGACAATCCTTGACCATGCTAGGCTAATAATATCCCATGTATTTGATTTTAATTTTCATTTTTGGTCCGGATTGGTGTGCACCACATGATCCTTCATGGACTTCTGTTATGACTTTTTGGAACTCATCAGGGCCCAGACATCGTAGCCACATTTGATTAAATGATCTACAATATAGTGTGTTATTCACATAAGCATATCTTAACGCTCTTTTAGATATTTGTGAGGCAGTAGATTTATCCTTCGGTAATCTACCCTCTTTGAAATAGGTAAGAAATGGTTCCCTCCAATCATTCTCATCCAATATATACAGGCTCTCAGGTGTTTCTTTTCCTTTGTTGTCTTGTAAGGAGGCCGGAGCTAATGCATGTCTATTTTGGATAGTTATAATAATTGGATCCTCTTGGAAATTTGTCATTTCTTTAGCTAATGTTACCAACGCATCAGCTTTACCATTTTCACCACGTGTAACCCTAGACAAGGTTACCTCAGGGATTTGCTCTAGGAGTTTCAGAGCATATTCGCGATACGGGATTAGGTCGGGCTTATTGATTTTAAAAGCACCTACTATTTCCTTAATTATGAGTTGAGAATCTCCATATATATGGAGTTTCTCAATTTGCATATTAATTGCAAGCTCAAGACCTACTATTAAAGCTTCATATTCAGCTTTATTATTAGTGCGAGGTTCTATTAAGCTATATGAGTATCACAGTATACCGCCTTGCGGGGTTACGAATATAAAGCCGATGCCCACCTGAACTATTGGGAGTTTAGGCGATCGGGCTAGTTTTATTGATGAAGCTCCATCAAAATAGAGCTCCCATTCTCGTAGATGTATTCTCTCTTCCACTTCGAGTATCTGCTCGTTTGGCAGCTCGTCATTAAGTGGAGAACATACAGGTAAAGGATGGGTAGCTAGAAAGTCTGCTAGCGCCTGTCCTTTAACAGCCTTTTGTGGCATATAGGTTATATCGAATTGCATTAGCAATACGGTCCATCTAGCTAGATGACCCGTTAGAGTGGGTCTAGTCATTAAAAACTTTAAAGGATCCACTTTAGATATTAATGTTATCTTATGAGATAACATATAGTGTCGTAATTTTTGCGTAGCAAAAATTAATGCTAAACACTATTTTTCAATTGACAAATATTTTGATTCAGCCCCTATTAGTCGGTGACTAATGTAGTAAAGGGCATTTTCTTTGCCATCGATATTATCTTGTTCCAGCAATGCTCCGAGCGATTCCTCTAAGGTTGCTGTGCATAAAATTAGGGGTTTACCCAGAATAGGAGCAGCAAGGATTGGAGGATTCAACATGTATTACTTTATGCTATTAAATGCCTCCTGACAATCATCATCCCACACGAAAGGAGTATCTTTCTTCATCAATCATGTAAAGGGTTAGCATCTACCTGAGAGATTAGATATAAATTGCCGAATATATGCCAATCTTCCTTGTAATGAACGACGTTGTCTTAGGGTTTTTAGAGGTGGCATTTCCACTATCACTTGAATTTTATCGGGATCAATTTCTATCCCTCTATGGCGTATAATAAATCCGAGATATTTTCTGGATGACACACCAAAAGCACATTTAAGCGTATTCATTTTCAAATTAAATTTGCGAATCCTTTCAAATATAACTTTGAGATCATCTACATGCTCAAATTGATCTTTACTTTTTACAACTAAATCATCAATGTAGCATTCTACATGCTTATGGATAAGATCATCAAAGATGCGGGTCATCGTCCTTTGATAGGTGGCCCGGCATTCTTCAATCCAAATGGCATAACCTTGTAATAGTATATGCCTATAGGAGTTCGAAAGGCAGTATGCTTTTCATCGTCTGGATCCATTTTAATCTAATTTTATCGGGATCAATTTCTATCCCTCTTTTGGAGTCTCTTTCAGATCTACTATTAGATCTTCAGCTTAATTTTCAAGTTCAGGCGGTCCCTCCTCCTTATCCGTTATGTTGTAGGAGGTTTCGTACGTTAGACGCGAATGTTGGGGGTACTCAATATAATGGTAGGATGCTGCTCGTGTGAGACATGATTGTCGAGCATATCCAAGCCCCCATGTTATAGACAAACCATTACCAATAGGCATTTGTGCATGCTTGTTATGCCAAAGTTCTCTAAAATAACGGGCTCGTTTGTTCGTTTGCACGAAGAAGATATTTTTCTCCATGAGTTTTCTCATAATGGTTGAAGGATATTGAGGAATAATTATCCACATATCTTCGTGGTCCCATTCATCTTCAAACTCTATTTCATGAGCAGCATGATGCGGTATCACCTTTGATTCGTAGAAAAGGGATCCACTTTCATTGAGACCTCTCTTGGGGGGGACATAGAAAGTTTTTAATATTCCTATGTTCGTGTTTGATGAGGTCGTTAGTATTTTGGAATGCTCCACCGGCATATGTACTATTTTGATGATATTTGTAGATATCTTCTCTTCAAATATCCTTATCATCGAAATTAACATATTTTTCAATTTCTGAGATACAGAACTGGGTCCTGGATCCCCTTCCTCTTGTGATTCAATAGTACTCTTAGGCTGATAAAGGAATTCTTCTTCTTCCTCCATACTTTATTTGCTCGAGCACCGTACTTTATTTGCGTGATTAGCTTTGTAATCAAAAGGGACAGCTGCAAGCTCATTCTTTCTTTTCCCTATGATTAAGGGTTTAAAATTTGTAGAGATATCATCGTCCTCTTCGGTATCACTACCGAGGTGCGGCACCGAGCTAATTTGTTTCACTTTAGTCTCTCCCTTATCTTTGGGCTTTTCTTTATCCGACGTGGCGGCCTGGATTTTTGAAAGAATGTTGCCTTTTGGCTTTTGTGCTATAAAATACTTGGCATCATCAAAAATTTTAACTTTGTGTACCAAGAACGGTTGCTCATCACCATCAATGCAATGTTCTTCATTATCTCGATTATACTTCATGCATTGATGAAGTGTTGAAGGCACTATGCCATACTCATGGAGCCACGGTCTTCCGAGAAGTGCTTTATATGATGTATTTGAATCTATTACGCGGAATCTTGCCTCTATATGTAGCTCTCCAAAGCTTAGAGGTAAGACCACGGATCCTAGGGTTCTTTGGCCTTATTCATTAAATCCTTGTAGGAACACTGTGCTTTTGGTTAGGTATTGAACATCCAGGGCCAATCCTTTGAGCGTTCTGAGGCTCATTAGATTGACAGAGGAACCCGGATCAATCAAAATTCTATTAATTTCCACGTTGTTTCTCTCTACGGTGACATAGAGTGGTCGATTATGATCTATCATTCCTAGGAGTAGATCATTATAGCAGAAAGTAACTGTAGTGGTGTTCTATGTATATAAAGCTTCTTTCAGAGTTTGCTCGGCAAAGAACGCCTCATACTGCTCAGGATTTTGTAAGGCTTTGATGTGTGTGTCCCTAAGGTCCTTGGACATAAAAAGGGCATCGTATATACTCAGTAATGCAGGCATCTTGTGAAGATGAGACAAGATATTGTAATCCACTTTCACATTGACCTCTTTAGGCTTTGGTGGATCTTGCGGCATAGCCGCTTGATTGAGCTGGATATTCTTATCCTGCTCTTTTCCCTTCTTCTAGGGTGGAGGAAGAATTTGTTTTCTACTTTTCAGCTAAATTTGTGTCACTTCTTTGGATGAATCATCTTCAGCATGGGAGTCTTCCTTATTTGCCACTTCTTCAGCTTATTCAGAATCCGAGCTACTTCCGAGTTTTAGACATTTATTTTTAAGAGTTATTTTACTCTTATTTTTCTCATCTGGAAAACATAGTTCTTCCTCTGAGTCCGTAAACGGCGATGCCGTATGGCACGTTTCTTTAAGACCGACTTTTGAATTGGTCTTTTGAAGACTGAGAGGTCCACCTCGCCCTCTCCCATTTCTTCCACCTCTTTGGCTTATAACTCGACAAGTTTCTCTTGAAATACTTGTCTCTACTTTAGATTCTGAATCAAGGTGTAAGTTTGTCATGTAATCTTCCAATATGATGGGTCGCCTAGGAGGTTACTGGTATTCATCGATTGAGTCGATGTACCGCTAGATTTCGGTCTTCTGTTTCGACAATCTCTTGTTCTTTCTTCTTTGAGATCTGTATTAGAAGCCTTTCCCCCTTGGACCTTGTAATATTTCAAGGGTTTCGTTCGAGTTGATGTAGGATCCTCCTCAGTCAACTTCTTCAAGCGGAGGAGTCTTGGATCCACTTCTAGTTCTAAAGCATTCTTTCGACGAATGCCCTTAATGGCCAAAAGGACCTTCATCATTTGTTTGGATTTTTTCGATATGTAGGTTTCCCAACCTCCTTCATCTTGTTGGGGTTCTTTTCCTACATTTTCCTGATAAGAGCTGGAAAAGATGACATTTGTCTTCTCATTCTTTGGATTAACCAATACACTATCTGACAGTGTAAGCTCACCACTCCGATAGTTCCTTTCTACCTAATCTTTTAATATAAAATAGTCTTCAATCGGGCGACTAATGATTCGATGGTATGGATAATAATTCAGATCATTAATCATGTCGGCTTGTTTTGGTCGGCGAGACTACGGTAGTTGTAGGCCGATCTTTAGAGCATGTCAGAAGATTTTACCCGTACATTCTCTTTTAAAAGAGTACGGCTTATTGATTTTCTCCTGTAAGGAAGGGACTGCCGGCTTTTCCTTCGTCTATTTTGTCATCTTATGCGTAGCCATTTCTCCTTTCTCCTTTTTATCATGAGGAGAAGTAAACATAGTATTTACTTCATCCCATTTTGAATCATAAATTTTGGGTTGTTTGCCTTTATTAGCTGGATTGCTGTTGTAGTTGTAGGAGATGCCCCTAGGCTTGGGTAGCCTTTCGAACCTAGCTACACGATCTAATAATTCTTGAAAGATATTGATCGTGGCCATTACTAAGGAGCCATATGGTCATCAATATTTCCAAGGAGTTCTACAGCATGTTCTCGGTCAATTGCTGCTCACATCTCAAGCTAAGGTTCCTCCACCTTGTAATATATTTGGTGACGGACTCATCCTTCTTTCTTCTTTCAAGAGTAAGATCTGCAATTGTTACCTTCTTTGTGGCACCGGTGAACCTTTTGACGAACATCGTTTCAAGCTCGGCGAATGTCTTAATCGAGTCATTTGGTAACTCAGCATACAATTCAAAAGCCGTACCTGTAAGGCTGCTAACAAATTGACGCAGCAACAAGGCATCATTTCCTCCGGTGTTACCGCAGGTAGCCTTGAACTGGGCCAAATGTTGCCTAGGATTTTCTGTGCTAGAAAATGTTTTGAACTGAGGTACTATGTATCCTTTAGGATATTTTACGTGGTCGTATTCCATGGGATAAGGGCGGCCAGTACCAACTAAAGCTTCAACAATTCAGCGGCAATAACTACTTTCACTTTTTGATTGATAAGATTTTCAATTTGGATTTTGCTGACTATTTCCTCTTCTTTGAGCGCTGTCAACATTGGCTCTTGTACCTCTGCTTCTTGGTTAGGCATATCTAGATTAGGAGGAGCGGCCTGAATACTTGATGTACCCACATTCTCTTGGGGGTTTACCGGTTGTGTTCTGCCAAGCACAGCCCTTAGACCAAGTTGCCCAAGCAATTCTTTCATCATAAAGTTCATCTCATCAAGATGAACATTTAATTGAGCAATCTCTTGGTCTTTTCCCTACCGGAGAGATTGCATTTTTTGTTGTAATTTTATTACAGCTTCACTAGCCTCCTCTTCCTCCACCTCTTCTGATTGGGGAGGTGTCGTATTTGTAGGCATTGCTTGCTCTTGCATACCCTGTATTTGTTCTTCATTTTGGGGGTTTGCAGCTACATTCCGGTGAGTCTGCATTCTCTGGCTAGGCTGCTCAGAAGTATGGCTAACCACTCAAACGGTTTCAATGTCCATAGGATCAACCTCTTTTGTTTTCCCATCATACTCATCATCTGGAGAAGCTTTTTCATCCCAATGATCTACATTGCAGTCATCTTCGACCTCATATTCTTCTTCTGGCCGATTCCGACGCCTCCAATAGATTATTGCAGAGTAAGGGCTGCCTTCGTACATAACAGCCTTTCCCTTATCAGCTAGGGTAGGCTTGACAGGAGATTTCTTATCAGAATGTGGCATTTTATCACCATTCTTCGACAATATTTTACGAGCCTGGCTCTCATAATTACCCTTCAAGATATTCTTTTGTTTGGGCTCTTTTGGTACCCAAACTCGCTGGTTCTTTGCAGTGATCTTCGAATAATTTGCCCTAGGTGTAGGGCAATATCGGTTACTAGGACCGACAAGTTCCTTTGCAGGAATGGACCTGTAGTATGGTCGAAGGGGTCTTTGTCTGTAGCCTTCGTGGTGTAGAATACCGTGGGATTTTCCCACTTACCTTCTTTCAAATCCAAGATGCTGTCAAGGCTCCATAGTTCTCGGATTAAGGAAATGAGGAAGGTCCCTATTACTTCCTCAGTAAGGTTTCTTTGAAACCTCATTCTTCCAAGAATTTCTCGAAGTTGGAATGACACTTTTGTTCAACAACTTCTTCCAGTTTCGTATCAAATTCTTATTCTTCACAGCCTTCAGTAGCTTGTGAAGACAGGAAGAGACTGTTTCTCTCTTTTCTAGCAGCAATGGTTGGTTAGAAGTCTCCCAGAAAGACTTCTATAGCTCACCCCGAGCATTGTTGCATTTCACCCATCTCAATGGCTCGAATCCATTGCAAATGGGTATGTTTGCCTCTGGTTGAGGCAATGGCTCCTAATTTGGGGTTGGGATATTTGTCCACCCGCTTGCTCTGAGTCGAGCATTAACTTTTCTTCTGGCTTTTCTTGACAATTTGACACCAGAAGTAGAGGCTTCAGCATCATGCCTCCCAGGAGCAAAAATAGTTTCTTTAGGAACTTCAATTTCATTCCTCTTCAAATTGGCCGTATTAATGACAACAAATTTCAGCTTAGGCTCGGGAGCCTTTCTTTTGGCCAATGGGAGCACCTTGTTGTTGATGTTAGAAGCCCTAGTATGGAACTTCTCATAGTGAACAGCAGATCTGTTCACATTTTGACCAGAAGAATCAGCAGTGATTTATTTTGATCTAGGCTTGAGAACTACCTTTTTGGCCAGAGGGGTTGCAGTAGGTGCAACTGACAATCTTGAAAATATAGAAGGTCTGGGTGCAACAGCATTCTCAATCATCATCTCCCTGGTTGGTGCAGTTTCACCAGGAAGAAACTTGAATACTTCAGAAACAGTTCCGAATTACAGTGTGCCACTAAATCTACCAGTATCTATCACGATCTGGGGGAATTGGACACGCGATCCCTCCCCGAGCTTGATAGTCATCATACTTTTAACATGCGACATTTCAGGAACCTGTAATAAAACTTGCAGGGATTAGAGTCAACCTGACTTCTGTTGCACAAGAAAATATGACTTTATGAAAAAAGCATATATATATATATATATATATATATATATATATATATATATATATATATATATATATATATATATATATATATATTTCATCCAGAGATGGAGAGAGAAGTAATCCCCAGCAGAGTCGCTAGAAATCTGATCACTCCAGAAAAAAAATCTATTGATAAGGATGTGAACCCCGCTCTCACGAGCTTGTGATTCCCTTTAATTTTCCCAGAGGTAGATTGAGTTTAATATTTAACCAGATTTCCCCTGAGGGTAGTATCATGGTTTATTTAGATCTAGGTTCTACTTGCTATGAGCACAAGCCCTCATAGTTAATTACCCCTCCTAACGGATTAGAAGAGCACTCTCGATTAAGGATGAAATACACTTATCTTATCATAAGGAATATGGGAATATGTAACAGAGTTTTAGAGTTTTAAATTTAGTTATGGGGAGATGAAGGTACACCAGATCAAGATCCCATGGTTTCGTCATCCCGGGTATACCGTCGGTTCAATCTACCAATACTAACAACCATGGCTTGTAGTGCCCAGGGAATCTGATTAGCAGCCATGGGTTACCTCCTCTCAGGAATCCCGAATAGATTGAGGTGGACATGTGTGTGGATTTTAGTTTAGTTTAATTTGGGTTGGGACTTATGGCTTCATTAGAATTTTCCCGTTAGTTTTTTTAGTTTAAGGCTTACGGCTCCAATAAGGAGTTGCCCGATTGATTTGTTTAGTTTGGGGCTTACGGCTCCAATTAGGAGTTGCCCAATTGGCTTGTTTAGTTTGGGGCTTACGACTCCAATTAGGAGTTGCCCAATTGGCTTGTTTAGTTTGGGGATTACGACTTCCTTAGAAGTTGCCCAGATGGCGGGTCTTACAACTTAGTCCTATAGACTAAGATGCCCATGTGGTGGGGCTTACAACCTGGCCCAATAAACCAGGATGGCTGTGCGGGTTTGAGTTTTAGATTTAGGGTCGTTCACTTAGAAGTTCCCTAACATACAGGTCTTTCTGCTTCGCTTAGAAGTAGCCCAGATGGCGGGTCTTACAACTTAGTCCTATAGGCTAAGATGCCCAACTGAGGGGTCTATGTTTAGGTTGCTTCCAAGATATAACCCCTAAAGACTGGACTTACAGCTTTCATTGAAAGTAGCCAATTGGTATTTCAGGTGTATATCATTTCACTTAATAGATATACTTAGTGAAGTAATTTTATGTAGGAATTACTACTTCTATTAGAAGTAACCTATAAGACTTAGTTTAGCGGGACTGTATCTTTACACACTTTCCCACCTCGACACCACTTTTAGTTTTCGTAACAATTCTACTACAGTAGTCTGTTGCTTTGCTTTCAACAGTTTGTTTTGTATGCAGTAGTTAGTTTACTATTTTTAGCATTAATTTAATCTTATTTATTGATGCACTGACTTTTGCCTATTTACTTGCAGGTGCTCGTAGCCCACAATTGTAGCAATTTAGTGAGCCCTCCAGGTAGGTGCAGTTTTAGGTTACTACCGAGGGACTGAGTGAGCTTGAGCTTGTTTGTGAGCTGTTTGTTGAGTTGTTTGGAGAGCTTTGGAGAACTTGAGGCTGAGAGCTGCTTGGGTTACTTCTCAATAGTTTGTACTTATGTTGGATTAGTAGAAAATATTGTATTGATGCTCTTTTGATTTTATGTTTGATTATATTATTTAATTAAGTTGATTAATTTAATGAATTTGAATTGAAATGAAATGTTAATTTTAATCGATTGTTCAATTTGTTAATTTGTGTTGTAAATGTATTTTGAAATTATAAGTATGCTAAATTCAATTATTTAGATTAAGCTGATTTGGTCACTGGTTAAAGTTTTAAATTATTAATTAAGCAGTTTATTTGATTAATTCAATTAAAGTTAAATGTTTAAAATTAACTGATTAAAGCTTTAATGAATTAACTCAGGTTTAAGTGAATTGTTTTAAATTTCAATTTAATGATTTGAATCGAGTAATTAAGTGAATATTAAATTTTTTATTCTTAAAGTTTTAGTTTGATTTAGTTTTAAATTTAGATTCCAATTTAATATTGAATTTTAATTTTATGGATTCATCACTCATTCAATTTCTTTCTTTTTATTTTAGTTAATTATTTATCAAAATATTATTTAAGTTTTAATTTAGTTTAGTTAATTGAGTTTTAGTTATAGCTTAATTGATTATCCAATACATTCAATTGACTGATTTATTTAGTTGAATTAATTTAAGTTAATCAATTATTAAATTGGTCACAAATCTGATTTAATTTAATCAATTAATGAGTTAGTTAGCTAAATTTATTTATATTGGTTAAATAATTAGTTCCATTAGCAATTAATTTAAAGAGATTTAATTGAATAGAGCTCTTAAGTTGTTCAGCAAGTTTTCCAAAAAAAACCAACCAAGTCAAGAATTTTCAAGAAAATTTCAGCAGCCTCCCGGCATCCCCTCCCTGACGCCGGGAGGTAAGGAGGGCATTCGCCCTATTAATCTACCCGGCCGAAAAGATAATCGACGGCCAGGGGCTTCGGGACGTTGTCGGGTCCCGAAGATGATCTTCGGAGCCTTCAATTGTTGATTATTATTTGCCGATTGGTTGCCGGTTGGCCTCTGATGTGATAATCTCTTATTATTAATAATAACTATATTAATTGTAGCTATTACTAATAGTATATTATATTAATAACATATTTAATAATAACAGTTGACTATAGCCCTCTTTCTCCCTTAATTTCAAATCAAGAAGCTTACGAGGCGGACTGAAGAATTGGCTTGATCTCTGTTCGTGTGAGGGAAACCGAAGGCAAATGAGAAGCAAGAGTCGCGTGTGAGAGCTGGACGAAGCCGTTTGTTCGCAACTATAGGAAGGGAAGCAAGCTGATGCCATAAGGGAGGGCTAGTCTGCTGGAGGCGGAAGAGGCCTGGTGCCGCAATTTGGACAGGTTGCTTGGCGCCGCCGGAGTTGGAGGCCGGATGTCGAACTGAGTTTACAAGTCCATAGGAGGAGGTGAGACTCGCTGGCAAAAGAAGCGGCGGACTGTTCTGGGTGAAGTTGGCTTGCGGATTGGGGGCCGGACGGAAGGAAGACTAAAGCTTCGTTTGGCTTTGAGAGACTTCGACTTCAGGTCCCTTGGCCACGCTTCAGTCGCTTGGTTGTCTTGCATGAGGTGGAGGTAGACATAAGGAAGGGACAGGGCGGCTTACTCGCCTGAAACTGAGAGATAGCCATTCAAAAGAATCCTTCAACTCCATTCTTTCTCCCCAGCGCCTGTGTTCATCCCCCCCTCTGTCGTAAAAAAAAAATTTCTATTGAGGGAACAATTACCTATATGAGATGTGCTGCAGTTTGCTTACCTTGCCAACGTGGAGAAGGTAGTTAGGAATAAATATTTTTATGCCATTATAATTACTTATTCGATGACTTTGCTCTTGCTCTTATTCTAATTATCTTGCTCCCATAGCATTTTTAATAAATTAGAGCATTGCCATAGTAAATGAATTCATAATTTTTCTCTCAGCAATGTAGCTGAGCTCATTTGCAAAATTTTATCTAAACTCCAAAATCATGTGTTTGATATCAACATGGAAATCACTTAAAGCTTATTTGATCAATTAATTGGTTGATTAATTCATTAATCAATTAAATCAATTAAGTTAGAGTTTATATTGAGAATTTTAAGCAATTATGAATAGGTTGATCGGACCTCTAAATTTGCAAGTCCAGTAATTTTTTTCGGCAAAATTTCGGAAGCCTCCGGGCCTCCCCTCCCCGGCGCCGGGAGGTAAGGAGGGCATTTGCTATTTTGGCTCGACTCGACTGGATCAAATCGACGGCGAGGAGTATGGGTCTTCAAGTCTTCAATCCCTCGGTCGGATTAGCTCGATGACCGAGGGCTTCGTGGGACTGTATCAACCCCGGGACTTCCTTCAATTTTCACTTTGCATGATTGTAGTGATTTGACAATGACCATTTTTATTTTTTCTTTTTTTAATATTAATAATATTATACACCAGATTATATAATATTTATTATGTACTTATATAATATAATATTATATATTACTCTCTCTCTCCCCACTCACTGTTTGAAGCAAAGGATTAGGCAAGAAAGCGCAGAAACAGGTCTCCGTTTGTATGAGTGAAGCCGGACGAGTGGCGGTGCATCTTTGCTTGTGTAAGTCGGAGTCGAGGTCGGGAAGAGGGAGATCGGACGTTGGATTGGGTCAATTCTGGGCAAGGGCGCAAGATCGGCAGATGTCTGTTTGTTGATATTGAATGCTAGGCTCGGTGGAGTGTGGCTGATGGAGGCCGAAGGTCTCGTTCACGTAGGGAGTCGGGAATTGCTTGCACAATTGAATCGGGAGAGGAAGATTCCGATCGCGTCCCTCTTTCTCAAGCAAAAAATTCTTTTCTTTGTATTCCCACGGTAGTTGCCTTAATGAAGTGGGAGAGGCACGATGAGCTGTAGTTTTTCTTCATCTAATCGTGGCCACGTGCCTTCTTTGGCATTTGAGAGGTTTTATATTATTTATATATTTATCAAGCCAGCTTTACACACCTTCTATTATTTCTTTTAAATAATTTTTTAATATTGATGGTTGATAAGACAAAAGCTGCTTTATTTGGACCAATTAGGCTTTCGAAAGTACAAATTATTTAAAATCAACCGACTGCCATTGAAGCCTGATTTGAACACTTGTATTCGCCTTGTAATACCATCCTTATAGTTGTATTAGTTACTAGTGATGTATATCTTTTCCAAGTTATGAATACTTGACATTCAGGAGTTTGATATCTTCATAATTCTTCTGAAATAAACCTTAACATATCAAGCATATGAGACAAGCAAAAATGATAGTTTGCCTGCATGTCTCTCCAAATCTTTTGCCAAACAGACCTTGGTTTATGAGTTCAATCTTGCTTGAAATATGTCTAGTAAGTTAAATTTCAATTTGGAATAAAGACCAGACTGCATTCATTTCAAGCTTGTCTTGGAATGGTTCTTTTAGAACTCTCATGTAACTCGCAAATCAGCTAGATTTCATTAAGATTATTGCGAGAAGGTGGGTGATGAATTCTTAGGTATAAGCACTCACAGATCAACTTTCATTCTTTCTACTTGTCTTCAATAGTTTGATTCTTTCTTCATTCCCTTTTAAATGCCCACAAGGTGTTCGATGAAATGCTTCTTGAGTTGGAGATTTGGAATATTATTTGCTTCTTGACCATATACATACATATATATATATATATATATATATATATATATATATGTTTGGAGCAACCAAGCTCATAGCCGTTTCAATCTAATTAATTTGGAGCAATAACATATCAACAAGAAGCATAGCAATAGCCATTGATATTTAGGACATGGCATTTATCCCAAGATTCTGTATTCATCTAAATGCCCTTTTCTGAATTGTGTAGATATTCAAATGGCTTTGTATATTTTCATCACTTCCCTTAGCTCAAAGATTTAGATAACAAATAACATTGTATATGAGCTCGACAAATAATGAAAATTTTCTGGTTGTAACTTCCTTTGAGTATTACACTAATCAATGCCTGGTGAGGGCATGACGTTTAAGCAGTTTATGATGATTTTTATAAACAAATATCATGCATATGCCATAGTCCTAGTGAACATTGCAAAAGTATCCCCAAGGAATCGTAGGAATTACACAGCAATCCATTTCATGTGTATTGCTCACCAATAAATTTTTTTTTTAATTATTTCACTTGATTGTAAAAAATTGATTTCTCGCCATAGGATGCTAATTTGACATTTAGCTATTTTATCAAATTGTAATTTTATTAAATTTCAACAATTACAAGTACAAATATCAAGGGAGAGAGGAAGGACAAGTAGCTTTTCTGATTTAAATCATTCAATGTTATAATTTGATTTAAATTTTTTTGTTAGGAAAACAAAAAATGAAATTAAAAGAACTATCAAGGCTAATCGGGCTCAATTTTTTCATTTTGAATCTTTTTTTTCAAATTAGCTTGACATGATTCAACACAAGCTAAATTATTTTAAATTTATGAGGCCTAATTCAAAATGGGTGTAAGTTGAGTTAACTTAGTTAATTTACTTTTTTATATTAGTAATATTTAAAATTTATTCTTAAAAATATTCAAATATTTTTTTCTTTATATTATATTTTTATTTTAAAGATTTTATTTAATTAAAATATTACTTATAATTATTATTATTTTAAATGGAAATTCTTTTAGTTTTTTTACTAAGATTTATTATTTTTATTTTTAGATTTATTAGGAAAATTGTTAAATATCCTCTCTCCTCGATACACATCAAACAGTGTCTGATTTAAATGTTAATGGGCATAACTGATCAATCTAGACAAGGTGGATACAATGATTCAATCTATTTAGAATATTGAGACCCTGATCAAGAAATTTATTATGCATGATGAATATGTGCATGATGACTCCAAAATAATGGATGCACATAAAATTTATAGCAATTTCTAGCGAATTCATCACATATGTTTCAAAATAGTGATTGGATGTTACTGAAAGAATTAAATTCTAAAGTCAATGACAAATTGAGGTGACAGTGTGTGTCTCAACTTCTTGTCACACAAAATCAAGCAAAAAATGACATTAGGACAAACCTACAAGATATGCTGGAAGATCATGCCAGTGATCGATACCAAAAAGGAAATTAATAATTCCTAAGTAAGATTATTCTAAAGAACATCTTTGCGATGCATTCTAATTATTGAAGCGAACTAAATATTCATTTCATTCCATTAAGGATGTTGTCACCACTAGACCATTCGAAGTAGTGCATATGAATTTATTTGGACAATTAGTATAGTGAGTTTAGGAATTTTTTTTTTTTAAGTTGTTATTATGGATGATTACTCTAAGTTCACTTGGACTAATTTCCTTACAAATAAGAAAGATTCTTTGGAGTAATTAAGACCATTCTCAATTTAGATTCTGAGAAAAATAGGTTGTTTAGGTTACAAAATCCATAGCAATCAAGGAGGGGGGTTTACGAAAGAGAGATTTGAATTTTTCTGTCAAAATTCTAGAATAGAACATAACTTTTAGCCCCCTGAAAACACCACAACCGAAAGGTATATCTGAAAGAAAAAATAAGATAATATTAGAAGGTGTCAGGGTTATTCTTATTGAGCATAGTCCACCAAAATACTTTTATGGAAAGGCATAAACACTACTTGTTAGTTTCGTAATAGGGAAAAAATTAGATATAAGTTGAATAGGATAGCTTATGAGTTTCTTAAAGTAAGAACACCTAATTTGTCTCATTTATATATGTTTAAGTGTAAGTGATTTATTTTAAATAATGAAAATCTCATTTTGGAAAATTTGATGCAAAGGAAGATGAATCAGTATTTTGTTTATATTTCTTAGTAGGCAAGACACATAGGATTTTTAATAAGAGAACTTTAGTTGTTGAGGAGTCCACCCGTGTTAATGAATTTGATAGGATGTTTGAAGCTAGAAAAGTTGATGATATTGAAGAACAAGGTATCAACCATATAGTTAAAATTTTTAGATAAGAGGATAGGGAAGGTGTTTTGGATCTATTTCATAGATAGTTGAGACATGCATGTTGTTGCCCTAGAGAACTTATGTTAGGATACCCATCCACAAGGATTAGGACTAGGCAATGACTTAGAATGGAAGTTAGCCACACATCCTTCATCTCTATGGTAGCGCCCATGAGTATAGAATATGCATTAGACCAACTAATATGAGTATCGAATATGCACTAGACCTACTAATATGAATTTTGGATTGTGGTAATGCAAGAAGAAATAAATCAATTTCTTAGGAATAATGTGAGGAATTAGTTACGAGATCGACTAATTTGTGTATTAGTGGAACTAAACAGTTTTTCAAAATTAAATTAAATTACACTAAATCAGTTATTAAAAGTAAAGCTAGATTGGAATCTAAAGGGTATAACCAAATAGAAGGGATAAATTTCTAGAAGGGATTTTTCTCAATAGCTAGATTATTTATGATCAGGATATTGTTAACATTTTTGTTGTTTAGGGGTTTTAAATTAAACTAGATGGATGTGAAGAGTATCTTTTTAAATGTAGTGATTAAAGAAGATGTATATGTAGAATATCCCCTTGGTTTACAAAACTCAACATTTCAAAAATCATGTATATAAACTTAACAAAGCACCTAAGGAAAAGTATGATAGGCTTAGTAATTTTATATTAGAAAAATCATATTTTAAGGGAACCATATAGACCACCATATTTATTAAGAAAGTGGAGATGATATAATTATTATTCAAATAAATGTGGATTATTTTCTCTCTGGATCCACCAATGATGGTTTACACAAAGAATTTTCATTAACCATTAGTAGTGAAATTGGAATGAGTAAGTTGACATATTTCCTTCATTTTTGTATAAAGAAAAAGAAGATGGAACCTTTTTAATTCATATTATATACATTGTGAAATTTTGAAGAAGTTTGATTCAGAAGGTTGCAAGAGTTTGAATATACCAATGAGCCCGACCACTAAAATAGATAAGGATCGAGAAGGTAAATAAATTAATTAGAAGAAGTTTTGAATGATTATAGGTTCCTTCCATTACATAACTACTTGTTGGCCTTATATTATGTTTAATGTTTATCTATAAACTAGATTTCAGGTTGATCTTAAGGAATCACAAATGACTGTCAACAAAAGACTCTTAAGGTAACATATAGACACTCAAAACTTATGTCTCTGGTATCCTAGAAATTATTGAGCTTTGACTTAGTTGGATACTCTGAATAAATTTTTTCTAGATGAGGGGAAGATAGGAAGAGCACATATGGAACATGAAAATTCATAAAAAATTTCTAGTTTTTTGGTCAAGTAGAAAGCAAAATTCCATAGCCTTTGACAAAATAAAGCTAAACATGTGGTTGTAAGAAGTTGTGTTGCCCAAGTCCTTTGGTTGAAGTAGTAGCTTCTTAATTTTGGACTATTATTAGTAACCATCCCAAACATTGTGATAACACAAGTGTAATCTACATCACTAAAAATCCTATTCAACACTATCAAACTAAACAAATCAAAGTGAGACATCACTTTATTAAGGATCATGCGATCAAAGGAGATATAGAGATGGAATATGTTGAAATAGAAAATTAGTTAACAAAAATTTTTATTAAATTCCTAAATTATGATAGTTTCCACACACTTAAGACTAGATTGGATGATATCAGCATAAGTGCTTAAGAAATTGTAGTTATTTAATTCTCAAATTTTTGTTTCTATCTTTATTTTTTTTCTAGTTTAGGTCTATATATATGTCATTTTGTTGCATGTTTATGTGTTCTACAATTTTGATTTCATGTTTGTTTATTATGTACATTAATTTTGTTTCTTATGTTAATTTTAATTTATTCGGTATAATGAATATATCATGATTTATGTCAAAAATTTTGATTTACTCCATATGTTGTACTTGTATATCTATCTATGATCTTTATATTAAACCCTAAAATTCTGTGTACATCATATTGTATGATCGCCACGTACATTTTGATACATGTCGATCCTCACACATCAGTCATTCATTTGAAGCCAACAGCTCAAATTAAACAAATTATTATGGTTGTAGTAATGGAATACCTATTGTACTATACAAGTGATAAGGAAAAATCTATCGGGATGAATATAATTATGTATGATCATTTTTTAGTTGTCGTACTCTAAGAGCATCTATTTATATGAAATGATCCATTTAACCATTGATCATGTAGAGGACCCCTTGAGAAGAACAAAAAGATGAAGTTCATATTTTATGATCCATTATCTTACTAGATGATTTGACTAAGTTGGCATATTGTTTGGATGGGAAGATCTAGATTAGTGTACTATTTTATATACATCAAACTATATGATAAAAAAAACCACTTAATGGAAGAGAAAATTTAATTTTATAGAATACCAATCTTTTACTTTAAATTTCTTTCCCACTACCCGTATATCTTATGTAATTTTGATGCCCAACATGCATGTCCGACAACCTATAGGGGATCCCACTCAACCAAACGTAGATGAGTGATTTCAATTTGAGGATGATGAAACTATATATCATAAATTTGAGGCTACCATAATCATAGTAGTAAGTTCATTAAATAAGATAATCTGAGTTATCAGGAATTAATGCTATTTTTAGGAACCATTTTATAATTTCTCTATGCACTTACCTTTCCATTCCATTCTAAGATGCTTTTTGAATTTTTTGCTAGTTTAAAAATAAATGCAAAATGCATTTCATTATAATCTTACAGTTGTAGGTGCATATTAAAAATTGCCTACTAAGATTTTCATGAACACCTACACATTTCTACCATGGGAATGAAACACTATGATATCTCCATATTTATTGACTATATTTTAACCTATGTGGACCAAATTCTTAGGAACATTCTAATGAATCTTTTCCAACCTCTAGTTAGCATCTTACTCTTAAATGCACATGTCATATAGCATGTACTTAGAAACATTGTTATACCAAAAGCTAGCAACAGGATAAACATTACTCCATTATTTTACATTTTTCATTTATTTTGTTATGAATGAAATTGAATTTAATGTAATTGACATGATTATCCAACACATAAAATCCCTGGCATCAATTATGAACCCTAATGTATAATATAGGAAAAACCTAGCACATGTACATATCATAGCCTACTTATTAGATGTAAAGTATAGCTTGATATACCTTACTCCAGTAGATATCTTCTTAGTCTATAACATCTTAATCATAATGTATGATCTATTAAATGAGAAATTAATTCAATTACTTAATTAATTCATATTAATTAAATTTAGTTATAGATAATTGTACTTTATGACAAAGCAATCATATAGGGTGAACAAATACTTTGCTAAAACTCCAGCATTGAATCCTCATTACCAAATTTAGCAAATTCAAAATTTGAAATATGAAGTGATCATATAATACAAACTAGTTTATATTTTTAAGAATTAATTAATATTTCCTAATTTAATCATTAGGATTAGGGAATTAAATAAAGATCAAATCTTAATTAATAATCATACTGTATGAATACAATCATACAAAATGATCAAATAGAGAGCTCATTGGATACACTTTATTCATCCTGGATGATTTGTGATTTAACAGAACTAATCTTACTAAATGACTACACATTTTATAGGATGATCATAGACAAAAGTGAACTAATTAGATCATTTGATCCATGTATCATACTATATAATCATAAAAATTAAATTTTACTTTAAGATTTTAATTTAAATAACCCACTTCAATTCATTCAATAGAGCTTAATGGTCTAAAATTGAGTAAAATTGGATACTTTTTAGGCAAAGAGATTGAGATAAGAGGGGTGTCTTCTTGCTTGTGTGAGAGTCCAAACCCCTAAGGGTGAGAGATAAAGTGAGTTTAATGGAGTTCTTCCTTGAGGGTGTCAAAGAGTACAAGGGTTTTCACATGATTGTTCTAGTCATCCTGCACTTTGGGACCTCCATGTTATGGTTATGAGATATAGGAGAGAGCTCTAGGCAAAGTCTTACTAGTTGAGGAGGCTAGAGATGGCATCTGTACTGTAGCAAGGAGCTGAAGGAGTGATCCCATCTCCACAATAGTGAAATCCTTACTATAGAAAAGAGCTGAAAGAAGGGATTACATCAACATCATAGTGAAGAGTTGGAGGAGGGAGTGACATCTCCAGTTGACCGGGCACTGGAAGGAGGGAGACTCTTTGTTGTTAGAAGAGTATTTAAAGGTCATTCTCCACCTAGTGTAGGAGAAGGATTTCTCCACTTAGCTGAGTGTCAAAATAACATGAGTTAGTGTAATAACCAAAGAGGAGGACCTTTGGGAGTAGATGAATGTTAACTTGACCAAATCACTGTAAATTTGGTTTGCATTTTCATTACTTTCTAGAACCTACTTTTTGCACTTTGGTTAATTTGGTTGATCTTTGAAAAGTTGTGGTTGACAATTTTTAATTTGAAATATAAGTTGAAAAATAAAAACAAAAATTCTAATTCAATATTTACTATACACTTAAAAAAAAAAATTTATTTCTTATTATTAGTTTAAATTTTTTTCTTAAATGCTTCGACACAGTTCCTTGATTTGATTTCAAGTTAAAGAAATATTTTTTTAAAATACTTATTCAACCCCTCCATTGTGCATTATATAACATTTAATGGTTAAATATCACTCACCATGGGTTCGAATGAGTTCCAATATGTTTGAATGAATGTTTGGATGTTTATAACATAATTCCGTAGTTTGTAATAAAGTGGATCCATGATTTAACATTTTAGGTCAAATAGGAGCCATATGGTCAACTTGAAAAATCATGGTCAACCATGGTTAATTAGGGCCTCAAATGAGTTTACAGATGTTCAATGATGATTATAGAAGTTCTATAGATCAACCTTAGGGTATAGAATAATGTTTGAATCATTTGCATTGAATTTAGGGTTTAAGGGGTTAAAATATATAACTTGGTCAACCATGATCAACTATGAATCTCAATGAGTTCAAACAATTAAAATAATGATCATGAACAAGTTTATAACACTTCTTAAAGTTTACAATTAGTGGCTTTGAGGGGTTATACTTTGGTTTTGTATTTGGGACTATTGCTGGCTCCTTTTGGTTGTTGCCGAGGGGTTTGATGAATTTTTGGTCTTCCAGGTGGATTGTGGGTTGGCCGTATATTGGGCTCTTTGTACCTTTGGGTGGGTTGTATTATTGCTGGTTTGCCTTATGTGATTATGATCTGATGGTTTGTATTGTAGTTGGTAACCATTATAATAAGGTTTTTGGGCTTATTTTATACTGGTCGCTTGTGAGGATAGTGGGTTTATGGTCTGTGTTCTTGGTGGCTGATATGCTGGGTATTTTTTCCTTCATATTACCTTAAGTTATAATGAGATGGGTTTTTGTCCCTTGATTTGCATTTCTATGTTATATTTGCTGGCCCTGTTCTCCTTTTGCAGATCTTACTTTTGCAGTTTCAGAGCTCGTGTAGAAGAGTGGTGCGGCGTTGGTTGCAGTTTTTTTGGGTGCTCTTTCTTGTGCACCGTAGAATGTACCTAGGTTCTTTTGTACTTTTGCTTAGTAGAGGCCTCGAGCTCTTAGGTTTTGTTTTATTTTATTTTTGTAGCTCTTCTGAGCATTAGTGAGCTTGGGGCCTCTTTAAGGACTTTGTACTCTTTTTCCTAATTAACATGTAGGCCCCCTCTGAGGGGTTTTCCCCTAAAAAAAAAAAGTTTTTATCAATATGACATTTAGTGATATAGAGTGTGATTGTGAGAAATTTGGATTTAGGTTTATGGTTTAGTGAATTTTAGTGATTGGAAGCGCATGGATGCTTCAAAGAACCAATAGGGATATTTTAATGAGGAGCTAGGTCAATGTATAATTTGCCAGAACAAGTCCAAAAGGTTTTACCTATTATTTCTGCCAAGCTAGGGCATCCTATTGGAAGAGGATTCCTATGGCATTGTTTAAATGTTGTGAATTGAACTCATGCAAATGCTTCTCTTTTAAACCTTTAAGATCTTTAAATTTATGTATGACCTTTTTCTCTAATGTTATGCAGAAGTTTATTATAATTCTTAGAGATAGAAGTTGTGCCTTTAATGGGAGAATAGCCTTTGCTCCATTGACTAAAAAAAGTTATGCTAACTGAGTTGCAGTTCGATATGTGGTTCAATATGACCATAAATCCACTCCTAACTTATCATTCCATAAAGCCTATTTTCATCTAATATTTTCTTTAGAATTTGCACCAATATTTTATTAAAGTCCTTAGTAAAATCATTTACCCAAGCATAATAGGTGGTTGAGTATCTCTAATCAATTTCATGACATCTTGCAAAAATATAAATTTTTGGTTCTTCATAAGGATGGACCATTATCAAATATAATTTACTAAGGAATACCAAATTAATATATAATATAGTATTACAAAACCTTAACACATGGTGTACTTTAACTTCTCATAATTGAAGAACTTTAGCCCATTTTAAGATGTAGTATTATACTGCTACTATAGATTTTTGACCTTTGTTAGTTAGCACATCAATAAGACCAATATCCATACCCCAACTTTGAAATGGCCATAAAGCAATCTACTGAGTGTAAAGCAATTGCGGGATGATGCAGAAAAATATCATGTACTTGACGCTAATTACATTGTTATGGAAAATTCATATAGTCATCTAACATAAAAGGCCAGCAGCATCCCATCCCTTTAATCCTTAACTTCATTTTAGGACAAGACTAGTGAGCACCTCACAACCCAATATGCACTTATTCAACAATCTTTTGGGCTTCAAGTTTGCTAAGATAACATAGCAATACCTGATCAAAAGATCTTCGCTATAAGGTACCATTAAATAATATGTGAGAAAGAGATCATTTAATTTAATCAGTAGCTAATTAATATACCTTGGTGTATGCTTTTTCCTGATGATATTCTTCTTGTTGATAAGACTAGAGAGGGAGTTGAAGGTAAACTAGAATTGTGGAGGTCAACCTTAGAGTCTAAAGGTTTTCGCTTGAGTAGATCTAAAACGGAATATATGGAGTGTAATTTTAGTAATAATAGACCTAGTGAGGGCATTGTGACTTTGGCCGATCAAGTCATTAATAAGAGTACACGTTTTAGATATCTTGGATCTATTGTTCAGAGTGATGGTGATATAGATGGGGATATTATCAGCAGAATCCAAGTTGGATGGTTGAAGTGGAGGAATGCATCGGGCTTATTGTGTGATAGAAAAGTACCCCTCAAACTTAAGGGAAAATTCTATAAGATGGTGGTGAGACATGCAATGCTTTATGGTGCTGAATGTTGGCCATTAAAAGAGAAGCATAATTCTAAGTTAAGTGTTGCAGAGATGAGGATGCTCAGGTGGATGAGTGGCTTTACCCTTAGAGATAGGATACGAAATGAGCATATTCGTGAAAAGGTTGGAGTAGCTCCAGTGGAAGATAAGATTAGAGAGAGTCGCCTTAGATGGTTTGGTCACGCAAAACGGCGGCCTCCCGATGACCCGGTTAGGAAAGTAGAGGTCTTAGATTTGACTTATGTTAAGAAAGGTAGAGGTAGACCTAAAAAGACTTGGTTAGAAAATATTAGAAATGATCTTTCTTTATTAGATTTAAACGAGAATTTGACTTTTAATAGGACACAATGGAGAAAAAGGATTCATGTAGCCGACCCCACGTAGTGGGATAAAGGCTTGATGTTGTTGTTGTTGTTGTAGTAGTAGCTAATTAATATTGATAGAGTTCACATTCTTACAAGCAGTCAATGAAAAGTTCTCTCCAATCTATCACTTCATCTTCTTAGCTAGAATAATCTTACCCTTGATAGGGGATTTCTCATTTACATATTTGAAGTCAATGGGAAATAGAATCTTTTGACCTTGTACCACTATAGAAATGAAATCTTTTTTCTTGACAAGCTAAGTGCTTTACAAGATTTTTTAGGGCATCTATCATAGAATTTTTCCCATGGGGTATCCAATGTAAAATCACATTCAAAATCTACCCAAGAAGTTTCATTATATACTTATGATTAGCGATAAGATTTTCTTTTAATACTTCATAGATTTGATTGACCTGATTGATAATTTATTTAATTTTTTGAGTATCATCAGTCCTAAGCAAGTTATTAATGCCTGATACTTAAGTTTCTTAAGTGTAGACAATTTTTTTAAATAAAAAGTGTAATATAACAAGACTTTATGTGGAGTTTTAAATACTATTTAATCTTGAACTTTCCTTAGGATAGCTCTCAAGGATCTTTATCTTTTGACAAAATTTTGCACCATCAAATTATAATTCTCATGTAGAGCATTTTTTACTTTTAAATTCATAACACACTCATAACATAATTTATCATTTGAGTTTGAATCAATAGGAACTGGATGTGCTACTAGGAAATCAGCTAGGGCTCAACATTTCATAATATAGAGGGGAGTAAATTTTATATTAAACTTGAACCAGATTATTTACCATCATGATAATCATCTAGATGACACCTGATAACATATGATATTCTGTAATGGATTAAATATGGATATTAAATTAACTTTATGAGAAAATATGTAATTCCTTAACTTCTACACAACAAATATCAAATCCAAATAGTGTACTCAGTAGGTGGATAATTCTACTCAATTAGAAGCAACCTTTGACTTGGTTTATAAAGTACATTCTATTTTAATTCCTTATTAACATGAGCTAACAACACACCAAGGGATTTGCTTAAGTTACAGTATACAAAATTATCAGCTTTCCTAGTACAGGAGTAGCCAATATTAGAGGTTTCATCAAATACTATTTATTATTTTCAAAAGCCATAAAAAAATTTTCATCCTACTAGAAACGAGCATCTTTCATGTGTAAGGCTATGAATGGCTGAAATTAGTCCAATAGATTTGATATGATTCTTCTCAAATATGCCAACCGCCCATGGAATGATCTCAATTGCATGATACTTCTAGTAGTTACTTATCCAAGATTACTTTTATTTTTGTAGGATTATATTTGATTCCTTAGATTTGTATCATGAAACCTAGGAACTTCACTGAAATATTCCAAAGTCACACTTCAGACGGTTCCTTTTAAATTATTAAGGCACAATATTTTGAAAATAATTCTCAGGTTACATAAATAGACTTCCTTTTCATAACTTTTAAATACTGGATCATAGACATAATGCTCCACTTAATGGTGGATAAGTTCGTCAAATATTCTAATCATTACCTACTGTTATATTAGTAGATCATACTTATGTCAAAAAGGCATAATCTTGTAGTGATATTCCTCTATTGGTAACTTGAATGTTGTATACATATCATCTTCAGAAGTTATTTAAATCTTATGGTAACCAGATGATCCATCCATAAAAAAAATATTGCCTGTGAAGAATCAAAATATACCATAAGCTCTAATATGGGCTATGAGAAACTATTTTTAGGATAAGCTTTAATTTAAGTCTATGAATTCAATACCCACATGAATCTGACCATACTTCTTCTCGGCTGATATAATACTAGACAACAAGGTTAGATATTTATTTTTTCTTGGATAAAATGAGCTTTAATCAATTTCATAACCTCAACTAGAACATATTATTTCATCTTAAGTTATATGTGATGGGATGTTTATTTTGTGGGAATCATACTAGGTTGAATTTCTAGTTTAAGGGTTGCATTATCTAAATATAATCCAAGCATTTTATCATAACTCGAGATAAAATAGACTTTAAAGAACTTAACCAAGTTACTGGCTATAACCGCATTCAATAAAAACTTATGAAGATCAGCCAAGGATTTTCTTCATTATTGTGGTATACTTCTTTAACTCATCTAAGGTTGATTTTATCTCCTCTTCAAATTCTGCAGTGTATCCATAACTTGAGCGTCATCCAGACCACCTGAAGTCTTTAAACAAAGTTTGTTAAAAGATTTCATGTTTTTAAAGAAAATACTATCAAACTCTAGATTATTAAAAAGCACTAATTAATATTCATTATCATCAAATGAAAAATAGTACTAAAAGAAACAACTTCTTTTGATTTTTGTTTATAATACTTTGTATTCCATAGGTTATCAAATTGTTGAGATTTGGCTCAAATCTATGTTGATGGTATTAAACATTGCTTAGCAAAATTTTTAAAACATATTTAACACTAATCAAAAGTTCATTCTACTATTTCATTCATAAGGAGATCATGTATTACATTAAATTTCACACTTTTGCTGCTAGAAGGAAGAAATATAAAGGATTTATAATCTAGAGCGAGAGTAGGAGTGACTTTAACTGCTAATCTAACAATACCATCATAGGATGATAGGTTTAGAGTTATATTCTCCACATGCTTCGTAAGGTTTTTAAAGGCAGATGCATCTGAATTATTTACTTTTGCCATTTGGACACTATCCTTGTCACTATTTGTCTTTATAAAACTTTAAACTTCTACTTTTCAGTCATATTGATTTATTCTACAGCTTGCTTATTTTTCTCAAACACATATGATTCATCCTCTAAACTAGAATCAACATCAATATTTATTACAAACAACTTTATTTGCATATATTTTTTTTCACTATTTTGTACCTTTTTAATTTACCATCCCCTACCTCTCCCTTTAGCTTGTTGAGCTATTCTACCACCACTTTGTACATTAGGGGAAGCACACCAACGAATATTTAGTTAGGTCAGGATGATCTTCTTTCTCTTTTTCTTTATTCACATTTACTTTTTTCTTTTTCGTTCTCTTTCTTCTTTTCTTTAACCAATTTAAAGTTTCTAGAGAAGAATGTCCGTGTTTTGGGTAGATAGTAAGTAGATTCTTCATATATTCTGACTTCTTGAGTTGAGAATAGTTGTTGATCTCACTTAATATAGTGTTTAGTACCATCATAAGAATATAAAATACACTACTAAAGAGAGAAAGGCATTATTCTATAATCATGAAGCCAGGGTCTACCTATGAGCATTAAATAAAGCCTCCAAATCCATAATGTGAAACTTTGATTTTGTTTTTTGGTCATCTATATTAAATAAGAGGGTAATATTGCCCAAAGCCCTCTCACCTTTTTCATTAAATCCTCAAAGGACCATTTTTTTGAAACTAAATTCGTAAGTCCGGACCCTTAGATAAGCAAAAGTTCTAAGAGTAATAATGTTGACTGAGCCACCTAGATCAACAAGTATTATGTGTAAGTTTCAAATTGTCTATATTTATAGAGAGATATAACAAATAGTTATGGCAAGCTGTTCGTAATAGTAAGTCTTCATGTAAGGCTCTCACTCTTGGAACGTCATTCAAAAATAAAGCTTCTTTTGATTGTAATGATGCTAACTAAGCCAAGAAAAACTCTGGTTCAAATATGGCTTTGATTAATGCCTCTCTTATTTCCTTGGATAAAACTATATCATCGTAAAAACTCAGATTCACAGGAAATTTTTTTTGATGGGCTATTATATTGTAATTTACTTTAAGAACATCTTGTTAGCTACATCTTCTGACTGCATAGATTAAGATGGTGTTGAAGTTTTAGATTTATCCATAACCTTTTTTTCCCTTTTCTATAGTAGTTGCTCATTGTGATAGAACATTACCATTACAAAGATTTACATGTACTTCCTTATAAGGAGAATCGACAACAAGATTATCTTCTTCTTTATCATTATATACTTCAAGTTTTCCATTTGGTAAACTATCAAAATATGACATCTCTACTTCAATACTACAAGGAGCATCCTAAATATATCTATCAAAGAAACATTAAAAAGATCCTTGTAGTTCAGTTAGATTTATTTTTGTTTCCTAAGAATTATTTTCTACTATGTATTCAACTGCTTATATTTACATTATTAGTAATTGTCTGGATATAGATGAAATTGTTCTTCATTTTTTTTCTTATTTTGAGGTGAGACAAATTAGAAGTCATATATGGTTAATAGAACAAGGTATTTAGGACCCTCATTCATAGAAAGTATAGTTTTATTTTCCTCATATTAATTCCTATTCCTATTCTCCTCCTCGTTTAAAATTATAGAAGCCTTACAGGGTCAGACTTCTTTGAGCTCATTAGTTTGAGACATCTTTTGATCTTCTTCAGGAGCTATCAAATCAACTTAGATGCGATTCTTAGCTCTTTGAGATGTCTGAAGAGATTAACAGCACAATTTGTTTATAATTCTATTAAAATAATGAGACAAAGCAACATTCTATTTATCATCAGGCTTTATGTAAGAGAAGAAACAAAGGGCTCCATGCTTAGCATATCCCTGGCTCAAATTTTTCATGTAGTCCTTTGAAATCACTAATACTCTAGATTTAATATTCTTTTCAAGCCCCACATTTAATGTGATGGAATCTTCCAATTCATTACCTAACATCTAATGATATGAAAAATAATCCAGTTACCTTAATTTGCCCACTTCTTTTGGCCTCTTAGGGTTAGGTAGTTTTAATTCAAATTTATTTAGGAGGCTTTCAAAAATTCTCTAAATTATTTATCTTTTAAATGAATATATATTTTTTTAAATAGGATTCAAGCTTCTCTCTATTATCTTTCGGAGTGAGATAAGATTAGGGTTTACCCTATTGATATTTTGGGGGTCTAATGATTTGTAGATATTTTGAGGTACATATTGGGTTATTTACTTGTACTTTTATTGACTATTTACCTTTATCTACAATTGAAATTTACCCAAATAGTATTTCTAAAACCTTATCTTGTTTCAAATTCCTAGAATATGCATGTGACTAATCTATTAAGAATGACAAATGAGAAGTTTCTTCTTAGGGATTATATGCTTTACTAAAATCATTTCAAAACTTTTATGGTAAACCCTTCGAGCTAAAAGGCTACGGGACCATGAATATTTTTAAGAGTATTTCTACAATGTGTGGTTTTTTTATCTGCAACTCGCATTTCATGCTAAGATTCCTCCATCACAAAATAAAATCTATTAAATTTTACTCATATTTATATTTTTTAATTATTCAATACTCAAATGTGACATGAAGTTTATCTTTAGAAATCTTATTACAAAAAGGCTTTCTAACTTTAAATTTTTATTTGAAAGACCCATTCTACAATTTCGCATACCAATCAAATGTAACTCTTGATAGACTATTGATGAATTATCCGAATTACAACTCAGCAATTTTTATAGCATTACAATAGCAAATTCTAAAGTGCATTAGATGTTGTTTAAGATTACTAGTACAAATAAAGTTTTTAGTGCAAGTAGTACAATACTTTTCTAACATGGAACTAAGCCATAATCTTCCAGATATGGTATACCCCTTAGAAAAGATGAAGCACCCTAAGATTGTGCTAATGCTTACATGAATAGCTAATATACCATCTAATCTATGCTTATTGATCGAATAGACTCCCTTTTTCACTTTGATATTAAACCTTCTTCTTTTTAGATCTATTATCTCTTTTTACTGGTCACTTGAATAGGCTCAAGTTGAGGTTACTCGATCCTTGCTCATGGTGAAGGAGACTCTTAACTTTGCAATGCAGCCATAGAGGCCATCATTTCATTAATCTTTTTCTCCATTCTTGTAACATGTTCATATTTTATATTTAAAGGATATTATAAATGTTGGGCTTATTACCATGTAATTTAATCTTCACCTCTAAAACTAATAAATTAGCCTAGGCGGCTTTTATTTTCTTCGTAGGTTCCCTAGTGTTTACCATACAAATAATAGTGGACAACCCTTCAACATGATATCTCATGGTTGCCAATTTAACATCATCTTCTTCTTCTATCTTATGAATGCTATATTTTAATTCAATCACCATTTCTTATATTAATATCTCTATCACAAAATGTGGGTAAATGTGAGCATATTCTATTTTTGATGCAGACTTAATTAATGTTTTTTTCTTTTAGCTCATCTTACTTCCTCCCCTACATGATCTTTACCTTGTGATAAGTATAGATGGAGTGTCTGCCACTTTAGGTCACCAGAACGACTTGTCAAGGTATATTTTGGTTGGTTGAATTATGTAGCTAAACTATCTCACATCAGAAAGTGAAGATTATTGGCCATCTTCAAAATGGTGTCGACCAACTCTAATTAACGGATGCACATTAGAGTGACATTATTTGTTTAAAAAGTTATTATTTTTGAAAAAGATTAATTATCTTTGGGTGATTTAATTTATTGAATTTTAATCTTGAAAAAGAATGCATCATTATGAATTATATATCATCTCAGAGATAAGAATACCATTCCCTAATGGGTTCAATTTGCAAGATTAAAATTTTATTTTGATTATCATAATCAAATTCGAGCAAGATCTACATATGACCCCGTAGGGTCAGAATGAATATTGACTCAGGTATTTAACTATGATAATTTGGATAAATTATTATTAATTTCATAAACAAAGTTACAATAAAAATTGATATATCTTCTTGAGGGAAGAAGATATCAATCATTATTGATAGTTTGAGAATGATGATAATAATCGTTGATTTTGACTTAAATTTTTCCAAAGATAATTAATTAAGTTTTTGAAAAATTGATTTAAAAAATTTGTTGATCTAGGTTACTAAATCTCCTACGAGCGCAAGCCGTCATAGTTAATTACATCATTGGAAAATGGAGTTTCCTATGAATACACTCGATCAAAATAGTGGTAAAAATTTTATTTTAAGATTTTAAAGTTTGATATCAAGGGAGGTGTGGATTAAAAATTCAATTGGGATTGGACCAAGATGAGCATTTATTTCTAGAGGCCAAAGGAAGAAAGGTAGGAAACGTTTTAAGATTCTGAATTGCTTCAGAAACACCCCAACCTATCCTAAGTGTTGGGCTTGATTTTTGATTGATAGAGATTTAATTTTGAGTCGTTAATTTCATTAGAAAATAAGAATTAGAATCCCAGAGGTTGAGGTCTTATAGCCTATGCCTGCCTCAGGACCTAAGTATAAAATGGGCACTAAAAATTCGTGACCTGAACCTAGTTAATGCAAAATTTGGACTTATCTCGGCCTGGATTAGGGAGCCAGCTAAACAACCTAGGTGCTTTAAAACCATGTGTCCAGTCACTTATGAAAGAGTGGGTAAGGATGTTGATTTAGTTAAGTTTTTGAGAATAGGGTTGACATTTAGAGCATATCTTAATTAGCCCCTTAATAAATGTTGGGTAAAATGAAACTTATAGTAAATATAATTAAAGATTTAGACACTTTTTAAGTTTGTATCTAATACAATGTATGCTAGTTAACTTGATTACATGCTTATATCAAAATGAAGTAATTTTTAAAAATGCTTAAAAAAATAGATTTTTTCCTAAAAGAATGCACAGATTCTTCTTGATAAATCTGCACCCTTATAAGCAAGGTGGTCTGCCAAAACCTGCAAGTGGGGAGGTGCCTAACAAAAGGGAAGTAAATGCAACAAATATGCATATGAGACTCCAAGCAATCCCGGGCTTACTTCTTAAAATGTTAGAGTTACTATGTGAACTTAACATTTTTTCATTTTAATTAAGGTAGAAATAATTTATTCATACCCTCAGCAGCCTCCGATTAGGTTCCAGGCAAAATCAAAGATCGACATGCAAAAGTGCCAAAAATTTACTAAAAGCATGCAATCCTATATTGCAATCAATATATCAATCATTAATAAAATTATTTAAATTAATGTTTAAATTAAAATTCCATGTGTCAAGTGTCACTTAATATTACAATCCAAGGGTCTTTAGAAACTGGTCGGGTACCACTAACAACAGCCCTGATTCTATTCCTAAGACTCAAGTGAATTTGAGAATTGGATTCTTCTCAATCTCCACTTCTTCATCCTTTTATGAGCTCCTTGGATCGTCACGCCAGGATATCCAAATGAAAAGAAACTTTCCCTCGAAAGGGGTGTTTTCTTTTCTCTTTCGATACTTGGAAGTTATCATAACTTGATCTTCCAAATGGAGGAAGACTCTCCCCTTAGGGATGCCCTCTCCTCTTTGGAATCCAAGTTGGATATAAATATCCCATCTCAATTTACAGCTCAATTTAAGTGAAATTACATTTAAATAAAAGATTAAATTTTAGACTCAAACCACCTGTAGGGTTATCCTAAGAGCATAGTTGTAATTAAAATATCCAAAGCAGTTAATATAATAAAATTTAAAATGCTCAAAACAACCAAACTTGGCTATGATCTTTTAATTTTTAAAGGGGGACTTAGCATTCTGGTGCTCCTACAAAAATTTGATTAATTTAAATTTAACTTTGCTCCCTTTAATTTTAATACCCTGTATATGAGCATATCAACCAGCATAAGATTGTTTTAGCATTTAAATCACCCTAACCTAAGGGTAAATCTAATGCATAATTAATCACCTCAAAGAGTGCAAAAATAAAATAAATAATCATAGCAATCATCTAATTATAACAACCAACATGCAGTGAAAGCTCGAAAAACTCATCACACAGCGGAAAAGTAAACATCGGCTAGCTTGGATCTAGAAGTGGTGCCCTAGCAAACCATCTAAGTGTGTGTAGAATGTTGTGTGGTTTGTATATGTCTTATATTGGGTAATTGGTTAAAGTTGTCTAGAGTTTAGGTTTGTTGAAGGTTTCAGGGTAGATTTAGTTGAAGTTTAAATGTTAATTTGTTAAGGTTTATTTTACAAATTGGATTTTTGAGATTGATTGATTAAATGCAATTAATTTAATTAGAAATTAAAGAATTCATGTAATTTTAATTAATTCATAATTTTAGATTAAATTAATTTATATTTTTCATCAACCGATTCATCGCGTTGTGTCATCAAGCTTGAGAAATAAAGCCTCCTTAGGACACATAGCCCCGCAGCCGGAGTAGTCCATCCTAGAAACATGATTGATGTAGTTAAATTAAGAATGTTTATTTTGTTAAATTATTAATAATAAATTAATTTTAAGGTTTACACTCCATTGAATCCATTCGTGGTGTTGTGCCACCAGGCTCGAGGAACAAAGCCTCTTTAGGACACGTAGCCCTGCAGCCTAGAGTAGTCCAGCCTAAAATCCTCATCTTTGGAGGGGTTATTGTGTATTAAAGTGATGGTTGACTGTTTTAAACATTAACTTAATATTTGTTGGAATTTAAAATTCATTATCAAATTTTGAAATTTTCTAGATTATTTTAATGTATAAATTAAGGGGTCAAAAATAAACTTTTATATTCAAAGAGAATTCTGAAATTTTGATATATAATTTTTCTAATTATGGACCTTTGAATGAGTAATTTGACTTTGAGTTCACTGGATTTGGAGTTTTCTACAATTAGTTATAATTTTTCAAAATTTTTGTATTTATTTGAATTATTTAATTTGTTTAATTAAGGGCTTTTTAATGATTTTGATTCAAATGAACTCCCAAGTCCTTGAAATTAACTCTAAAGGCCAGAAATGACCTAAGGAGAGATTCCTAAGTGTTTAGAAGTTTTATGGAATTTTTAATTATTTTTAATTAGTTAAATTAATTGAATATTACTTTTTACTTAAAATTAAATTATCTTCAAAATTGAAGTCTCATTCAAGTCATTTTAATTTTCTATGATTAAGGATTGAATTCTGGTTAATTTGATATATTATTTGAAATTTTTTGACTTAATTTGAATTAATTATGATTTTTAAAGTTTGGTCAATTAATGGATTTTTTAAATTACGTAATTATAGAGGTTTTGATTATTTCGATCCAAACTAATTCTAAACTTCATGGAATCACTCCCAAAGATCATAGATGACCTATAAAAATGTTTTCAGGAGTTTAGAGTTTATGTGGGATTTTTATAATTTTTAATTATTTATTTAATTAATTATTAATTTTTACTAAAACTTAAATTAAAGTTAAACTAAAAGTCGAGTGATAGAGATTTTATTTTTCCAAAATAGAGGATCAAATTACAGTCAATTTGAAATATTATTTCTAATTTTTGGATTTAAGTTTGATTTATTAAATTTTTTAAGTTTCTAGGTCTTTAAAAGGGCTGAATTTTCATTAGTTTAATCTTCTGACCTAATTACTTCCAAATCCAGTGAAATTTGGAACTAAGGTGTAAAATGTCACTATATTTAATGTTCTGAAGTTTCACCGCTATTTAGTGTGTGTATAATTTTCCAGAATTTTTTTAATTGGCTAAACCAATTCATTGATTATTTTTTCTAGATGTCTCTAGTATTTAAATGGGTTTGAAATTTTGGTCATCTAACTCTAGGACATATGTAAGTGCACAACGAAAATTAGATAGCCAAACACTACTAATTTAGAGAGTTATGAATTTTTAAACTTTTGGGTACAAATTGGACCCATTACTTTAAAAATTCACATCATAAAAATTCATTGAACAATTGAACCTAGAAAAACTATAGGGGATGCCTAAGATGCTCAAAAATATTTCACCAAAATTTGGGCTCAATTTGACCATTGGATCATAAGAAAACTGCTAAAAATGGATTTTAAACAATCCAACATAACTTATAATGCGGTCATCAAAACACTTTGATTTTATTTTTAATAAATAGTAGGGCTCAAGACCTTTCCATCGAGCCCAATGACACTAAATTTGGTGAAAAAATAGATTTTTTGTAAATTTTAAAAATTTTGGATATTTAAATTAAATTTTTAATTTAATTTGACTGAAATTCACTAGTGAGACACGTGTCAGGAGCACAGCACGCCACATCATCCCCACGATCTGGGACTAGATCTGTTATTTAGATCGTCGAACGAAACATGCTGTCTGGCACTCCGTGAGCCGTCTGATTGCACAGTTTAAAATTGAACTAAAACTTTAATTACCCATAACTTTCAATCCAACATTCAAATTTGATGAAATTTTAAACGTAGGATCTAGTTACCTAATCTTTCAACCCATGGAATTTATAGGCTCCATGCATTGAGATTTGGGAGATATCAAGGTTTGCTCATATAAATTAAAATGGAGATAACTTGCAATCCAAACATCAGATTTTAATGTTCTTGGGCTTGTCAAAAATCTGAAGAAGGCCTCCACAACTTTACTGAAGACTATAAAAATTTTTGACAGCTTGATTTAAATTTGGTATTGAAATTCTTTTTTCTCTCTCTTTCTCTCTCTCGCTCTTCTAAAATTAGCATAGCGACCAAAGCTTGTATTTTGACTTATTTTACTACTTTGACCACTTCAAATGCCCATGTTGACCATTTGGCCAGTCAACTTGCCACATGAGTTGGTGAGGTGGCATGGGGAGTGTCTTGAGTTGATTTGGAAAAAGTTTGATGCTTAAAAGTTAGAGTTTGAATATGTGAAAGGAAGTTTAAGGTGGTTTGACTATTACACATATAGAATGACTACGGTCAAAATTCTTACAATTTGACTCCAAATAATTTTGGATAGTTTTAGATCATTCATTTATGTGGATTTGAGATCTTAAAGGATTTAACCTAGTTAAATGGGTTAGACAACCCATTCAAGGCCTTATGGGATTATTGGGTCAACCTAGGTTTCCCTGGTTAACTAGTTGACCCGGGACATGGGTTTGAACTCAATGGATTTAGTTTGATATTTGGAGTCTATTGAAGGTGGTCCCAAGGTTTGGAGAGTTTAATTTAGTTAAAATGACTATTTGAGCCCTTAGAAGGCATTTGGGTCAACCTTGGTCAACCAGGTTAACCCAAGGGCTAGGATTCTGTCCAACAGATTTGGTTTGATATTTGGAGTTAAATGGAAGCAGTTCCATCCGAAAATAAGATCATTTGGTTCAAAATGACTATTCATACCTCAAAGGGGTATTTTTGTCATTTTGGATTGACTTTGTCAACCAGGCTTGACCAAGGTATATGTTTGAGTCCTATGTATTCCTAATGATGATTAGGATGTTTGGAAGAGGTTTTGAGGCTTGATTTGAAAAGGTCATGTTGAAGTCTATAAAAACTCCAAAATTGCCCATATGGGGCATTTTTATCATTTTGACCCCAAATCAATTGGGGGTCAAAGTGGGTCCACATAAATGCAGTTTAATGTTCAACATATGATAATCAAGGGTTTAGATGTGATCAAAAGGTTTGGAGAAGTTTCCAAGGTCAAAATCCACTGGGTAGTATGTCTAGTGGCATAGGCTATAAATAAATTTAAAGGTTTTACAGCCTTTGATTTCAATTCAGTTTCCGGGGTTAGAGACCTCTGAGGGGGTTCAAATTTTGAGGGTAGACCCTAGAGACATGCCTAATTAATATGCAATTCATAGATCTTGAATCGTGGGTCTTTTAATTGGGGTTTAAAAGGTTTGAAAAATCATTGGAAAAGGCTTTCTAGATAGGGCCTTCGAACCTTTGATTTGGGGTTTAAAAATCTAGATTTGAGCTAGATTTTGGATTTGATTGCTTAATTCTGGATTATCTAAATAAATGAAAATCATTTGAATGATTGTGTATGATTAAATAAGGCTAAAGTTTAATATGAAGCTGGATTGATCTAGAGTTTTTAAAAAAATCTAGAACTTGGATTGCTCCTAAGATCTTGGTAAATCTAGTACCTAGGTAAATCCTAGGGTCTGGGTAGATCCTAGGGTATGGATTAGTCTTAGTGACCGCATACAAAAATGAGGTCAACAAACATCAGGTCTTTATAAGATTATTAAAGATGAGTAATGCAGGTAGAGGGGAAAGATGATAACTCTAACAAAAATTATTCTTGACTTTTACAAACTTCACTGGATTCTTCTAATGTTGAACATCAGTCATTACTATACGACCACTATTTTGAAAGAACTTCAAAGGATTTTTATAATAACTATCAACAACTACCTACCTAACAAATTTAAGCTTTCTAGATTTTAAGCTTTCGATTTCTTAATTATAACCCCTTTCATAATTTCTAAAAAATCTTCCTTGGACTGTCTAAAATTACTAGCACACTTTCTGACCAAACCTTTCAGCATATTTCTAAACCTTTATTTTCTCTCAACCAGGGATCAAATTATAGGAGAACTATCAAATCTATATATTTGGGAGTTAACGACCACGTTAGCATTCTCCTCTCCACTAGTAGTAGGGGGGCGATGAAATCATCTTCCTGTAATTAGGAATGAAGTATATGAGATTTCTTCTATCGCAAACTCTATAATAGCAGAGAGAATAAGTTTATCTCCCAATAACTTCTCCATTTTAGCTCTTTATCTTATATGGTGGTTCTTGTCCTTTCTCTAAGATTTGGCCAAAAATAAACCAACTATTCATGATGAAAGAATCTTAAAGATACTTCAGATAGGTAAATAATGAATAACTACAAACTTTAGCTTTTATGTAGTAGGCTATGGGAATTTAATCTTTGAGAAGACCAAATGTTTAGGGGCTATGGGAGCAACCACAGACCCACCTTAATTATTAAACTTAAATGTTGGATACTTGTTTTGAATTTGCTCAAATTGATAATGAAAAATAGGGGATCATTCATTATCATCTCTAAATTATCAATGAAAGGCCAAAACTTGATGAGGCTTCCTTCTGGGAGCTGGGATATGTTGAATGTGATGTTTAAATTATTAGTAAAGGGGAAGATCAAAATCCTAACTATTTTTGAATACAAATGTAGCTCTACATGTATTTTTTGAACTCATTGGATTTAAACTAAACAATTAGATTTGTGGAATATTGCATTAAATTTATTAAATTCCTAAGCAGACATGATGAATGAAGCAAGTTTTTTAGGTTTATGCGTTGTTTTATTGGTTAAAAAGGAAAAAGGAATGCAGAACAAAAGGAAAATATTATGAATGGAATACTTTTGAGTTGTTTGGATGAGGGTAATGTAAATATAGATGAATGTTTTTTTTTGGGTTGAAGTAAAATGAATATCATGTAAAGTCCAATGATGGTAGCAGCTTGCAGGTGGTGATAGTAGTGGTGGTCAATAATGACTGGTAGCCAAGAGTTGTATCCGATGACTAGTGGGGCAGCTGATAGTGGTGGTGGATGATTGTGGGTGCCAGTTGTGATAGATGGTAAATAGTAGCGATGGAGGATGGTAACTAGTGGCTTCAATTTTGTGGCGATGGCCCATGGTGGTTGAAAGGGGTGATTACTGATGATTATGGTTAATAATTGGTTGTGGCTAGTAGTGTTTATGGTTGATGGATGATGGTGGCGATTGTGGCCAGGGATGGTAGCTAGCAGTGGGCGCTGGCGAGAGCAGGGGTTGGTAATGTGGCCGATGGCGGTGACGTTCGGTGTTGTCCGACATGTTATGATGGTGGGTGGATGCAGCCGATGATGGTTGGTGTTAGTGTATGACGATGGTCATAAAAGCTTGCTTGCGATGTAATTGGTTCTCACTCAAAATGGGTGAGGTTAGTTTACCTAAAAAAAGACTAAATTTTTTTACACTACATTTACTTTACTTTAGTTTGTGTTCCTTTTTCATACAAAGAAATACAAATATTTTCTTAACACCTGCATTTGGAATACTTTATATCCATTTTACATACATCCAAATGGCCCCGTAGGGATTTGATTTTGATTGATTGGACCCTATCCAATTAACTACACCAAGCTATATAGGGAAATATAATTATGATGCATTATTCAAAAATTAGAAAATGATTAAAGTAGGTGATTAGTAATAACAAGCTTAGTTTAGGCCAAATTTGAGATATAATATGCCATTTACTAAATGCTAATCATATTCGATCAACAGTGAAATGGGTAAAGTGACCAATGAGGGGGGGCGGTGGAGTAACCAAAAGAATTCTGAAAATAATTTAAGGCTCTATCAATCCTAAATAATGCTTAGGTTTTCTTTGATATACAAATTATAAAACCCCACTTAATATATGCAAATTTATGTACTGAATAAAGTAATATAGTGGTATATAAATATTGACCTCATTTTTGTATGAGGTCACTAGGACATTTCCCAGACTCCAAATCAATCTTGACTCCAGATCAATCAAGACCCTAGGACTTCTAGACTCTAGGATTCTCCTAGACTTCAAACCCTAGGCCCTAGGATAAGTCCATGAAAGTTTTTGAGGGGTGTTAAATCCTAAAGAACTAGTCCCAAGGCTATCTATGAGGGGGGGTGGTGAATTGGATATTTAAAACTTCTTTAACAAAATAATTTTTTTTTTATATCTTGCAATGTAAACAAATCAAATTGACAATAAAACATTAATCAGAGATTTCACCCAAGCAGTTAATCACAGTAAAAAAAATAGAGTGCAGAAAATAATCAGAATGGACACACCAAATTTATAATGGTTCGGTTCAACCTGAACTATATCCACTCCCCAGAACCTCTCATTCCAGGTATTGAACTAAACCTTTAGTGAATCTCCTTTAGCCCCCACAGCTAGGCGGAGAAGCCCAAACAAAATCACTTTCACCTTACCCGGTGTGGCAGAGAACCTAAAATCCTTTTTACCCTCGTGGTAAGGTTGAGAACATGGAACCCTTTTTCTCCCTCTTGGTGAAGGAAGAGATCCTGGAATCACTTTCACCTTCTCTGATGCGGTGGGGTAGCTGGGTCCTTTGACACCAAAGAGATATTCTTCTTCCCAAAACTTCCCTCAAGATGAACCTTGAATCCGATGGTACTAAGGTGTAAGCCTGCCAGAGCAACCATGTGAAACCCTCCCCACACTTCCTTGAAACCCCCTCCAAGGCTCTTCTACCTCTCAAACTCCACCCTTTTCTCTCTCCCATTCAAGGCTCTCTCTTTAGGTTTTATTTGGAAGAAAAATAACTCAATGCATGTCAAAAATACTTATAATGTCTTTGAAGAAAGCTTAAATAGAGGGCTTTTGAAAACCCTAACAAAATAATTCTGGCACCAAATATCATCCAGGATGATCTTGATATTGTCCTGTACGATTAGTACAAAATAACCCTTCTAGTCAGAACGCTCATCATAGTCCTGTAAGATCAGTTATATAATTTGTATAGATCATCTAGTATGATACTGTGATCATCCGGGATGATTAGTTTAAGATGGATGGCCATCGATATATCTTCCCACGACAGTCTTGGGACGTTAATGATGATTGCCTCTACAATCAAAAGAAATTTATGGTGTTCATCTTGGACGACTAAGAAAAATACAATATGTCGACAAATATCATCGAGTATGATATACTGATCATCCAGGATGATCTGATTGAATAATTTAACCATAATTAATCCCCTAATCATAAGATCAATTTAGGAATAAATTACATTGATCATCTAGTATGATGGTTATCATCCTGGATCATTTGAAAAAAATTTAAATCTTAAAACCTTGCCCAAAATATTATTGGTGGCTATTTTTCATGATCATAATGGATCATCCTAGATGATCAAAACTGTCTAGTACGATTAGTTCGTTGAGCTGATTATCGTAGATCATGGTAATTGTCCAGTACAATTAGTTCAAAAATTAAATTTCTAGTGTTGATTAGATCTCACTCCCTTCAATGTGCGTGTGCATGGTCACCAAGCTAGCAAACATCTTTATAGGACTTGACTCAAGAAATCAAAAATTACATCAATGAATATTACAAACTTTTTACATCATAACCTATTCTACCAAATCTTGAGCTCTGATTCTTTGTTGGATGGTGCATGGTGTTCCTGAAATATTAGTATACACATAAATAAGTGTAGAATGAAAATACTAGGAGACATAAAGAAGTGAGCCATAATATTTGTTATCATCAAAAATATAACTCGTGAGCTCGTGTCATAATAATATCCCCTTTTTTGATGATGTTAGACATTACTAGTGAATTTGCAAACTACAAGTATTTTCTCCTAATCTCCCCTTCACTAAAATAAAAATTTTAAAAATAGGGGAAAATTAAATTTCCTTTCTTTTTAATTTTTATTTTTAAATAAAATAAATAAAATAAGACTAATAAATAGATAAAAAGATAAGCTAAACAAATACAACACAAAAAATAATAGTACGTTCAAATACAACATAAATACAATAATACATTATCTTACTTTGACATTATCGAAAAGAAGAGGACCACAAAATAGTAAAGCAGTAAAAAAGACTAAAAGATAAAACACTCCCTGATCTGGTGAAGGTGAGTTTTAGAAGAAATAGTTTGAAATATCAAAAATTTTCTTGGAATGAGAAAGTTACCAATTGATTATATTCAAAAGCTTAATAAGTCATGTATTGACCACGCATAACCCAGAAAGGTTACAGATTCAGAAATTATTAATCCAAGCTAAAGTTCCTTAAGGGCTAAAAGCTTTTTAAAGCAAACATCTAAATCGAGGAACAAATTAGAGAATGAAAAGATAATCTTTTCAAAACTCCTTGCATGAAATATATCTAATAAATGATTATTGCACAAGGTGAATCAAAAGTAATGATTTTCAAACTCAAGTATCAAAAATATAAATAGATATAAGGGTTTTCTTACAATTTAAGAAACACAAGAAAGGTAAGCTAACTCGTTGTGGGTTTATTTTGTGCCTCTTTATTAGTTTTTATCGCACTTTGAGCATTGTTTGATTTTTAATATACTTTGTGTATCTTTTTATTTTAGCGATATTATGCATCTTTTTAGCTTTGGGCTCATTTTGTGCCTCTATTATTTTTATAAATACGCTTCCTTTCTGACATTTTAAAGACTAAAGCAAACCTAATCTAGTGATAAAATGAACAACTTGATTCAGAAAATAATGAAGTGGATTCAACAATTTACAAAAGATCCCTATGAGATAGAGAAAATGTAGGGAGATGAAAAAAGTTTAATTTCAAAATTCAATTTATAATTTGATGAAGATTTTGAATCAAAATGAAATAGTCTCCTTATAAAAATGAGATAGAGAGATAAAATTATGAGTTTCCTTCTTTTGACAAATTTTATAGAAGTCAACCACAGCTTACATAAAATTTCAAGAAAATAGGAGGTAAATTTTTCATTTTTTACAAAAAATGATCTTTGAAAAGTTATTTGATTTTGTAAAGCGTATATGAAATAAAATGTGATATGTGAGTGTTGATCAGAGAAATTAAATAAATAATATGGAGACTAATTTATGATTTTAAAGAAAAAAATATAAAATAAAAAGAACAATAAAACACAAATAAAACATAGAAAATAAATAAAAATATAACGATTAAAAACATACATGCACACAACAAAAATAAATAAACACACAAACAAATCTTTAAACATAATCCAGCTCTTGGTCTGACAATTTAGAAGATAGGTCTGCCAAGGAGATATTTTGCTTTTTATCATTTTTCCTTTTTGCAATTTACTTATTTTTACCCATTTCATTTACAGGAAGAGTTTTTATTTTCGGGCACTCATTTTTCATATTTCTGAATTTCTTACATCAAAAGCAAATAACGTTAGAGAAAATCTTAGCATTCTTACAATTTTTACCTTTATTCCGCTTTTGTTGATGCTTATGCTTGTGCTTTAGTAGATTTTCCAATTTGCTCGTTATTGATGCTAATTCTTTACTTTCATCATCTACTAAGCCACTTTATTCATGTCTTCAGTGTTTAGCACTATCATTTTACCTGCATTTACAAGTTTTGGACTCATAGTTTGCTCGTAGGTAATGAGTGAGCCAATCAAATTATCAATAGAATATTCATTCAAATTTATTCATTCACAAATAGTAACAACTTTGACATCAAATTTATCAAGTAGACAACGTAGAATTTGATTAACCATTTCAAAGTTTGAAAATTCTTTACCTAAAGCATGTAATGATGTCACAATTTGAGTAAACCTAGTATACATGTCTAAAATCGTCTCATAAGGTTTCATAAAAAAAGTTCATAATCATGCATTAGAGTATTCAACTTAGATTGCTTAACTTCACTAGTACCTTCATATGTAGTGCATAATTTATCCCAAATTTTCTTGCCAATAGTGCATGTGGACACTAATATACAATCTTTAGAATTCAAAGCACAGAAAAAATAGTTCAAACATTTAGCATTTAATTGGGCATTGATTTGTTCTACTCTACTCCATTCAGAAAAAGGAATATCAGTTTTAATTCCATCTATAACATATGATGGTATAGAATAACCATTTTGAATCATATGCCACATTCAATAATCTATTTATTAGGTAGACATGAGAGTTTTCCAAAAATCAAAAGTAATGTTTTCAAATAATGGTGGTCGGGAGATTAAATATGCTTCAGTAATATTATGATTTCCAAAGTTAGCCATTGATAAAAATTTAAAAGTTTTCAAAAACTTAATTTATGAATCCTGCTCTGATACCACTTAAAAGTTCGTGAGGGGTGTTAAACCCTAAAGAACTAGTCCCAAGGCTAACAAAGAGGGCGGTGAATTCGATATTTAAAAACATCTTTAACAAAATAAAAAATCTTTTTATATCTTGCAGTGGAAATGAATTAAATTTGAAATAAATAGATTAATCAAAGATTTCACCTAAGCAGTTAATCGCACTAAAAAAAATAGAGTGTGAAAAATAATAAAAATGAGCATAACAGATCTATAGTGGTACGGTCCAACCTGCCCTATGTCCACTCCCTAGAACCTCCCATTCCAAGTATTACACTAAACCTTTAGTGACTCTCCTTTAGCCCCCATAGCTATGTGGAGAAGCCCTTATAAAATCACTTTCACATTGCCTAGTGGGGTAGTGAACCTGAAATTCTTTTCACCCTCTTGGTGATGTAGAGAAATTGAAATCCTATTTCACCCTCCTAGTGAAGCTAAGAAGCCTAGAATGACTTTAACCTTCCCCGGTGCGTCGGAATATCAGGGTCCTTCGGCACCAAAGAGATCTTCTTCTTTCCAAAACTTCCCTCAAGATGAACCATGAATCTGATGGTATTAAGGTGCGAGCTTACTGGAGCAACCATGTGAAACCCCCTCCACACTCTCTTGAAACCCCCTCCAAGTCTCTTCTCCATCTCAAACTCCACTTTTTGCTCTCTCCCTTTCAAAGCTCTCTCCTCAAGTTTTCTCCATAAGAGAAATGACTCATTGCATGCTAAAGAATATCTTTGGAGAAAGCTTAAATAAAGAGCTTTGGAAAACCCTAATAAAATAATCCTGGCGCCAAGTATCATCCAGAACGATCCTGAGATCATCCTATACGATCAGTACAAAATAGCCCTTCTAGTTAGAATGCCCAGCATAGTCCTGTATGATCAGTTCTATAATTTTTATAGATCGTTCGATATGTTCCTAAGATCGTATAGGATGATTGGTTTAAGATGGATGGAAATAGACATATTATCTTACAACAGTCTCAGGACATCCAGGATGATTGCCTATATGATTTGAGAAAATTTATGGTTTTTCTCTTGGATGATTAGGAAAAATCAAATAGGTCGGCAAACATCATCTAGTATGATATACAGATCATCTAAGATAATCTGATTGAATAATTTAACCATAATTAGTTCCCTAATCACAAAATCAATTTTGGCATGATTTATATTGATCGTCTAGTATGATGGATATCTTCCTAGACGATTAGAATAAAATTTAAATCTTAAAACCATGCCTAAATTTTTATTAGTGGCTATTTTTCATGATCATAAAGGATTGTTCAGGTCAATCGAAACCATCTAGTATGATTAAATCAATGAGCTGATCGTCTTGGACGGTCAAAATCATCCAGTATGATTAGTTGAAAAATTAAACATCTAGTTTTGACTAGATCCCACTCCCTTGAATGTGTGTGTACATGGTCACCTAGCTAGCAAACACCTTTATTGGACATAACTCACAAAATAAAAATTACATCAATAAATATTATAGGCTTTTTATAGTATAACCTATTCTACCCAATCTTGGGCTCTGATTCTTCATTGGATAGTGCATGATGTTCCTGAAATATTAGCATACAGACAAACAAGTATAGAATAAAAATACTAGGAGGTATGAAGATGTGAGCCATAATGTTTGTTATCATTAAAAAAATAAACTCGTGAGCTCTAGTCGTAATAGTCCAGACCCTAGGGTCAATTCTGATCTTATATCAACCTATATCGCAGACCAACATAACTCCCAGATCAATCTAGAATCCTGATCAATCCAAATTCAAATCAAACCCAAACTTTAAGCCTGTCCAAATTTCAATTCTACTCAAACCTCAAATCAACCAAGACCTTAAACCTACCCAGACTTTAAACCTATTCTGATCCCAATACAAGTTCAAACCTTAATCTTAACTTTCATCTAGCTCCAATCCTATTCAACCACTTATGATCATCTTAATGATCATAAATAATTTGAATAATTCAATTCTAATCAATCAAACCCAGAATCCAAATTTAAAATGTGAAATCCATACCAAAATCTAAGGCTGAAGGCTTAGGTCCTGAAAGCCTTTCTAATGATTTTTCAAATGCTTCAAAACTTACTCAAGCGACCTCTAATTAAGATTTTATCAATTTTATTTTGATAAGACATGTGTCTAGAGGCAATCCTCAAAATTTGAGCTCAATCTGACACTTCAAACCCCATAAATTAAATTGAGATCCATAAGCTGCAAAAACTTCAAATATTTATAACCTATGCCACTGGACCCTCCATCCAATGGAATCTGATCTTGGGACCCCTCCCAAACCTTTCAACCACACCCATGACCTTTATGAAGACTTCTTGATCACAAACCTACACTTTGCTTGCACCTAGTTTGATCCAGGGTTGACCAGGTGTCAAAATGACCATAATGCCCCTTAAGGGAGATTTTTGGAGTTTTTCCCTAGATTCAACATGATTCAATCTTATCACCCCTTGAAACCTTCTCCAATAAGTTCTAAATGTCATTTATGATCCATTAGACCCAAGCCTAGACCTTGGGTCGATCTGGTTGACCAAGTCAACCTAGGTTGACCCAAAATTCCCTTAAGGGCCAAAATAGTCATTTTGACAGAAGTGACCTCCCCAGACCCTAAAACCTCCTCCAGTGGACTCCTAGGATCAATCCAAATCTATTTAGCCTAACCCTTGTCCCTAGGTTAACCTAGTTGGCCAAGTCAACCTAGGTTGACCTAATAGTCCCTTTAAGGTTTAAATAGGTTAATCCAACCCATTAAATCAAATCAATGCTTTCAACCCCTCAAACCTATTCTATTTAATACCTTAAGTATTTCTAAACTTGGTTAAAATCTAATGATTTGGTCAAATCTCCCATTCAATGCATTCACCAACACAAGCTTTTGTCCCACTACTTTAAAAATCCTTGCACTTATTTCATTTCATACCCTAAGTGTCTTTGAACATGTCATAAGTCAAGTGATGGTCAATTTGACCAAGTAAACTTGTTCTGACTTGGTCAAATTTCTCATTCAAATTCCAAGTGAGTTATTCCAAATTCTCTCCTAATCACTTTAGATGCCCCCTCTCATCATTTGACTACCACCTCACCCTTTGTTGACTATTTGACTAGTCAAATAGTCAACAAAGCTTCTTAAAGAGCTTTCAATTAGTCAAATCCCATCAAACCTTGATCCCTTTCTTCAAGTATTGAGCCCAAGGCATTCCAACCAGCTTTTAATACTTCTTAGCTGCCACCTCATCAACCTTGACTAGGTTGACTGGTCAAAGATGAAAGTTCGATAGGGATGTTAAGCCCTAGTGAACTAGTCCCGAGGCTAACCAAGAGGGGGGGGGGGAATTGGTTATTTCAAAAATTTCTCGATAACAATGAAAATCTTTTTATAACGTGCAGCGGAAATGAATTAAAACAATGATAAAAAGATCAACCACAGATATTCACCCCAGCAGTTAATATCAGAAAAGTAAAGTGCAAAACTGAACCAGAAAAGCAAACCAGATTTTATAGTGGTTCGGTCAACTTGACCTACGTCCACTCCCCGGAGCCTCCCCTCCGGGTATTGCACTAAACAAAAGTGTCTCTCCTTTTGCTCCCACAGCAAGGCGGAGAAGCCTGTACAAAAACCTCCTTTTCACCACACGGTGAGGCAGAGAACCCGACCTCCTTTCGCTTCCTCCTGAAGCAGGCAGAGAACCTTCAAACTCCTTTTGCTTCCACCTGAAGCGGGCAGAGAACACCGGATCTTCTTGCGAACGATCCTCCCACGATGAACACCGACTAGACGAAAGACGACGAGCGGAGAAGACGACTCTGATCCGTGCTCGGAGCAACCTTAGTGAATCCCTCACTAACTCCCCCTCACAACATCTTCTCTCTCTCTCCCAACTCTCTCTCTCTCTCTCTCTAGGGTTTCTCAGGGAAGGAAGGCAGCAAAAGATTTTTCCAAAAATTGGAAAAAGTTCTTTTAAAGGAGGGCTTAAAATTTGCCCTAAATCTCAACTAGTCGGCCAAGATCGTCCAGGACGATCAGTTCAAATTCAGCTGTTTCAGCCTGGACGATCTGGCTCTTCTGGACGATCAGTAGAAAAAGTTGTTCATATCGTCCCGTACGATCCTGCGATCGTCCGGGACGATTAGTGCAAATTGAGGGAAATCGTCCAGAAGACAGTTCGGGTCGTCCAGAGAAATCTATGCTGGACGACCAAAAAATGACTTGATCGTCCCGGACGATAGGGTCATCATCCGGTACGATTAGTTTAAAAAGGCCCCAAATCATCTTGAACACAGTTCGGGTCGTACAGCTTGAATGTACTAAACGATCATGATCGTCGAGGACGATATGATCGTATCAACCAAAAATAAATTTCTTTCCTTAATTACCAGATTAAATTAGGCATGATTGTACTGGATCGTCCGGGACGATACACGTATCGTCCGAGACGATCAGACCAAGTATCTAAAAATAAGAACTTGCCTAACTTGATCTGGCGGCTGAGAATTTCTGATTTGGGCATATCATCCCGTACGATCCAGAGATCGTCTAGGACGATCGGCTCAATCAGACCCTCTTAACTTAGTCACCCTAATTATTGTTTCTGTTTTAACTAGATTGTCCAGGACGATGTGGAGATCGTCCAGGACGATCTGAACAACATTTTAACAGAAACTCTAATTCACTCAATCTCTCTCCCTGAGTGTGTGTGTGCAAGGTTACTTAGCTAGGGAATCAGTTACATTACAATTGACTCAATAAAAAGAAAAATCATACATTTGACACACTTGGACCCGATCTTGAGTTGGCTTGAGTGGCTCGCGGTCTTTTGTGCCTGAAACAGATTAGCCAAGCAAAACACACTGGAAACATGTTTGTCATCATCAAAACAAGATTTGCAACAAAAGAGGTCAACCCAAGCTTAAAATCTATCTCATGGTCATCCCTCTGCCTCTAACCTACTTATCTCTATCCTAGGCTACTGTAGGGAACCTTTTCAACTGCAAAAGTACTCCCAAAACCCTTAAAATCAATCCTAAGGGTTTGCTTAGCCTAAGATGGCAAGTGGTCCCCCCTTTTTGCCCAAGCCATCCAATGGGAGTATGGCTCGACCCAAAGCTTGGCTAAGCCTTTCAATGGCCTAGGGCACGTGTCTTCCATCAGGAGAATAGCTCTGAGGCATCAAGACCGTCCAGTTTAAGCCCTAAGGCTTAAGGGAAGAAAAGGAGCTCATTTTTTAGCATTCTATCAATCCCTAACCTCGAAGTCTCCCCAGAGCCTCTCCTCTTTTCTTTTGTGCTCTCCACAGTTTCCTTAACCTTTCTCTAGTTCAAACCTATCAGAAAGGAGCCGCCACCGGTGAGATTTCAGCCACCCTGACCTTAACTAACTCCACCCAAGGCTTCACCCAGCTGATCTAGTGCATATCAGATCACGGTTTTAACTAGGGAATTATACAAGGACAATCTACAAGCTCAACTAAACCATTATTTCTCAAATCACATGGACAGATTATGAATAAATTCTAAACCTAGCATAGGACACATAGAGCTATTTAGCTTTTTGTAAAGTGTGTTTTAGATGTTGAAAAATAACCCCCATGAATGCTCTGTATGAATAGTGCATGTTTTAAATCATTAATCTACTGATCAACGGTTTAAAACCTACCATTCAGTTTAGATTTTCCACTACGGATCACAACCCACAGTTAATCTCCCAGTTTTGCTCGATCTGAGTTGTCCATCTCAAACTGTGGAAATGGATTTCTACTATTTGATCTCCTTAAACGGATATAAACTATAGGATTTGATCTCTGCCAACCGATGAAACCCTTACGGATACGACAACCATTGTCGACCGCTAATGTGGTTAATTAGTTAACCACATGCCGACATGTGGTCCGCTCAGAAGCTACCCTCTGGAACATGTAGCATCTTACCACCGCTGCCCGCATTTTGACCAGCAAATCAGGGCTTACCACGTGGCCCGTCGCTACCATTTGATTTTAAAATGATTTTAATATAAAATCATTTTTAAACCTAAATTACTTTAAAAAATTATTATAAATTAATCTTAAATTAAAATGATTCATAAAATATATTAAAATGTCTAGAATATTAAATTCTTTTTTTTAAAATTAAAATTTTTTTAAACTAATATATATTTTAAAACATTTAAAATTTCAAATACTTAATTAATATTGAAATTAATATTTATTTAATTAAAAAAATTAAATATTATTTTAAAATATCTAAATTAAGTTAGTAAAAAAAATTTAAATTATTATAAATTAAGATTTTATTTTAAAAGATTTAATATCGTTTAAATAATTTTATATATTTCAATTCTTTTTATTTTTTATTAAAAAAATATTTAATCTAACATTCAATTGATTATTTAAAAATAATAATTAGTCCTTTTAAATAATTTAAAATTCATGAACATCTGAAGATTTAATTAAATTTAATTAAATATTTATTTTAAACTTTAATTAATTTTAAAATATTTAAGTGTATTGAATTGCCTTAAAATTTAAAAATTTAAATTAAGTTTAAATTAGAAATATTAATATAATATCTCTAAATTTTTAAAATTTTAATTATTTTAATTAAAAATTAATTTCAAAATTGAATTATTGATATATCATCAAATAACAATAAATACCTTTAAATATTTAATATTTATTTATTATTTAATTAAATATTAATCAAAATGTTTCCAAAAGTTGAGAATATCTATTTTAATTTTCCTCAGATTTTGTATAATACTTCAAAAATTATTTCGAATTATATTCTGATATTACTTTAGAATTTATAATTTTAAAAGATTGTATGTTATTTAATATAAACATATTTATATATATGTATGCATATTTTGACTCTATTTTGAAAGTATATACATTTAAATTTTGAGTGCCTTGAATGAGGTCTTGAAATTTTAAGCATAGATTGAGCTATTTGAATGGAACTGGTAGAGATAATTAGTGAATAATCATATCTCAATTATTCACTAATCTAGTCTTTAATTATATGTCTTATACTTAATTTTTTGCATGTTTAGAGTGCACACACTCACTTAGTCTTAGGCTCTCCTAGATTTAGGAACTTGATTGTGATTGTTTGGGTATCATGTATGACACAAGGGTTAGTCAAAACATTTATTTTGAACCTATAAAACTTAGTGATATCATTAAGGACAACAATTAAGGACACGTCTAGAAGACTTAGAATAATTCCAATAATTAGGATACAATTTCTATTGACTTGGAATTTGAACTACATAAACTTAGTGACATTTATAACCCTAAGAAGATTTCTCACTAATTGTTGAAGTTATTAAACCCTTTAATTGATTTACTTAATTTGAAACCCTTAATTAGACATTTAAATTTCCAAGAATTCTAATAAATCAAATTTAAATCTCAAAAAAATATATAATATCTCAAACTGACCAGATTTATACTCTTAACCTATGAAAAATAAGAGCCCCTTGATTGGATTTTAAATTTAAGCTTAATTTAATTTTAATTAAAAATTAATATTTTATTAATTCAATTAATTAAAAATAATTAAAATTTCCAAAAAAAACTCTCAAACACTTGATAATCCCTCCTTAGATCATTTTTTATCTTTGGATGTGATTTCAAGAAGTTTGGAGTTCATCTGGCTTCAAATCAATAAAAAGGCCTTTAATTAAAATAATTAAATAATTCAATAATTATTCAAACTTTGAAAAATAATGACTTATTCGAAAAAATTTCAAATTGAATAAACTCAAAGGCATTGGACTCCATTTGGGGTCTAATATTTATTAAAAATATAAAAACACCAAAGATAATTGAAATTTAAAAAGTCAACGTTTCGGCCAATCGTAGATCAAATCCTCTCAAACTTCAAAAAATCATAACATTTTATAGAAAACTCTAAATTGAGCATACTAATAGTCTAACTACTCATCTTAAGGTCTAATATTTGTTAAAAATTTGAAACTTTTATAATTAACTTTAATCTAAAAAGTTAACTTTTGGACCCTTAATTAATGTAATTAAATAATTCCAATAATTCTAAGAAAATCCAATAATTAATAGAAATTCCAGAATGTCTAAATTTGATGAATAAAATCCTTAACCAACATTCTAATACATAATAACCACTCCAGAGATGAAATTTTTAGGATGAACTACTCCAGGCTACGGGGCTATATGTCCTGAGGAGGCCTTATTTGATTAGAATCCAGTCACTTACGTCTGTATTAGGATTAGAATCCAGGTTGTTGTTAGTAGTGCCTGACCACTTTTAATTTTGGTAGGGCTTGGGTTATAATAAATGGGCATTTTCCTACAAACTTTACTTTAAGAAATTAGTATATTAATATCATTATTTTGATCTATTGCCTATAGGATTGCTTATTTTTCCTAATTTTTTGGCATTTGGTGCCATCTTTTATTTTAGCCCGGATATATGGAGGCTCGTGAGGGTACCCCAAAATTTATTTCTATTAAAATCAAAATAAAATATTTAAGATAACATAGAATCTCTAACGATCTAAGAAATAAGCCCAGGATCATTGGGAGTTCTCATAAGCATATTTGCTGCACTTTCTTTTCTTTTGCTAGGCACCACCCCGCCTACGGGTTCTGACAGACCACCTAGCCTATAAGGGTACAGATCTATCAAGGGGAATCTATGCAATCCTTAGGATACAAACTATTTTTATACCTTTTTAAAATTGCTTCATTCTAATTTTAAGTATTATTCGAGTCAATCAACATTCATCATATTATAAACACATTAAAATGATTCTAAATCTTAATTGCATTTTATTTTAGCATTTTCACCCTACATAAGTCAAGGGGCCACTTTGGACATACTCTTGATGCTGCCCCCAACTTCTCAAAACTTTCATAATAATATCCTACCACTCTTACATTAAATGACAGGACTCATGGATTCTAAATCGACTAGGTGGTTAGCTGGCTCCCCAATTGAGGCTGGGGTAAGTCCATGATTTTGCACAACATTAGCTAGGTTTAGATTACAGTGTTCTAGTGTCCAAATTTAGATTTAGGATCTGAAGAAGATTTTGAACCATACGACCCCAAACTTATGGAATATAATCCCAAATTTCTAATAAATCATTTAACTCAAATTAAAGCCTCTCTCAACCTAAAATTTAAAGCCCCAACATTTACATTTGGTTGGGACACTTCTAAATCATTTTAGAATCTCTAAGTATCTCGTACCTTTCCCCTGTTAACTCCAAAAATAAGTGTTCAAAATTTAACCCAATCCCTGTTGAAACCCCAGATTCACTTCCTTTTATATCACTCCTAGAAAATCTTTAGATAAAATTTCTACCATTATTTTAATCAAGAGTATTCGTAGGAGATTTTAATTTTCTAAGATGTAATTAACTACGAGGGCTTGCCCTCATAGGAGATTTAGAAGCCACATCAATTTCTTTTCAAATTTCAAAATTAAATCTTCTTCAGGAAAATTTAAATTGACGATTGTTATCGTCATGTTTGAATGACAATTAGCAGATGCTATCTTCTTCCTTTGGGGAGATATATGAATTTGAATATGAATTTAATGATCACTTCTCTTGATTATCTTAGCCCGATATTTGACTGAACTTTATTTTTACCCTCTGGGGTCATATATGGTTTTCCCCTAAATCAGGCTACAACATTTAAAAGAAAATCCATAATTCTGAGTCTGAACTAGTTAGGAGATTTTATATCTGCCTTCCGAGGTGGTATATTATTCCTAATGATTTGTTTGACTTAAGAAGTAAAATTCAAATTTAATTCCTAATTTTTTTAAAAAATTTAATTTAGATTTATTTTACACTTTGCAAGGCAAATCACCTTTTCAACACCAATAAAAAATGGCACGCCCGGTGGGACTTAATATCTCTCTCCATCTTGTGGCAAAATTTTGTTTCATCGGTAGCCTTAACTGCCTTTCTTCTGTTGGCTCCTTCTCCTATTACTTCCATGAGGAAGCTAAGCCAACATCATCTTTTTTTTATTATTTTATGTAAAAAAGAGAGGTGAGACCTCTATCCAGAAATTTGATTTTGACCTTCTACCTCAATGCTGAATGGTGGAGTGATAATGTCAAATAAAATTTTTGCAGTATTCTTATCAATTTTAGAAATCTATGTCATTGAGTCTCACTCAATAAATAGAGTTTTAAAATCATAAGGAACCCTGTCAATCTTGTTCCCAAGATCCTTAATTTTCTAATGCTTTAGCCATGACCTTCCATCCCTATTTGATCCATGGGGTGGAGGGAGTCAGGTAATAAATCCTTCTTGAATTTCCTCCCCATTTTATAAGCCTTCGGGTTGGGTGAGAATCTAATCTGCTGTGATCTACAATTTGGAGAAAGTTCACCGTCAATTTTAAAGTCAAAATCTTTCCAAAAAAAAAAATTCATTTTCAATCTTAATCTTAAATCCACACTATCATACACTGCCTTACAACATTCCCTTGTAGTCCAGTATATGTTGTGAAGATTTCAATTTCTCTCAATTTCATAATAAACTTTTTCATTCTATCATCATATTTTGGGTTATAAATCCTACAACTCGGCATATTTGATAGAATATAAGGTTCGTTAGGATTTTCCAAATTTAAATTCAAAAAAATTCTTAATTTCAATTCATTCTTTCAATTTAAAAAATCCAAATTTTGATCAATGGTCAGCGAATTACTTTTCACTATTCAGAAAGGTTTGACCTGTGAGCAGATTGATCTTGGAAATAAGATTCAATTTGGTTTGGGTTTTAATACCGTTGAGTTGACTTTAGATGGTAAGAAGATACTTGATTTGAATGCTATTGAGGTAGATAGTCCTGTTTTGGAGTTAGTATTCGGACCAATATCCGAGCCCCTTAATCCTGATGATAACAAAGGAGGGTTAGAGGCTACTATTGACACCTCTGAAATAAAGTTTATCCATAAGAAAGGGTCGAGTTCTCGGATCCCTTTCACTAGTAAGAGTCAAAAGAATAATTACCTAAGGAGGGTTAGGAGAAAAATTGCTAAGTCAAGGAAAGTTATTGAAGTTAAGACCTAGACCCAAGTAGATCCAGAGGCAGTTGAGGATCTATTTATTCTTGCGCCCTCTCTACTCCTTCAGGGGAGTCATTTCCACCCCTTAGCTGTTGCTGCAGAGGAGGAGAGGGTGGCTAGGATTGCTAGTATCCCTATTTGCCTGATTGATTATTCCACTAAAAAGACTCCTAAAGAGAAGCAACTGCAAAGGATAATAATGTTATGAAATATGATTCATACTTGTGCTACTCAAGTGGAAGAAATAAAGGAGTTGTATGTCAAGCATTTGAAAGGAGTTATCTCCCATCATTTTGAGAAGGAGATCTTAAAGGAAGAAAAGTCTGATGCTAAGAACTTAACCCTCAGCCTGTCAATAGAAATAAGAAGTTTATGAGATAGTCCGTAGCTTCTATTTTAGTTGATGGTTACCTCTGGGTGTCACGCCACCCGTCCTAAAAAATAGAGGGTATAATACTCACCGGATTTGAGAGAGGTTTCCATCCTACTAGTAAACCTCCAGTTCCTTTACCAACACCCACAAAGTTGGCCTCGGTGGTATTGAAAGTTCAAGAGGATCCCAAGGTTGAAAGAAAAGATTAAATCAAGGGCAAGAGGCCCAAGTCCCATGAGAAGTAATATATCCCCAAGAAAGTTACTAGAGTTGGGGTCCTTTCACATGTAGTTGATCCACTTCAGTCCCCGGTTGAGATGCCATAGATTTTAGCTACTGTTGTCCACTCATCAGTTGAGCCAATTGTCACTCCAGTTGATCCAATTGTTGGTCCAGTTAGTCCAGTTCTTTATCCAAATATCCCAGTTATCAGCTCGATCATTGTCTCAACTACTGATTCAAATGATGTTTTAGTTTGTTACCTGAATACCCTCCCTAGACTCCGTTAGTTGTTCCTGAGCTCCCTACTCAAGGGTCTGAGGACCCTACCGCACATGATGTGGAAGCTGTCACCCTCCAAGCTCTTACATCAACTTTTAAGGTAGATGTCCCTCGCTTAGTAGAGGATGCCACCCTTTTGACTACCGACCCTGAAATTGTTAAAGGGGAAGAGATAGTCTAGGAAAAGGATCAGGAAATGATTAAGCAATTAATGGCTGAGCCTGTAACAGCCAATGAACTTAAGTTACAAGCCGTCATTTCTAAATTACAAGATGAGGAATTCTATAAGGCGATGGAATACAAAGACTACTTACCCATCGACCCTGAGGTAATAGGTGATTGACCGGTCGATGAGGTAGTGCAAGAGATTTGGGAGATTTTGAGGAAGAAAGTGGCTTAAGAAGCCTTCAACCTAGAGCTGGATGACGTGCTTGTAGATGAGGATGTACCGATTAGTGATGTCCATATGGTTGAGATAAGAGGATCCCTTAAGGATGCTGAACTGAGCAAACATCATTCTAGTAGGGAGGAAGGTTTAGCTACCATTGATTTGGATTCAGATGATTCAGTGAATGCTAGAGATGAGCAGCACATAAAGAACCTAGAGGCACAAACAGTAGAGATTTTTCTACAGGTAAAGGAAATGCAAGAATGACTAGACAAGTCATAGGAGACTTCCCTCAAATTACAGCAATCTATTCAGGAAATCTCTAACAGAGCAAAAAAGGTAGAATCCCGTTCTTAAATCCTAGAGTCAATTTCAGTAGTTCTACTTATCCAGGTTCCAGTCTTTCCAGACCTCCCAGTCCAACTAGTGGCCCCGTTATCCCACCAGTTGCTCCTCCACCTTCGATCTAGAAAGACATCATACAGTTGATTGAGGACCACATAAGGAGGCATTATCCCATTCATAAGGAATTGCATCTATTCCAAAGGATAGACCCTATCCTGAGTAATATGATTTGATTCCTTATCCTAAGAGCTTTGAGTCACCGTCTTTTAAAATTTTCTCTGGTATTAAAAACCTAAGGCAACAACTAGCCCACTTTGGAGCAAGTTGTTGCAATGCTGGGGGGTCATATGCTATACTTTTTTCCATTTCTTTAGTAATCTTTATGGCATAGCTTTTGAATGGTATGCTGATTTTCCCAACGATTCGATTTGAACCTTCAACGAACTTGAAAATCTATTCTTAAAAAGATTTTTAAGAGCGCAGCAGTGCACGACTGTGGGCGATCTCATCATTGATGACCAAAAGCTAGAGGAGTCTCTAGTTGAGTACATCTTGAGGTGGAAAAATCTCTCGATGAAGTGTGAACCCAAGCTGCAAGAGCAACATTCAGTGGAAATCCTTTTGAAGAATATCCACAGGCCAGTTGCTTTTCTTCTGAAGGGTTTCTCTATCAAAACTTTTGAGAAACTTTTGAATAAAGCTAGTAAACTGCAGGAAGAGGCTCCTAGGATGCCATTCTTAATGGATCTTTCTGGTGAGAAGAAGCTTGAAAAGCCCATCAAGTGTTTTGAGAAGAAAGTCATAGTCTTAACTATTGATAAGGGGAAGCAGCCAGCTACTAGTCAATCCAGCGTTCCCCCACCACCACTAATTCAGAAACAACCATTTCAAGTGACCTCATAGCCTATTAGAGACCCCTCTTTAATCCCTCTTAGAGAGGGATTGGCAAAACCTTATCAATTTAAAAGGAAAGTGATAAGGAAGATCCTTAAAATTCTTTCAAAGAAGTCAGATTTTCAGTTTCCAGATCACTAACATCCATAGGACGTACACAAGAAAGATGATATTAAGTACTATCCTTACCATCGCATGGTCAGCCACCTGATTGAGGATTGCATTATTTTTAAAGACTAGCTTGAGAGAAACATCAAGCAAGGAAATATTATGATTCTAAAGGAATATTTGGTCAATCTGGAATAAGGGTCAGTCTAGGTGATGCAGGTAATCACTCTAACATTTCTCTTCCAATAGAAGATGGTTGGGATATTGCTTTATTCCAGGTATTTAAAAAGTTGATTAACAAGTCTTTTCATCTTTCTCAATAGCTACCCACAACAGCCTAGGGCCCAATTTGGAAGGTTGACCTGGGTTCTTCATAGGAGGAAGTTGAGCGAGTTCCCTCTCTAGTAGTTGTAGGAAATATTATATTATATGAAAGAGAAAAGAGAGATATTTTTGTAGAGAGGGAGTATGTTGATGAGAGATGTATCTGAGTGGCGGATGGTGGTGTAAAAACCCTTTCCCGACTCCTATTATTTGACTTTTACTTTGCCCCATCAAAGGTAAAGGGTTGCAAAATTATTAAAAAGCATCCTTCTGTGCCTATTTTGATGATTAGCCATAGAGATGAAATGCAAGTTGATAATACTCCTAGAGAAACTAAAAATTCTATTGAGATCAATCTAAGTATTAAAAAACTCGACCTTCCTGATTCAACCCTTCAATGAGAAGTCAAATTTGAGGCCTTATCAGAAAGTGACTTCTCTCAAATTGATATTTAGGGAAGTCCTATCATGATAGTCCTTTCAAATTTTGACTCCCATTTAGAAAATGACTATCCAATGCCTATGGTGGTGCAGACACTACCTTACTTTGCCCTCCCGAAGACATTGAGTAGGTACAACTTCGTGATTATAAAGTCTTACCCCCTAGGCTTGTTCCTCAGAATAAAAGCAAGAAAGTTATCTCCAATGATCCAATTCCCAATCCTCTTCAACAATCTAATTTTCCTTTAAATCCACAAGGTTTTGAGTTTGTTGTTCCTAAGGTTAACTATAATGTCCTGGCTCATCTTAGGAAGTTTCCAGCCAAGTTGAGCATTTATGATGCCCTCATCCTATCCAAGGAGATGAGGGAGTTTTTGATCAAAGCTCTTCTCAATCCAAAGATTTTCCTAGCTCAACTCGCTTCAACCTCAAAAGATGAAGCCATCTACTTCAAAGAGATCCCAGGTGTGACATTTTTAGATGAAGACCTACTATTAGGTACTGCCAATCACAATCACCCTCTTTACATTACTATAAATGTAGGGAATTATAAGTTATCAAGAGTCCTTGTTGATTGGGGTGCATCGATCAACGTGAGGCGAGAGGGCTTTGGGTTCAATCACCCTTTTATTAGAAATAGAAGAATTGAAAACCAAAGTGAAATTTCATATCATCAATTCATCTACATCTTTTAATGCACTCTTAGGTAGGCCTTAGATTCATGAATATAGCAAGGTTTCATCTACCCTACACCAATGCGTCAAGTACCAATGAGATGACATTAAATACATGATTAAGGGTGATTTACCACCATTCTAAATTCAAGAAATTAGGTTCTACAAGGATGCAGCATATTTCATACCAAAAGGGTCCTATTCCTATTATAAAGTTGAGATCAAAATTGAAGAGAAAGTAAATGAGCAAAGTTCTAACCAAAATCAAGAATTAAGGTAGAACGAAAAAGAAAAGGAAAATGATCAAGAATTGCTGGAATTAGGTAGTGAAGACGATCTCAACATCATTCTCCTTAGGCCTCCAAACATGTTACCTCAAAGAGGTGGGAGGGTGGCCCAAAGGGCATGGGGTCGAGGTCGTGCTTCATTTGAAAAAAAAATAACCCCCGTAAATGTTAATCTAGAAATAAGCTCTGATGAAGAGCTAAAAAGATGGGGTGTTGCAATTCATTTTGATTATCAAAACACAAATACTTCTCCAAAGTTTGATCTAACTTTAGATCAGGAAAGTGACCTTGAGGTTGATGTTCTAAAAGCTAAAAGTGATAAGCCTAAGTTAACGATGTATGAAAAGCTCAGTAGGAGAATTGAGGCCCTATCCTTAACCCCAGTGTCAGCTTACAACGTTGTGGGATTAGAGATTAAGAAGGCCCCTAATCAAACGGCGAAATAAGGAATGTCCAAAAATTCTTCCCTGGCTTCTCCTCTTCAAGGGATAAAAGTGATGTAACCCTCGAGGGATGAAAGTGATGAAAGTGATGTAACCCTTAAGGGATGAAAGTGATGTTACTATCAAGGGATGAAAGTGATGGAACCCTCGTTAGAATCTGCCACCTAGAGGGATGAAAGTTAGATTATGGAATTACCTTTCGATAACTTTTTGGTTTGTGTGAAGAATTCATTTTTCAAAGGTCCCATATCGATGGACTAAGGGACAAGCTAGATACCACAAGAATATTTGGCAAACCAAAATAAAGAAAAATCCTACGAGTGGTATTAGCTTTGATATCGTTAGTTCAATTGATGATGACGAATATTGTTTAATGATAACATATCATCTTGAATCTCAGAATGTCCCTTCTGAGGTCGTCGTTCCTCTCGATAGACTTTGTTTGGAGACTTAATGCGATCCTAATAAACTTCAAGTTCGGGATGTACCGCTTGAATTTGAAGAAAAGATTAAATTGGAAATCGATGAGCTAAGAGAAATCAACCTGAGAACCGACAATGACCCTCGCCCTACTTTCATAAGCACCCTGTTGAGTGAGCATGAGCCTCAGGATCTAATTCAACTTTTGTTTGAGTTTAAGGACTGCTTCACCTAGACATACGATGAGATGTCTGGTCTGTTCGCTGACATAGCAATTCATAAACTTGGAATCTGGTATGACACCATTCATATTAAATAATCTCCTTGATGCATGAATTTAGAGATAGAGCAACAAGTCATTTATGAAATTAAGAAATTGGTCGAGGCTGGATTTTTTTGAGAGGAACAATATCCCTCCTGGGTGGCCAGCGTTGTGCCAATTTGAAAAAAAATGGCAAATACGAATTTATTTTGACTGTAGGGATCTGAATAAGGCATGTCTCAAGGATGAATTTCCTTTACCCATACCCAAGCTTATGGTAGACTTTGCCTCTTCGCATTCTATTTTCTCCTTTATAGATGGTTCATTCGGTTATAACCAAATCAGGATGGCCCAAAAGATGAAAGGACCAGTGCATCCAGAACTCCTATAGGAATCTTCTATAAAGTGATGCCCTTTGGCCTTAAAAATACTAGTTCCACTTACCAGCAAGCCATGACTCAAATCTTTGACGACCTAATCCATAATCAAGTCGAGTTTTATGTTGACGATTTAGTTGTAAAGAGTAAAGTTAATGATGCTCACCTTTATGATTTAAGAGTTATTTTTGAGCAGTTGTGCTGCTACAATCTCAAAATAAATACTTTGAAATATGCCTTCAGTGTCACTTTAGGGAAATTCTTAGGATTCGTAGTAAGGCATGATGGAATCGAGATTGATCCCTATAAGATTGAAGCCATCTTAGATACGCTGCCTCCTAAGAGCCTTACCTAGATAAGGTCTGTCCAGGGTAGACTGGTGTATATAAGAGTGTTCATATCTAATCGTTCTAGAAGATATCAACCATTCTCAGTCCTAGCCAATAAGGATACTAAATTTATATGTGACAAAAAATGTCAGAATGTCTTTGATAATATTGAGTACCTTTCTAATCCACCAGTTTTGGCAGCCCCTACTCTGAGAAGACCTTTAATCCTCCATACTACGGCCCAAGATGAGTCTTTAGGTGCCCTGTTAACTCAAGTCAATGATGAAGGAAAATATAATGCTCTCTATTACCTTAGTCGAAGACTCCGTCCTATGAAAATTTGATATCCCTCCATCGAGTAGCATTGTCTTGATTTAATTTTTGTAGCCCAAAAACTAAGATACTACATTCTATGTCATTCAATCAGCTTGTTTTCCAGAGTCAACCCATTGCAATATCTTTTGACTCAACCTACGTTATCTAGATGTTTAGACCAGTGGTATATGATATTACTCCAATTTGAAATCACTTTCACTCCTTTGTGTGTCTGAAGGGACAGGTCATTGCTTACTTCCTTGCGGCACACCCACTACTAATGAATTCTCCTTTAAATGATGCTTCTACTTGGGAACTATATTTTCATGGTGCGATGACTTCTCAATGGGGCAGACACAATAATCATTATTTCCCAGAAAAGCCAGAATTGGCCCAATTTTCATAACACCAAAAAAGGGAATGATGCACTTTTCCTACCATTTATCATAGCATTACACAAATAATGAGGCTGAGTATGAAGCTATGATAACGGTTATGAAACTTGCGATTCAAATGAAGATCAAAGAGATTAAAATCTTTGGTGATTCCCAACTGGTTATTAACCAGGTTATAGAAACCTATAAGATTTTGAATCCTAATCTCCTCAAGCATCACCATTACACCAGTCACCTGCTCGAGCATATTCCTATTGGATTGCCTAGCAAAGCCTGCAAAGGAATTTGTGTGCCCATAAGAAGACTCCATTCCTATAGAGATTTAGGGTCGTTGGGTCCTTTTCCCTGTAGATTTGGAGCACATCAACAAACAATCTCTACAGATCCTTTCTGCCTCTTCAACAACAGATGAAGAATGTAACTGGAGGCAACCGTTAATCGATTACCTTTAAGAGGGAAAACTTCCCTAGGACAAATCCCCAGCTAACTAGATCAAGAAATGTGCCCTATCATATGTACTAATCAATAATATGTTATACCATCGATCGTTCAATCAGATGTGGCTACATTATCTAAATAAATCAGAAGCCCTGAAGATCTTTAGTAAAGTCCATTCTGGACTATACGTTGCTCATCAATCTGGTCCAAAAATGAACTTGAGAATCAAAAGACTTAGATACTATAAGCATACAAAAACTGACGATTGTTTGAATACTGCAAAGCATTGTCATCAATGTAAGGTTCATGGTGTTGTTTTATATCAGTCGCTTAAAGTACTACATCCCATGATAGCTTCGTGGCCCTTCAAAAGTTGTGGCACGGATATTATCAGGCAAATCAACCCTCCTTCTTCAAAGGGTTATCATTTCATATTAACCACAGCGGATTAATTTTCAAAGTGGGTAGAAGCAATTCCCCTATGCAAAATAACACCATGCTATGTCATAAAATTCTTTTGTGACCATATCGTATATCGATTCGGCTTACCCCATAGAATTATATGTGATAATGGGTACACATTCAAGTCTACAAAGATCAATAATTTTGTAAGATTCCATAACATTGATTGGAGATACTCAATAATCTATTACCCATGGGCTAATGGATTGGCTGAAGCCTTCAACAAGGCCTTGGTGCAAATTATCAAGAGGACCCCCGATAATAACAAATTTCAATGGGATGAGCGGTTGGTGGAAGCTTTGTGGGCATATCGAATCACTTATAGAACCCCGACCCAATCCACTCCGTTTGCACTAGTGTATGGGTCTGAGGCTGTACTCCCCTTAGGGACACAAATCCCTTCGCTCAAAGTCACAATCCAGAATCAAATCACAACTGAGTGAAATGCATAAATCTAGCTAGAAGAACTCGAGGGCCTTAAAGGACATTGTCTCCAAGGTCAACATAATCTAGAGTTGTATAAGGCCTGAATGGTTCAACCTAATGATAAGTTAGTGCGACCTAGAACCTTCCAAGTAGGAGACTTGGTTCTGGTTCTTCGGAGGCCTATATTAGCTCACGAAAAGGTTAGTGGGAAGTTTGAACCAACATTGGAAGGACGCTTTATTGTAGAGGCTTTCTACGAATGAGGCTCGTATCAGCTAGTGGATTGTAAAGGAACTCACCCATTGTTACCTGTCAACGGGTGTTTCCTTAAGAAATATTATGCTTGATGTAGCTCGAATTTTTAAATTAATAAAATAATTTTAAGTTCAGAGATAAATTATTTCCTTTTGTTCAGTTCAAATGATAGTCACCGAAATCAATCCAATCTCCTACCTTTCTTTTCCTTTAGGTTAGGTGATGCCTTTCCGTGGGATTAGAATCACTAGGGATGGTAAAATGTAAATCTATGCAGATTTGACTAAAGAAACTCAAAATATAAATTTAAAGAAAATCTTGTGTGACATTATTTTTGGATGTTAAATTAAAATTATCCATAGATTTTTTTGGTGACTCTATTGGGGATAGGCTTCTCTCTCTATCTTTAGTGAAGGGTAAAATTCTCTAAATACATATAGATTAATTAAATATCTAGGCCATTAGATTTAATATCAGATCAAGCTTTAGATTATAAATCTTAATGTTATTTCTCTCTTTTGTTTAGAATTCTTTCAAGAATGTCTCTATCTAAATCTATATTCAAATCAAGTTCATGCCTTCTTCCAT